>CAMZMU010000054.1:44679864-45311119 GCA_947311845.1 Poa pratensis
AACACCAAGTGTAATGAACCAATTCGTTTCTCGATGAAACATTGCGCTGAGGCGCCGCTATGTAATATTTTGGTGGTGAGTTTTACTTTTCATCATCTTAGTTCATTTCGCGCTTATATTCTTCCCCATGCGCACCTCGCGAGCGGGGGCTGAGTACGGTGACTGTGCCTCAAGAGCACCCCAACAGCACCGCAAAATCCAAAGGATCCGAGCTCTAGCACGTGAGCACGCTCTCACGCCTGTTACCTCCCCAAAGAGCTCTGGCCCATGGGCTTGCTCCCAAAACACGCCACCTCACCAAAGGACCTTGGTACTTACTCTCCTCGCGAGATACCCATGAGGAAGCCTATAAGCGCGCATGGGTGTTTACTACCATGTGCCCGCTTTGGGTCTGCCTCTCTAACCAATACAGGGAACAAGAAGTCCTCCCCAAGGTCGAGAAGTCGCGCTCCGACCCCTAGAAGGGAGCGCACCATCAGGGAAGCCAACGCCCTCTACGAGGCCAAAGTCTCACCAAGCTAAGTCTAGCGCTTGCGCTCCTCAGAAGTGTTTTCTCCCTCTCACGGGCACCTGTCGCCCCTCGAGCGGTTTTTTCTCTCTCACACTCCATGGACTGCTTGTGCGTCAAAGGGGAGCCCTCGAGCACCGCGACTCGAGAGCCCTTACCTCTCCAAGCCTTAAACACCCCCCGGCCTTGCCGAGTCACGCTCCGGCATACCGTAGCGGCGGTGTCATAGCGCAAAGAGGGTCCTGACGACGTAGAGCGAAGAAAGACATGGAACAGGGACAAAGGACCCTTCGAGGGGCACACACACATGTTTGCATACGATTAAAGTATCTTACAAGCCAGCGTGAATTAAAACAAGTCTTAAAACAAAGATAATTGCGCCAAGCGCATCTTGTTGCAGGAGTGGCCTAGGCAGAGGGTTCACCATCGCCGCCTCTTCAGCCTTCTCTTCTTCGGCGCCTTCATCCTCCTCAGCGGCCTGCTCCGCCTCAACCCTCTTGAAGCGGTCGACGTAATCGTTGACTTCTTCTCGAACCAAGTTGGAGAGCTCCCAGGCCGGATCTCCCTCGATGGGCTCGGTCACTGACTCGAAGTCGAAGCCGGGGTGAAGGCGCTGGAGGTTGGCGAAGACGCGATCGATCGCCACGGTCAAGAGCTTGCGGCACTCCTCATCAACAACGTCGCCAAGTTCCGCCACAGGGCCCTCGAGCACAGAGAAGAGCTGGTCGAAGTAAGCAAGATATGTGGCGGCATCAGCGTTCCCATGGACGGGAACAATAGGTGCATCCACTCCTAGCTGCCCCGCGAGAGTATTCCCCCGGGCCACTAAGGATTGGAACATGCGCTCCCGTTGCTGCGTCAAGACCTGTGCCGCCTGCACGCGATGCTCAGCCTCTTCGGCGCGCTCCACGACAGGGCCCACCTGAGCGGTCAACTCCTTCATGTCCGCCATCAAGAGGCAAAGTTCTGTTCCGCACGCGCCCGAGCCTCCGCGGCAGCCTGGAGGCGAGAGTCGAATCGCTTCTTCTGGGCCTCAAGGTCCTGGACGCGAGCCTCAAGCTCTTTGCGTCTCTTCGTGAAGCGCTCCTCTTGCTTCTTGGCCTTATCCGCGAAGTCTTTTCTACAGCTGTCGCGAAAGAGCTTCTCCTTCGTCGCAGACTCTTCCGCCATCTTCTCCTCCTTTTTGCGAAGGTTCTCGTTGGTCAGCGCAAGGCGCTTCTGGTAGAACTCCTCATCTTGAGTGACCTTGTACTCGCGGGCTTCCAGGTGCTCCCGCTGCGCGGATTGATCCTTCTCGATCTGCTCAACCTGGTCTTCGCGTTTGCGCGCCTCGGCCTCGCGGGCGTCGAGATCAGCTCCGCGCTGCACGATCAAGTCTTCGCGAATGCTCAAACTCTCACGAATTTCTCCAACTCTGCCGCAATTTTCCGACTCGGCGACGATCCCCGCCTCGCGGTCCAGAAGCTCTTTGTGCTTGGCGGAGACCGCCGCTTCCGCGCCGCCAGCTCCTGGTGTTTGGCCTCGGTCTCCACCTCGAGAGCCTCGCGCCTAGCACCCAGGTCCGCTAGGGTCTCCTCACCTCGCGGACCACGCTGATGCGGATTCCTCAGCAGAGCGCAGCGCTGCCTCGCGCTGCGCCTGGGCAGCTTCGTTCTTCCGGCGGCAGCTCTCCACGGTCTCATGAAGACAAGCCCAGCCCCGCGCAAGCTCAGCGGCCTCTCCGCCCTGGAGCGATCTTCCTCGGCAAGCTGGGCCTCAAGCTCGTCGAGAACCTCCCTCGCCGAGCGGAGGATAGCCCCACGGCGGGCTGCGGCGGGGCGCCGCCCCCGCAGAACTAAGGCCCATGGCTCGCCGGAGGGCCTGGAAACGCCGGCGCCTGCCGAGGATTCCGGAGCGTCCAACCTTGGGCTCCGAGTGGCCTCAAGGCGCGCCTGGGGGCTCTGGTGCGAGCCCCCCTCTTGGTCCACCCAAGGGCCTTCAGGGGGCTTTGATGAGAACCCCCCTCACCGGAGGCCTCCTGGGGGTTCGGGGCATCTTCATCTTCAACCACGTCATTCTTCTGCCCCTGGGGAGCGCTCTCCTCTCCAGGGACAGGGTTGGCCTTCTCAGTTGAGGCCGCCTCCCCAGCGGCCTCAGAGTCCGCTGTGGCCTCTCCAAGTTTCGTGCTCGGTGGGGGCGATGACGCGGCGGCCTCCTCCATTTCGACGTCAGCGCACGCCCCCGCGGACGCCCCTGTCACCGCGGCACACTCCTTCGCCGGCGGCGTGAACCTCGCCGCATCCGCATCCGCCGTCCCCTCCGGCTGCGGGGGGAGACGTCAGGCCGCATAGGTGGAGGCATCGCCACCTCTGCCTCCCCCTCCATCTCCTTGCAGTGCTCCTCTGCTTCAGGAGGCGGCCGCGCCTCAGGAGATGAAGCAGTGCCCTCGGGAGGCACCTCGTCAACTGTACACGCTGCAGGCGCCGCTGCAGCGCTGGGGATCTCTCCAAGCCTCCGAAGTCTCCGCCTCTTCGGCACCTCGGGGCCCCTGGAGAGGCTAAAACTCAAAAACTCCGCAGGAAGCCTACGCAAAACAAGCCAAGACAGAAAAGGGAGTCAGTTCTTACCCTGATGTCTTGGCGCGGGAATCGACCCACACCGTGTTCGACGACCGCCACGGCCTCGGTGCGGCTCCGGCGCCGGACCCCTCGAGAGCGGCCTCGGCTTTCCTCTTGAGGGAGATGCCCGCTGGACTCCCGGCGGCCCGGTCATGAACGGCCTTGGAGCGGGGCTCGCAATGGCCTGATGAAGCTCCGTCATCGTCGCTCTCCTCTTGCCCCTCGGCGCGCTGCGAGGGAGCGACCACGAACTGGCCGCTGCTGCCTGAAGAAGCCTCGTGGGCCTCAACCTCAGGCGCCGCGCTCTTCGAGGTGCTCGAGCTCTCCGCTGGAGAGGCAGAGCCTCCCGAGGCGCCGGTTGCGCCTGCGTCGGATTCCACAGGCGTTACCGTCGTCTCCTCGTCGCCTCAGCTGGCGCCCCCTGCGCCGCGGACTCAGGATCTTCGCGGGGCCCCGCATCCCTTGGGCACCAGGCCCCACCGGTCGAACTTCGGCATCGTCTGCACGAGCGAGACGCGGCGCCCAAGGTCAATCCTGTGGAGCGGGACCGCCTTATCGCCGGCTGGGGGATATCAGGAGCCGTGAAGAGCGTCTCCATAATGGTGCGCACCTCCTGCTGCGTGAAGAGGTTGCGCTCAGGCGCATTTTGTCCCTCTGGTTGGAGTAAAGCCACATTGCGTCCGCGTGCCACTGGAGCGGAGCAATGCGGCGCTTCACGAAGTCCTTGGCCACCATCTGCCCGGTGAGGCCTGCCTCGCGGAGGTCCTTCAAGCGCCTCATCACAGGGCCAAGCGCGGCTCCCTTGAGCGCTTTAGAAGACCAGCTCGCCCTCTTCATCGGAGGCGCCTCGGGCAGGTCAAAGAAGGCGCTCCGGCTGCCAAACTTCATGAGGAACCAGCGCTTGCGGAAGTCCTCCACCCTCTTCGTCACATTGGTCACAATGTTCTCGCCGTTCCGCGCGATGGGGATGTATGTGCCCTTCATGCCCTCCGCGATGCGGAAGGACACGCACCCTGACCGCTCCTTGTTCGCCGTGAACCGGAGCGCATAGAAGCTTCGGAAGAGGTCCACCGAGGTGGATGCCGATGTATGCCTCGCAGAGGTAGGCGAAGATGGCGAGGACAAGGATGGAATTAGGATGGAGATGAAGGACCTGGATCTGGTAGCGCTCCAGAACGCCAGGAAGAAATCGGAGAAAGGAGGCACAAGCCCGGCGAATAGGGTGTGCATGAAGATGGGGTAGAAGTCGCCGAAGGAGTTGTCCGCCGGCTTAAGCACCGTAGCGCCGTGCTCGTTGGTCGCTGAAGCCGCCATGTGACGCACTTTCTCCAGCTGCGCCTTCTTCTTAAAGCGGAAGCCGGTCAGAGCCGGCTCGAAGTCGCCGACCTGCTGCGTCGCGGCAGGTTCGCCGCCCTGCACCACGGCTTTGCCTTTCGAGGCCGCGGAAGCTTTCTTGGGCGCCATTGCCGCAGGATTGCAAGGGGGGAGGTGCGTCGAGACACAGGAGCGCAGGCGTCAAGAGCAAGGAGACGGGCGCGCAAATGATGCAGTAACTGCTGCCTGAACCGGCGCTGCAGGCTTTATTCCCCTCAGAGCAGTTACCGAGACGTGGTGGGACCCCCCACTACGCCCATCATCTCCGAGGAGAACGTGTCGTCGCGGCGTAACTGCCCTGCACGTGTCTCAGGCCGGCCGGACACTTTGGGCCCATGACGATTCGCCTGCGTCCATTGGACTACATCGTGCCCATCATGGGCCCGGGGGCTACTGTCGGCCCAGTGAAATCCAGGGTGTGCTGGGCCTGTCCTATACGGCCCTCGACACTTGATGGCGATTTTCGCTAAGGACCAAGCCTACGGCTTGGAGAGCCTCGTGAGGCGATTGCCTCGCGAGGGCATTTGAGGCAGCAGAGGCCTGCGGAGGCCATATCCACTGCTGCCCCCCTTTAAGGAAATCTCCCCTGGGGAGAGGTCAACGCCGAATTCTCTACAGGGCATCCAAGCCCTCGTGGAGATCGCTTCGCTGCAAAGCAACCTCTGCAGAGCGCACATGGGCTCTGCAGCGGCCGCAGAGTGACGCGCGCCCCTGCGCGCGGTGACGACGACGCCGCAGTTGCCATTTTGGTGATTAAAGGGGTCAATAAAGCTGTGCCACCCGCTCCGGACTACAAGGATTTCCTCTTTGGTGATAAGGGGACCGGCCGGCGCTACGCTCCAAGGCCAACGTCACCGTGGGCACCCCCACGTTCCTCTGCGGCCCCAGCTGGCCGTCCTGCATGGACGGTGGGTACTCTGCTACAGGAGTCAGCTTTACGCTCATGGACCGCGTCCATGGACATCCGGGCTGCGATGCACCGCGCTCCACCTTCTGCGCCACGTGACAGCCCTACCACAGTGCGAGTGCAAGGAGGGAGCACGGGGCGCCTATAAAAGGAGGGCAAGGTGCACCGTAGCAAGGATCGCATTCTCATTCCAGCATAGCCACTTACGCGCAAGGAAGAAGAAGACCATTGCTTCCCTTCCTTGTATACACCATTGCCAAAAGAGAGCCTCGGCAAGCTCATTGTACTGTAACCTCTACAAGCAGTGCAATACAGACAAGCAGGAGTAGCGGTATTACCTCCACACGAGGGCCGTGAACCTGGGTACGGGCTGGTGTTCATCTCTGTCGTGATGTCCCTCCGCTTGCTCGACGAGCACCGTCGCCGTGCAGGTTGAGGGTTGTTTGACCAACGTGTTCAGCCCCTTACACGAACTCTCTTCGTGAGCTTGACTATCCCTGTTTCGTGGGAGTCATTCTCCGACACAAAGGCTTGTTGAGCCTCCGTCGAGTGCGGCGTGAGCCTCCTTGGAGATTTTGGCGAGTGATCGCTTTTTGAATTGATGCTGGTCGATCTTGCCGGCGAGTTGCCGTTTGCAGCGGTGGTCGGTGATTTGCTTTTTGATGATGTAGTAGGTGAGTTACCTTGTGCAGATGCGATCGGCGGGTGGCCGCTTGGTGATGAAACCGGCGAAACCGTGAGCCCAATACTACCTGTTCCCACAGACGGCGCCAATTGTCGAGGTATGCCCTCGGCAATCCCCATGGTTGCTATACCTAGGGTTGATTGTGTGGTAGAGAACGCGTAGTATCGGTGGAATCGACGGCTGACAAGCTGGATTTACCCAGGTTCAGGGCCCTCGAGTGAGGTAAAACCCCTACTTCCTGCTTTCTGTATTTATGGTATGAATATGAGGGTTACAAGGTTCGACGAGCTGCTGATCTCGCCGAGGTTTTCGTGGCTATGGATTCCTTGCCCTGATCGATCACCCTCCCAGCCTTTATATAGGAGGCTGGGTCTCGGGAAACATAACCGACCAAGGTTTTACATGTATGGAAAGTCTTAACCGACTATAACTTGATCTAACTTGGAAAGCACTCTTCGTCTGGGCCTTCCTTCGTGAGCTTCGATTAATCCTTGGGCTTCTTTGATCATCACGTGCACCAGGTACCTTTACGCTGGGTACCCGCAGAGTATAACCTCGTCAGCGGGGGTGATCACCACAGTTGAGGAACCGGGGGTACAGAAACAACTCACCTTTGATGAAGAGGGAGGAGGAAAGAACTACATACCACGCTCGGGACTCCGCCACCACCACCTTCAGCTAGGGAGCTGAAGAAGGCCAAGAAGCTTACTACTCCAAAGAAAAACAAGCAAACCTCCGGATCGGCGGGCTCTGACGCGGAGCTCCGCCGGGGCAATGAGTACGTACGTATGGAACTGTCGTAGTCTCGGCAATGCTGCGACAGTTAATGAACTTCGCGATTTCGCGAAGGAGTTTGCCCCTTCTATCCTATGTGTTGTGGAAACTCAAGTACACAAGTCTAGGGTAGAATGCTTAGCAGGAACGTTGGGTTATGACAATGTTTTTGCTGTTAGTAGTGCAGGCCGCAGTGGTGGTCTGGCAATCTTTTGGAACAATGAAATAAAGATAGACCTTCTACCTTACTCTCAGTACCATATTGATGCGCTGGTTACTCTCCTCGTGCGGAACCATGGCGACTCACGTGTGTGTACGGAGAGGCGCAAGTTAGCGAACGCCATAAGACTTGGGACATGCTGAAGTTCATCAAGGCATCGTCTCCGCTGCGTGGCTGTGTATAGGAGATTTCAATGAAGTACTCCGAAGGGAGGAGCACGTTGGTGTCAACGAGAGAAGCAATTCTCAAATCCAGGCTTTCCGGGATACAGTTGACGTGTGCGAGCTGATGGACCTTGTTATCAAGGGACACCGTGGACCTTTGAGAAGAAAGTGGCGGGTGGATCCTACTGCAGGGTGAGACTCGACCGGGCTCATGCTACGGCAAGCTGGTGCGAGCGCTTTCCTCTTGCAGCACTCAAACACCTAACAGCTGCCTCGGACCACTCCCCTATTCTGCTTCTGCATGAGCCAAGGGAGGAACGAAACATACACTCTCGCCTTTTCAGATATGAGGCGATGTGGGAATCACATGAAGAGTTTACTCCGACGCTGGAGAAGGAGTGGCTCGCAGATACGTCCATGACCATGCATGGACTCGAGAGGAAGCTGCAGGGCCTCTCGGGTTCCCTTTCGGCGTGGGGACGGAATACTTTCGGCAATGTACGAAAGGAACTGAAGAGTTTGAAGCGAGACCTGGCCTCAATTCGATCCCTCCCTGATCGAGTGGGTCCAAGTCATCATGAGCTGAAGATTGTCGAACGCATCGTCGAGCTCCAGCATAGAGAGGAGACGATGTGGCGGCAGCGATCACGCATACAATGGTTTGTCAGAGGGAGACCACCGCAACACGAGGTTCTTCCACCTGAGAGCGAGTAAGCGGAAGAAACGGAATAGGATCACGCGCCTCCGCCGTGTTGATGGTTCTTTTGCAGAGGCGGTGCCAGAGCTGAGACATATGGCACGTGATTTCTACAGCGTGCTTTATACGTCGGAAGAGACGGCAGAGATGGATGAGGTGCTAGCTGCGATCCCGGTATCGGTTACGCAAGAGATGAATGATGACTTGCTAAACCCTTTGCGGAGAGGAGGTAAAACAAGCGCTTTTCCAAATGTATCCCCTTAAAGCCCGGGCCCAGATGGCTATCCCGCTCAGTTCTTCCAAAACACTGGGATCTCTGTGGGGAGGAGGTGACACGAGCTGTTTTGCGCATCCTGAGAGGTGAGGACAGCCCGGTGGTAATCAACAAAACTTTCATCGTTCTTATTCCAAAGGTGGCATCGCCGGAGGAACTAGGGCAATTTCGCCCCATTAGCCTATGCAATGTGATCTATAAAATTGCTTCCAAAGTTCTGGCAAACAGGCAAGGTGATACTTCCGGACATCATATCGGAGGAGCAATCCGCCTTTGTGCCGGAAGGCTTATCACGGACAACATAATTACAGCTTACGAGTGTCTTCATTTTATGAAGCGGAATGGCGCCAAGAAACATCAGCACTGCGCCCTAAAGCTGGATATGAGGAAGGCATATGATCGGGTAGAGTGGCCGTACTTGAGGCGGTTATGCTACGCATGGGTTTTCGCCAAAGATGGGTGGATCTGATCATGAGCATGGTGTCTTCGGTCTCATTCTCTGTCCTCTTCAATGGCACGCCACTTGAGGAGTTCACGCCGTCCAGGGGTCTCCGTCAAGGAGATCCTATCTCTCCATATCTCTTTTACTTGCAGCAGAGGGCCTTTCAGGCCTCCTAAAACAAAGTCGATCATCATCACATCTCCAAGGGATCAAGGTGGCAAACACGGCTCCCCCTGTGAACCATCTCTTTTTTGCTGATGATAGCCTGATGTTTGTTAAAGCGACTGAGGAGGGGCTATGGAAGTAAATCAAATACTGGAGCAATATTGCAATGCTTCAGGCCAGCGTGTTAAATCTCGACAAGTCCTCGGTATTTTTCAGCAAGGGTTGTCCCGAGGGCCGTCGTCAAGCTGTCAAGAACATCCTAAATGTGCCCAATGAGACTCTTAATGAGAAGTATTTAGGTATGCCATCTATGTGGGGAGGTCCACGTGTGGAGCTTTCAAATACTAAAGGATCGAATTTGGAAGAAGATCCAAGGATGGCTGGAGCAAGCTCTAGCTTCTGGAGGGAAGGAGGTTTTGATCAAAGCAGTCGCAATGGCAATCCCCCTCTTCTCTATGTCGTGCTTCAAACTACCAGCCGGTTTGTGCAATGCGATTAATGCCATGCTTCGTAGCTTTTGGTGGGGCTGCAAGGATGGTAAGCGCAAGACGTGCTGGGTGTCGTGGGAGGCAATGTGCACCCCAAAATTTGTTGGCGGAATGGGCTTCCGTGACATCGAATTATTCAACTTGGCCATGCTGGCTCGCCAAGCATGGAGGATACTCTAGAATCCTCTGTCCCTAAGCTCTAGGATTCTGAAGGCTGTCTACTACCCCGAGACCAATTTTCTTGATGCTTCTCTCGGCTCTTCTCCATCCTAGGTATGGAGAGCGCTTATTGAGGGGAGAGACACGATGAAGCAAGGTCTCATAAGAAGAATTGGCACCGGGGAAACTACCCATGCGTGGAACCAAAACTGGTTACCGCGTGATCACATGCTACGACCCCTAGTATGCCGGAAGGAGGACCCACCGATGAGGGTGGCTGATTTCATTGATCCCACCTCGGCTAGATGGAACACAGAACGGCTGCGGGAGTTCTTCATACCGATGGATATTGAAGCAATCCAATCAATTCCGCTAAGTACTAGGCGGATTGAAGATCGCTGGGCATGGCACTACGAGAAGAACGGAGTCCTCTCTGTTAGATCGGTTTATCACCTCCTCATCACCACAAAAATGAGGAGGGAGGATTGGATTGAGGAGCGATCTGCTGCCTCTGACACTGCTAGGGAAGGGAAGGCCTGGCTGCGCCTCTGGAAGTTCCAGGTTCCATCAAAAATACGAGTATTCCTTTGGCGTCTTGCTAAGAAGTCCCTCCGACGGGTGATGTGCGGTGCCACCGCAACATGGCGGCGACGAGCTCGTGCTCTATCTGCGGAGCGAAAGACTCGTGGAGGCACTCGCTTATCAGCTGCACCGTGGCAAGGTGTGTGTGGGCCTTGCGAGAAGACCACATCACTGAACATATGTGCAACAACGAAGAATCGTCGGCAAGACGGTGGTTATTCTCTATGCTTGAGACCCTGTCTAGAGATGATTTTGCAATATTGGCAATCACCCTCTGGGCTATATGGCATGCGAGAAGGAAGATCATCTTCGAGGAGGAATATCTGAGCCCCTTATCTACGCACCAGTTCGTGGAGAGCTATCTTCGTGACCTCTCCATTGCGGGTTCGTGCAAGCGGGCGGGGACTACACCGGTGCGCCCATCTCATCCGAGGTGGATTCCACCTAACCCAGGCTGTGCAAAGCTGAATGCTGATGCAGCAATGGCGAAGGAAGGACCGGGAGGCGCGGTGGCGGCAGTCTGCCGAAGCGAGGCGGGCGTTTTCCTGGGTGCATCCTCGCTGACGGTGGAGGGAATCACTGATCCTGCGGTGCTCGAGGCGATCGCTTGCAGGGAAGCGCTAGCCCTGGCGCAGGATCTTCAACTCCAACGTGTTACAGTGGCTTCGGACTGTCTCTCGGTGATCAACGCCATGGCTGCTCCGTTTGCTGGAAGTTACAGTGTTGTTCTCGAAGAGGTGAAAGCGGATGCCTCTCGTCTTGTGGAGGCTTCTTTTAGACATGAAAATCGAGCGTCAAACTCTGAGGCTCATAGACTTTCTCGTTTTGCTGTTTCTAGTAGTGTGGGACGTCAGGTTTGGCTCCTCCAGCCCCTGATGGTCTTTGTATTCCTGTTCAAGTTCTAGTTCAATAAAGCGTTGTGAACTTCTCAAAAAAAAAACTGAATTGTACCGGAAATCACTAGAAAAAAACGCAACCTTCTTTCTACCCCTCACTTCTACCTCGGCAAGTGTCGCATTCTTCTTCTAACATGTTCTCTGCTCGTTAAGTGTCGCTACCTCTTTCGCGGGTCCCCGCTACATGTTCGCCAAGTGTGGTAAAGACAAGAAAAGTGGAATAAGGAGAAGAGAGAAACATACACGGGAGATATAGAGTACCGTGTGGTTTCATTTTCTATAAAAATGGAGCTGGGCGAGGCACCTTTCCTCTAAGAAATGGAGTACCATTTCCCTTTTATTATTAAAATCGGAGATTTAATATGAAATATCTTGATAAACGTTTTTTCCAATTTACGAACCTTTTTCACTTGTGAGGTACTTGCGTCGAGATATTCAAAACTAGGTCTAATGCTGATAGATTTAGTGCGGGCGTACTTCCAAGCGAAGCGCGAGCGTACTTTTACAATCTGAGTGGACGTATTTTCAGGTGCGACGTGGATGTACTTCCACCCGCAGCAAGAGCGTACTTCAGGTACATGTGTACAACACACATGCACTTTTTCATATGCACACAAGGGCGTACTTTCAAGTTCAATGCGGATATACTTACATATGCATGTAGCCCTGTTACAAGGGCACACTCGAGAATTTACGACATACAATGATACACGGTCCAACATGGTCCGGGAAGTGAAAATTTGTCTTTGTCAGCGGACGAGAAGCCGATGGAGCAATAAATTCTAGTGTGACCAAAGTGGGCTATTGTTTTCTTATAAATGGATAGGGATATCAATGTACGTCCCTAAATACATGTTGCATAAGGAATCGACGGCTAGATAGTGAGAGCATCTGCGCTCGAGCACCAAACTGAATTTCCGCTAAGGTTGTCCACAACTTCGAGATCCTCACGTGTGCGTCAAGAGAGCATTGTGCATCAACACATGAGGACCCTACCATCACCTAGATTCCAACATGGACAACTTCACATTGCCACCTGACATGAGACGACCACGAGCGGCAAAGGACCAAAAGCCACCATAGGGCCCCCAAACTCCGAACGATGCCTCAAGTGGGGAACGACACCAAAGCGTCACCGTAGCCTGGTCAATATGGATATGTTTTTTCACTCATAGATACAAAAACAAGGTGTATCTAGTGTAGGGTCTACTGTAACGTCTCCAAGGAGGGAATCGACATCCACGCGCATCGCTGTTACCGACAACGGGAAATACTTTCGTAGTTTCGTCTTCCGATGATCTTATTTTCCCATATTGATTTTGCCTAAAATTCCATATGTTTAACCATCCTTTATATTTTTAATATGCTACTATTTTATTACACGGTGCATATCGTAGTTTAGCAATAGTAATCTAAACTTTACACATAAACTTCGCTTCATTCAATTTCTTTACACATAAACTTCGCTTCATTCAATTTTCACATCGATCCACAAGGCTCAGACATCTAACTAATCGATCCTACAATTACACGGGTGATTTCACTTGTACTATCTCATCAAATGCAAATTACATGTTTCATTACATGCATTTGACAAAGTAGACGACAAGCATTTTGGCGAAGAAAGAAAAAGGGAAGCACGGAAGAAGAGATCAGATCGTGATGACAAGTCAAAGAAGCCTACTCGGCTCACCTTGTCTGGTCGTCCATCGGTAAGGAACTCAGAAGATCCAATGGGGAACCTTCTTGGGCATGACACGCTCTTCGATGGTGTTCAGGCTCGGCTTCCAGCCCCTGCACGACAGCTCCCGCTCAAGAACTCCGGGCGGTGCTCGTCGAAACCGTCCTCCGCCGCCGCCGTCTCCTCCTTCCTCTCCATTTCCGCCACAGCAGCCGCCGTCGCCGCCTCGCGCTTCGCTGATCCATCGGCGTCCCGGCTCTTCCGATACGACATCTTCCTCATTAGCCCGCCGGGCATTGACTTGGACCGCGCCAGCGACCGCGACGCGGTGAGCACGCGCCGCGCCTCGTCGGCGGACACCTTGCCGCGGTGGCCGGCAGCAGGACGTAGACCCCGCCGGCGCCCAGCACGTGGTCGGCCGGCAGCGGCGCGACCTTGCTGGCCCCGCCACCGGGGCCGCCCTTCCTGTGCTGCAGCACCCGCGCGTCGACGACGAAGTGGCGCGGGTGGTCCATCATGAGCTCGGCCACGGACACGGGCTCGCTGAGCGCCCGCACGGTCCCGTCCGCCATCACCACCTTCCCTCCGCTCGCCCCCGCGCCCGCCGAGACCAGATTGCCCATGCCGCTGTGCACAAGTACGACCGGCAATGGGTTAAGGTGAGCAAGCGTTGCTGCTAATGGCGCGGCAGGAGGAGCGATGGTTGGGACGCCGGAGGGGGTATTAAAACGGTGGTTTTCTAGTAAAATTTTGGGAGGATCGGATACACGACGATAGGTTAGAAAAAATTCTGGTGGAGGAGGGGTTTAGTTGGCTCTCGTTCGGCGAGAAGAAGATGCCAAGATATGGCGGGTTCGGTTTGAACCGAACTGCTCCTCCTCCCCCCCCCCCCCCCCCCCCCCCGCCCGCGTGACAGTGAGTAGCTGGCGCGTTGACTCGCCCTTTGACGCGCTGCACCGTCGCGCAAGGCCTCTTCGACTTTCTCTGTTCTGTTCTGAACGCACTAAACTTTTGGAGAAATCTTCACGTGTTCAAACTTACACGCACTCAAAGCTTTGGAATGTTCCTAATTTTTACGAAGATTCGAGAAAACGGGAATCGGCCGCAGGGCGTGTACGTCAGGCTTCCAAGCGTAACATGGAAGAGAAAAAGAAGGAATAACAAAAAACACAAGAAATAATCAATTGGCCGATTGGGATGTACTCCTAATTTTAAGTCGAGAATGGGTTTGACGCTTTGATTTTGGTTGGCAACTGGTGTCGGGTGATGATCGATCGAGTTGGGTCGAGCTGGATAGATGTATGCGTACTTTTTGTCTAAGCTCCGACCGACGGCGACGTGCGACCATTTCGCCGTTGGGGGCGCTCCACTCTTCTTCTTCTCTCCGCCGGCTGCGTGCTCACCAATTCCTCGTGAAAATCTTAGCTAGCTTGGAACAGAATCCATGTCTTCGTTTATACTACTACTATCTCTGTACAGGGATGCACGGCATCAGTTGGCTCTTAGCCCTAGAATAATCCCAAGCGCGTGTTCACGCGTTTGATGAGGTCTCTGCTTGGTTTTCCTGCATTTCATTTTTAAATTTGGATTATAATGAAATGGCTGTTCTGAAAGAGAAAACCTGTTTTGATGGGCTGTCTTCTGCGTTATGCGACTTGGTTAAATGAACCTGCGAACGAAGTTGACAAGATCGTGTTTGTTCACTATATGGCGGTGATCCGTGATCGTCCTGCACGTTGTAGATTTTCAGAACAAATGAATTGTGTCCGGAGAAATGTACTACAAATAGTTCCACCTGTGGTGATATCAGGGACAAAAGGATAGGAAGATCTTGAGGTCAACCAACAAGTGCTGGCAAATATTGGACAGGGAGAATTTTGTGGACAAAGTTTGGCGGAATGCTGGTCCTACCGTGATGCTGGCTTCGGTACTTAGCGTCCAGTGACACTCATAATTGCCCTGCTTCTACGTCCAAGCATCATTTGCTGCAAAGTACAGTCTATGCCAACCTTACTTTATGTAAGCCCTACTCTTGACGCTCCAAGTCCTAACAGTCTTTGAATACAGTAACTAATATTTGCAACTCCATGGAAAACATGTATACATTTCCAAGTCAATTTTTTTTTGTATACATAGTGCATCCAACAGTGATCTTCTCTGTGCCCGATGGACCGTATACTTTGCTTGCGAGGAACTATATATCTTGCCTGTTTCTCCATGATCATCACGCTGCCTAAAAATCAATTCAAAGATTTATAATAGTTTTCAACAATTTTTGATGGAGCAGTAATTGTGTAGTTGCTGGTACCAAGTCACAACTAATCTATTTCCTGCCGATCGTGTAGTGGCTACTTGGTGACACAAGTCACAACCAATCTACTATCTGTCACTACAAAAAAGAAACCTTAGTAGTGGCACTGAGATTTCAGCATAAATCCTACAATATGATTATTTTTGTGCCCAAAACGGAACACTGTTAATTATATACTACCCATCACCATCAGCTGCCCAGAGTGAAAAGTACTCGACCAACTCCGGCACCGTGAGTTCATAAGGGAGAATGGATGGTCTAGGCATATCAAGTTCATGGTTTTGCATGCCCAGTGATGCCAAAGATCGAGCGACAGAATTGCGTGCGAATCGAACCCTGGCCAACTTTCTGCCGTAGCCGTAGTGCCGATGAGAATGATGGCTTCGGTTGATCGGAGAGCGACGTGTACCAACCAGGTAAGTAAGCTAGTACGAAGCTTCGATTTGCCGAGACATAAGCTAGATAAATCTATTATAAGTAGAGTACTCGTCTTCTCCTTGGACCAGCCGGCACTTGTAATCTAATTAACCCCCCATGCATGCTTAGACCTGCCATTTCCAGTCCAACCAACCGGCCTCTCGGTTGGTACCGGAACACATCTCCCTACAGTCTCGCTTCTTGCACAAGCGATTCTGTTGTGTTGCATGCAGTAGTTGATGGGTCACATGTACAGACAGATCGATGTATAGCTTTTCAACTATACGCTCAGAAGAAGAAAAATGATCTAATGAAAGATTTACTTGCATTGTTATCTCGTAGCAAATCCATCCATGACCGGGGTTTCCTCGGTTCGTTGTGACCTCACAACAGAACTGTTGGCTAGTGTTCAAGCGATTGCTTTATTAGTACTTAGTACAGTATTTCATTTGAAATGGCGTGATGACATGGAACTTGTGTTTGATTAAGCACAGCATGTCTGCATGTAAGAGCGTCAGTCTCACTGAATGGAAGTCTACAGAATTATTACAGACTGCAACGTCCACCTGCCGAACTCAGCATGGAAAAAAAGGCATGTTCAGCCCGAAATTCACAATGGCTCGCGAGCTCATATGCTCTGCTCGAGTAAAAATTCGAAAACAAAATAGTATAATATTTCAAATGAAAACGAAGACCTCTCGTCCAGGGGCGGAGCCAGGATTTGACCATGGGGGGGCGAGGAAGACAACGACCACTTAACGGCTTAGAAGAATTTTTTTAACAGGAGTGAACATCACATAAGATACTATAACATGATATCTTAAATATAGTGTAAATATAAAAAATGACAATGTGACAAATCGTTGGTGTCTCTCTCTTCATTTTTTAGTCATTTAAATTGTACTTTTAGTTATTTTGTATTGCTTTTGTCTTCCAACACTATAGCAGTATACAAATCGATTAATAGATATCTAATTTCTATTGATCTGACCAAAAGCTAAATGGTGGCATGTATAGAATTCAGTTGTATTGATAATACACAACGTACCTTAGGTATGGACATTTTGTTTGACTATCAACCTGTGGCAGTATTCACATATGTTGCACACTGGTTGGGGCCGGCAGACGCGCTAGACGAAACGCCGGAGCAGCTAAGCATCGAAAGGCCGTATCCTGTTCTCGGTGACGAGAGGCTGGCGGCTGTGTACAGGGGCGGAGCTAGGTGCAATTAGTGGGGTCAAATGACCCCAATGACCTAATGGAAACCCTTGGTAAATTATTGGCAATATGTCTCATTAGTAACTCAATATAATGGAAATGACCCTAATGCAATGTAAATTAGTGGCAATATGCCTCTTCTAGGCTGGATTTGTCCCTGGCTGTGTATGTAGGCGACGAGCGGCTGGCGGCGGCAAGCGGTGCCCTAGCACATAGTAGCAAAACGCCTTCAAAGGGGAAAGTACAAATGGATCAATTGATCGAGTTGAGGTCTGGTCAGGTCCAGAGGTGCAAAACGACTTTTGATGCTGAGGGAACCAAGGCCAAGATTGGGGGATGGGCTACTGGGTTTCAGTTCGCTGTCCATGTCCTGAACCAATTAACCATGGGCCAATTAATTATTTGCTAATCTCCGGCCATTAGCGCAAATACAGTGGGGCTAGACCCCCCTGTCTCCACCCCTGCTCTCGTCGCGTTCCTACTCTGAGGTGCTCCCCTGCACCGGTCTCCTCCAGGCCGGTCCACTCTCCGCCAGCGGCGGAGCTACGTGTTAGGTGTGGGGTCAGCCGACCCCACAGCTTTTGAGCAAAAAGTCTAAAAACACTGTACACTTACTGTACATTGTTAAGAAAAAATTCAAAATTTTAGCAATGACACCAAGACTTGCCGCAGCTTTAGCAATTTACTGCCGGCGCTGATGATTCGAGAGGACTTGCCGCAGGACTTGGCGGGCTGCTGCTTCAACTGCACCTTGACGGGACACATCTCCAAGGACTGCTCCAACGACACCAAATGTCTGTGTTGTAAGGACGATGGCCACCATGCCAAGAACTGCCCGCAACGATGTGCGCGCCGGAGGGGATAACTAAAAAGTGTAGATAATTAACATACTGTCAACTTATTACTGAACCCACGTGTAAGACAACATTTGGCCATAGGAAAAAATAATCGTGCCAAGTGTTAAATACTCCAGAAGTTTCTATATATTGCTTACCCAACCATACACTATACACCTTTATTAATATATTTGTTAGGCTCTAAGGTTGTAATCTCTTCCATTATATTTAATAATATTAAAAATTGATAAGAAACATTAACACAATAATATACATATACTAAAGAGTCATGTTTGTAAGAAAAATATTCAAGGATGTGTGCATTTTTTTCACATTTAAGGTGGTTATGTATATTGCTAAGAGAAATACGTCGGAAAGGAAAAAAAGTCTTGTGCAACTTATATATATCTTCCATGATATAAATTGAAATTGTTTAGCGTAAAACACAATAATAAATATTGAGTAACATTATTGTTTGGTTAAAAATGCTAACTAAGTAATATAGAACTCATACTTTTAAAATAACAAAATGATACAAAATATAAATAAGTATAAAAGTTTAGTGTAATTATAGAGAAAATTATATTCAATTTAATTCACCCTAGGTCCAAAATCTGGTTGGAACGGCCCTGTTGGCGAGGACCACCCTAGCCATGCGCATCATGTTCTTCCCCACACAATCTGGTTGTCGACCACCACCCTTGTCAATGAAAGGTTGGAGATCCACAACTGAAGGAAAAGGCCTAAGTACCGCCTAGGTATGCCACGATCTTGGCAGGGAAGGACGTCAAAATGTATACCAAGTAAAAATTATCGCATCTGATGTAAAAAAAAAAAACCTCGTACTTGGTGGTGTTTGTGATCAGACCGCCAGGGTTGCCAACAACGGCAAGAATGCCCGAGACGACCCTTAAATCCTCGAAGGCCGGGTTGTCAAAGATGCCAATATCATTGAGGAATTAAGAGACCCGAAAGTGCATCAAGCCCTGATAGGACTGCGAATTCCTCATCCAGCAGCAAGTTGCAAAATATAGGTCGTTGGCAAGGATGAAGAGCATAGTTGCATGGGTGACAACGGGTCAACCTGACGTAGGCCCGTGGCATGGAAGAAAGGACTCCCCGGATTCTCGTTTAGCAGGACCCGGGAGGAGGAGGAGGCAAAAAAGTGGCACAACCAAGTCGAGAGAGAAGGCCAAAACCTAGCTTCTCGAGCACTTCAAGCATATAGGCCCAATTCACCCACTCGAAGGGTTGAACAACTGCATTTGCAGCATTATTGCAATGTGCCAAACGTGAAAAAAAAGGCGCAAAATGGTGAAAAGTGTGTTTGCTCCCGAGCACTAGTGATCTTGCTATTTTAAAAAATTCAAAAAAAAATATTTACGAGTTCCATTAAAAAAAAAAAATCCCGGCTGTAGCCAATGATGTATCCAACGAATATGAAAAATATTAACTTCAGATAATTTGTATTCTAAGCTACACAAAAAATAACAAAATCTGATAAATTTGGCAATTTGAAAATATGCAAACTCAACACTTGTCATTTTTGTGTAGCTCAGAATACAAAATAGTTGAAGTTGATTTTTGCACGTTTATGTAATACACCATTGGCTACATCCGAAATTTTTCTCAATTGTTTTTGCAACTCGTTTTTTTTTCAAAAATATCAGGATTGCTGGAGCTTGGGAATACGAAATGTCCACTCGTGAAATTGTGTTCTGGAAGCACTAACTTAAGCGTAATAGGTCAGTGCTGGGAGTGCAGCAATATGGAGCTCAGGAAAAATACAAATTTAAATTAGCCAAGAAGACAGTTTATGTGCACGGGTCCTCCGTGCACGGTACTATCCGAACGGTAATCTTGCGGATATTGTTTTTACAGGAAACCCATCCTCTACTTGGACTGCGATTGCGCACGGTCTTGAATTGCTGAAAAAGGTCCTGGTATGGCGTGTTGGTAATGGTCGCAGCTTTCGGATTTGGAGGAATAGTTGGCTCCCACGAAATTCTTACATGAAGCCATGAAGGTGTTGACACCTCAAGGCAATTATCGCCTCCGTCGAGTTTATGAGCTTTTGGATGATCAAGGTACCACCGAAGGTTAAAACGTTCGCTTGGAAGGCAACTTCCAATGCTCTGGCAACATAGGTAAATGAAAGATCAAGAGGAATTAAAGTCACCGGTACATGCCCAATTCTCATGTCCCCATGCTAACCATCTGTGGGAGGTGATGCGTGATACTTGGCTGTTACCACCTGTGACTGAACTGCAAACAAGCCCTGATACGTGGCTTAGATCGGTAATTGTTTCAGCACAACCACATATGATTGATGCTCTAATGCTAATTGTCTGGCGTGTGTGGTTTGCCCACAATGAGGACACATGCAAAACCTCTCCCTTCGGTTGAGGGCTCGAAGCGACTCCTCATCGGGTACCCGAACACATTCATACAAATCAAAGAACTCACTACTAAAGATATTATCAAAGGCAAATATGTATTAGGTGGCTGTAAAGCTGACCCAAATGTTCCAGCTCTAAAAGAACCCCCAGACAAGAGGTGGTTGAGACCTCCACACGGATAGGTTAACCTGAACTGCGACGGTTCCTTTAAGCTAGATGATGGTACTGCGGGTGCAGGTATGGTGCTACGAGATGAAGAGGGAGAAGTGATTTTCTCTACATGCCGTAATTTGATCGATTGCATGGACACAATTTTTTTTTTCGATAAAGGGATTTTATTACTTAAAAGGTTTAAGTATTACACCCGGACTCTGCATAACTGAGATGCACACAGCCCCAAGAACACGAGTTCACGAATAACCCAAACTGAAAATAAAAAAGGCGAATTACATATCATAATGAGAAATTGTAACGCCGCCTAAGGTGCTGGTAGATCGATCCGGAGACTATGTTGCCATCCATGCCGGGAGAGTAACTCCCTGGCCGCTGCCTCCAACCGAGATGCCACCTCCAAAAACAAGTCTCGGTGCTCCACACGCTGCAGGGCCGACCAAAGACGCAGCGTTGCTGTGCACCGATATATAACCTGCATAAAAGAAGCATTTTTATCGTTAAAAACCTTGTCATTTCTACATAGCCAGAGCGACCAAATGACGGCAATCGCTCCCACCCTACTGAATAGTTTAAACCTAGGATCTACCCCGTTTAACCAACTGCCAAAAATGTTTGCAACGCTGCTCGGGGGATGTAAGGTAGAACCTATCTGGATGGCTGACCATATAGACCTGGCGAATTCACACTGAAAGAATAAGTGTGTAATAGTCTCGTCATGATGACAAAAGACGCACTTTTTACTTCCGTGCCAATTGCGTTTGGCAAGGTTGTCTTTAGTAAGAATTACACCTCGACGAAGATACCATGCAAACACCTTTGTTTTTAGCGGGATCTTCATCTTCCAAATTTTATTATTATCACTAATATCGACCGGAAATTCGGGTTGGATTAATGCTCTATACATAGAATCAACCGAGAATTTGCCATTCTGCGTAAGATTCCACTTGAATTTATCTGGACCTTCCGATAGATGGATGGAATCTAATCGGTTTAACAACGCATTCCAAGATGCTTGTCTTGATCCAAGTAAACTTCTCCTGAACGAAACATTTGGTGGGCGGAGCCCATCACCTTAGCGATTGAGTCACTCTTATTTCGTACAATAGCGTAGAGGGCCGGGTATTGTTCTCTGAGGGTGGATTGGCCTAGCCATTTATCCTCCCAAAATCGAACTTCCGATCCATCCCGAATGGAGAAAGAACCATGTGGGAAAAAGAACTTCTTTGTGGACATAAGGCCTGCCCAGAAGTGCGAATCGCCAGGTTTCCAGATAACCTGAGATACGGCTTGAGATCCCACATACTTCCTTCTAAGGTGGGTTTGCCAAACTCCATCTTCCGACAGTAGCTTGAAGAGCCATTTACCCAGCAAGGCCCTGTTCTTGACCTCAAGGTCATGAACTCCGAGCCCTCCTTGGTCTTTAGGGCAGAAAACCACACTCCACTTAGTTAGTCGATATTTTTTCTTCTCACTATCCCCTTGCCAAAAGAATCTAGATCGGAAGTAATCCAATCTTTTTAAGACTCCTTTGGGTAGATGGAAGAAGGAAATCATGTACAGTACCATGTTAGTTAGTACCGAATTTATGAGTACCAGTCTTCCACCGAGGGATAGGAGCTTGCCTTTCCAGCTATTTAAACGTAACTGAAGTCTTTCCTCCACCTTTTTCCACTCAGCATTTGTAAGTCTTCGATAATGAATCGGAATACCCAAATAGCTGATAGGAAATTGACCATGTTCACAGCCAAAAAGTTCAGCATACAAGACGGTGTTTTCTTGAGCCTCGCCAAAGCAAAACAGTTCACTTTTATGGAAATTAATTTTAAGACCCGAAAGCTGCTCGAATGCTGACAAGATCAACTTTAAGTTACGAGCTTTTTCGATGTCATGTTCCATAAAGAGAATAGTGTCGTCGGCATACTGAAGAATCGATAAACCACCATCGACAAGATGTGGGATCACTCCTTCAATTTGGCCTTCAGTATTAGCACGTTCGATCAAGATAGCCAACATATCAGCCACTATATTAAATAGTATCGGCGATAGCGGGTCACCTTGTCTAAGGCCTTTTTTCGTTTGGAAGAATTTGCCAGTGTCATCATTGACTTTAATGGCTACACTTCCTCCCGAAACAAAGCTATCTATAATCGTAGCAACTTTGGTAAATATTTTAAAGCTAACGTTAAGGAGGCATATAGGTCTATATTGTTGAATCGTTTCAGCCTCATTAACCTTAGGTAATAGAATTATCTCACCAAAATTGAGACGAAACAACTCTAGTTGTCTGCCATGTAGACAAGCGAACATCTGTAGTAAATCAACTTTGATGACATCCCAAAAGTTCTGGTAGAACTCGGCCGGGAAGCCATCAGGTCCGGGAGCTGTATTATGTTTCATTTGGAACACCGCCTTTCTCACCTCATCCTCTGAATAGAGTTTAGTAAGTAGGCTATTTTCCTCCTCAGAAACCTGGGATATATCCTCAGTTCAGGACTCATCCAGAGTAAAGTTACCTTCCTCTGGGGCCCCGAACAGGCCCTTATAGTAATTTGTAATGTACGACTTTAGTTGTTCATGGCCCTCGATCGTTCCCTCTTCCTGGACTAGAGAATGAATACGCTTTTTCCTATGTCTGCCATTAGCAATACTATGGAAATAGCGGGTATTCGAATCTCCTTCTAGGATGAATTGGGCTTTGGATCTTTGATACCATTTTAATTCCTCCTCACGCAGTAGTTTTGCTATCTGTGCATTCGATTGGCTCTTTAACTCAATCTCTGCCTCAGATAACAGACGAACTTCTGCTAGTGCCTCAAGGGCATCAATTATCGAGGATAGTCGTACTTTTTCTTTTTTAAGTAAACCGGTGGTGTGACGAGCCCAACCAACGAGGTGTGTGCGTAAAGCACGAATCTTGTTATTCCACCTCTGGATTGGCGTATCACCAGCCACTGGTCTTTCCCAAATTCTCTTAACCATCTCATGGAACCCCTCACGGTGCAACCACCCAAGTTCAAACTTGAAGCGTGGTTTAGACTGTGGTCTAGGTAAACCAGTGGTCAAAAGAATGGGAGCATGGTCCGACAGTCCCTCAATACGTTCTAGAGCCCGTACCGACACCATAGGGAACCTAGATTCCCAATCAGTATCCATGAGTACGCGATCTAGCTTTTCGTATGTGGGTTCAGGGAGAGAATTAGCCCAAGTGAACTGTCTCCCGACCATTGTTACCTCTCTTAAGTTTAAGCTGTCAATGACTGCATTAAACAAAAGAGGCCAACGGTTGTCGAACCGACCCCTACTTTTCTCAAAAGGAAAACGAAGCAGGTTGAAATCCCCTCCAATGATCAAAGGGTGGGGGTTATCTTTTGCCAAGTTAACCAATTCAACGAGAAAAGCCCTCTTAGCCACCTCCTGGGCCGGCCCATACACGGTAACAAGACTCCAAATGAAGTTGTCGGCTTTATTACGGATGTGCATTTTTATATGAAAATCGCCATCCGTAACATCCAACACTTCCATGGTATCCGTCCTGACACCTAGTAGAATGCCCCCAGAACGACCATGGGGAGGCCGCGAGTACCACTCGAATTCTATACCGCCCGAAAGTCGGTTCAATAGAGATTGCGAGAACTCACGTCTACCCGTCTCAGAAATGGCCAAGAAATCCAAATTATGGTCCCGAATGCTACCAGCAAAGTGCAAATGTTTAGCCAAGTCACCAAGACCTCTGCTATTTGCGAACAAGCCATTCATTGGGAAACTATTGAGGATTTGGAAGACTTAGCCCGTTTCCGGGACCCTTTGTTGGTGGTAGACTTTGATTTCCGACCGGAAGCTTTTAACTCATACAATGAGCTCAATCCGTCGTCATCCAATCCACCCTCCAACACTTCTCCAATTAGATGAGAAAGAAGCTGACCATCTGATGTGGCAATCGCTTCTTCATCATCCAAATAGGTGGCACTCAACCCAGTCGAAGCTTTAGGAATAACCGTAAGATGGTCAAATTCCATATGCCTCAAGACCTTGGTTGAAACATCTATTTGCTTTTTACTACTACCAAGACTAATACCTACACTAGAAAGCTTTGAATGAATTGAATATGAATCAAAAGAAAGGAAAGACTTTGAATTTAGATCCGTACCGAGGTAGTCCAAATTGCGCACGGCCTTGCGCCGCATGGCCTTCTGCAGGGAGTCTTCATCCGTCACAGACGCCCCGTCCAGAGCCACCTCAAACCTCCCACTACGACGGATCGGAGTGAGCGCAGCTGCGCAAACCGTCGTCGTGGGCGGTGGTGTGCAAGGCGTGACGGAGCATCCATCCGAGTGCGAAGCCATCGGAGAACCAGACGGCCGGGTCGGCAGAGGCGATGTAGCAGCCAACCCAACTGTCCCGGCAGCCACCCGCGGTGAAGAACGAGACGGGGTGGTCGTGGTCGGAGTCGAGACCGCCCCCATCTCTGCCCCAGGAGCATCAGGACCATCCATGGGGGGCTGAGATGGAGAAGAAGCCCCCCCGATGATCAGCTCGACCGCTCCTGGCCGCGAAGTCCTAGGCAGGGAGGTCGTTGCCGAAGACCCGTCCTCCTTCCCGACCAGCTGTGCCATGAAAGCCTCCCCGCCTGGGATGCTCTCGGCCTGCACACGGCCCGGCCCACCTCGAGCAGCTGCGCTGAGACAGCCGCTGCCTGGGCTGCTAGCGTCCTCCCCACGGCCCAGCCCACCTCGAGCAGCCGGCTGGGAGAGCCGCAGCTAGCAGGCCGTGGGCCAACAGGGCCCGAGCCAGCCGGAGACGCGCAGCCACTCCCCGCCTCGATGCGCAGTCCGCCAGGCGGCCCACCGGCTGCCTCCTCCACAGACTGGGCCGGAAGCTGCACCTGCACAGGAGACAGTAGAACTCCTGATGCGGGAGTCTGCAGACTCGAAACCGCACCAGGATCGAACCCTGCAGCAACATCCAACGAGACCATCGGGAGAGGTCACAGCAAGCTAGGCGAAGTCCGTTGAATCATCTCAACAATCTCTCTTCCTCTTGGAGTACTCGGGCAGGAATTGTATGGAGTAATCGCCATGACCGAGTTGCCTTGAGTTCCTGGAGCAGCACTGTTGCTAGCTGCCGGCGTCCCAACCGATCCATTGGTATCAACTTCCATGTTAGAGGTGAGGGAACTCTGAGAATTGGTCTGCCTCGCGGTGTCCTCCAAGCCATGCTCGTTTCCGTCCTCGTCATCCACATCATCGCCCTTTCGCCGCCAGAAGAAAGGGACGAAGTTGGGGTCCGGTACAAAATCCGCAGGCTCTCGCCGGAAATAGAACCCATACTCCTTGAGTCTCACCACACACGCAGCCCCAATGTATGGACCATCAACGCTCACACGTTTTTCCAGCACCTTCGAGTCCAACATGCCCACCAGGATGCGAACAATACCGCGGCTCCGGTAAGTGACAAGATCAACATCAAGCGTAGTCCCAATAAGTGTGCCGACCGCCCAAAAACCAAGGAAATGTCGCACACCATACGGCACCCCCTGAACATGTACCCAGACCTTCTCGAGCACTCTATCCGGAACCACATCTTGGGTCTTCCACACAGAAATAGAAGCTTGAGCCTTAGACGAGGGGATATTTAGCTGAATACCATCCACCCTCTGGAGGTCCTCGGCCGAAGGAAAGCCTATTAGAAAGGCGTCATTTCCGTGAGGTATGGCCTCCCAATTCCACTGCGCGGAGTGGCACATCCTGGACATCAGACTCTCAATGGCAGACGCAGGAACAGGCTCACCGGTGACTGTGACACGGGCAGTAGGAGATTGCGTAGGAATCAAATGAGCCTTGTATACGCTGTCAGGAAGCTGCACAAACATAGTCTCATCGATGCCAAGGCCCGACGTGAAACAACAGGGCTTTGGAAGCTTCAAAGTCGGACACCTGAAGGTGGGGTGATCCGCATTATCACAAATCAAACAGTAGTGCTGCACTGGACAAGCTTTTGTGGTATGAGAGCCTACACCACACTTCCAACATTTGGAGGATTTTGTTGCTTTTCCCTTAGCCCCTGAAACTGCCTCGGACTGCTGCACCGCATCAGGAACCGCATTGCCACTTGCAACTCCAGAAGCATTGCCCTCCAAGGAAGAGCTACCACTCACCCCCAAGAGAGGAGCGGGCGCCCCACCCCCCGGCTGACCTTGAAAAGCACCCGCCAGAGGCGCCACCGGAGGAGTGACAAACTGCTGCTGCGGCGGCTGCTGAAAGAGCACTTGCGGGGGCGTTGGAGGACGCAACAGCGGCTGCGCCATCGGCATAGGTTGTTGTCCTTGAGTCCCCGGCTGTCCTCCTCTGTTCTTCTTCCGCTTCACTCGAGGAACGACAGGCCCTGCAGCGACAGGAGGCTGCTGGACCTGCGGCTGATAAACTGGGTATCCCGGGTTCATGAACGGAGCCAATTGCGGCGGCTGGAACAGCTGCAGCGTCATGTACGCAGGCGGCCCGTACTGGAGCGACGGGCGTTGGAGAGGCATGAACCCAAGTGCGGACGGCCCCGGGGCAGACGACGACGCGCCGGCGAAGAAGGGCGCGGCCGTGTCCGCGTTGGCATTGGCCGAGGGTGCCGCTGGCTGGAGTTGCGGGTGAGGCTGCGCGGTCACCTGGTGCTGGAGTTGCGGGCATGGCGGCGCGGGAGCCGGGTGCTGGGGACGGGGCGCGCCCATCCGGTGTCCACCGCCCTGTTGGGGGCGCTGCGGCGGCGCTCCGGCCATGCTTGCCGGGGAAGCGACGACAGACGCGAAGGAGCGGTCCCACCTCGCGTGCGGCGGAGGAACAAAGCTCGGGCGGCCGGAGCTATCACCAGCGGCGTGAGGCGCAGCAGGAGGGATCGCGGGTTGGGTAGGATCTTGTGGCGGCGAGGAGGGTAGGGTTGTCGATGTAGAGCTCGGAGGCGGCGGACAGGTACGAAGCCAGAGGCATCCAAAGCGACGGCGGAGATGCGCCAATGGGTCATGACGCTGAGAGTGGGCCCCCTCCTGCATGCAATTTGCATTTTGAATCCCGCCTGCCGACGTGAGGGGCGGCGAATGCGGATCGCCCGAAACTGCCGTGCCCCCGGACTCCGGCGACCCCTTCTTCCTCTCCGACGACGCCGACTTTTCCTCCAGCGCCTTGGCGATGAGTACTCCAAGCACCGGCGTCGGCGAGACTCGACGCGGCGGCAGCGGCCCGTGCCACGCGCCCATCCTCGGCGGCGTCCGCCCTAGACGAAGCCCAGCCGCCGCAGCGTGCTGTCCTCGACGGCGCGAGGCTCTTGGCTCCACCACTCTCGTATCCCTGCACAAAGGAACCTCGTTAGTCCGCTCACCTGTTGTCGCCGGCGCGCCAGCCTCCCAAAACCGGGAAGACGGCGACGGGAACCCCGCGTCCGCCCAAAACTGCTCGACGATCTCCGCCTCCGATCGGGGAGGCAGGAAGGGGGCCATCAACTCGGGACGCGACGGCGATGATTCCTCCAAGGAATCCATGGCCACCCGAACAGCCACATGATCCGCGTCGAAATCGTCAAGACCTGACGGCGCGGCGGCCAGGTCGCTTAGGCATGCGAAACGCGAGCCCGCACAGCTCCCATCCCACGCCGGCGGCGCAAGTGTTTTACGACGGCGTCTGCCTCCGCACCCGGCAGCCGGCGGTGAGTCGTCCGCGTCCCAGAAGCGTCCGCAGATCCGCTCCACATGCGCCCCGGCATCGCCCGGCGAGGAAGCCATCGCCCGGCTATTCTTCCAGATCTTCGCATGGACACAATGGAAGCTGAAACATTGGCATGCCATGAAGGCCTATCGCTGGCCTTGCAATGGAGTGACAAGCCAATTCTTGTGAAACGAGACTGCTCATGTCTAGTGGATGCAATCAAGGAGAAGTCCCAAGGATCGGTCGCCCCTCTCGTATCGCATCTCGGAGATTAAGGCTTTAATTAGTTGTAACAGGATTACTTCCTTTGTAAAAGTGGATCGTACACAAAATAGGATCGGGTCCTGAATTTTTGGTTCAGGTGCTCGATCAGGACCATTATGTAATCCCTATTGAGTAATAAAGTCCTCTTTTACCCGCAAAAAAAAGTTTCAAGAAAACTGAAACAAAAAATTCTGGATGTAGTTAATAATTTATTCTACCGTGTGTAAATTTTCAATGTGAAAAACCATGTATTTTAGCCTCAGCAAAAATGACAAATGTGCAAATCTGGGGACGTGAAACCGTGCAAATTTCGAATCTTTCAAAGTTTCCCGATTTGCCTTTTTTGCTGAACCCAGAATAAGACGTTGAAATTTTGCACGCTTGTAATGTACATAGTTGACTACATCTACGTATTTTCTGTCGGAATTTTGTGATACTTAAAAGCGAGTTTTCAAATTTGTCAGAATAACTTCCTCCCTGTAGCTCGGGCTCCATTTGAAGTTACCCTTAGTGCTGGTTGCCACTACTTCCTCCGTCCGGAATTAGTCGTCGCCGGAATTGAGGCAAGACATACCATATTTTTTCAGGTCACTTTTTATTTAGAGTAAAACACACGTGGAGTCTACCAAGTTGCGCAGTTGGAGCGTTTTAGTCACTTACTGGGAAAATGCAAACTTTTGGTCACTAACTTGTGCAAATGTTGCACGTTAGTCATTCCGTCAGTCCCACCGTTAAAATGCTGACGTGGACGATATTTTTTTACAAAAAAGACCTTAACCTTCCGGAAATTCACATTCACACCCGAGCTCATATGCCACAGTGATTTTCGGGAAAATAAAAAAAATAGTAAAACTTTTCAAAAAATTCCGAAAAAAATCACAGGCAAACATGAGTATGGTACGCACACCCGTGTAAAATTTCGTCACGAAATGACATTGTGAACGCCCTGTGCAAAAAAAACAAAATCACAGATCTGAAAATTCAAATTTTTGGATCTCATTTCTGTCAGAGATTTTTTTTTTTTTGCACAGGGCGGCCACAATGTCATTTCGTGAAGAAATTTTACACGGGTGTGCGTACCATACTCATGTTTGCCTGTGATTTTTTTCGGAATTTTTTGAAAAGTTTTACTATTTTTTTATTTTCCCGAAAATCACTGTAGCATATGAGCTCGGGTGCGAATGTGAATTTCCGGAAAGTTAAGGTCTTTTTTGTAAAAAAATATCGTCCACGTCAGCATTTTAACGGTGGGACTGACGGAATGACTAACATGCAACATTTGCACAAGTTAGTGACCAAAAGTTTGCATTTTCCCAGTAGGTGACTAAAACGCTCCAACTGCGCAACTTGGTAGACTCCACGTGTGTTTTACTCTTTTATTTATAAGAAACTGCAGATAGCTGAGAATTGCCAGCGCAGCTGAACACCTACTGACATGCTTAACATCGAACCGATAACATAACATTCACAGACTGACAGGCATTTCCTAGCTCGTCTGCCAGGCAGCCAGCAGATTACATGCGCAGCAAGAAGCAAAAAGGTGAATGAAGGAAAAGCGGTACCAATCGATCAGCTAGGCCAAACATCACATGCAAGTACGGGCATCACTGCTAATCTACCAAGAAAAGTTCATCCCTTTGTCACGGCTTCACGATGAGAACGGGACAGTGCGCGTTCCTGACGCAGTAATCGCTGACACTCCCGAGGAGAGCCCTGCAAAGCAAAGGAACATCCACGGTCACACTCTGACTGAAGACTGAAGTCTGAAACAAATTAGAGTAGCTACCTGCAAGTAATCATGAATTCAGAAGTAATTACCTCTTGAAAAGACCATAGCCATGGCTCCCCATCACCAGCACGTCGGCTCCAAGCTTGTCCACCATCTCGCAGATGACGCCCCTGGCATCCCCAACTGCCACCTTCACCTCCACCTTCATCTCGCCATTATCTTTGCCGTGGAGCGCGCAGAGCTTCTGCGCCTTCTCCATCACCGCGTCCGCCACCTGCCGGCTGTAGCCCTCGACCGCGGCGGTGGTCCCCTCGGCAAACATATAGCCTACCGGTCCTACAGGAGCTTATGGTACAGACTCTCATCAGCTCTCGACGCGTGAATAAAAATGGATCGATTCACTCAGAGGAGAGCAGAGGCGACAGTGATCTGAGAAGGTACGTACCGGTGGCGTCGAGCACGGAGTAGGTGGGGGCGGCGGCCTGACGTAGAGCAGGAGGATGGTGTCGCCGCGCGTGGCGAAGTTGGCGAGGCACCACCGCAGGGCGTGGACGCTCTCGTCGCCCTCGTCCACGGCCACCACTATCCGTCGGCCCTCAGCTGCATCCATCTCTCTTCCCTCCCTCTCTTGTATGCTTTACGCGTGTCCGTGTGATCAGTGTACTAGTGTAGAGTGTACGATTTCTGGATAGAGGTTTACATACTCGGTCCCCGGGCTTTATATTGCACTGTGACTGTGACCGCGAGGATGGACCGGGCCCTCGATTCTGCGGCTTTGCTCGGGGCTGGCCGTGGTTTTGCTGGTGGTGTCATGAGTCATGACTCACGCCGGGGTTTGCGATCGTTTTCAAGGTATATAAACGGACGGGAGGCTGACAGATGGGACTCGTTCTTTTTTCCGTGGATAAGGATCCGAGATCTGGATTCTGCGTGCTTCGGAGTAGACGCCGCCGGTATCGACTTGTTTAATCGGCGGCACGTCGCGCGGTCTAAGCCCACAGTACCACGGGACTAGGATGTAAACCGATTGGATCGGTTCAATAACTCTCTATCCATATCTTTTTCATATTATTTTGGTGGATTTGGAGCGTATCGAATAATGACTGGATGTGGATTCAAATACAGATTATATCGGACTATGGACTCAGATCGAAAACGGAGCGGATTCGAATCAGAAACGGATAAAACATAGCGGATAACTACGTGCAACAAAACACAAATTCACCATCCAAATAATATGAACACAAAAAACTATCCAAACACATAACACTACAATGTGATCAAATGTTCAGAATATTCTTTACGCATGCATACTTCTTTACTTTCCGTTGTTGGTGATACAACACACATATTCACTTGTTTTTGAACATAGTAAACGTGCACGTGCAACGCATGACCTCCATTGTTAATCTATATATTTACAATACGTAGAAACACCCAAATACTAACTTCTGGTTATTCCACACTTGATGAATGATTCTAATTTTATGTTTCTAAAGTCAACGGGATCCAAGAAAATTGATTTTTCCAGATAACTTAAGTCATGATACTTCATAATTTTCAATGTACATGAAGCAATTTTTTCATGGTAAAAAGATATGGAGTTTAAATAGTTTTCAAATAACTCCTATCTCCTGATACAGGTAATAAGAAGCAATGCTTTTTTCAAGCTTTTACTCTACAAATATTTACCAAGTAGCCTATTTGAACGTTAATTTGGGAGAGAAAAAAATCCACTACCCCATGAGAGACAACAAAATTGAACTTCACTATACATACCCAGCAAGCACCTTTCACCTGATACAAATTCATTGTACAAACTCACGACACACTGATCATTTACCATGTACGTTGAGCATATGACTCTTGAGCGAAATGGAAAGTAATGTTTACAGGTGACGAATAAAATAAAAAAGAAAGAAATTGTGTCCCTCAAAAAAAAAGGAGAGGAGAGAAATTGTGTCCCAAAAAAAGATAGAAATTGTTTCAAGTAACTTATTAAACTTTTCAATTAAAAAATATAGTGGATCATGCATCGAGTCATCATTACAGTTAGAAAAAGAGCAGATTGGCTGAAATACACTCAAGTTATATGGACAATGTTGCTCCCTGTAAAAAGGTCATGATATGCAAAATGTTGCACATGAATTCATAATATCAGCGGAGCTGTAGAAAGTGGTTTGTTTCACAATAGTCCAAGAAATGTACATATGTACTTATAGGGAACCTGTTCTGTTTGACTTTTAGCTACGAAGTAGATTCTTTTGGTTTATGAATTTCAATTGCATGTATCTCTAGAAATGTTTGGAGAAAGAAGCAAAGCACTTGGTCAGAGTCTAACAAATTAGTAAATACAACAAAAATATATAATGCAAATTTTGTATAACTAATCAAACGAAATGACTATACAAATATGTCATGTTTTCAGGAAAAATAGGGAAATGCACATGCGCTCGCTTCCAGCCATGGAGGCAACGACCGCCGCTGCAAGCTGAAAAATAGTCTGCAACAAATGAAGCAATAATATGTCAAGTTGTCTGCAATGTGGATTAGCAGAGTTGAAGGAAGAACAATTTCAGAGCACGTACATTAGCACTACCTTCGTTTCAAAGGGCATACTTTGTATATAATGCATAATTATTAGCTTGCAAACAAGATTCTTTTTGCACGAAATTGAAGCCAAAACTATATGTCATAACAAGCAATGCATAGTTATTAGCTTCCGCACGAAACTGATTCTTTTTTACACGAAACTGAAGCCAAAGTACATTGTACGAACTGTTAAATCCTATATGAATACATTGCCAATTCTATCACACAAAAGGCTACACGCCAACATGTGCGTTTATTCCTTGCATGGTGGCGCCGCCTCGATCTTATTGTTAAAGGTATTACGACTGAATTACTGGGCAGATGGCAGCGGTCTTACTGCTGAATTATGATCTGGACCACTGAAGCACGCAGCGTAATCCAATCTGATAACCAAAACGACACTGCATCTTACACAGCTACGGAGTACAAGCCATGTGTTCACGCTACAAATTATGTTTGGCAATCGCCGAGTGAACCATATGATCCGTTTGTTAACTGACAGCGGCAGCAGACAGAGAGCAAGGAAGGGGAGATATGCAGGGACCTGGAAGGCAGCCTCGCTGAAGCTAAGCGGACGGGGGAGATCTGCAGCGCGCCCGAGCCGCCGTTGACGAACGCCCATGTGCGGCAAACAGCGAGGCCACAACATCTCAGACACGAACGCCCGGATCGGGAAGAGAGCAGCCAGTAGGAGTTCCCGGCGCGCCCGTAGCGGCGTTCACGAAGTGGGTGCCGTCCCGACTCGCGAAGGACATCCTCGGCTACAGCCGTGGGACCGAAGCTTGAGGCCGCCGGGGGCGGCGGGGTCGAGGAGCCAGTTGGGGTAGAGGACGCCTTCGCGGTCGCCGCGCCTACAGGCCACACCTCCTCCGCCTCGTGAAGGGAGCGGGCCGCGCGGGACCGCGCGGCGCTGATCCGGGCCGCGGCCGACAGGCGGTTCGCGCTGGCGGCGGCGCACGTGGCCTACTTCCGTTTGCTTGGCCGCGTCAGGGACGCGCTCCGGTGCTTCATGGCCGCCGCCGAACCCTACCCCGCCGGAGGGGATTTCGGAGGCCGCCGGGGCGCGCGCGAGGAGGCGGTCGGCCTAACTGATGGGGGGATGCCCAACCGGGTAGGCCCAGGACCCCGAGTCGGCCTTCAAGGCCGGGTGGCCCAAAGCCCACCCGGTGTACATCTTCCAGGATACCGGGTCCCCGAGGATCCCGGTATGACGGCTCGGGGAGGCGGCAGCAGATATCTTCGAATCAGTCTGCGATTGTGTATCCCGAAGAGTGCGCTCCACGAAGCCGCACTTGTAGGCAGGATAGCTAGCGCCGCCAGCGGAACCCGTCATTCCCTGTAAACCCTAGCCGGCTCCCTATATAAAGCCGGCAAGGAGCAACCCTAGAGGAGACTCATCTCATTCCATAGCCTCCGGAGCACCCGCAAGCTCTGGTGCGCACACCATTGTACACCCCATTCAGATCCAAATACATACAAGCAGGAGTAGGTCTTTACCTCATACAGAGGGGCCGAACCTGGGTAAACTCTGCGTGTGCAACCTCTCTGTGAATCCTACGTCGCCTGGCTCACACCCGAGTTAAGCCACCCCGTATGGCATCTGCCGTGATTACCCCACGACAGTTGGCGCCCACCGTGGGGCCAGCGATCGCTGGAATTTACTTCATGGAGAGTCCTGAACCCGGCACTGGCGTCTACTTCAGCCCTCAAGCCATGTCGGGTCGCGGTGACATCGTCACCGGCAGCTACTTCGAGCACGGAGGGATCGGCTACGTCGCCGATCCACACACTTGGGGCAGGCCCAACTACGCCCCGATCACTCGCGCGATGGCTATCCCGTTCGGGACCGCTGTCACCGCCTACGTCGGCTTCTGCGGCTCGGATGAGGAAGGAGTCGCCAACAACTACGATGGTACTTCCTCCCCCGTCGACCCGCTTGACGAAGCCGCCGTCGACACCGCGGTGCAAACCACTTTGCACCCGCCCCATCTGCCGAGACCGTCCAGATCTCGAACGACGACGACACCGGGTCGATCTTGCCCGTTCTCGACTACGAGTCGGAGGGCTCGACCGATCTGGCCTCGGACGGCACGGCAACACCCGCCCACATCTACATGACGGGCGAGGCGGCAAACTCTGCTGCCGCCAAACCCGCGGCAACAAACGCCGCCACAGCAGAGGCCAACGCGCAGAAGCAGCGCGACCAGGCACGGCGCGAGCAGGAGGCTCGCGAAAAGCAGCAACGCGACGAATCTCTCGCCGCCCTGCGAGGACAAGCAGGTCGGGCGGCTGACCCGCTCAGCACCCCGATCACGCCGGCGAACGTCGTCGACCAGGCGACACAGCTCGAGCAGCTGCGCCGGAAGATGGCCCTCCAGCAGGAGGAGATCCGCCAGAAGGAGCTGGAGGTCGATGCTCAGTCGACCGCTCTCTCCGCGGTCACTCGGCATCACAAAAACCGCAAGTCGCGGCTTAACCCTGATGCACCAACTCGCGCGCTCGACAACGCCTTCGCGCGCGAGACAGAGCTGGAGAGGCAGCGTGACGAGTGCCGCAGGGCCCAGCCCGGCGGCTCGAGTCAAGTTCCGCCTCAACCTCGCCCGCGATGCCGCCTCCGGCGCCGCGGCCTCCTCCGAACCCGGCTCGTCCCAACCCCAGCCGCGGAACGACGACGACGCCGACCTCGATTTTCGGCACCCCAGTCGATTGCATGACTGCCGCCGCCTCTCTCTTCAAGAGGATCCGGGTCAAGGACAACCCCTATTGGAGCAAGGGGTGCAAGCTGGTGGACAAGGCGCTGGAGCTGCAGGAGAACATGTCGCAATCTGACGGCAAGCTCTACTCCAGATCGCCACCCAGCGAGAAAACGGCCTCGGCACCACACCGAAGCCAGGGAAACAAGGGTTCCCCCAGGCGTGACGCTGCCCCACAGCCGCCACGCAGTCGGCACGAGGAGCCGGCAGTGTCGAGCAACGCGAGGGCTGGAGGCAACCCGCCTCGGCTCGCCCGCAACGACGCCCGGCACACCATCAACAACAACCAGGCGCAGGCGCGCTCCAATCACTCCGCTCCGGATCTGCGCCACCACCTCAACGACAAGCGCGCCGAGGCGACGCGCAACAACAACGACGACGACGACGTCGGCCCTAGATGCTTTGGACCCGCCATCAGAGGCGAGCGTTTCCCTAGCAGCTTCAAAGGACCGAGAGAGGCGCCCAAGTACAACGCTGCCATGAACCCGGAAACTTGGGTCCAGGACTACTTGGCCGCCATGAGCATCCAGAACGCGTCTTCGCTCTGTTGTGCGCGCTATTTTCCTCTCATGCTTGAGGGAACGGCTCGCACTTGGCTCAACAACCTCCCCAGGAACAGCGTCAACTCCTGGGGCGAGTTGAAGAGGCTCTTCATCACCAACTTCGAGGGGACCTGCAAGCGCCCGGCCACGGTCGAGGACCTCAAGCGCTGCGTCCAGAAGGAGGGCGAGTCCACTAGAAAGTGGTATCGCCGAGTCGCCGACCTCATCAACTCGGCAGAACACCTCAGCGTCGACACGGTGCACTCCCACCTTGAGGACAACACCACCTTCGAGTCGCTCAAGCAGAAGCTGCGGCGCTCGCACAAGGGTGACATGACGATGGGCCAGCTACTCGCCATCGTGCACAAGTACGCCGAGTCCGACGTCACCAAGGACGACTCCGAGGAGGACGACGACGAGAAGAAAGGCGGCAAAAACAAGAGCAAGGCCAAGCACTCCAGCGCTCATAAACGCAAGGGTGACGGCGGCTCCGAGCTTGTAGCCGCCACGGCTGCGGGGGGCCGCGGCTTCAAGAGCCAACGCGGCAACTTCCCGCGAAAGAAGCTCACCGCCACGGAGATCTGGCCATGCCGTGTAGGTATCATAGCCTACCCGGCAAGCCAGCCGGCCACACCACTGACGAGTGCAGCTGGACTGCAGAAATCGTCAAGGCCAAGACCGGTGCCAAGAAGCGGGCACCCGACGGAGACGACGACGGTGAGCAGCAGCAGGGCATGCCTCCCACTGCCGGCTTCATGGGCCACACCTTCGTCGGCCTCGATTCCAGGCGGGAGGAGAAGGTCATACGGCGCGCCGTCCACGCGACTCTGCCAGACGTGCCCCAGTGGCTCGACTGGTCAGAGCAGCCGATCACATGGAGCCGTCAAGACCACCCGCCCCGCGTCGATTACCCGGGCAAATTCGCTCTGGTGGTCGCGCCCCAGGTCAAGGGCTACATCTTGACCAAGACATTGATGGACGGGGGTCGAGCATCAACATCCTCTACTACGAGACGTTCCAACGCATGAAATTGCGTGACGAACAGCTAGTCCCCACCATCACCACCTTCCACGGCATCGTCCCGGGAAAGAAGGCCTACCCGCTAGGCAAAATCGCACTCGACGTCGTCTTCGGCACCGCCAAGAACTTCCGGCTCGAGAAGATCTGGTTCGAGGTGGTGAACTTCCGTAGTTCCTACCATGCGATCCTCGGGCGACCCGCCTTTGCCAAATTCATGGCAAGGCCCTGCTACGCCTACCTGAAGATGAAACTGCCGGGTCCGAACGGCATCATCACTGTACACGGCGACGTCGACCGCGCCATCGAGTGCGAAAAGGGCAACGCCGTCTTTGCCGAGTCCGTCATCGCCACGGAGCAGCTGGAGCAACTCAAGCTGCAAGTCGACCCCAACGACATGACCATCGTCAAGAAGCCGACTCTGGACTCACGCGACAAGTTCCAGTCGGCACAGGAGACCAAGCGCATCCCGCTGGTCGAGGGCGACTCCTCCAAGACGGCGGTGATCGGCTCGCACATGGACGTCGCATAGGAAAGCGCGCTCTGCGACTTCCTCCGTGAGAATCGGGACATCTTCGCATGGAAACCATCTGACATGCCAGGCGTCCCGAGGGAGCTCGCAGAGCACAAGCTCAACGTTGACCCCAAGCTGAAGCCAGTGAAGCAGTTCCTGCGTCGCTTCACTGGTGAGAGACAGAAGGCTATTGGCGAAGAAATAGCCCGGCTCCTAGCTGCCGGGTTCATCGCCGAAGTCATACACCCGGAATGGCTTGCCAACCCGGTGCTCGTTCTGAAGAAGAACGGAACGTGGCGGATGTGCATCGACTACACAGGCTTGAACAAAGCCTGTCCCAAGGATCCATTCGCATTGCCTCGCATCGATCAGCTGATCGACTCGACGGCAGGGTGCGAGGCGCTATGCTTCCTCGACGCCTACTCCGGGTACCACCAGATCAAGATGGCGCCCGAAGACCAGGAGAAGACGTCTTTCATCACGCCCTATGGCGCGTTTTGTTACGTCTCCATGCCCTTCGGCTTGAAAAATGCCGGAGCGACTTACCAGCGGTGCATACAGAACTGTTTGCACGAGCAGATCGGCCGCAACGTCCACGCATATGTGGACGACATCGTCGTCAAGTCCAAGCTGAAGACGGACCTGATTGCCGACCTCACGGAGACATTCACCAACCTCCGCAAGTACAGGATAAAGCTCAACCCGGAAAAATGCGTCTTCGGCGTACCCGCGGGCAAGCTCCTGGGCTTCATCGTCTCCGAGCGAGGCATCGAAGCCAACCCAGAGAAGATCAAGGCGATCGAAGCTCTGAAGAAGCCGGAGAACCTCCGGGACGTGCAGCGGCTCACAGGCTGTGTCGCTGCCCTCAGCCGTTTCATCTCACGACTCGGCGAGAAGGCCATGCCCTTGTACCGGCTCCTCAAGAAGTCGGACACGTTCACCTGGAACGACGAGGCAGACGCCGCCTTGACGGCACTCAAGAAGACGTTGGCCGAGGCGCCGATCCTCGCATCTCCACTGGAAAAGGAGCCGATGCTCCTCTACATCGCCGCGACCAACCGAGTCGTCAGCGCGGTGGTCGTCGTCGAGCGCAAGGAGGAAGGCCACGAGCAACTGGTCCAGCGGCCAGTTTACTACGTCAGCGAAGTCCTGACGGATTCGAAGCAACGTTACCCGCATTACCAAAAACTTGTATACGGTGTTTTCTTTGCTTCAAGAAAATTGCGACATTACTTCATGGGCCACCCGATGACGGTGGTCAGCTCATCTCCCTAGCTGAAATAATCCGCAACAGAGAGGCAACTGGGCGCGTCGCCAAATGGGCCTCCGAGCTGCAGCCTTTCGGCCTCAGCTACGCAGCCCGCACTGCGATCAAGTCGCAGTCATTATCCGACTTCCTCGTCGACTGGATGGAGACACAGTTGCCGGCTCCAACCTATGAAGCCGGCAGATGGACCTTGTTCTTTGACGGGTCAAAGATGTATGAGGGCTCGGGGGCTGGAGTCGTCCTCACTTCTCCCCAAGGCGACAAGATGCGATATGTGCTGCAGATACACTTCACTGCACCAACAACGTCGCCGAGTACGAAGCCCTCCTACATGGCCTACGCGTGGCCAAGGAGATGGGAGTCAGCCGTATCAAATGTTATGGCGATTCCGACCTCGTCGTTCAGCAAACGATGGGGACCTGGGATGCAAATGATCCCAACATGGCGGCTTACCGCCGGCTCGTCGATCAAGTCGGCGGCCACTTCGCCGGCATGGAGCTGGAGCACGTCGACCGAGGAAGAACGAGGCGGCTGACGCACTCTCTCGCTTCGGGTCTAAGCGGGACCGAGTCCCACCCGGCGTCTTCCTCGACCACCTGCACAACCCGTCGGTACGCCCGCCGGCCGAAGTCGACATCGCCAACCCGCCATCATCAGATGCAATTCTGGTGGCGGTAACCCAAGAAACAAACGACTGGAGGGAACCCTACATCGAGTTCCTCACCACCAAAAAGCTGCCAGCCGACGAGGTCCTAGCACGGCGAGTCGTGCGCCGGGCCTCAGCTTACGCCATCATCAACAGCGAGCTCTACAAACGCAGCACATCGGGAGTTTTCCTCCGCTGCGTCGAGCCGGAAGAGGGAAGGCGCATCCTTCATGAGATCCACTCGGGAGATTGCGGCCACCATGTCGGCGCTCGCAACCTGGTCGCCAAGGCGTTCAGGCACGGTTTTTTCTGGCTCTCTGCTCATCAGGATGCAGTCGACATCGTCCGTCGGTGCATCGGGTGCCAGAAGTACGCCCGGCAGGATCACCTACCCGCCGCGGCTCTGAATGACATGGCCATTCGCAGTCTGGGGAATAGACATGGTGGGCAAGTTCAAAACAGCTCGCGGTGGCATGACACATTTGCTCGTCGCAGTCGACAAGTTCACCAAATGGGTCGAAGTTGAACCTATCAAGAAACTCGACGGCAAGACCGCAACCAAGTTCCTCCAGAAGCTCATCTTCCGATTCGGCTACCCGCACAGCATCATCACTGACAACGGCACAAATTTTGCTGAAGGAGAGATGAAGGCCTTCTGCAAACAAAAAGGCATCCGTCTCGACTTGGCGTCCGTCGCCCACCCGCAATCAAACGGGCAGGCGGAAAGAATGAACCAGACAGTGCTAGCCGGGATCAAGCCGCGACTTCAAGTCCCACTGGAGCGAACACCGGGTTGCTGGCTGGACGAGCTACCAGCCGTACTCTGGGGCATCAGAACGACTCCAAACCGTTCCACCGGCTACACGCCATTCTTCATGGTGTACGGGGCGGAAGCCGTCATGCCGACCGACCTCGAGCACGACTCGCCTCGGGTCGCCCTCTACAACGAGGAAGAAAATGAAGAAGCCCGCCTAGTCGGCGTCGACCTCCTGGAAGAAGCTCGCGAACTCGCACTCTCCAGGACGGCGATATATCAGCAAAGCCTGCGCCGCTACCACAGCCGCCGGGTTAGAAGTCGCTCTTTCCAGGAAGGCGACTTGGTTCTTCGGCTCATCCAAAAGTCGAAAGGGATGCACAAGCTCTCGGCACCATGGGAAGGACCGTTCGTCGTTAGCAAAGCGATGGGCAACGGCTCCTACCACCTCGTCGACTTGCGTGAGCCGAACAAAAGCTCCAAGTCGGAAGAGGAGACCAAGCGTCCATGGAACATCAGCCTGCTTCGCCCCTATTATACATAGTATCCATTGTAATGCTGTGTAATCAATCAAGGAAATAAAGTCGATACACCCGGCACGCTCGGGGGCTATCGTTTCGATTCAATCATGCTTTCGAGTCTTTATTCTTCCTACTCACACGTTATATGATTGATGGGTTGTCAAAGAGAGCCGGATGCCATGATGCGCGGCTCACCACTGGACCCCCTGCTCACGAAGCAAAATCACAAAAATTGTTGTTTTCTCCCAGTCGTCAGCTACCCGCACAAAGTGAAGAAGTAGTGCAGCCGGTTCAAACCTAACTTGACAATGAAGCCGCACTCGGACTTTGTCACCATGGGTACCGCGCGCGTCACGAAAAAATCACGCGAAGCACACTTGGCGAGGTCGCACGATCGACTAGCTTACAAAACAAGCGAAAAACAAACAAAGTGACGAAAGCGCACAAAAAACAAGCATGGGAGTGCCAAAACAAAGATTAATAAGCCGCAGAGGCGCACGCTGAAACGCGACCCGGCACATATCATACTTGTTTCATTACATAATATTTTTTCGCCCGCAGGCGACAAACCCTAACTACTTCAAAATAACCCCTCTTTTGAAAGCAGGGGAGCAAACTTCAAGACGGAGGAGCCGCCCGAGCAGAAGACGTCGACGCCTCGTTCGTCGCAGCCGGCGGTGGCAGAGCTGAAGCCCTTTCAAAAAGGTACTCCGACGCCGGCTCCCTGTCCGCCACCTCGCCAAGGTCGTTGCCCTCAGGCACCACGTCGAAGACGAAGTCGTCGTGGTCGACCATCTTGGCAGCCCGGCAGGCGTAAGGGGCGCAGTACTGGAGCACCGGCTGCAGATCGATCTCCCGGCCGCTGCTATCGGTGGGGATGCTGGCCGTGATCTTGTCCACGTTCGTCTGCCTATACCGGCCTCGCACAAGCCCGAGGGCAATGCACGCGCCGGCTCGGGCCGACGACTCCCGCACCCAGGTGATCACCTGGGGCATCAGCTCCAGAACCCGCAACACCTTGCAGACGGGTGCGGGGACACCTTCCTTGGGCGACAGCATCTGGACGACCTTGCTGGCCCGGCCGTGAACGTCACGGGCGAAGACTCCGAGCCGGTGGACATGCTCCCAGACGTCAGGCCAGCCGTCTCCTCGCCTGTTCAACAAAACAAAAATCAACAACAAGGCCACAAGTCAAGTAGGCACAAACTGCAAAGGGTCGCATGAAATCTTTACCCCAGATGCCAACGGCGAGGGTGGCAAGCCGCTCGGTCAGCTCCTTCATCTCGCGCTCAGCCTCGCGGATTTGCGCTCGAGCTTCTCGAGGTCCTCGCCGTACCCCTTGGTCGCCTGGGTGAGGGCGGCGTCCGCCTCCTCCTTCTGCTTGCTGAGCCGCTCGCAGGATTCCTGCACCGCGGCAAACGCCTGCGTGTGCCGGCTCTCCTGCGCGGCCAGCAGTTGCTGGTGCTCAGCGACGGAGATGAAGCCGTCGCGCGCCTTCTTCAGCTCCTCCTGCAGGCGGCGGGTCTCCTGCTGTTCGGCTTCGAGGAGCCAGGACAGCTCCTGCAGTTCACAAGACAAACAATCAAGAAGAGGCATGGGGGCTACGCCACGGGTTACCTCTACACCAACATTTGCTAACCCGGGGGCTAGCCCCAACAAAAAAAAAAATAATACGCCGAGTCAGGAACTCGGGGGCTACGTTCCGAGTGGCATACACACCCGCCACCGGCCTGCCTCTACATCGACATTGGCAAACCAAGGACTACACTATTCGCCAAACTTGCATCCAGAAAACTATGAAGACCCAAGCCGCTTTCTACGAACGCGACTCGGGCCTTGGGGGCTACATATACGCTACGGACGCAACAGGTGCAAGAAGGATTCTACGTACCTGGTGCGCATCCATCGCTGTCTGGATGGCGGCTCGGAAGTCAGGCCGGGGCGCAGATGCACCCGGGACGGAGCTCGGGGGCTGGGCAGTCAGCCCACCCGACGAGGAAGCCGTCGCGGCGGCGCGGGTCGCGTCACCACCAGCGCCGTCTCCGGCACAGGCGTGGCACCCTGTGCCAGCCGGCACGGTGTCATCAATAGTGGCCCCCTCGGGTCGAGGGGGCACAATAACTTCGTCGCCTCCGCCGCGGAAGGCGGAGGACTCGGCGCTCTCGTGGTCGGCTCCGACGTGCGCGGCGGCTCCGCCCGCTGGGAGTCGCTCTCCAGCGCGTCCTCCATGTCACTGAGGGACGCGTCCTCAGCCCTGCGACACTCGCACGGGTCAAACTCAAGATAGCGTTTCCAGCGGAACTTTGGATGAGGATCAGCAGCAGACCTGTCACCCGCAGGTGGAAGAGTTGAGGTCCGAACCCTCGGAAGCGAGGCGCAGGCGGCGAGTCGGCGCGGGCCCTCGCAGGGATGTCCCGCAAGGCCTTCTGCCTCCGCTCGGCAACGACGGTGCGCTGCACGGCAGCCCCAGCCGATCGCTCCGGTGGCGGCGGCGTCGGGTTCGCCGACTTGGAGCGCTTGGAGTTGGGCCCGGCGTCCTCAGCCGCAGGCCTACGCCTCCGCCGGATGCGGAGCGGCTGATCATCTTCATCATCATCTTCAGCAGGCGCCGGGTTCTTGGACCCGGCGCGTTCTTCTCTTCCTTCTTCTCCTTCCTCCTCATCCTCAGACAGGATGGGGATCGGTTGGCGGGAGGAGAAGGCGGCCTCGTTGGCCATGGTGGCGCTGTCGGCTTCGTCGTCGGAGTCGCGCTCGACGACGTCGTTGGGGCCGGGCCGGCAACCCAACAAGCGATCGAAACTCCTGAATTCGACAAGCAGGAAGGATCGGTATAAAAAGACCAAGAAAAGGAAAGTATTTCGAATCGTCAAGCAAAGGGACTCACCTCAGGAGCCGGATGCTTGGCGGAGTAGGCCTCCAGGCCGCCCACGATCCACTCGGGAGCCGGGTGGACCGTGACACGCTTCATCCGCAGCGTGAATTGCTCTACCGACTCGAACAATGTCGGGTCATGGCGCTGCGGGTCCTTCGTCCCCTTGTACTCGCAGATCAGCGAGGGCCGGTGCTGCAGAGGCGCGATCTTCCTCTTCACCCAAGTGGCGATGAGGTTCAGACCCGTCAGCCCTCCATTCTTCAGCTCCTGAAGCCGCGCCATCAGCCGGCGCACCATGGGCAAGTCGGCGTCGCGCGGCAGCTCCTGAAGATTGCGAGGCCGGCTCGGCGATGGCGAGAAGTGGTGGCTCTAGGTTAATAGTGCCAGAAACAATTGCTTGTACGTCACACGTCAGTTGGGAACCCCAAGAGGAAGGTATGATGAGTGCAGCAGTAAGTTTTCCCTCAGTATGAAACCAAGGTTTAATCGACCAGTAGGAAAACGAGGTTTGCTTCGAAGGTGTTGGTGAGGAGTGTAGTGCGGCGCAACACCAGGGATTCCGGTGCCAACGTGGAACCTGCACAACACAATCAAATTACTTTGCCCCAACTTAACAGTGAGGTTGTCAATCTCACCGGCTTGCTGAAAACAAAGGGTTAAACGTATCGAATGGAAATGATGTTTGTTTGCATAAAACAGTAGAGAACAATGATTGCAGTAGATTGTATTTCAGATGTAAAAGAATGGACCGGGGTCCACAGTTCACTAGTGGTGTCTCTCCAATAAGATAACTAACATGCTGGGTAAACAAATTACAGCTGGGCAATTGACAATTGATAAGTGCATATAACATGCATGTGTGAGCTGTGGTGTCTACTATGAGATTCATTTGGGCATTACGACAAAGTACATAGACCGCTATCCAGCATGCATCTATGCCTAAATAGTCCACTTTCCGGTTAACATCCGTACCCCTTCCAGTATTAAGTTGCAAGCAACAGACAATTGCATTAAGTAATGTGCGTAATGTAAACAATACATTCATCCTTGAATAAAGCATTGCTGTTTTACCCCTAGTGGCAACAACACATCTACAACCTTAGAACTTGCTGTCACTATCCCAGGTTAAATAGAGGTTGAACCCAACTATCATGCATAAATACCCCCTCTTGGAGTTACAAGTATTCACGTGGCCAAGGCTTCAACAAGTAACGGAGAGCATGCAAGATCACAAATGACATAGACATGATAATATAATATTCAGCTCCACATAGGTATCAATATAAGTCAGATCCCAGCAAACACAACATGTAGCATTACAATAAGATGATCTTGATCATGATAGGCAGCTCACAAGATCTAAACATGATGGCACAAGTGGAGAAGACAACCATCTAGCTACTGCTATGGACCCATAGTCCAAGGATGAACTACTCACGCATCACTCCGGAGGCGGGCATGGCGATGTAGAGCCCTCCGGTGATGATTCCCCTCTCCGGCAGGGTGCCGGGAAGAGCTTCAGAACCCCCCGAGTTAGGGTTGACGACGGCGGCGGCAGCGAATATGTTCTGGATGAAAGGCTCGGTGTTTTAGGGTTTTCGCGTCTCGGGGAATAAATAGGCGAAGGGGCGATGTCGGCGGACCCCCGAGGGGCCCAAACCACCGGGGCGCGGCTGGGCCCAGCCGCGCCAGTGTGGTTTGGCCACCTCGTGGCTCTCTTCGTCTCTCCTTCGGACTCCGTGTACGTGCTGGAAAAATAGGGACTGGCCTTTTGTTTCGTGCAATTCCGAGAATATTTCCAGAAGTAACTTTCTGAAACCAAAAACAGCAGAAAACAGGGAACTGGCACTGTGGCATCTTGTTAATAGGTTAGTCCCAGAAAATGCATAAAAGTGATACGAAGTGTATATAAAACATGTAGCAAATGGTATAATATAAGCATGGAACAGCAGAAATTATGGATACGTTGGAGACGTATCAAGCATCCCCAAGCTTAGTTCTACTCGTCCTCGAGTAGGTAAAACGATAACAACAAATAATTTCTGAGGAGACATGCTTTCACACAATCTTGATCAATATATTGCAAGGCTCATGTCATGAATGAAGTGACTCAAAGCAATGATCTATAGTTTGCTAACAAATAGATAAAGAGTAAACAATGAATCATATAAGCAAAAACTTTTCATGAATAGTACTTTCAAGACAAGCATCAAAAAGTTTTGCATAAGAGGTAACTCATAAAGCAATAGATTCAAAGTAAAAGGCATTGAAGCAACACAAAGGATGATTAAGTTTCAGCATTTGCTTTCAACTTGTAACATGTATATCTCATGGATAGTTGTCAACATAAAGCAATATAACAAGTGCAATAAGTAAATATGTAAGAATCAATGCACACAAAGTTGACACAAGTGTTTGCTTCTAAGATAGAAAGGAGTAGGTAAACTGACTCAACATAAAGTAAAAGATAGGCCCTTCGCAGAGGGAAGCAGGGATTAAATCATGTGCTAGAGCTTTTTAAGTTTTCGAAAGCATATAGAGAGCACAAAATAAGTATTTGAGAGGTGTTTGTTGTTGTCAACGAATGGTAGTGGGCACTCTAACCCCCTTGTCAACCAGACTTTCAAAGAGCGGCTCCCATGAAGGACGTTATTCTACCAGCAAGGTAGATCATCCCTCTTCTCTTTTGTTTACACATGTATTTTAGTTTCTTTATAGATGACACTCCTCCCAACCTTTTGCTTACACAAGCCATGGCTAACCGAATCCTCGGGTGCCTTCCAACATTCACATACCATGGAGGAGTGTCTATTGCAAAATTAAGTTGCTTACTGATAAATCAGGGCAAAACATGTGAAGAGAATTATTAATGAAAGTTGTAATTAATTGGGGCTGGGCACCCCGTTGCCAGCTCTTTTTGCAAATTATTGGATAAGCGGATGTATATGCCACTAGTCCATTGGTGAAAGTCTGTCAGAAGTAAATGACAAGATTGAAAGATAAAACACCACATACTTCCTCATGAGCTATAAAACATTGACACAAATAAGGAGTAATAAAGTTTTGAATAGTTTAAAGGTAGCACATGAAATATTTACTTGGAATGGCAGGAAATACCACATAGTAGGTAGGTATGGTGGACACAAATGGCATGGGTTTTGGCTCAAGTTTTGGATGCACGAGAAGCATTCCCTCTCAGTACAGAGTTTAGGCTAGCAAGGTTGTTTGAAGCAAACACAAGTATAAACCGGTACAGCAAGAATCACATAAAAACATATTGCAAGTATTATAAGACTCTACACTGTCTTCCTTGTTGCTCAAACATTTTACCAGAAAATATCTAGACCTTAGAGAGAACAAATATGCATCCCAAGTCTCAACAAGCTCTACGGTAGTTCTCCACTACTAGGCTTTAACTACATGATGCAAGAGCTTAAACATGATCTACTTGAGAGCTCAAAACAATTGCAAAGCATCAAATCAAAACAAGACAATGATCTACAAGAATGCATATGTCTTTTCCAATACCAACTACTACATGTAGCATTTTCTTTCTTCCAAACAAACACCAATAATTTATTAAACATAAACTCTCCAAATGATAATATAATGCAGCAAGAGAGTATTTATAAACAAGTGCTAACAGCTCGAAGAGATGCATGAAAAACAGGAGCTAAAAGCACTGCAGTAGCTAGTTAAGAATACTCAACAAATATAAGTGAAGAACATGAGTATTCACATGAAAAAGCGGAGCGTGTCTCTCTCCCACACAAGGATTGCTAGGATCCGAATTTATTCAAACAAAAACAAAAATAAAAACACACAGACGCTCCAAGTAAAGCGCATAAGATGTGAAAGAATTAAAATATAGTTTCACTAGAGATGACCTGATAAGTTTGTTGATGAAGAAGGGGATGCCTTGGGCATCCCCAAGCTTAGACGCTTGAGTCTCTCTGAATATGGTTGGGATGAACCACGGGGGCATCCCCAAGCTTAGGCTTTTCACTCTTCTTGATCACATAATATCACCCTTCTCGCTTGATCCTTGAAAACTTCCTTCACACCAAACTCAAGACAGTTCTCATTAGAGGGTTAGTGCATAATCAAAAATTCTCATATTCTGTAATGATACAATCAATCCCAAAGCTTCTGGACATTAGCTACAGCCACCAATGCTTTGTGGAGCAAAGAAATCCACACAAACACAGTAAAAGAGCGAATGCAAAACAAAAGGCAGAATCTGTCAAAAACAGAACAGTCTGGAATGACGAATTTTTTCGAGGCACTTAAGTTGCTCAGATGGATCTGGCCTAAAATAATGAAAGTTGCGTACATATCTCAGGAATATGCGTGATTTTTCTCAGAATTTTTTGAATTTTCTACAGGGAGATAAGCTCAAATCCGTGACAGCTAAAAATCTGTCACTGCGCAGAAATCCAAATCTTGCATCAACTTTCAATATAGAACTTTACTTGGCACAACATTGCGATAAAATAAAGATACAAAGGAGTTGCTACAGAAGTAACAAAACTCCTTGACTCAAAGAAAACAAAAATAACAGCAAATAAAAACGATGGGTTGTCTCCCATAAGCGCTTTTCTTTAACGCCTTTCAGCTAGGCGCAGAAAGTGAAAATCAAGTGTTGTCAAGAGAAGAAGCATCAACATCATAACTTGCTCTAACAATAGAGTCAAAAGGTAACTTCATTCTCTTCCTAGGGAAGTGTTCCATACCTTTCTTGAGAGGAAATTGGTACCTTATATTACCTTCTTTCATATCAATGATGGCACCAACAGTTCGAAGAAAAGGTCTTCCCAAAACAATAGGACAAGATGCATTGCATTCAATATCCATAACAATAAAATCAACGGGGACAAGGTTATTTTTACCGTAATAAAAACATCATTAACTCGCCCCAAAGGTTTCTTCATAGCATTATCAGCGAGAAAAACATCCAAATAACAATGTTCCAAAGGTGGCAAATCAAGAATATCATAAAGCTTCTTGGGCAAAACTGAAACACTTGCACCAAGATCACACAAGGCATTGCAATAAAAATCATTCACCTTTACCTTAATGATGGGTTCCCAACCATCTTCTAATTTCCTAGGAATAGAAGCTTTAAGTTTCAACTTCTCCTCCCTAGCTTGCAAAAGAGCATTTGTAATATGCTTTGTAAAAGCCAAATTAATAGTGCTAGCATTGGGACTTCTAGCTAATTTTTGCAAGAACATAATAACTTCAGAGATGTTACAATCATCAAAATCAAAATCATTATTGTCAATGGTGGTGGAACCATTGTCTCCAATAGTTTGAAAAATTTCAGCACTTTTATCAGAAAAAGTTTCAGCAGTTTTAGGCAATTTCAAACGCTTAGCAGAAGTAGTAGAGACATTACAACACCAATAACATTACCATCAATAGTAGGAGGTTTACTAGCATGTGAAACATTAGCATTACTAGTGGTGGTGATAGTACAAACTCTAACTATACTATTCTCTTTTTCAAGTTCTTCCTCTTTTTCCCACCTAGCATGCAATTCAGCCAACATCCTAATATTATTATCAATTCGAACTTGGATGGCATTTGCTGTAGCAAATGACTTAATATCTTTAACTTCATTAGGCATAACTTTCAGTTTTAGAATTTCAACATCATGAGCAAGACTATCAACTTTAGAGACAAGATCATCAATTTTTTCAAACTTTTCCTCAACAGTTTTATTGAAAGCTTTTTGTGTGCTAATAAATTCTTTAAGCATAGCTTCAAGATCAGAGGACACACTTCTATTGTTGCTGTAGGAATTACCATAAGAATTGCCATAACCATTTGAAGGATAAGGCTTATAATTGTTGCTACCAAAATTATTCCTATAAGCATTGTTGTTGAAGTTGTTGTTTTTAATGAAGTTTACATCAACATGCTCTTCTTGAGCAACCAATGAAGCTAAAGGAATATTATTAGGATCAACATGAGATCTACCATTCACAAGCATAGACATAATAGCATCAATCTTATCACTCAAAGAGGAGGTTTCTTCAACAGAATTTACCTTCTTACCTTGAGGAGCTCTTTCGGTGTGCCATTCGGAATAGTTGATCATCATATCATCAAGTAGCTTTGTTGCTGCACCTAAAGTGATGGACATAAAGGTTCCTCCAGAGGCTGAATCCAATAAGTTCCTTGAGGAAAAATTTAATCCTGCATAAAAGGTTTGGATGATCATCCAAGTAGTCAGTCCATGAGTGGGACAATTCTTCACCAAAGATTTCATTCTTTCCCAAGCTTGAGCAACATGTTCATTATCAAGTTGTTTAAAATTCATAATGCTACTTCTCAAGGATATAATCTTAGCAGGAGGATAATATTTCCCTATGAAAGCATCTTTGCATTTTGTCCAAGAATTAATACTATTTCTAGGCAAAGAAAGCAACCATTCTTTAGCTCTTCCTCTCAAGGAGAAAGGAAAAAGTTTCAGTTTTATAATATCCCCATCCATATCCTTATACTTTTGCATTTCACAAAGTTCAACAAAGTTATTAAGATGGGCAGCAGCATCATCAGTACTAACACCAGAAAATTGCTCTTTCATAACAAGATTTAATAGAGCAGGTTTAATTTCATAAAATTCTGCTGTAGAAGCAGGTGGAGCAATAGGAGTGCATATGAAATCATTGTTGTTTGTGCTAGTGAAGTCACACAACTTAGTGTTCTCAGGAGTACTCATTTTGAAAAACAAAATAAACTGAATTAAACAAGTAACTAATTTTTTTGTGTTTTTGATAAAGAGAGCAAACAAGACTAAATAAAAATAAACTAAGCAAGACAAATAACAAAGTAAAGAGATTGGGTGTGAGAGACTCCCCTTGCAGAAGCAATTCGTTTTCCCCGGCAACGGCGCCAGAAAACGTGTTGGTGGCTCTAGGTTAATAGTGCCAGAAACAATGCTTGTACGTCACACGTCAGTTGGGAACCCCAAGAGGAAGGTATGATGAGTGCAGCAGTAAGTTTTCCCTCAGTATGAAACCAAGGTTTAATCGACCAGTAGGAAAACGAGGTTTGCTTCGAAGGTGTTGGTGAAGGAGTGTAGTGCGGCGCAACACCAGGGATTCCGGTGCCAACGTGGAACCTGCACAACACAATCAAATTACTTTGCCCCAACTTAACAGTGAGGTTGTCAATCTCACCGGCTTGCTGAAAACAAAGGGTTAAACGTATCGAATGGAAATGATGTTTGTTTGCATAAAACAGTAGAGAACAATGATTGCAGTAGATTGTATTTCAGATGTAAAAGAATGGACCGGGGTCCACAGTTCACTAGTGGTGTCTCTCCAATAAGATAACTAACATGCTGGGTAAACAAATTACAGCTGGGCAATTGACAATTGATAAGTGCATATAACATGCATGTGTGAGCTGTGGTGTCTACTATGAGATTCATTTGGGCATTACGACAAAGTACATAGACCGCTATCCAGCATGCATCTATGCCTAAATAGTCCACTTTCCGGTTAACATCCGTACCCCTTCCAGTATTAAGTTGCAAGCAACAGACAATTGCATTAAGTAATGTGCGTAATGTAAACAATACATTCATCCTTGAATAAAGCATTGCTGTTTTACCCCTAGTGGCAACAACACATCTACAACCTTAGAACTTGCTGTCACTATCCCAGGTTAAATAGAGGTTGAACCCAACTATCATGCATAAATACCCCCTCTTGGAGTTACAAGTATTCACGTGGCCAAGGCTTCAACAAGTAACGGAGAGCATGCAAGATCACAAATGACATAGACATGATAATATAATATTCAGCTCCACATAGGTATCAATATAAGTCAGATCCCAGCAAACACAACATGTAGCATTACAATAAGATGATCTTGATCATGATAGGCAGCTCACAAGATCTAAACATGATGGCACAAGTGGAGAAGACAACCATCTAGCTACTGCTATGGACCCATAGTCCAAGGATGAACTACTCACGCATCACTCCGGAGGCGGGCATGGCGATGTAGAGCCCTCCGGTGATGATTCCCCTCTCCGGCAGGGTGCCGGGAAGAGCTTCAGAACCCCCCGAGTTAGGGTTGACGACGGCGGCGGCAGCGAATATGTTCTGGATGAAAGGCTCGGTGTTTTAGGGTTTTCGCGTCTCGGGGAATAAATAGGCGAAGGGGCGATGTCGGCGGACCCCCGAGGGGCCCAAACCACCGGCGCGGCTGGGCCCAGCCGCGCCAGTGTGGTTTGGCCACCTCGTGGCTCTCTTCGTCTCTCCTTCGGACTCCGTGTACGTGCTGGAAAAATAGGGACTGGCCTTTTGTTTCGTGCAATTCCGAGAATATTTCCAGAAGTAACTTTCTGAAACCAAAAACAGCAGAAAACAGGGAACTGGCACTGTGGCATCTTGTTAATAGGTTAGTCCCAGAAAATGCATAAAAGTGATACGAAGTGTATATAAAACATGTAGCAAATGGTATAATATAAGCATGGAACAGCAGAAATTATGGATACGTTGGAGACGTATCAAGAAGTAGGGGATCCGATCTCGCCGTCAGGCGCCGGCTCCCGCATGTAGAAGCCCGACTTCCTCCAATACACTTTGGAGGGGAGGCCAAGATCCAGGTAGTCGACGTCGCCGCGGACCTGGAAGTTGAGGCCGCCGCAGGGCGCCATGTCGCCGCCCTTCCCCAGCTTGCCGTGGAAGATCCACAGCCACAGCGGGAAGAACGGGGCGCACCCGAAGTAGCCTCGCACAGGGTGACGAAGCAGGCGAGATGGAGGATCGAGTTGGGCGTCAGGTCATGTACCTGAAGCCCGTAGAAGTCCAGGAATCGTCGGAAGAACTCCGACGTGGGGAAGCCCAGCCCGCGCTCGAGGAACGCGAGGAAGGCGACGAACTCGCCCGGCGATGGCCGCGGGCGAGGATCTGCGGAGGCGATGCGCCACGACGCTCCGACGCCGGCGGCAGCAAGCCTCGTTGGCGGCTTGCTCCAGCGCCTGCGCCGTCACCGACGACCTCTCCCACTTGTTCTTGGGCGCCACCATCTTGGCCGGAAGAGAGGCGGAGGAGCAAGAATGTCCAATGGCTGCGGCGGCGATGCGGCGAAGAACTCAGGCGCGAACTGCTTGAGGAGTGACGGCGAGCGCAAGGAAGAGATGGAGAATGAACTCACCAGCCGCACTCCCTGCCGTTTTAATAGGCACGTGAGTGGAGCCGTTACCGCAGTAAATAGCGCTGCCCACGTCGCCCACGTCGCCCACTATCGCCACGTCGCACGACGCCTCGATTCCCACGCGACGCCTCGGTTTCCACGGGAGCGTGCCGAAAAATGCGGCTCAGATTCGGCCACGTCGCTCTGTCACGACGTTTTGGACCGATGGATCGGGCGCGTGCGGTCAAGGAGCGTCATCATTGCCACTGCTCCATCCCGAGGTTGAGGCAGTCGATGCGCCGTCAAGTCCCATCAATCGACTCGGCGCCAGACAGACAAACACTATAGGACAAACGGTCAAAGATGCCGTGACGTCAGACAGAGAAGGCAAGGAGACAACCCGCACCGAGGCGAGTCGGGATGGCAAACGTCCCGACGGGCACAAGCCGGCATCAAACAAAAACTTGATTTAGACGGACGTTAAAAGCCAAAATCCACCACTCCGAGCCGTTGTTTTCTTTTCTCTGTTTCAGAAGTTCGTTCAACGACACGACCCGGCAGTTCGCAAGACGAAGACCAAGCCGGAGACGAGTCCCTGACGAACTCGGGGGCTAATGATGGGGGGATGCCCAACCGGGTAGGCTCAGGACCCGAGTCGGCCTTCAAGGCCGGGTGGCCCAAAGCCCACCCGATGTACATCTTCCAGGATACCGGGTCCCCGAGGATCCCGGTATGACGGCTCGGGGCGGCAGCAGATATCTTCGAATCAGTCTGCGATTGTGTATCCCGAAGATGCGCTCCACGAAGCCGCACTTGTAGGCAGGATAGCTAGCGCCGCCAGCGGAACCCGTCATTCCCTGTAAACCCTAGCCGGCTCCCTATATAAAGCCGGCAAGGAGCAACCCTAGAGGTAGATCATCTCATTCCATAGCCTCCGGAGCACCCGCAAGATCTGGTGCGCACACCATTGTACACCACATTCAGATCCAAATATATACAAGCAGGAGTAGGTCTTTACCTCATACAGATGGGCCGAACCTGGGTAAACTCTGTGTGTGCAACCTCTCTGTGAATCCTACGTCGCCTGGCTCACACCCGAGTTAAGCCACCCCGTATGGCATCTGCCGTGATTACCCCACGACACTAACTTAGGGAAAGACAAAAATATTCGGAAATGAGTGGCAATTTAGTACTATTATGTGACTTGTCAAACATTGGGACGATCTGAGCTGTTTGATCGGATATTGAACGGTCTAGATTTAAAGTATCACAACAAGTTTGCTCTTTTAATAGTAGTATAGATGCAACACTTTTCTGCGTTTCCATTCTCGAAAAATTTGAAGAAAAAACAAGGTATAAGTAACCAATCAAATCAATCAGTTTTATTAGTAGGCTACAAGCTACAACAAGCAAGACATTAAACATGATAATAATTTATATTAGTTAATTAGATAACTTCCCCCTAAAATAGTAAAGTACTCACAATATTTTCTTGGCTGGTACCATTTTTGTCCGCTGCATGGCCTAGAACACAAAGGTGCACGATTGTGTTGCGCTGGGACAGAACGAATATATGATCACTGAGTATAACTTGTGCGTACTAGGCTACGCTTAATTTATAAAGAGAGAGCTTCAAAACGATGATTACGTCAATGTGCTAATGGATTAGTTGAATGTTTGAACTAGCTCATTAGGCTAATTACTCGGATTATCCTAATTTAGTATCTCGGATAATCCGCATCCGTCTGTTAATAGCAACTAGCTGGGTGGCCCGCGCAATTGCGCGGCTAGCAATGATATTATTCCACTTTGATATATAATGTACTATTTTTCTTCTTGATTCCATCTTTTACAAAATGAAGGGAAATAATAATGTAAATATATTTATAAAAATAGGACACTCAGTTTTTAGAGCTTCTTTACTTTTCACATGTTTCTGATGTTGTAAATACACAACCGAGTAACTTCATTGTTTATTCCTCCACGTTATATTATGCAAAAGATGACTCTAATATTCAGCTTGTATTCTACTCAACGTGTATGTTATTTCCACAAACTCCACCTATCAGCCTTGTCATCCATTGTGTTGTGTGCTTCCGGGAAACTCCTATTAACATATCTTTGATATTTCCTTGGTACTAATGTATTCCCTTTATCCAAAAAACGTATCTGATCTTTTTGAGCTTGTATGCATATGTCCACGCACTTGACGCTTCTATTTTTTATCTATAAATATAGTATTCCAATATAAACAAATCATAAATTTAGACTATTTTTACTACATGATCTTACCCGGGCATTTGATTTTTTTTAATAAAATGTTTTTTTCTTATGTTTAAATTGCGTGATAGTGTAAATTACGAAAAGTGTCAGCTTATGTTTAAATTGTGTGACAGTGTAATTTTTTTTGTATGTGTAAAGGTCACCCATACGTTAAAAAAAATGAATATGTATACTTTACTTCAGACACATATATAATTTCCCGCGTGCACTTCATCTTCTAGTGTATACAAACTCCAGTTCTCAGCTTGTGAGCTCTAGCATTCTATCCGAAGTCTTAAGACTTTAGATTAAAATAACTTAAATAGTTCTCTTGGATAAAATAACCTGGCAGAATTTGTAAGAAATAGAATGTGTTGACTTAAATTGGTAAATCTAATCATAATTCTTGGTGCTATACATTTCTGAATATTTCTTCCTCCCCAAGGGACCCTGTCACAGAAAAATGCTGACTTGAACTGCATTACATGGACATGAACACGTGTGCATGTGCAGCCTCAGTAAAAAATCATCAGACAATATACTTAAAATTGGATGTAAACATAGTTTAGTTTTATTTTTTCTAGAGATTTGTTTCATCTTCTTGTATATACAAACTCCGTGTATATCTGACTCCTACTCTTACGACAGCCTTCTCTGTATAGAAACTCTTAAGTTGCAATATATTTCATATGCCGGTCAGCCCATCCTTTGCGGTGTTATTATTTTTAATATTCTGTAATTTGTACTGAGATAGAGAAATTTATATGACATCCGTGTCCGTGTACTCACCATAAATATACTACAAAAATCATGAGGACACTTACATGCTCGAAGAAGATTATCATGGCTGCGGACAGATGCGACGTGTCTGCGACAAAGAAGAAAAAATCATTAATGTTTTAAGCATGAATTTATGACACGTTGATGCGAATAAGGCTCGACGCACCAAGATACACTGCGCAGTAGTAATCGCAACTCACAGAATTTATCAGCAAAAAAAGAGACCTTGGTAGCTTTAGCTTTAGCTTGAATTGGTATCAGTAAATTGGAGGCGACACTGGGAGAGAGTCTAAGAGAGATTAGAGACTGCGCAGATGATATTGATTAGTTCACTTAAAAACATAGATGCGGTATCTTGGAGAGATCATGACACGAATATGTGGGAATAAAGATAGATACCTGATGCTGTGCTTTGCATGCATGTTGATACTGTAGATCGGATGAATTGCAGCTCAATAATTAATTGGATGCAAAATCTGATCGGATGAATTGCATCTCAATAATCAATTGGATGCAAAATCTGGTCGGTGAATACATGAGACCTGCAGTTAATTGATAAGCCGCTTGCATACAGACCTGCTGCATGCCTGAGGATCAAGGACAGCGGCTAATCGATCGGGATTTCTCGGTCACCGGCCGATGTGCATGCCGTCGTGCAGTCGTGGTTGAGCGTTGGCGTTTGGCAATTTTTCTCTTCGCGCAAAGCAAAATAAATATGTTGCCCGATCGATAATTATTTGGTGCGGACTGTTTTTTTTTGCATGGATTTGGTGCGGACTCTTGCTTCAACCTAGAGCGCTATTAAACGTTTCCTTCTTCTACGTACGCTACCCTGATCAGATTGTGACTGCCCGTCTACTTCTTTCTCCTAAAATAGACGTGGGAGAGATGGACACCGTACATGTCCGTATGGAAAGAAATCGACACCTGCCGGATGTTGGGAAAAATAAATATTGGCCGGCTGGATCTTACGAAAAGTAAATCTTGGCCGTTGTTTATGACTTGAATATGTTTAGCTAATCTTCACCGTTGGTTATCCTGTGTTTTAATTATATAATAGATACCATATCCGCTACCATATTCGTCGAATATCCGCCTAACCAAAATCCTTATCCGCATCTGTATCCGGCGGATTTCTGTAATTACATACCACATCCTTTAAAACGGATGCGGATGCGGATTCGGCACGGAAATTATCCGTACCGTTTACATCCCTACACGGGCATGTGGTCTCGCGCAAGCCGCCGCTCAAAAAAAAAAAAGGGAACAAGGACGCCCCCGAAGGATATAGATGTGCTCATTTATGGGTTGATGGGATTACAGTTTACATCGAGGCCTAGAGAAAATAGAAAATTACAACAGGGACCTTCAAAATTACAACAAGAACCTAAAAAATAAACTGCAAAATACGACCGGTCCTCGAGGTCCTTCTCCACCGAAGCGAGGTGACGAGCTCCCATCGAGGCCAGAGGAGGCGGCGCCGGGAAGAACCACTTGGTCCGAAACCTCCGAGCAGCGCCCAACTGGAGCTGAAGATCCTCCTATAGAGAAAGTACGACAAAAAACTCGTGGCCGAAGAGGGTCGCCGTTCGACCAAAGACAACAGAGGCAAGACGCGCATGACCGACGCAGGTCCTCTGCTCGTGAACACCTGGAAAATGAGCAGCGGGATAACCTGGGCGTGAAGACCAAAGCAGCACGTCTCCCAGCTCCTCCTTGCCTTCGTCCCCTCGATGGCAGTAGAACCGAAGCAGGCCCGACGAAGCTATCTCCTTCTCCGTAGGCGCACCAGCTCCAGATCTTGAGGCACAGACATGCGTGAAGGAGATATGCCCTAGAGGCAAATAAATATTAAGTATTTATTGCTTTATCTCATTAAGTTTATAATAAGTTTTATACCGTGCTATAACTGTATTAATAGGAATTGTTAATACACGTGTGGTATATAAACAAACTAGGGTAAGCCTCTATGTAAACTAGTTCATTAGTCAACTGATGATCGAGAATTCCCGATCATGGATATTTATATAGTCGATGATGAGGTTATTTTATTAGTGGAATAAACTGATAGACATACCCAACAAAGTATTGCAAGAGGATCGTGTCACGGAGTTCATTATTGCAATTGGAAAGTAATATGGTAGCTTATTCCTTAGACTGTGAGATCATATTAATCGCTGCCTCCGGAGGGTACATTGAGTGCATCAATCGTCAGTCCATAAATGGGTGACTATAAAGGTGGGACACTTGGGTATTCAAAAGAGGTATGTTGAGGCCTATGGATCAAGAGCGGGATTTGTTCATTCGCGTGATGGAAAGATACTCTGAGCCCACTGGGTGAGATTACATCTATAAAGCTGTGCAGCGTATGCCTAGGTCATGGGGACGTAATATCACAGAACGAGTTAAGTAGTCCTTGTCGATAACGAGATAAAACAAAGCATGGGATGTTCACGATCGTATCTCGTACAAGGGTAGTATCGAAAGAATAAAGGGAATGAATATTCATATTTACGGTTCAACGACGATATTCATAGAATGCACAGGGACCGTCATAGCCATCTAGGTCTCCCTGACGGTCATTGGCGAGCGAGGGGCCTCGACCATGTTGTTACGACGCTTGGAGAACGTTTTGAAATTATCGGAATAATAGAAATAGAGAGAGAGAATGAACCTGAAAGGTTCCGGTGGAATCGGAAGGGTTCCGGGAAAAACCGAAGATAGTTCGTAGTGGCCCGGAAGTTGTTACGGAGCCACAGGAGATTAAATAATATGTAAATATATTTAATTATTAATTATATATATTGAAATATTAATTTAATATTAAATAAAAGAGAAACGGGCAGCCTATCTAAATGGGCCAAACCCGGAGGGAAAGGTCCATATGGGGCCGACCCCCTTGAGGAGGTGATGCGGTTGGGCCCTAGAGCCCGTGCTGCTGGCATGGGGTGCGGCTGGGCCCTAGTGGCCGGCGCACCCCCTCCTCCCCTCTCTTTTGTTTAGTCCCACAAGGGAGAGCCAAGGAGAGGGACACCCCCTCTCCCTAATAAATAGACGGGAGTATTAATTGTTTTAATACACAATAATTCAATGAATTAATTCCTGTCGGCCGAGGATGTGAAGGGAATCACAGACTAAAAAAAAAAATTCCTACCGACGATAACCAGAAACTAGCCAAAATCTGTAACTATGCAGATATACTATACAGAGGAGAACGGAGTACATATCCTTGTAGACCGAAAACGGGATTACGTTCCCGCACAAACGTTGTCGATGAAGCCGATGAAGCCGACCTCAAGGTCGTGTAGAGGAAGTAGACGTACTCCCAGCGCTACCCGAGTAGCGCTTCATAGTTCCACACACGTACGGTATAGATGACGACCTTCGGGCTCGAGATCCAGCAGAGCAGCGGAAGCGGAAGATTGGATCTACCAGCACGGCGGTGTGCGTATAGTGGAGAGACTTTCCTCCTCGTACGCAGCTCCAGAAACGGAACCACGCTCAAGGTAGGAGAGAAGAGAAGGAGATGGGTGAATTTCCCAGGCATGGGGGGTCCCCTATTTAAAGGAGGAGGAGGGAGGCCACACCCATCGGCTAGGCCATGTGGGACTATTCCCACATGGCCCCGCCGGCCATGGGGTGCGCCGGCCCCTAGGTTTGATGCCTTTAAAAATTCGAAATTAAATAATAAAAAATATATTTAATCACTAATAACATTTATTAATATTAAATACATATTATTTAATTCATTCGGGCTCCGAAACATATTTCATTGCCTCCGATCAACATCGGACATGTCCCGGAACACTTCCGGAGTCTCCGGTCTCTTTCTCTCTTACTTATATCCAATCTATTTAAAAGGTCACATACCCTTAATTGTGTTACCCTACGATTCGGGATCTCTCCAGACATGATCGAGACACATTCTTTGATCAATGACTAACAGCGGGATCTGGATACCCATGATAGCCCCTGTGTGTGCACGAATGTCTTTTTTATCATTTGAACCTTTAGACGACCAGTCTTATCCTTTTGTCTGGCGATACTTAGATTGTCCGAGCATCGTTCTCTGGTATCACGATTACCGAGCATGATCTCGTCATTGACAAATCTATTTTTACTCGTCTGTGATATTACATCCCCGTGACCTAGTCACATGCTTGCAAGCTCATTGATGTAATCTCACCGAGTGGGCCCAGAGTATCTATCCTGCTATGTGGATCGGCAAATCCCGCTCTTGATCACTTGCCTCCACTGCTTCCTTCGGATACCCGAAAGTGTCACCTTTATTGTCACGCTATATAAGACATACGTTTGATGCAATCAAAGCACCTTCCAGAAGCAGCGATTTGATATGATCTCATAGTCGAAGGTATGAGCACTACGTTTCTATATCTTTTGGGTATGTCCATCACGTCATTCACCCAATGACATGACTCCGTTGTCAACCGACGTAATTATCCATGATCAGGAAACCTTGATCATCTGTTGAAAGGACAAGGATGTCGCCTAGAGGGGGGGGGGTGAATAGGCGATTTAAAACTTTTCCGGTTTAGGCTTGATAATTGCGGAATAAAACTAGGTGTTTAAATTAACAAGCCAACAACGTAAATATACTAGGCTCACCTATGTGCACCAACAACTTATGATAAGCAAGACAAGCAACAAAGTGATAGCAAGATATAATACTTCAAGCACGAAGGCTATCACAATGTAAAGTGCATAAGTAAAGAGCTCGGATATAGAAATAACCGAGGCACGCGGAGACGACGATGTATTCCCGAGTTCCTCCTTTTTAGGGGAGTATGTCTCGTTGGAGGGGTGTGAGTTTCAAACTCAAGACGCCACGAATGGCCTCACCCTATTCTCCGATGAACCTTGCCCAAAAGTTCGGTTCACCTTCCACTATTGATTTCCCTTTTGGACGGAAATCGAGTCACGTACAACAATCTTGAGGCACAACCCACAAAAGGATTGGGAGCTCCCAAGTGGCCACAAAAGGCCTCACCCGCCACAAAAGGCGTCTAGGGTCCAAAGACCCAAGAGTAACAAGCTCACAAACTTTCACTTCCACGAATCCTCGTGGAGAGCACAAACCGATGCACAAAAGCAATGGCAAGAACACAAGAAGTGCTCAAGTCCTTCACTCTCAAATCCCACCAAAAGCAACTAATGCTTGTGGGGGGAGAAGAGAGGAAGAACAACGAAGAGAACCACACAAGAACTCCAAGATCTAGATCCACTAGGTTCCCTCACTTAGAGGAGAGATGGATTGGTGGAAATATAGATCTAGATCTCCTCTCTCAAATCGCTCAAAGATATGCAAGAATCATGGGAGGAATTGGGAGAGGGGCAAGCTTTCCAAGGTCAACAATGGAGGTGAGAGAGGGGGAAATTTCGTGCTTGGAAGAGCTGAGCTCTTTGGGGAAGAAGGGGCCTTTTTATAGGTCCCCAGAAAAATAGAGCCGTTGGAGAAAACTTGGACTGGAACTTCGGTCAAGGCGACCGGAACTTCTGGTGGACCGGAACTTCCGGTGAAAGTTCCGGTGAAACTTCCGGTTGAGTGCAGTACCAATTTCAGTACTGGACTTGGCCGGAACTTCCGGGGGCCGGAATTTCCGGCCTAACAACCGGAACTTCCACCTGTCAGAAAACTGCGAAAACTCCAACATGAAAACGCAAGAACTTTTTCATCCGGACTCCGATTTCGATGATCTTGGACTCGTTGGAATCGCAACAAAGAGCTTTACAAAATCATGCAGATAAACATCATGGTCCATCATGTGAGTAGGAAGCCAAATGTAGAAAGGTAAAACCTCTCTATAAAAGATGAACCGGCAAAACCTTCAAAACCGAAAATGCAACAAGTTTTCCATACGAAATCCATTTTCGGTGAACTAGAGCTTGGCATGGAGATGAACACAAGCTCTAAATCCTCACATGGATAAAAGCCAAATAAGAACCAAGAAAGATGATATGCCAAGTATGCAAAGGTTTGAGCTCTCCACAAAGATGCGATCAAGTTACTCACTTGAGAGCCCTCTGGATAGTACGCCGTCTATCCTATAACCCGGTCTCCCACTAACACCATGTGACCGGTAAAATAGAAACCTATCAAGATCTTACCTTTGCCTTGCGCATTCCACTTGAGCTAGATGATGGCGATCTTGACTCCCTCAAGTTGGAACACCTTTCTTGATTGTGCTCGCTAGCACATGCTTGATGAAGACTTCTCCAAATACTCCCCCATACACCATTATGGGAGAGCCTTGCTAAGCTCCGTCTTCATGAATCCACTTGCACTTTATCTTCTTCTCTTGATATAGATGATGGCTTGGAGATGAACATGAATGTTCACTCAAACTTCTTTTCCAAGCCATGCTCGCAATAAGCTCAACTCTCGATGACCATTCTTCATATAAACCTTTGGATAGAACCTTGGTCATCATATAATCTTCTTGTTTCAAACTTGATACCAACACATGGTGCTCAAGCATTGCCAATGGACAAGCCCTACAAGGATAGCTCAATGCAACCATTAGTCCATAGAGATTATCATTAATTAGCAAAACCACACATGAGGGCTAATGCACTTTCATCTGTTGCCCAACGGACTAGTTAAACAGAGGCTGCTAGGGACCTGGTTGTTTACATACCACACGTATATTAATATTTCCGCGCAATACAGTTATATGATGGTACAAAAACATATTATGAACAATTGAGATATGACAAATAAAATCACTTTATTAATTGCCTCTAGGGCATATCTCCAACAGTCTCCCACTTGCACTAGAGTACAATTTAATCTAGTTTACAACTTGGTAAAAGCCTAACACCTATAGCATCTTGGTGTTTCTCATGCTTGTCTCGTGAAATAAGTTTCATCAACGGATCTGCAACATTCAGGTCCGTATGTATTTTGCAAATCTTCACATCGCCTTCCTTGACGTACTGTCGTATCACATGTAAGCGTCGGAGAATGTGTTTGGTGGTTGAGTGAGACCTTGGTTCCTGCACGTTGGCAATAACACTTGTGTTGTCTGATACGTCTCAAACGTATCTATAATTTTTGATGTTCCATGCTTGTTTTATACCAATTGCTACATGTTTTGCATCTACTTTATATCACTTTTATACATTTTTTGGGACTAACCTATTAACAAGATGCCGAAGTGCCAGTTCCTGTTTTCTGCTGTTTTTGTATTCCAGAAAAGCTAGTCTGGAAATATTCTCGGAATTGGACGAAACTACACGGGGGTGCCTATTTTTCCAGAACACGCCTGACGGAGCGAAGGAGCACAGAGGAGGGCCACCAGGAGGCCACACGCACCTAGGGCGCGGGCCCCCCTCTGCCGCGCCCTAGGGTGGTGTGGGCCCCTCGGGGGTCCGCAGCCGCCGCCCTTTCGCCTACTTATTCCCCCGACGCGAAAACCCTAAGTACCTGAGCAAATATCCACGAAAAGTTCCAGAGACGCCGCCGTCGTCAACCCTAGCTCGGGAGGGTTCAGAACCTCTTCCCGGCACCCTGCCGGAGAGGGGAATCGTCACCGGAGGCTTCTACATCGCCATGCCTGCCTCCGGAGTGATGCGTGAGTAGTTCATCCTTGGACTACGGGTCCATAGCAGTAGCTAGATGGTTGTCTCTCCACTTTGTGCCATCATGTTTAGATCTTGTGAGCTGCCCTACATGATCAAGATCATATTATTGTAATGCTACATGTTGTGTTTGCTGGGATCCGATGAATATTGAATATTATGTCAAGTTGATTATCAATCTATCTTATATGTTATTTAAGATCTTGCATGCTTTCCGTTACTCGTAGATGCTTTGGCCAAGTAGATGCTTGTAACTCCAAGAGAGAGTATTTATGCTAGATAGTGGGTTCATGTCTCCGTTTAACCTGGGACAGTGACAGAAAGTTCTAAGGTTGTGGATGTGCTGTTGCCACTAGGGATAACCTAACGATGCTATGTCCACGGCATATGTGTTTGTTTACATTACGCACTTTACTTAATGCAATTATCCGTTGCTTGCAACTTAATACCAACGGGGGACTCGGATGACAACCCGGCGGTGGATTATTAGTCATAGATGCTGTTGGATAACGTCTATGTATTATGTCGTAATGCCCAATTAAATATCATAGTAGTCAACATGTCATGTATATGCATTGTCATGCGCTCACTATTCGTCAATTGCCCAGCTGTAATTTGTTCACCCAACATGTTAGTTATCTTTTATGGAGAGACACCACTAGTGAACTGTGGACCCCGGTCCATTCTTTTACACTGATTAAACAACCACAAACTGCAAACTGTTCCTTTTTCATTCTCTGCAATTTAATACTCATTTTCCACACCATACGTTTAATCCTTTGTTTTCAGCAAGCCAGTGAGATTGACAACCTCACTGTTTCGTTGGGGCAAAGTAGTTTGATTGTGTTGTGTGCAGATTCCACGTTGGTGATCGTATTGCGCCGTGCGGCCACAACCTTCTGAAGAGTTGCTGCTCCTACTGGTTCGATAACCTTGGTTTCTTTCTGAGGGAAAACTTGCTGCTGACTACATCATACCTTCCTCTTGGGGTCTCCCAACGAACGTGTGTTTCACGTCATCAAGCTTTTTCTGGCGCCGTTGCCGGGGAGTAGAAGCTTCAGCAGACTCACTGTTTGCTCTCCCGTCAACAGCTCTTTTTCTGGCGCCGTTGCCGGGGAGACAGCAGTCTTCTGCAAGGGGAGTTTCACGCTTCCAATCTCTTTACTTTGTTTTTGTCTTGCTTAGTTTATTTTATTTTATCTTGTTTGCTTTCAATTATCAAAAACACAAAAAAATTAGTTACTTGCATCTAGTTTACTTTCAAGTTATTTTCTGTACTGTTTTTATTTCTGCTAAAATGAGTACTCCTGAGAACACTAAGTTGTGTGATTTCACTAGCACGAACAACAATGATTTCATATGCACACCTATTGCTCCACCTGCTGCTTCAGCAGAATTTTATGAAATTAAACCTGCACTTTTAAATCTTGTTATGAAAGAGCAATTTTCTGGTGTTAGTACTGATGATGCTGCTGTTCACCTTAATAACTTTGTTGAACTTTGTGAAATGCAAAAGCTCAAGGAAGTAGATGGTGATATTATTAAACTGAAACTTTTTCCTTTCTCCTTGAGAGGACGTGCTAAAGAATGGTTGCTATCTTTGCCTAGAAATAGTATTGATTCATGGACTAAATGCAAAGATGCTTTTATTGGAAAATATTATCCTCCTGCTAAGATTATTTCTTTGAGAAGTAGCATAATGAATTTTAAGCAATTTGATAATGAACATGTTGCTCAAGCATGGGAGAGAATGAAATCATTGGTTAAAAATTGTCCCACTCATGGACTGACTACTTGGATGATCATCCAAACCTTCTATGCAGGATTAAATTTTTCTTCGAGGAATTTATTGGATTCGGCCGCTGGAGGTACCTTTATGTCCATCACTTTGGGTGCTGCAACAAAGCTTCTTGATGATATGATGATTAATTATTCTGAGTGGCACACCGAGAGAGCTCCAACAGGTAAGAAGGTAAATTCTGTTGAGGAAACCTCTCCTTGAGTGCCAAAATTGATACTATTATGTCTATGCTTGCAAATGGTCAAACACATGTTGATCCAAATAATGTTCCTTTAGCTTCTTTGGTTGCTCAAGAAGAGCATGTTGATGTGAACTTCATTAAAAATAATAATTTCAACAACAATGCTTATAGGAATAATTTTGGTAATAGCAATTATAGGCCCTATCCTTCTAATAGTGGCAATGGTTATGGAAATTCCTATAGTAACTCCTAACAATAATAAGAGTGTACCCTCGATCTTGAAGTTATGCTTAAGGATTTTATTAGTACACAAACTGCTTTCAATAAAACTGTTGAGGAGAAATTTGGGAAAATTGATGTGCTTTCCTCTAAAGTTGATAGTCTTGCTCTTGATGTTGACTTATTGAAACTAAAGAACATGCCTCATGATGTTAAAGAGAGCAAAACTCTCAATGCTATACAAGTTAAAATTGATAACAATGTGAGGATGTTAGCTGAATTGCATGCTAGATGGGAAAGAGAGGATGAAATTGCTAGAAAGAATAATATTGCTAGAGTTTATACTATTACTACTTCTGAAAATGCTTCAAACTCAAGTGTTAACAAACCTCCTACCATTAATGGCAAGATATTGGTGTTGGTAATGTTTCCACTTCTATTGCAAAATGTCCTAAATTGCCTGATAACTCTGAAACTGTCCTTGATAAAGATGCTGAAATTTCTAGCAATAAGGAAGATAATAACTCCATTACTTTTGATAATAATGACTTTGATTTTGATGGTTGCAATATTTCTGAAGTAATTAAGTTCTTGCAAAAGCTAGCTAGAAGTCCTAATGCTAGTGCTATAAACATGGCTTTTACTAAACATATTACTAATGCTCTCATGCAAGTTAGGGAAGAGAAATTAAAACATGAAGCTTCTATCCCTAGGAAGTTAGAAGATGGTTGGGAGCCCATCATTAAATTGAAATTGAATGACTTTGATTGCAATGCTTTGTGTGACCTTGGTGCTAGTATTTCTGTTATGCCTAAAAGATTATATGATATGCTTGATTTAGCACCTTTGGAAAATTGTTACTTGGATGTTCACCTTGTTGATTCTACTATTAAAAAACCTTTGGGAAGAATTGATGATGTTCTTATCATGGTTAACAACAATTATGTCCCCGTTGATTTTATTGTCTTGGATATTGATGCAATCCATCATGCCCTATTGTGCTGGGAAGACCTTTTCTTAGACTGTAGGTGCTATTATTGATATGAAAGAAGGGAATATAAAATATCAATTTCCTCTCAAGAAAGGTATGGAACACTTTCCTAGGAAGAAGATTAAGCCACCTTATGATTCTATTGTTCGAACAAATTACAATGTTGATGCTTCTTCACTTGGTAATACTTGATGCATGCTTTGTGCCTAGCTAAAAGGCGTTAAAGAAAAGCGCTTATGGGAGGCAACCCATTTTTTTTTCTGCAATTTTTCTTTTATTGAGTCAAGGAGTTTGTTTACTTCTGTAGCAACTCCTTTGTATCTTTATTTTCTCGCATTGTTGTGCCAAGAGTAGCCTCTAATGTTAAGATGATGCTTAATTTTGATTGCTGCGCAGAAACAGATTTTTGCTGTTCACTGTACGAAATTCCTAAAATCACCAGATTGTTAATTAAATCTGAAATTTTTGTGCGTAATCTTTATGAATGTCTGAAACTTTCATTAGTTCAGAGTTTCTCGATCTGAGCGTCGTAAGTGCCTCGAAAAAATTCGTCTTTGCGGACTGTTCTGTTTTAGACAGATTATGCCTTTTTATTTTGCATTCTCTCTTTTACTAGTGTTGAGTGAAATTCTTTTTTGGGTGGAAGAGCTTCACATAACATCAGTGGCTGTAGCTAATGTTTAAAGTAACAAATCATATTGCGTCTTTATAGAACATGTGAATTTTTGATTATGCACTAACCCTCTAATGAGATCTACTTTGAGTTTGGTGTGACGGAAGTTTTCAAGGGTCAAGAGAGAAGGATGATATAATAGGATCAAGAAGAGTGAAGAGCTTAAGCTTGGGGAGGCTCCCATGGATCTCCCCAGCATATTTCAAGAAGACTCAAGCGTCTAAGCTTGGGGATGCCCAAGGCATCCCCTTCTTCATCGTCAAAATTATCAGGTCATCTCTAGTGAAACTATATTTTAATTCTTTCACATCATATGTGCTTTTCTTGGAGCGTCTGTGTGCTTTTATTTTCAGTATTGCACTTTTATTTTCAATAAAGCTTGACTGGACCCTAGCATTCTTGATTGGGAGAGAGACACGCTCCGCTTTTTCATGAGAATACTCCTATTCTTCACTTATATTTGTTGAGTATTCATATCTAGCGCTGTTCAGCTTTTAGCTCTTGTTTTCATGTATCTCTTGTCAGAGCTATTAGCTTTCTTTTGTAGAAAGTACTCTCTTGCTTCACTTATATTTGTTTGGAGAGTTGATGAAATAAATTGATTGGTGTTTGGTTGGTTCAGAAAATGTTGCATGTGGTAATTGGTATAAGGAAAAACTTGCTTAATCTTGTAGATCACTAAAATGGATAACTTGATGCTTGTCAATTGTTTTGAGTTAACAAGTAGATCATGATTAAATTGTGCATCACATGAGTTAAGCCTATTAGTGAAGAACTACCGTAAAGCTTGTTGAAAATTTGGTTTGCATCGGTGGTATCTCTAAGGTCTAGATATTTTCTAATAACAGGGTTTGGTTAACAAGGAAGACGGTATGAAGTCTTATAACGTTTGCAATATGTTTGTCATATAAAACTTGGTGTACGGGTTGATATTCTTGTTTGCTTACATAACCTTGCTAGCCTAAACTCTGTACTGAGAGGGAATGCTTCTCGTGCATCCAAATCCTTGAGCCAAAATCCATGCCATTTGTGTCCACCATAACTACCTATATGTGGTATTTCCTTGCCACTCCAAGTAAATTTTTCATGTGCTACCTTTAAATTATTCAAAATGTTATTATTCCCTTTTTGTGTCAATGTTTACTAGCTCATGAGGAATTAGTGTGGTTATTCTTTATTCTATTTGTCGATGGACTTTTACACCTGGACTAGTGGCATATACATCCGCTTATCCAATAACTTGCAAAAAGAGCTGGCAACGGGGTGCCCAGTCCCAATTAATTACAACTTTAACCAATTAATTCTCTTCACACTTTTGCCCTGATTCATCAGTAAGCAATGACAAACAGTGAAATACCTGAATGTGTGTAAACCAAAGAGAAAGAGGGATGATCTGCCTTGCTGGTAGAAATAACGTCCTTCATGGGAGCCGCTCTTAAAAGTCCGTTCGACAGGTAGAATACTGTTCTCACCCGCTACCATTCGTTGACAATTAACAAACACCTCTCAAAAATAGATACTCCTCCATGGTATGTGATTGATGGAAGGCACCCGAGGATTCGGTTAGCCATGGCTTGTGTTAGCAAGGTTGGGAGGAGTATCAAATATTTTATGCAATCTCTATATGCTTTCAAAAACCTAAAAGCTCTAGCACATGATTTAATCCCTGCTTCCCTCTGCGAAGGGCCTTTCTTTTACTTTTATGTTGAGTCAGTTTTCCTATTCTTTCTGTCTTCCACAAGCAAACACTAGTGTCAACTTTGTTACAACATGCGTTATATGCAATGTATTGGACTTGTTATACTACTTTGTGTTGACAATATCCATGAGATAAATATGTTGAAAGTTGAAGCAAATGCTGAAACTAAATTCTTCCTTTGTGTTGATTAAATACCTTTTATTAGAAACTATTGCTTTATGAGTTAACACTTATGCAAAACTGTTTGATGCTTGTCTCGAAAGTACTATTCATGAAAACGTTTAGCTTGTGTGATTCATTGTTTACTCATTATCTATTTGTAGCAAATTATAGACCATTGACTTGGATCACTTCATTCATTTACATGTGCCTTGCAATATTATATGATCAAGATTATGATAGTAGCATGTCACCTCAAAAATTATTTTGTTTTTATCGTTTACCTACTCGAGGACGAGTAGGAACTAAGCTTGGGGATGCTGATACGTCTCAAACGTATCTATAATTTTTGATGTTCCATGCTTGTTTTATACCAATTGCTACATGTTTTGCATCTACTTTATATCACTTTTATACATTTTTTGGGACTAACCTATTAACAAGATGCCGAAGTGCCAGTTCCTGTTTTCTGCTGTTTTTGTATTCCAGAAAAGCTAGTCTGGAAATATTCTCGGAATTGGACGAAACTACACGGGGGTGCCTATTTTTCCAGAACACGCCTGACGGAGCGAAGGAGCACAGAGGAGGGCCACCAGGAGGCCACACGCACCTAGGGCGCGGGCCCCCCTCTGCCGCGCCCTAGGGTGGTGTGGGCCCCTCGGGGGTCCGCAGCCGCCGCCCTTTCGCCTACTTATTCCCCCGACGCGAAAACCCTAAGTACCTGAGCAAATATCCACGAAAAGTTCCAGAGACGCCGCCGTCGTCAACCCTAGCTCGGGAGGGTTCAGAACCTCTTCCCGGCACCCTGCCGGAGAGGGGAATCGTCACCGGAGGCTTCTACATCGCCATGCCTGCCTCCGGAGTGATGCGTGAGTAGTTCATCCTTGGACTACGGGTCCATAGCAGTAGCTAGATGGTTGTCTCTCCACTTTGTGCCATCATGTTTAGATCTTGTGAGCTGCCCTACATGATCAAGATCATATTATTGTAATGCTACATGTTGTGTTTGCTGGGATCCGATGAATATTGAATATTATGTCAAGTTGATTATCAATCTATCTTATATGTTATTTAAGATCTTGCATGCTTTCCGTTACTCGTAGATGCTTTGGCCAAGTAGATGCTTGTAACTCCAAGAGAGAGTATTTATGCTAGATAGTGGGTTCATGTCTCCGTTTAACCTGGGACAGTGACAGAAAGTTCTAAGGTTGTGGATGTGCTGTTGCCACTAGGGATAACCTAACGATGCTATGTCCACGGGCATATGTGTTTGTTTACATTACGCACTTTACTTAATGCAATTATCCGTTGCTTGCAACTTAATACCAACGGGGGACTCGGATGACAACCCGGCGGTGGATTATTAGTCATAGATGCTGTTGGATAACGGTCTATGTATTATGTCGTAATGCCCAATTAAATATCATAGTAGTCAACATGTCATGTATATGCATTGTCATGCGCTCACTATTCGTCAATTGCCCAGCTGTAATTTGTTCACCCAACATGTTAGTTATCTTTTATGGAGAGACACCACTAGTGAACTGTGGACCCCGGTCCATTCTTTTACACTGATTAAACAACCACAAACTGCAAACTGTTCCTTTTTCATTCTCTGCAATTTAATACTCATTTTCCACACCATACGTTTAATCCTTTGTTTTCAGCAAGCCAGTGAGATTGACAACCTCACTGTTTCGTTGGGGCAAAGTAGTTTGATTGTGTTGTGTGCAGATTCCACGTTGGTGATCGTATTGCGCCGTGCGGCCACCAACAACCTTCTGAAGAGTTGCTGCTCCTACTGGTTCGATAACCTTGGTTTCTTTCTGAGGGAAAACTTGCTGCTGAACTGCATCATACCTTCCTCTTGGGGTCTCCCAACGAGCGTGTGATTCACACCATCATTGTCGCAGTAGAGGTTCACAGGGTCTTGCGCGCTTGGGAATACTCCGAGTTCGATGACGAACTTCGTCAGCAAAACAGCTTCATTTGCAGCATCCGCAGCTGCAATATACTCCAATTCTATTGTAGATTGGGCTACTATAGGTTGCTTCCCACTTCTCCAGCTCACAGCGCCTCCGTTCAGCTTAAACACATAACCTGTTTGCGATTTTGAATCATCTGGATCTGTGCAGAAACTTGCATCAACGTAACCTATTACGCCAAGTTCCTCTTCACAGCCTCCATAAACAAGAAACATGTCCTTGGTATACTTAAGATACTTCAGTATGTTCTTAACAGCTATCCAATGATCCTTGCCAGGATTACTTTGGAATCGACTCGTCAAACTGAGAGCCAATGCTACATCGGGTCGAGTACTTAGCATGGCATACATGATCGATCCTATAGCCGAAGCATATCGATTGCCATCCACATCGGCTTTTTCAAGAGCCGTCATTGGACACTGAGCTGTGCTCAACGTCTTTCCCTTGACAACCGGCAGAAAACCTTTATTTGCCAAATGCATACTGAACATCTTCAATATCTTCTCAAGGTAAGTACTTTGACCTAACGCTAATAGGCGCCTTGATCTATCACGATAGATTTTAATGCCTAGCACGTATGCAGCTTCTCCTAAGTCCTTCATCGAAAATTTACTGTTTAAATATTCCTTCACGCTTTTCCGAAGTTCCACACTATCCCTAATTAGTAATATATCATCCACATATAGAACTAGGAATGCAACTGAGCTCCTACTCATTTTCTTATAAATGCAGGTCTCTTCCGCATTTTGGACAAATCCAAAACCTTTGATCACTTCATCAAAGCGAAGATTCCAGCTCCGAGATGCTTGCTTCAGTCCATAAATGGAACGCCGAAGTTTGCATACCTTGCCAACATTTTGTGGATCGACAAAACCCTCCGGTTGTACCATATACAACTCTTCATCAATGTTTCCATTTAGGAACGTTGTTTTGACATCCATCTGCCATATCTCATAATCATAATATGCAGCTACTGCTAGCAAAACCCGAATAGACTTAAGCATCGCTACAGGTGAAAACGTTTCATCGTAGTCATTTCCATGAATTTGTCGGAAACCTTTTGCGACAAGTCGAGCTTTATAGACGGTCACGTTACCGTCAGCGTCAGTCTTTTTCTTAAAGATCCATTTATTCTCGACGGCCTTACGCCCTTCGGGAATCTCCATCAAAATCCATACTTTGTTGTCATACATGGATCCTATTTCGGATTTCATGGCTTCAAGCCATTTCTCGGACTCGGGTCCTTCCATCGCCTCTTTGTAACTCGTAGGTTCGTCTTGTTCAATTAACATGACGGTGCAAACAAGATTGCCATACCACTCAGGACAGGTACGGGTTCTTCCAGACCTACGAGGTAAAATAGCCTCCTCGACATTTTCTCCCACTTCATCTGTTATGGAGGACGGTTCAGGAACAACTTCCATTGCGCCACTCGGAATTTCAAGTTCAGGATCAACTATCTCGTCGAGATCTATTTTCCTCCCACTTACTCCTTTAGCGAGAAACTCTTTCTCGAGAAAGGTGCCGTTTTTCGCGACAGACGTTTTGCCCTCGGCTTGATTGTAGAAGGTATATCCTATGGTTTCCCGCGGATATCCTACAAAGACGACCTTCTCCGATTTCGGTTCGAGTTTGTCGGGCTGTAGTTTCTTAACGTACGCCTCACAACCCCAAACCTTCAGGAACGACAATTTAGGTTTCTTGCCATGCCATATCTCATACGGTGTCGTTGCTAAGGATTTGGATGGAGCCCTATTTAAAATGAATGCGGCTGTTTCTAACGCATATCCCCAAAACGATACGGGCAAGTCGGTAAGAGACATCATAGACCGCACGCTATCTAATAAAGTACGATTACGTCGCTCGGACACACCGTTGCGTTGCGGTGTCTCGGCAGGCGTAAGCTGTGACACAATTCCACAGGCCTTTAGATGTGTGCCAAACTCAAAACTCAAATATTCGCCACCACGATCGGATCTGATTTTCTTGTTGAGTTGTTTTTCAACCTCACTCTGAAATTCTTTGAACTTTTCAAACGTTTCAGACTTGTGTTTCATTAAATAGATATACCCGTATCTACTCAAATCATCAGTGAGGGTTACAAAATAACGATAACCATTACGTGTCGACACGCTCATTGGACCGCACACATCTGTATGTATAACTCCCAATAAGTCCGACGCTCGTTCCATCAATCCTTTGAACGGTGTCTTGGTCATTTTGCCCATAAGACATGGATCGCAAGTGTCAAGAGATCCAAAATCTAGTGACTCCAAAAGTCCATCAGAATGGAGTTTCTTCATGCGCTTTATACCAATATGGCCGAGACGGCAATGCCACATATACATGGCGGTATCATTACTAAGTCTAATCCTCTTAGCATCTACGTTATGGATGTGAGTACTACTATCGTGATTCAACAAGAATAAACCATTACTCTCAGGAGCATTAACATAAAAGATATCATTCATCGAAATAGCACAACCATTTGATACTGAATTGAACGAATATCCATCTTGCAACAAGCAAGATCCACTTATAATGTTTACACTCAAAGCCGGTACAAAATAACATTTATTTAAAACCAAAACTAATCCCGATGGTAGATGTAGAGGGAGCGTGCCGACGGCCACCACGTCAACTTTTGATCCATTGCCGATGCGCATCATCACCTCGTCCTTCGCCAGGCGCCGTTTATTCCGCAACTCCACCTGAGAGTTACAAATATGAGCAACAGAACCGGTATCAAATACCCAAGCACTACTCCGAGCGCTAGTAAGGTAAACATCTATAACATGTATATCAAATATACATTTCTCTTTTCCGACAATCTTGCCAGCCTTCTTGTCTTCCAGGTACTTGGGGCAGTTGCGCTTCCAGTGACCATCTTCCTTGCAGTAGAAGCACTCCACGCCAGGTTTGGGACCAGGTTTTTTAGCCTTGGAGTTAGCAACATGTTTGCCATCCTTCTTGGGCATCCAGTTCTTCCTTCCCTTGCCGCCAGATTTCTTAAAATCGACGGTCTTGTTGACCATCAACAGCGTGTGCTCCTTCTTGATTTCCACCTCAGCAGTCTTGAGCATCACGAACACCTCAGACTGGGACTTAGCCATGCCCTGCATGTTATAGTTCATGATGAAGCCTTTGAAACTAGGAGGCAACGATTGCAGCGCCTTATCAATCGCCAGCTCATCAGGAATCTTGCATTCCAGAGCGTTCAGGCGTTGAACGTAGCCAGACATTTTGACCACGTGCTCGCTCACACTGCTATGCTCTTCCATCTTGACTGAGAAGAAGAGCTCAGAAGCTTCATACCTCTCAGCCTTGGCCTGCGGCGCAAAGACAACTTTGAGATCAGTAATTATCTCAAAAGCACTCATCTTCTGAAAGCGCTTCTGCAGGTCGGCTTCCATGGCATAGAGCATGCCACTCTGGACAAATGACGAATCGTCCATCTTGGACGCATAGACTTTCTTATCGTCTGTCACATCCCAAAATTGTAATCAGTTTTATTAGTCAAAAATTAGGAACCAACAAAACTTTTGTTGCTTATGTGTGTTAATTGGTTCCTTGTTGATTGTGATAATTGTTCCTTGTTGTTTGTGTTGGTTGTTTGCTCAAATTAGACAACAACAACAACAACAACAAAGCCTTGTTTGTGTTGGTTGTTTGCTCAAATTAGAAAACTTGAAAAAACAAAGAAATAAAAGAAAAAGCTAAAACAATAAAATCATGTGACAAGTGTCATATAATTTCTCCAAGGGAGAAATCAATATTTCTTCAAAACAAAATTCAGTAGAGTGATCATATAAGCACTCTCATTTATTCCTACAAATTTCCCTCTCCAAAAACTAATTTCAAAAACCTAAATTTAAATTCAATATCTTTCTTTATCTTCTTTAAACTATGAAATGTACTATGTTGCAATTGCAAAATAATTTCCAAAATAGCACCACAAATCTTGATAAACATATGTGAAGCAAATTATGAAAATAAATTGCAGAAATTTAAATTTGGTTTTGGTTCAGGAATTTCATCGAACACCTTGAGGGCAGCACTGTGTTCTTCCTTAAACCGAACCAAATTCGATCAAATTTGGACGAATTCGAGCAAGTTCCTGCTTCTACCTACTCCCTCTCACCCCACTCCTCACCCCCACTTGCCAGAGCACGCTGGAAACGTGCTCATTGACCCAGGGCAGTCGTGGCCATGGGCGGGAGCTCGCGCCCATGCCGCCGAGGCCGCCACTGTGGCAGTGGACGACGGTGGACGCCGTGATGGCCCCAGCGCCGTGCCACTCTCTTCCCTCCTTCCCTCTGCACCTGCTGGAAGCGATAAGAGCACCCCAAGGACTCTAGCACACGTGCGCCTTGAACGCGCCCGTGCTCGCCGTGCGCCATACCGGAGTGAGGTCATCGATGACGAATGCCGCTCTCCACTGCACCGCTCATCACCGATGTACCTCGCAGTCACTCCCCAGCTTCACCGTGGCCCCGAGGACATAGTGGCATCGCCGTTGAGGTCATCGCTGACGAAGTCATTCCGTCGAGCACCGTCCGTGCGCTCATGGCCGTCACCACCCTGAGCTTGTTAAGCTCACCTTCGCACGCGCATTCTTGCTTCTCTGGCCTCTCATGCCGTCTATCGACGTGCCCGCACAGCACCGCCCGCCAATGGCGAGCTCTCCCACTCCCGGCACCTCTCCCGCACTGCGTCCACCATGGACCGAACCTCTAGCTTATAAGCCACCCCGAGCCTTCGCATTCTCCACACACTCCACCCTTCTCACTCCCTTGCTCCACACTCTCTCGTGCACCGCCAGGAGGGCGGAGCCGTTGCTGCTGCCCGTGTTCATCTCCGAGCTCGGCCGTGCCCGAGGTTGAAGACGACCACGGCCATGCCGTGTGCTGCTCTTTCTCTCCCTCTGATCCCTCTACGTTGCTGCTCGAGCTCACCGCACTCACACGCCTCCTTTTCCCCTCTGTTTTGTGCACAGAATCGTAGCCAGGACCTCGCCGGAGTTTGGGGACGTGCCCGTGGAAGCAGAGGAGCTCGCCGCCGTCGACTGGAGCCATCCCAGGAAGTGCGACTTCTCCAGCAAGCTTCCCCAGGCCTCCGCGATCCTTCTGCTTCACCTACACTTCCTCCCGAGCCCCTAGGTGAGCGCATCGCAAACCTCGCCGTCGCTGGCATGGCGGTGCCGCCCATTTTAGGTCGTCGCCGTTCATGGCCTTTGTAGGCCGTTGGATCTTAGATCAACGGTGCCGTACCTCTTCGATTAGATGAGTCGCTGATGCGTGGACCCCACTGTCTGCGTTTTAAAACTTTCTCTGCGTGCGAGTCGTTTTTGTTTGAGTCGCTGACGAGTGGCCCCCACCCGTCCGGATCTGACCATTATCCAGAACAGAAAGTTTTTCTAATTTGAACTCACTAGAAAAGTCAGTACTGGACCCAATTTCTAAAATCGATATCTCGAGAAATATAGCTCCAAATAAAACAAATCAAAATGTTCTGGAAAGCTTATGAAATTGTTTAACCAACCCAAGTGGTTTCATCGCATTTCGATTAATAATAAATGTGTATTATTAAAAATACCACAGAAGGTTTAAAAACTAAACTTGTTTGTTTCTAATGACCTATTGACCTAAATAATTTCAATCCAATTTTTTTAGCTTGGTAATATGATCTCTTAGTTTCCCTAATTTTGGTAGAATTAATTAAGGAATGATATTTGTTTGGCATTAGATTAAAATTTGCAAACCCTCTGTATTGGAACATTTATAGAATATTATTGATTAATCCAAATGAGTTAGAACCAATTTTGTTAAATCACATTTAATCATTGTTAGTTACCCTAAAAGGATTTAATTTGAGGATCAACAGAACTTAGGCAGTAGCTAAAACTTGATTAAAGAGCTTCTGGAGTAAAACAAATGTGTAGGAAATTTTATAACTCCAATTGATTCCAAACCAATTGTGTTGTCTTCTACACATCAGTAGCTCTCGTAGAATTTTAGTTTGTATTTTTGCGATCATCAGAGCTTGAGTTATGCAATTAAACATGAATAACAAGTTTCTGCCATAGTTTAGGCATAAGTAAATAATGGTTAATTAAATTAATTTGAACTCATATTGCTTGCCTTGTGTGTGTATGCAGTAGCTATGTGTAGAAATAAGTTTTGTAATGTTGTGATGTTGATTGAGTAGTATCGTGATTGCTTGTATTGCTTGTTCTGCGATTAGACGAGATCGTTGCCGGAGCTTACGAGGAGGGGGAGTACCTTGATCAACCAGAGCAAGACTCCGAGAACTTTGCTGAGCAAGGCAAGCTACTCCCTGAGCTTGCACCCCCAAATATATATACATCTACTTTGTTCACATGATTTACTCTTAAGGCAATAATTTTGAAAACCTTTTTACCAATACATGAAAAACTATTTTGCCACCCTATGTAGAAGTATAAGTTAGTTATTTAAAACTATAGGATGGGAAAAAAATATTGTTTATTCAAAACTCCTTTGAAAATACTTGATGGACGTGGAATGCCGAGGTGTCGGTGTTGAAGTGGAGAAAAGGAGAATGGTGGTTTTGATAAAATGCACATTGTGTCTTTGTACTTACGTCAACCAGTCGATACCCTGTGCGACCACAGTTACCCACATATGGGAAAGGACAGGCTACGGTCGGTGACTCAACTTCGCATACACCTTGTATGGCGGGACGTGGCTAACACGATGAGTTACCGGATGGATGTGGGAAAAGCGTGCTACCTCTGCAGAGTGTAAAACTATTCGAATAGCCGAGTCCTCGGATATGGACAATTGGGAGGCCCTACTCTGACCTATGTGCAAGTTTTTGAAAAGATTTAAATTTGTAAAAGAAAATGAAGTGGAGAATGTTTTATACAACCATACCAAAGGATCGGTATGAGGTTGTTGGAAGCAAATTGACCATGAAGGGCTATGGTCGGAAATAAGAGGAGGAGTTTTGGAGAGATAAATAAAAATGGGAATTTGGTAGAGAAAAGTTCTAAAATTCTTCTTATCCCTTTTTCAATAAAGATATAGAGATTTTTCAATAAATAAAGAGTCTTATTAAAAAAAAGGTAAAACTAGCGCATGTTCATGTTGGGGTAGTTTGCGAGTACAATCAAATGTACTCATATTGGTTTCGTCCCTGGCTATTGTCTTAGCCAGATTTCGAGGAGCACTGCGCTGAAGAGGAGTATGGCGACTTCTATGCGAACTAGGGATCTCCATAAGTCAGCTGCCTGTCGGGTTATCGTAGGATGTGCTTATCTACCACGTAGTAGCTTCCACTGAATAATGTGATTTGGCCCATGAAGGCACCTATGTAAGACTTGGTCTAAATGACCATATGTGTAAGGCTTTTATTCGGTATTGTAATGGATGTAAACTTTGGTATTCAGTTCGGATTATGTGCAACGACAGACTGATCATGGGATCGTTGTGTTAAGCATAATCGGATATTTCGGACAGCTAGTCCGGGGTCCCCACAGAGCTGGTATCAGAGTCATCCTGACTTTAAGAAACCTTAGTTTAGCATGGTCGCTAGATAGGAGTTACAAAAGTTAAATTCTAAAATTAAGAAATAGAGTATTTTCGAAAATTGCTTATCTTCCAATCCTCCTACTTATGCAAAATTTTACTCTCATTAAGCATTACATTTTTCCTTGTGCCTCTAAAATTTTGCACACTTGTCATCCCATTAAGCTTAAAATTTTGCGCACTTGTTGTTTCGCTAAATTTAAAATTTTGTACACTCGTCATCTCACTAACTTAAAATCTTGCCTAAAATTGTAGATGGCACTCCATTGGACCGAGTTTAAGCAAGTTGAGAAGGAGGGCAAGCTGATGTTCGAGAGCGACTTGTTCGAGTTGTGCAAGCTGTTAGGTCGCCCCGCTCCTGAGTTTCAGGGAGCCCAGGTTGACGTTCTCGGCAACGGAAACCTGTGTTGGCGTATCGAGTCGTCTGTTCGGGGGAACCTCAAGTCTCCCGGATCCAGGACGCTGATCTTCGCCACTATGGACGCCCACTGGGACGACGGACTGTGTCGTGCCATGCAGAGGTTGCTAGCCCGACTTTGTGAGGAGCACAAGGTGGAGTTGGTGATCAACTCCCGCTTTTGGTTCTACGGGAGGCGCACCGATGATGGACACCCCATCCAGTCACCTCGACACCCGACGTTTGGAGAGTACATCCTGGACATGGAGGTCCTACTCTACCGCACCCAGGAGGATCTGATGAGCGCTAGACTTCGAGCTCACTTTGAGCGCATCTCGCTCAAGGAGAGTCGCGAGCGTGAGGCGCAGCTGCGACAGGAGAAGATCGCTCTTCTCAAGAGGAGGACTCAGCTGAAGAAGATCGTCGCCAAGCTCCGCAAGAGGGTGGCGGAGCAGGACGAGATGATCGAGGATATGGAGCACCATGCCAACGAGATGGAGGAGGAGGGCGAGGATCTCCGCAGGTAGAACAACGCCTTCATCAGCGATGATGAGGATTACCCGGAGGAGATGGACTACAAGGAGACGGACGACGAGGAGGAGCTAGTTGACGAGGAGGAGGAGCCACTCGAGACAGTTCTCGAGGACGAGGAGGAGGACCCGGAGGAGCCTCCCTACCAGTCCGACGCTGACGCAGCAGAGCCTGAGGTTCCACCTCAGTAGGCGAGTGACTTGAGTACCATCGTAGGATTATGTCGACCCCCCATTGCTAGTCGAGTCTAGGTAGTGGTTCTTTTGGAGACCATGTATTATGTACATTAGAAGTAGGGTGATGTTGTAAGCTTGATTTTGTGAACTCGTTGATGTGATGCTTTTGCTGTATAAATGTGTTAGTTTTGTTTGAGTTGTGCAAAATATTTTCAATATCATTCTTAATTAATCAACCACCCTGCGACTTCATCAATTTCCCCTTAGTCGAAACCTTTTTGCCTTGCCTCTTATACCCGGTATGCTTCAGGATGGTGGACACTCGTCGCACCAACAACCCGGATGGAGGACCACCGCCACCACCACCAAACCCGACCCCCGCCCAACTTCTTGCGCTCATTATGGAGTTACGCCAAAATGCCCGGGAGGAGCGCCAAGCTCATCTTGCTGCCCTGCAGTAGATCGCTGCCGCTCATGTTAACAACAACAACAATAACAACAATGGTGGCAATGGCAATGGCGATGGAAATCAGCGATCCATCCTAAGTGACTTCCAGAAGACTAATCCACCCACCTATTCCAAGGGACTTCACCCACTGGAAGCCGATGATTGGCTTCGCACCATCGAGAACAACCTGGAAGTTGCTGTTGTGGGAGCAAATGAGAAAGTTCTGTATGCAACCCACTATCTTGCTGGACCTGCACGAGCTTGGTGGAAAGCTACCAAGGCTCTCCAGCAAGTTGGTTATGTTATCAACTGGGCTGAGTTCCAGGAGAAGTTCCGCAAGAAGCACATTCCCGGCGGACTCATTGAGAGGAAGAAGGATGAATTCCGTAAGCTGAGGCAGGGAAGTAAGGATGTGGTCGGATATCTTGACGAGTTTACTGACTTATCTCGGTATGCTCCTGATGACACCGACACTGAGAAGAAGAAGATGGAGCGTTCTCTGAATGGACTTCATGATGAACTGCAGTGTGCGCTGGTTATCCACGACTTCTTTGATTTGGAGTCACTTGTGGACAAGGCCATCCAGCTGGAGACCAAGCGCAAGTCAATGTTTGAAGGTCGTAAGAGGAGGATGAATGCTCAGGAAGGTTCTAGCAATCAGAAGCCTCGTATCTTTTCAGCCAGCATCCAAGCCTGCTTATCGACCACCCCAAGCTCCACGTCCCAACTATTCCAACCGCCCAACCAACTTCAACCGCCCCAATGGCAACAACCGTCCCGGAGGAAATTTCAACAACTTCAACCGTGGCGCCAATGTTGTCTGCTTTGAATGCGGCACCAAGGGTCACTACTCCAGAGAATGCCCCAATCCAAAGAGGAATGTTCAGCGCCCCAATGCGCCGGCGCCGAACCCTGGTCAAGGCCATGCTGGAAATGGCAAGAATGCCGCACCCCGCGGAAATGTTGCTGTTGCCAAGGGCCGTCTGCACCATATCAATGCTGAGGAAGCCCAGGATGCACCAGATGTTGTGCTGGGTATGTTTCTTGTCAACTCAGTACCTGCAACTGTTCTGTTTGATTCTGGTGCTACCCATTCTTTTGTTACCCAAGAGTTTGTTGATGAGGGAGGTTTAGAAGAAGGCTTCCTACTTAAACCTATGAGTATACAAATCCCTGGCTCCACCATAGAAACCATGAGGTTTTGCCCCAATTCCTCCATAGAGATCGGAGGCGAAAAATTTGCAGCCGACCTTGTCATACTAGGAACCCAAGGCATAGATGTTATACTTGGTATGAATTGGTTGGCCAAGTTTCAAGGTCGTATTGACTGTGCCAGAAGAGCCGCTTCCCTCACTTCAGATAATGGAGTCGAAGTGGAGTATGTGTCCGAAACCAGCCATTCCCTACCAGGTTGTCATGATGGCATAGCTCGACCCACCCTAGATGAAATCCGTGTTGTTCACCGGTTCCAAGATGTTTTCCCTGAAGAACTACCTGGTATGCCACCTAACCGGGATATTGTGTTCGTGATTGAACTTATTCCAGGAACCGCCCTATATCCCAAAGACCTTACCGGATGAATCCGGAAGAACTGGTTGAATTAAAGAAGCAGTTGGCTGATATGCTCAGCAAAGGTCTTGTTCGCCCAAGCGCTTCACCTTGGGGATCACCCATTATTTTTGTGGACAAAAGAGACGGTACCACACGCCTGTGTGTGGATTATCGCAAGCTCAATGATGTGACCATTAAAAACAAGTACCCTCTTCCCAAGATCGAGGATCTATTCGATCATATGAACGGAGCCCGAGTCTTTTCCAAGATCGATCTTCGGACAGGATATCATCAGTTGAAAATCCGAGAGTCAGACATTCCCAAGACCGCCTTCACCACCCGTTACGGTTTGTTTGAATAAACCATGATGTCCTTTGGTCTGACCAATGCCCCAGCCTATTTCATGAATCTCATGAACAAGATTTTCATGGAGCACCTCGACAAGTTCGTGGTAGTCTTCATTGATGACATTCTTATCTACTCCAAGACCGAAGAAGAGCGTGCTGAACACCTGCGTCTAGTTTTGGAGACCCTCCGAGAGCACAAGCTGTATGCCAAGCTTAGCAAGTGCGAGTTCTGGCTTAGCGAAGTGGCATTTCTCGGACATGTCGTATCTGCTGGAGGAATTTCTGTTGACCCAGAGAAGATCCAAGCCATCGTTGACTGGAAAGCCCCCACTAATGTGACGAAAATCCGAAGCTTTCTCGGACTAGCGGGTTACTACCGCAAGTTTGTTGAAGGATTCTCTAGCATAGCCAAGCCCATGACTCAATTGTTGAAGAAGGACAAGAAATTTGAATGGACCCAGAAGTACGAAAATAGTTTCCAAGAACTAAAGAAGAGACTGACTTCAACCCCAGTCTTGATCATGCCAGACTTCACCAAGAGTTTCGACATGTATTGCGATGCATCACGCCTCAGACTTGGTTGCGTTCTGATGCAAGAAGGCAAAGTTGTGTCGTATCTGTCCCGACAGTTGCGACCGCATGAAGAAAATTACCCAACCCATGATCTGGAGTTAGCTGCTGTTGTTCTTGCTCTTAAGACGTGGCGTCCCTATCTTGTGGGACATCGCTGCGAGATCTATACAGATCACAAGAGCTTGAAGTATATCTTCACCCAGAAGGAGTTGAACCTGAGGCAGAGGAGATGGATGGAATTAATCAAGGACTATGACATTGGAATCCATTATCATCCCGGAAAGGCTAACGTAGTTGCCGATGCCCTGAGTCGTAAGCCTTGTACCCTAAATGCCTTAATCCAAGCCGAACAACCAGCCTTGTTCAAAGAGTTCGAAGATTTCGGACTAGAGCTTGTTAGCCATGGTTATCTAGCCAATCTAGAGTTAACCCCAACCCTGATGGATCAAATCAAGGAAGCCCAAAAGGATCATGAAAGCATTGAAGAAATTAAGAGGAAGATTTCTCTCGACAAAGCACCCGGTTTTACCGAAGATGCTGAAGGAGTGCAGAGATTCAATGGTCGTATCTGTGTGCCTAATGTCAAGGAGCTTAAGGAATTAATCCTGACAGAAGCCCATGAGACCCCTTATTCAATTCACCCCGGCGGGACAAAGATGTACCAAGACCTTCGTGAGAGATTTTGGTGGCATGGAATGAAGCGAGAGATTGGCTCTTTCGTAGCCAAGTGTGATATCTATCAGCGAGTCAAGGCTGAACATCAGCGACCCGCTGGATTGCTTCAACCTTTGAAAATTCCTGAGTGGAAATGGGATGAAATTGGAATGGACTTTATTACCGGACTTCCAAGATCTAACCGAGGCCATGATTCAATCTGGGTCATCATTGATCGACTGACTAAGGTTGCCCATTTCATTCCTGTCAATACCACTTATCGGGGAAATCAACTGGCGGACTTGTATATTTCCAGAATAGTAAGCCTGCACGGTGTGCCTAAAAAGATTGTATCTGATAGAGGCACGCAATTCACCTCAAGATTCTGGAAAGCTCTTCACGAAGCCCTCGAAACCAAGTTAGCTTTCAGCACCGCTTATCACCCCCACACCGGAGGCCAAACCGAGCGAGTGAATCAGATATTGGAGGACATGCTTCGTGCATGTGTTCTATCTTACGGATCCAAATGGGAAGATTGCCTTCCGTTTGCAGAATTCTCCTACAACAATAGCTACCAATCCAGTATGCAAATGGCCCCGTTTGAAGCACTTTACGGCAAGAGGTGTCGTACCCCCTGAATTGGTCTGACACCGGAGAAGGCAAATTGTTTGGAACAGATACCCTCCGTGAAGCTGAGGAACAAGTCCAACTTATCCGCGAGCGTCTCAAAACTGCCCAAGCGTCACGATGTCACCTTCAGTGTCGGAGATTATGTCTATCTCCGAGTGACCCCACTCAAGGGAATGCAGCGTTTCCATGTCAAAGGAAAATTAGCGCCAAGATATATTGGACCCTTCAAGATCATTGCTCGTCGAGGAGAAGCATCCTATCAGCTGGAGTTGCCCCAGAATTATCGGAATTTCACGATGCTTCCACATTTCCTTGCTCCGGAAGTGTCTTGAAGTTCCCGACCAGCCCGATGTTTTCAAGAACATTGGCCACCTCTCCATCGACCTGAACCATGACCTGACCTATCGTGAGAGACCCGTCAAGATTCTCGACGAAGATGTTCGTCTTACCCGGAGGCGCGCGATCAAGTTCTACAAAGTCCATTGGACTAACCACTCCGAAGAAGAAGCAACTTGGGAACGGGATGACTATCTTAGAAGCGAATTCCCAAACCTCCTTAGCACCCAAGCCTAGCAAATCTCGGGACGAGATTTATTTTAAGGGGGGAAGGATTTGTCACATCCCAAAATTGTAATCAGTTTTATTAGTCAAAAATTAGGAACCAACAAAAACTTTTGTTGCTTATGTGTGTTAATTGGTTCCTTGTTGATTGTGATAATTGTTCCTTGTTGTTTGTGTTGGTTGTTTGCTCAAATTAGAAAACTTGGAAAAACAAAGAAATAAAAGAAAAAGCTAAAACAATAAAATCATGTGACAAGTGTCATATAATTTCTCCAAGGGAGAAATCAATATTTCTTCAAAACAAAATTCAGTAGAGTGATCATATAAGCACTCTCATTTATTCCAACAACTTTCCCTCTCCAACAAATAATTTCAAAAACCTAAATTTAAATTCAATATCTTTCTTTATCTTCTTTAAACTATGAAATGTACTATGTTGCAATTGCAAAATAATTTCCAAAACAGCACCACAAATCTTGATAAACATATGTGAAGCAAATTATGAAAATAAATTGCAGAAATTTAAATTTGGTTTTGGTTCTGGAATTTCATCGAACACCTTGAGGGCAGCACTGTGTTCTTCCTTAAACCGAACCAAATTCGATCAAATTTGGATGAATTCGAGCAAGTTCCTGCTTCTACCTGCTCCCTCTCACCCCGCTCCTCACCCCCACTTGCCAGAGCACGCTGGAAACGTGCTCATTGACCCAGGGCAGTCGTGGCCATGGGCGGGAGCTCGCGCCCATGCCACCGAGGCCACCACTGTGGCAGTGGACGACGGTGGACGCCGTGATGGCCCCAGCGCCGTGCCACTCTCTTCCCTCCTTCCCTCTGCACCTGCTGGTAGCGATAGGAGCACCCCAAGGGCTCTAGCACACGTGCGCCTTGAATGCGCCCGTGCTCGCCGTGCGCCTTACCGGAGCGAGGTCATCGATGACGAATGCCGCTCTCCACTGCACCGCTCGTCACCGCTGTACCTCGCAACCACTCCCCAGCTTCACCGCGGCCCCCGGGACATAGTGGCATCGCCGTTGAGGTCATCGCTGACAAAGTCGTTCCGTCGAGCACTGTCCGTGCGCTCACGGCCGTCACCACCCGAGCTTGTTAAGCTCACCTCCGCGCGCGCATTCTTGCTTCTCTGGCCTCTCACGCCGTCTGTCGACGTGCCCGCATAGCACCACCCGCCAATGGCGAGCTCTCCCACTCCCTGCACCTCTCCCGCACCGCGTCCACCATGGACCGAACCTGCAGCTTATAAGTCACCCCGAGCCTTCGCATTCTCCACACACTCCACCCTTCTCACTCCCTTGCTCCACACTCTCTCGTGCACCGCTAGGAGGGCGAAGCCGTTGCTGCTGCCCGTGTTCATCTCCGAGCTCGGCCCCTGATCCCTCTGCGTTGCTGCTCGAGCTCACCGCACTCACGCGCCTCCTTTTCCCCTCTGTTTTGTGCACAGAATCGTAGCCAGGACCTCGCCGGAGTTTGGGGACGTGCCCGTGGAAGCAGAGGAGCTCGCCGCCGTCGACTGGAGCCATCCCAGGAAGTGCGACTTCTCCAGCAAGCTTCCCAGGCCTCCACGATCCTTCTGCTTCACCTACACTTCCTCCCGAGCCCCTAGGTGAGCGCATCGCGAACCTCGCCGTCGCTGGCACGGCGGCGCCGCCCGTTTTAGGTCGTCGCCGTTCGTGGCCTTTGTAGGCCGTTGGATCTTAGATCAACTGTGTCGTACCTCTTCGATTAGATGAGTCGCTGACGCGTGGACCCCACTGTCAGCGTTTTAAACATTTCTCTGCGCGCGAGTCGTTTTGTTTGAGTTGCTGACGAGTGGCCCCCACACGTCAGGGATCTGAACATTATCTAGAACAGAAAGTTTGTCTAATTTGAACTCACTAGAAAAGTCAGTACTGGACCCAATTTCTAAAATCGATATCTCGAGAAATATAGGTACAAATAAATCAAATCAAAATGTTCTGGAAATCTTATGAAATTGTTTAACCAACCCAAGTGGTTTCATCTCATTTCGATTAATAATAAATGTGTATTATTAAAAATACCACAGAAGGTTTGAAAAGTAAACTTGTTTGTTTTCGATGACCTATTGACCCAAATAATTTCAATCCAATTTTGTTAGCTTGGTAATATGATCTCTTAGTTTCCTTAATTTTGGTAGAATTAATTAAGCAATGATAATTGTTTGGCATTAGATTAAAATTTGCAAACCCCTCTGTATTGGAACATTTATAGAATATTATTGATTAATCCAAATGAGTTAGAACCAATTTTGTTAAATCACATTTAATCATTGTTAGTTACCCCTAAAAGGATTTAATTTTAGGATCAACAGAACTTAGGCAGTAGCTAAAACTTGATTAAAGAGCTTCTGGAGTAAAACGAATGTGTAGGAAATTTTATAACTCCAATTAATTCCAAACCAATTGTGTTGTCTTATACACATCAGTAGCTCTCCGTAGAATTTTAGTTTGTATTTTTGTGATCAGCAGAGCTTGAGTTATGCAATTAAACATGAATAACTAGTTTCTGCCATAGTTTAGGCATAAGTAAATAATGGTTAATTAAATTAATTTGAACTCATATTGCTTGCCTTATGTGTGTATGTGATACCCTATGACGTAGTTACCTGCGTCAAAAGAATATGAGTTAGGTTGAGACTCAGAGTGCAGACTGTATAGTATAGGAAATACTGTTTTCCCCACGAGGGATGACTCGAGGGTTTAATATCGAACTCTCGGGGAACCAGTAGTGAAAGATTTATCTTCTTATCCTTCTCTTGAAAACCTACAAAACAAAGTAAATTGTTTTGTGCCCTCAACCTCACCAAGTGGTTGTCAAGCACAAGGTGTGAGAATGATATGAAAATAATGAATGCAAAACAGTAAATAAATATGCAATGATGATAAATAAATATGCAAGGATGGTGGAAACAATGATGGATGATATTTTTGGGTTTTGTATTGTGAATGCAAGATGTAAAAGTGTTTTTGTATTTTCGGATTTTTAAATGGCAGAAAATGAAAATGTTAAAAGTTGTTGGAAAGGTGTTTCTTATGATTAAAAATGGACCGGGGTTCATGGTTTCACAAATGCACTCTCTCTTTAATAAAGTGGTAGATAATGGAACACTAGAATTGACATATGAGATTGCAACAAAAAGGTTTCATGACAAGTTACTAATTATATGGGCATCACGTCCTAACATAGAGATCTTTTGTTTATTAATCTCTCTTATACTCCACCAAGATGCGAACTAAATCCCACCTAGTAATTAAGATAAATCAGAGTATAGCATTAAGTTCATGACATGAAGTTAAAATAAGAACATGCTAGATCTAGTCATGGAGTAGTGGCAATGGTCACACCCACATCTCCGGTAGCAAGGTATTTTTCTTTATCCCTAGTGAGGCAACAAAGTAAGGTAAAACCCAAGTGGATCGCGGAACTTCTCTCACTTCACCGCACTAGCCACCCCCGTTACTCCAACTAATGCACACGTTCCCCCTCACACGCTCTCATACACATGCTTGATCAAACAAGTAAACAAGAACGGGGTACATAATATGCATCTACTTTCATAACTGAAACAAAACTATTGCAATCTCAAACATATATTAACTCATAAAAAGATCCACCACAAAGGTATTACATAGATGACCGTAATCATGTTCAGCAGCTCATACGGTACTAATTAGTGAAGCTCAAGAGAGGAGAGATACATAAGTTACTTCCACAAACCCATAGTCCAGGGGTGGACTACTCCCTCTTCATCATGGAGACGGTGGAGAAGTCGTTGGAGAAGAGGAGACCACGCCGGCAGCGCCCCGCCGGAGTTTTCCCCCTCCAATCTGCAACTCCAGGTCTCTGTTTCGTGGTTTCTGTGTTTCTGCGGCGCTCCTTCCGAAGCGTCGGGGACTATTTTTATAGTCGTTTTTAGGTCAAGACGGAGGCTCGGGAAAAGATCGACGGCAACGGAGCTCGAGGCCCAGAGGGGTCCCACGCGGCCAAGGAATCTGGCCGCGTGGGCCCCCTCTTGGCCCTCGGGCCTCCGTTTGTTCGCTTCCTTCGCTCCACGCTTCGTTCCTTCCAAAAACTGATGCCGTAAATATTAGGTCATTTGGACGTCGTTTGGGTCCCTGAAACATAAAATATAGAAAATAGGGTTTTCTGCCTGTGCAGGGTTAATTCCAGAAAAATAGGGAAAATGAAATATTCCCAAAATCAATATAAAACAATGATATAACCCTTATATGATGCAAATATGATTGAAATATAAGTAATATAATGCAAAGTTCATGTATGCATTTTACATGCATCAACATCCCCAAGCTTAACCTATACTCGTCCTCGAGTATGAAGGTGATAAAACTAACATGGACTTTGCTTTTAATACTATCAATGGATATCAAAGATGATTACTATTGCTACATAGAGTCAAATGATTCATTCTTCAAAGGAGTAGCAATATACAAGATAGATTATGAAGTGATATCAAATATTCAATGTAAGGATGTTCAATGATAATTCACAAAGTGTAACATAGAAGAAAGTACTATGGACCAAATGTATGCATAATGAAAAGTAAAAACATCCTATAATGGTCATAGAGTATTCTTGTAAATCTGAATATAAAAGGTGGACACTTTGGAAAGATATATAAATGAGTAGAGGTAAAACATGAATAAGTTTCATCTAACTTCCAAATGCTTCTACTTAAGTTAATGTTTGCAATGTGGTATTCATTGGTGTCAAGCTCTCATTACCCCTATCATAGCATCTTGAATGGTTAAAGTTTAAAGTGAAAGCAAATATGAGTAATGTGCTTGACAAAGTATGGGTTGAATGCTCATGCCCCGTGAATACGAGTACCTACACCACGGTGTTACTCAACTGGGACACAAAGCAAGTTCAAGTTAAGGTCATTGTAAGTAATATAATAGCGTCATCAAGAGCGTCAACTGGGGTACCTCTTGCCTCAGGACATGGAACAAGCCCATGTCAAAATGACAAGACAAACAACAATGAACAATCTCACACTCTTTTATTTACTATTGGTATAGCTTTTTATTATGTGTGCATCACTGAAGGTTCAGTGTGTGTAAATTTCCACCATGAATGATGCATGGCTTAGATTAGCGGCCCAGGCGTCTCTCTAGCCATTTATACAAACTCAACTTACTAAGTTTCCGCATTTATTTGGCACCATGATAAGCATCCATAAACAAAAGTACATGATATCAACTAAATATAAAGAGCACGTTGAAAGCTTGCCATGTGACAGCACATATGAGCTAACTCCCAACCAAGACTCTTGTCAAGCTCACAACTTCATAATTTTAATCACAATGGTCATGTTTATTAAGTGCAATAAAAGTAAGTGTGCATCAAGTTCGTGAGAGCTTTTAACCAACTTTTCCCATAACAATCAATAACATAAGCATTTTAATTCAGAAGTATAGATAATACAAATAACATGATAAACATACTCGGAATAGCATAAAGCTAATAGGTAGATATGGTGGACTCACTGGAAAAACTTTGGTTGAAGGTGTTGGAAAACAAGTTTTTACTTGTTGGAATTTTTGGGCTAGCAAGAGGGAGAAAGTTGACCGTCTAAATGCATGCATAAGTGTCCATAGAACTAACCAATCCATGTTAAACAAAGTAAAGTAACATTCAGCATCAAAACATGAATAAAAGATAGCTCTTGATAAAACACTTGCAAATTAATACTCATTAAAAGCACATGAATCATGCAACTATATGTATCTTTTTGAATCAACTCAAACATCCCTTTCCCAATCTTTTTAATAGCATCCAACTTAATTCAACCCAAATTTCCAGTAGCTCTCTCATATATAAATGATAGTGGTGGTCTCACAAAAAAAAATCAAACCGAAATAAAAAATAAAAGACGCTCCAAGTTTATGCGATAAAGTGCATTGATCGAAAAACAGAAGTTAGACGTGTGCAAACCGAGAGTGTGTTGGTCCAGTGGGGTTGTCTTCACATCCCCAAGCTTATGGTCTTCACCATCCTTGGATAGCTCTTGGTGCATCTCCTCTAATCCCTGTGAAAAAACTTCAAAACACCGTTTCTCCCATTTCTTTTCTGTGGGGCGACATTAGTAGTGATAGACAAATGAATTTCTTGCTGCATAAAATCCTTAAAAAAAATTCATATGAATGTCCAGAAAGTGTATAATGTTGTATGCCTACTTATAAACTCAATTGGATCAAAAAGATTCAAGTTAAAAGTTCAAAGAATGCATCAAACAAAATGGGACAGAATCTGTCCAGAAAAACAGCAGCAGCAAAACGTATTTTTCTACCCTACTTAAATATGTCGAAAATTGAAAAAATTCATGCTTACAGAGGATGAAAAGTTGCAACTACAGTTCAAATAAGCTCATTCGGAGTTACAGAATAGGAATTAAAAATCATACCGTGCACAGATTCGTGCTGGAATAAAATCTCCGAATGCAAAAGCAACTTTTTCAAACCAAAATAGGTAAAACTTGGCACTTTATTAAAAATTCCAGAAACAAAACTAAAAACTAAGTCTCTTGTTACAGCAAGAGGACACAAAGAAAATCAAAAATAAAAACAACCGGGTTGCCTCCCGTAAAGCGCTTTCTTTATAGCCATGTAGCTAGGCTTCTTACTTGATATTTATTGTGGACGAAGCTCATGAGGGAGCTTGAACTTTGATGTGTCCCTCTTCCTTGGGAAGTGTTCCATGCACTTCTTGTGTGGAAACTGAAACTTCACATTCCCTTCTTTTGAATCAATGATAGCACCTGTGGTACGAAGAAAAGGTCTTCCAAGAATAATTGGACTAGAGGTTTTATTCCCCATATCCATGATTAGAAAATCAACAGGTACAAATGTCATATGCAACTCTACCATAACATCACTTACTTTTCCTAAAGCATGTTTAATGGAATCATCAGCAAGTGCAAGTTCAATAGAGCATTTTTCAAGATTCTTTAATTCAAGAACTTCATATAATTCTTTAGATAAAACAGAGACACTAGATCCTAGATCTAATATAGCATGGTGTGTCTCTTTTCCAATGGTTACTAGTACTTTGGGAATCCATATATCCCCAAGCTTAGGTGGTATCATAGCTTCTTGGTTGTACCTAGCAATCTTTTCTTTTAAAACATGATTAGCAATATAAGAACCAAAACCTGCTTGGTTAACATTAATGGAAGGATCACTTGCAAATTTTTGTAAGATAGATATTAATTCATGCAAGCTACAATTCTCTAAGTCAAGTAATGGTTCCTTGACTTCACTAAGCATTTTAACTTCCTCAACTTTTTTTCTAACTCAATTAACAGAAGAGATTCATCATATTCAGTTTCGTTAACTTCTTCTTTTAAACCAACAAGTTGAGACATAAATGGCAACAAATATTCAGGATAGTTCAATAATTCATTAAGAGTTTCCTCCAAAGTAAGAGGAACATTTTCAGCAATATTAATAGAATTCATTCCAACCATAGGTGGTGCTTGTGGTTTCCCTGCAGACATACTCAATAAAGTGGCTTGGTTATCAGCTAGTTTTGACAAGGCTTTGTCTAGTCCTGCAGTTTGGAGTTGTAAGCCTTTAATATCAGAACTAATAGAAGCAACAGACTTATTCAACTCTTGTATCATGGTATTATGACTAGCAACTTGTTCCATAAGAATTTTATTAGCCTCAAAATTATCATTACGTGGTGGCATAGGCTTCCAATTATTATCACTAGCATTAGGATATGGAATAAAGGACGGTTGTTGGGAACATATGGGGTTTATTATAGGAATTATAATTGTTGTTACCATACCCATTATTACCATAGTTCCTAATGAAGTTAACATCAACATTTTCAGGATTATTACCAACTAGTTCTTGCAAAGGCACATTTTCAATATTTTGTTTATTAATGAAAGCAAGAATAGTGTCCATTTTAGATGACAAATCATTTGTTTCTTCTATGGAGTTTACTTTCTTAGATGGATTAGGTGCTCTATCAGTATGCCATTGACTATAGTTTTGCAAAATACTTTCCAATATGTTCTTAGCTTCTACTATAGTTTTTCCCATAAAAGCCCCTCCAGCAGCGGAATCAAGAATATTTCTAGACATGTAATTTAGACCATTGTAAAAAGAGTGTAATATGGTCCATTCGTTAACCCCATGTGATGGACAAGTTCTAAGCATAAGTTTTATCCTATCCCAAGCCATGGCAACATGTTCATTTTCATTTTGCCTAAAAGAAAGAATATTGTTTCTATTTTGCAAAATTTTAACAGGAGGATAATATTTCTTAATGAAAGCTTCTTTTAGATCATCCCAAGAATTAATGCTACCAGTAGGTAATGAATGCAACCACTCTTTAGCTTTTCCTCTAAGTGAGAAAGGAAATAACTTCAGTTTTAGAATATCACTTTCCACATTTTTAAATTTTGCATGTCACATATTTCAACAAAATCATGAAGATGCATAGAGGCATCCTCCATAGCACTACCGCCAAATTGTTCCCTAGTTATCAAGTTCAACAAACTAGGACTTACTTCATAACTATCAGCTTTTATCTCAGGTGTGGCAATGGGCCTAGCAATAAATTGATCATTTGGAGTGTTTGTGTAATCACACAACTTAGTTCTTCTCCCATTTTGCAAGTTTTTATGTGTTTTTAATTTTTTTGCAAAACTGAAAATAAAATGATACTAAACAATGCAAACCGAAATAACAAATGCAACACAAAATGCAAAACTGAAAATAAAATATGCAAACCGAAATATGCAAGAAATAACAAAACAAAATAAAATGATTTGAAGGTAAAGATGGATAAGATGATGCTCACGTAGGTGCAACCTCCCCAAGCTTAGGTGTTTGCACAAGTTGGTGATGAAGTTGACTTTGTTGTGAGATACTCTTCTACTAGTCCTTAGGCAACGGAACCAGAAAGTGTGGTGCGTGACTTGAAACTAGTTGGATAAATCTTTACAGCAATGATTCCCCGGCAGCGGTGCCAGAAAACGTCTTGATACCCTATGACGTAGTTACCTGCGTCAAAATAATATGGGTTAGTTGAGACTCCAAGTGCAGAGTGTATAGTATAGGAAAGACTGTTTCCCCACGAGGGATGACTCGAGGGTTTAATATCGAACTCTCGGGGAACCAGTAGTGAAAGATTTATCTTCTTATCCTTCTCTTGAAAACCTACAAAACAAAGTAAATTGTTTTGTGCCCTCAACCTCACCAAGTGGTTGTCAAGCACAAGGTGTGAGTATGATATGAAAAGATAATGCATGCAAATAATAATAAACTAGCTGGGTGGCCCGCGCAATTGCGCGGCTAGCATTAAAATAATTTAAACTTAGAGCTCCAAAATATCCTTTCTTCATGAATCATGTTTTTAGAACAATTTATATTAGCGCTTTCAAATTCTTCCGCGTTCCTTTCTAGGTGATAACCTTTTGAACTTGTCGTCAATAAAACCCTAAGTAATCACATTATATAGTATTTCAATTTTTTCTAAGAAGTAGTCGACTCTACCATTTGATACGTATTTTTTCTCAAACTACTTCAATAAATTGTGTTTCACAACTCGTGGACTGATTTTTCCATGTCTAGTAAAATTGAAAAATATCGATGTTGTACCAGCTAGATACATTTGTGACATGGCCTACTGATTATGGAACTTCTTCATCAGCCGTGTGAATTATAATATTGATAGTAGAATCATTTAATTTAATATGTTTTATGGTCGAAAGGATACATACCAAGATACATGTGATTTTCTTTCCTAATGGGGTAAATATTATAAGTTTTAAATAAAACATTATTGTGATGAATAAGTTGATGCCATTTATTCCATTTCTTATGTTTTTGTGTGTGTCCTTCTATCATCAGGCTTCATTATTTTTTCCATTGACTGACTTTGTTCGCATATATGTGTTACATTTTATTTTGGGGTCATACATGATCTTAAAAGTAGCATGAATGTTAGCTATTTTTTCCACGAATTATCCCACATACTTTGGCATGAAGTGTTGTCTGGAGTGTAGTTGTTTGTCTAACGGTATTTCGGAAAACTTAGGTCCCGTATTTGAATATAATTACTCAAATTCGAAAGTTGAAAATATTTTGAGTTGAGTATGTACAACTTACGAAATATTGTACCAACTCCTTTAGGAACATATTTTTTAAAAGATAAGCATTATTCTTTCTTAATTAAAATGGTGTATTTCTTTGGATTTTTAATATAAAATTTCTACGTATTTCATCTTTATGCTTTCCCATGTTTATGGGAGATCTCGATAACAATAAACATGTATATTAATGTTTAACTAAAGTTACGAACAACTGTCCTACCTTCTTGGAGAAAATATAATTAGAAAGAAAGAAGTAAAAGCTACCTGACATCCTCCCAATAGAATTTACTGAAATTCAACTGCCATGTATTTCACACGCAATTATCCAAATGGGTCCGACTCATGCAAATATGAAGAACCAACGATGTATACAAACAATGGTTGAAGTGTTTTTACATGATTTGGTGAGGTAAGCTTTAGTTTTTTTTACCCAGGCATAATGGCAAAGCGGAGGTAGAGGCAACTTTATGTTACCAAAAAAAGCGGTAGTAGTTTCCATTTAGCCTTGTGAAATTAATGGATTTTTCAGTGCAACATACCAAGCAAAAATGTGATTTTATGAAATTCAATTGTATCTTTTGTCGATTGATTTTGCAACAAAAGAACATGTATATACACTAACAACCATTCAATTTGTGCACTTACCATAATAACAGAACATCCAATTTATACCCGTAATATGTACATCAATATTTCAGAGACCATTTAATGGCCTCTTCACCGAATCTTCACTCTACCATCTCGTCCATGTCCTCAGCTTCACCTACCAGATTGTTTCAGATACTCAGGGTGCCCTTGATGGTGTAAAATTAGTACCTTCTATCCATCTCCTACAGCTATTCTTGCACGATTTACCACTAATCTTTAGTAAAATATTCTTTATTAAGGATACATCGGCTATTCTTCTTTACAAAGTCAGTTTGCAACTACTCATTAATTTGGCAAAAAGGAAAATTTCATTTTATTGACGTACTACTCATCTTGTCCTCGCATGGATGGAGAGGACCTTAGAGATTACCTCGAATCCATCCTCTGCATCGTTGTTGCGCTGTAGTAAGAGCTGTTCCGAGGATGAGTTATGTGTTGTTTCAGGGCTCTGTAGCAGCGTCAGTAGGCTGGGGGTGTTGACCTGCTTAGGCTTCCCTAGTTTAAACACCCTTTGGTAGGCTCTTCTTATGACTTGCAATTCATCTAGTAGTATTCTTTTTCTCACATGCGTGCTCTGTCTGTTGAGGAAGCCTTTATTGCCAGAGACGTACCTCGTATGATCGTCCTTCTATCTTCAGCAATCCACCGAGCAAGTGATTCATCATCCCAAATTCTTGTTTGCCTTGAGTGACGTTGATCTCTATAGTATAGTGTTGCTGCATGCCGCTCTGAATTCTAATGCCCAGAGTGATCATGCCATATATTATATCTGCCAGTTTTTGTTTGTGTGGATGTTGAACTCATCATAGTCGATGTATCACAGCTCCATGCCTCCAGCAACCGGCATGCATGTCGACGAATCTGTGTCGTGCATAATTTGCCTCTTTGTGGATCGTATTGTTGTTACCTGGCGGAATCATAAAAATCAGGCGCTGCAGTACGTATTCCATACAGTTCTTTAACACGTCTTCTAACTTAAGAGATGCAAAACTATCGAGGAAACATCTTGGCGCTTGTCACCTTTTTATTCTCCTCACGCATGCATGTGTTGATGCAGACTTGCAGTGAGAGATCGAGTCATGCATCAACAATCAGGCCTCAAGTGCAGGGAGGGATCGATTGCTTTGGAAATCAACTATTAGCTGTTTGCTCTTGGCTTTTGCTCGCTGTGGAACTGGTACGGTTCTTTCTTGCATGTACTGATGTACGCTGGGATCTGCTCTTGCTCCCTCTAGAACTGGTTCGGTTGTGCCATGCATATACGGCAGCCATCCATCGCAGTCTGTCCGTCCTTGGCCCATGCTCAACGCTAGTTATGATTATTACTTCCTCCTCGTCCCGCGTCGAGTATTGCACCCAATAAATTAACCATAGTATCTCTTTACATCTTCCATGGTAGATCTGCTCCTCGGCTGCATCAATCATCACGGAAAAAAAATTGGACTAAAGAAGAATTAGATTGCAAGGAAATTTGGACTCAGGAGCTCACCTAGGATTAGCAAAGGATGCTGACCCGAAGAGTGGGCGCACGATCAAGACTGCGTTCGATTGCTGTGCGATCTTGACATCGGGAAAGGAGCAAACTTAGGTCGCCAATGTCGTGGAAGCGTACATCAGAGTTTGTTTCCACCCTTGGGCTGTCATGAACGGAATCAGCCGGAGACATGTAGGGAGGTCGGGTCGCTGCCAGATTGAAATCGACGCCAAAGAGAAGGCGGCGATTAGGGCCAAGGTACAATCAGATGGAATCCCCGATCAGGTTGGGCGGTATATATGCGTGCTGATTTGCATCGTGATTACAAAGAGCCCTTGAGTAAGACGAACAGGTAAGCGTGTCCACGCGATACCTATTTGGTGACTACGATGAGATCCACATCTATTAATCTCGACCATTGATATGTTGTAACAGTAAATTGTTTAATCCTGGCCGTTCTTTGTCTTGTGTTTTAATTATATAATAGATATGCAATGATGATAAATAAATATGCAAGGATGGTGGAAACAATGATGGATGATATTTTTGGGTTTTGTATTGTGAATGCAAGATGTAAAAGTGTTTTGTATTTTCGGATTTTTAAATGGCAGAAATGGAAAATGCTTGAAAGTTGTTGGAAAGGTGTTTCTTATGATTAAAAATGGACCGGGGTTCATGGTTTCACAAATGCACTCTCTCTTTAATAAAGTGGTAGATAATGGAACATTAGAATTGACATATTAGATTGCAACAAAAATGTTTCATAACAAGTTACTAATTATATGGGCATCACGTCCTAACATAGAAATCTTTTGTTTATTAATCTCTCTTATACTCCACTAAGATGGGAATTAAATCGAGCCATCCTAGTATTAAGATAAATCAGAGTATAGCAGTAAGTTCTATGACATGAAGTTAAAATAAGAACTTGCTAGATCTAGTCATGGAGTAGTGGCAAGGTCACACCCACATCTCCGGTAGCAAGGTATTTTTCTTTATCCTAGTGAGGCAACAAAGTAAGGTAAAGTACCCAAGTGGATCGCGGAACTTCTGTCACTTTCACCGCACTAGCCACCCCCGTTACTCCATCTAATGCACACGTTCCCCCTCACACGCTCTCATACACAAGTTTGATCAGAACAAGTAAACAAGAATGGGGTACATAATATGCATCTACTTTCATAACTGAAACAAAACTATTGCAATCTCAAACATATATTAACTCATAAAAAGATCCACCACAAAGGTATTACATAGATGACCGTAATCACGTTCAGCAGCTCATACGGTGCTAATTAGTGAAGCTCAAAGAGAGGAGAGATACATAAGTTACTTCCACAAACCCATAGTCCAGGGGTGGACTACTCCCTCTTCATCATGGAGACGGTGGAGAAGTCGTTGGAGAAGAAGGAGACCACGCCGGCAGCGCCCGCTGGAGTTTTCCCCCTCCAATCTGCAACTCCAGGTCTCTGTTTCGTGGTTTCTGTGTTTCGGCGGCGCTCCCTTCCGAAAGCCGTCGGGGGACTATTTTTATAGTCGTTTTTAGGTCAAGACGGAGGCTCGGGGAAGAAGATCGATGACATCGGAGGCTCGAGGCCCAAGTTAGGGGGCCCCACGCGGCCAAGGAATCTGGCCGCGTGGGCCCACCTCTTTCGGCCCTCGGGTCTCCGTTTGTTCGCTTCCTTCGCTCCTACTCTTCGTTCCTTCCAAAAACTGATGCCCGTGAAATATTGGGTCATTTGGACATCGTTTGGGTCCCTGAAACATAAAAATGTAGAAAATAGGGTTTTCTGCCAGTGCAGGGTTAATTCCAGAAAAATAAGGAAACTGTGAAATATTCCCAAAATCAATATAAAACAATGATATAACCCTTATATGATGCAAATATGATTGAAATATAAGTAATATAATGCAAAGTTCATGTATGCATTTTACATGCATCAGTATGTAGTAGCTATGTGTAGAAATAAGTTTTGTAATTTTGTGATGTTGATTGAGTAGTATCGTGATTGCATGTATTGCTTGTTCTGCGATTAGACGAGGTCGTTGCCAGAGCTTACGAGGAGGGGAGTACCTTGATCAACCAGAGCAAGACTCCGAGAACTTTGCTGAGCAAGGCAAGCTACTCCCTGAGCTTGCACCCCCAAATATATATACATCTACTTTGTTCACATGATTTACTCTTAAGGCAATAATTTTGAAAACCTTTTTACCAATACATGAAAAACTATTTTGCCACCCTATGTAGAAGTATAAGTTAGTTATTTAAAACTATAGGATGGGGAAAAAAATATTGTTTATTCAAAACTCTTTGAAATACTTGATGGATGTGGAATGCCGAGGTGTCGGTGTTGAAGTGGAGAAAAGGAGAATGGTGGTTTTGATAAAATGCACATTGTGTCTTTGTACTTACGTCAACCAGCCTATACCCTGTGCGACCACATTTACCCACATATGGGAAAGGACAGGCTACGGTCGGTGACTCAACTTCGCATACACCTTGTATGGCGGGACGTGGCTGACACGATGAGTTACCGGATGGATGTGGGAAAAGCTTGCTACCTCTGCAGAGTGTAAAACTATTCGAATAGCCGAGTCCTCGGATATGGACAGTTGGGAGGCCCTACTCTGACCTATGTGCAAGTTTTTGAAAAGATTTAAATTTTGAAAAGAAAATAAAGTGGAGAATGTTTTATACAACCATACCAAAGGATCGGTATGAGGTTGTTGGAAGCAAATTGACCATGAAGGGCTTGGTCGGAAATAAGAGGAGGAGTTTTGGAGAGATAAATAAAAATGGGAATTTGGTAGAGAAAAGTTATAAAATTCTTCTTATCCCTTTTTCAATAAAGATTATAGAGATGTTTTCAATAAATAAAGAGTCTTATTAAAAAAGGTAAAACTAGCGCATGTTCATGTTGGGGTAGTTTGCGAGTACAATCAAATGTACTCATATTGGTTTCGTCCCTGGCTATTGTCTTAGCCAGATTTCGAGGAGCACTGCGCTGAAGAGGAGTATGGTGACTTCTATGCGAACTAGGGATCCTCATAAGTCAGCTGCCTGTCGGGTTATCGTAGGATTTGCTTATCTACCACGTAGTAGCTTCCGCTGAATAATGTGATTTGGCCATGAAGGCACCTATGTAAGACTTGGTCTAAATGACCATATGTGTAAGACTTTTATTTGGTATTGTAATGGATATAAACTTTGGTATTCAGTTCGGATTATGTGCAACGACAGACTGACCATGGGATCGTTGTGTTAAGCATAATCGGGTATTTTGGACAGCTAGTCCGGGGTCCCCACATCATCCTCAGAGCATCGTCTGCGGGCTTGTCACTATGGCGGCCTCAATGACGTAGGCCACCTTGTGGGGAGTGAGGAGAATCCTCAGGTTGCGGAACCAGGACATGAAGTTCGACCCATTGGTCTTAAGCTGTTCTTTCTCAAGGAACATGCCTAGCTTAAAGGTGGGGCGAGACATCTACAATGGAATTTGCAAAAACATAAGACTTTGTTCATAATAAAATATGGGTTCAAGTTTTAGTAAGATAAAACTATCAGAACTCCCACTCAATACGAACATCCCTCGCATCGTTTTAGTGATTACACGATCCTAATTCATTACACAATCCCCGATCGTCACGGCCGATAGCATAACTTCAAAAGTGGACATCACTTATGTCGATCACAACAACTATGTGACTCGTGCTTAACCTTTCGTTCACTGTGTTCCGAGGCCATGTCTGTACATGCTAGGCTCACCAAAATTAACCTACAGCGTATTGCTTGTGCAACGTGGCTTACACCCACGTTATGCGAACGCAGATACATCTGACACCCGATCGTCACGGCCTGCCTCGTATCGGTGAACTTTTGGTGGTACACCCTAAAGTGAGAATACTATTTGGTATTTTAGGAGGGATCATCTTATATTACTACTGCTGTGTAACTAATATAAACATATATATACATAATATAAGATGCACTCAATAACATAACATCAAAATGAAATGTAATGCGACATGATATAGTCTTGCGTCGATGGTCTCCTTCGTGCCCACAGTTTATAAACAATTTACTAAACTTACCTTGACCATATCACATTGCCCCTGCAAAATAAAGTTAGACGCTTTCTGTCGTGGGTTTGTCACGTCAGGTCTCATAGATGACTTCGTAGGTGTGGGATTATGCGAGTCAAGCATCTCGAGCTTGGATCGCAGGAACAAAGATCAACACAGATTTACCCAGGTTCGGCCCCTCAATGTGAGGTAAAAGACCTACTTCCTGCCTACCCTAGATTGGTATTGATATGATAATCGAGGTGTTTACAATGGAGGCGATCCGATCTGGTACTCGCCGTATGAGTTAGGGATTGGGGCTTGATAGCTTGACCCGCTCTAAGTCCTGCGAGTCCTCTTTATATACACAGAGGCTCGCTAGGTTACAAAAGGAAACTTCCCCCATAAGGAATACATCCACCGAGGCCTACTCAGAGACTACTTGGTCTTCACGTCCTCCGGGATATGTCTTCTAGATCTTTCCCCTTATGGCGGTTCAGTATTGGGCTTGCTCCCAAGTGGGCCTTTGGCCGTGCGAGTAAGTTAAGTCGCACTGGGCCGCGGGTTAATCCAGAAAGTATTCCCCCGACACTTTCTACTTTCTTTTGCATATTTTACGTGGATGCTAGGGCTTTCGTAAAAGAACCGTTTCTTACCTACGAACAACCACAACATCGATTAAATAATTGTCTATATTACACCCCTTTCAGGGCTCTCCATTGTAAATGAAATATCAACTATTGTTAGAGATACAGACACCCACCAGCCACATATACGGTACAAGCCGTATATAGAGTGTGGAACCAGTCTCGCGTAAGAGTACGCGTAAAGTCGGTCCGGGCCGCTTCATCGAACAATGCCGCGATATAAACAAGTACACGCCGTGAATTATCCCAGCTGAACTCCAATTTTCTTATTTCCAATCTGCGGCTTATAACTCTTCTTGGCGGCTCAAGAACGCGACTTATCCTGCCTTGACGGTTGATTTTCAGATCTAAACGTCTTCCGCGTCCGGGTTATTTATCTTGGCTCATCGTTTTCCCCAGCGTTCTGCATCAAGTCCTGCATTACGCATCCGCTACTCCTTTCCGCCGCCTCCAGTCTCGCTTCTCGTACTCACAATCCTTCGGTGGATATCTCCATCGATCTGAGAAAAATGTCTCGCCGCAAGTGCAACTGGGAAGGCTCGTGGGTCGACGAAGATTTCCTGGAATCCCTATCTGCTCGGGGCCTTCTTCCGCCAAAAGATCAATGCGAATGGCGGGCGGCTGGTGAGGAGGTAATCCCCAATCCTCAACCAGGAGAAGTAGTGATTTTTGCGGAGCATGTTGAGCGCGGGTTCAAGCCCCCGGGCTCTCTCTTCTTCCGCTCCTTGATGCAGCAGTTAGGTCTCCGCTTCCATGATATTGGCCCTAATTCGATGTTGCAAGTGAGCAACTTCCACGTCCTCTGCGAAGATTATCTGGGTATCCCGCCTTCAATAGATTTCTGGCTTGCTCTTTTCAATTGCAATAGTCAAAGGGAAACCACAGATGGTCCTTTTCTCCAATGCGGCGCCATTTCCTTCCAACGCCGTCGGGGTAGTATCTTCCCAAAACTAACTCTTGCCAAGAAAATCAAGGAGTGGCAAAGGAAATTCTTCTATTGTAAAAACACTTCTCCTGAGGGTGAAATTCCTCTCCCTCTTTGGTCTCCCCTTCCCTTCGAGGCTACCGATGCTCTGTCTTCCAAACCTGATCCTTCTTCGTTGCCCTTTATCGAATCCCTTTTAGACAAAGTGAGAGCGCTGACACTCCATGGTCTCACTGGACTAGATCTCATATCTTGCTGGACTAAGTGGCGAGTCCAGCCTGTGAGTCGCCGCTCGCGGCTTATGGTGGATTTCACTTGCTGGATAAATTTCATTCGCCGAGTGACGGACGAGGATATTGACTCGTATGACAACGTCGGACTTGCTCCCTTCTGGGCTGAGCACAAGCCTTTTGTGGTAATGTCTACTTGTCACCTGTTTCCTCGAAAATTCCTTCTCCAAAATTAATTATTTCTGACCTGAGCTCCTTTTCAGATCGATCCCTATTTCTGGGTTCTCCCTCAGAGGACGTCGACTTGAATCAAGGATCCGTGGCTGAGTCGTCAAAACAAGCCGCAGCCTTTGGCGAAGATACAGTTATGCACGAGGGTAGTGCTTCTGAAGAGGAACAACAAATGGCCGACGCTCTTTGTCCTCGACTCCAAATACACCTTTCCTGGAACTTCCTGAGGTGCCTCGCAGGTCCTCGAAACGTATTTTATGCCAGAGCTCAGAAGACCCCGCGCAGCCTGAGAAACGTCGCAAAGCCTTGGCGTTACTAGCAGAAACAAGAGCTGCCAAATCTTTAAAACTCGCTGATCCCAACAAGGCTACTTTTTCTTCCGAGGCTGTTGCAAAGGATTGCTTCTCAATAAGCTCGGGTAATTGTTTGCGACTCTTCTCCTTTTCTTTTTGTGTTTACGTATTTCTGGCAAGGAATTGCTGATCACTACTTCTTTTCATACTCTGTAGGTTCAGATTTGCAAGGTTTATCTTCTCCTTCCTCTGGTTGCCTGATGAAGAGTATCCGTGTCGCCTCTGGGTATGGTTCGCCTTCTTTTCAATGTTGCGGCTCTGCTAGGTCAGCTTATTAACCCATCAATGTTTTGCAGGGCTATGTCTGAAGAGGCTACCAAGTCTAATTCCCATCCCACTTCTTCTCAGCAAGCTATGAGCGAGGATGATGCTGCTGATGAAAACGTGGGAAACAGTAATGGTGCGACTCAACCAAGGCCCTCCCTGGAGGAAGGTATTGCAGACGGCTCCTGCCGCGACTCCAGCCGCAGCTCCATCCACAACTCCTGCTGCTGGTAGGGTATCTACTGAAAATAGAATTCCAGCTCCAGGAAATAGTTCTAAGTCAATCGCAGATGCCATAATTTCTGCTGGAGACAAGCATGCTGCTCTGCTGCGCGGCTTAGTTGAGCAATTTTCTTCAAGTCGCCAGGTACATATACCGTAGCCCCCAAGGATCAAAACCTTGTGTCATCGCACGGGGTGTTGATTCTTTTCCTGGCTTCAAATCTCGAGCCCCCAAATTCCTGGATAATTTACCTATGCGTTTTGCTCTGTTTGTTTTCAGCGTGAACTGTCCTTGCTTGATGCTTCTGGCTCAATAAAGGGTAAAGGCATTTCCATAGACCATCCTGAAATGATGCAGTCTCGCCTGGAGCAGCATAATGAGGTCATTAGGGACCAAGATCAGGAAATAAAATCTCTCAAAGGTCAACTCGACTCCTGCGAAGAGCAATTTAAAGAACTTGAAGCTGATATGCAGCAGCGACTCATGGAGAAAGACGAGGTCATTAGATCTTTGCGAGAAGGGCTGACTCTTAAATCTGAATTGATTGATCGCCTGAAGGGAGACCACGCAAAGGAACTCGCCGCGCGAGATGAAAAATATAACTCGCTGCTCAAAGCCTTTGAGGGTTTTGGCTCCATGGTCAAATCAGCCGTCCTGCAGCTTGCTGGTTGGTCTTTTATTCCTTTAATCATACATATTTTGGGTAACCAACGTTAGTCTCTGACTTGTTTCTTGCCTTTTCTTTCTTTGACATAGGACCTGAGGCCCCAGTGTCCCGCTCCAACTTGAAGGATCAACTGGTATATCTGTCTGACTCAGCCAGCGCTTCTTAAAGGTTACCAAGGAAGTTATGACGGTAATCTCTCCTGGCTGATGGCCCAACATCTTGCGAGTATTGGATAAATAAACTGCTCAAGGCTCCACATTATGTCTCTGATTGGAAACGATCCTCTGCTCGCGCCGGAGCCGCGCATGTCTTGACATTGCTTCGAGCATATTATCCAGAGATAGATGTTGGCAAGGTTGCTCGCCACGGCCTGGCGATGAGCGCGGATGATACTGAACTGCCAATAAGCGAGTACTTCGATATCTGGAAAGGGATGCGCGGGTATGCCACAAAATTTGTTGATAACTTAGACTTGGGCACTTATCTCGATAAATTCAATCTTGATGGGAGCAAGGTGTCAAAGGAAAAGTCCTCAGGAGCTGAGTCATCTCGGGCTGCCACTCCAGCAACAGTATCTGGTGGCCCTTCTGCCTCGTCTGGCGGCGCCCTGATTATTAGGACACCTGCGACTGCAACTGCGAGACAAGCCGCGCCAATTCCCACTCCTGTTGCTCGGAAGAGGAAAAATAAATAATGTGGGACATGCCCGTTAGTCTGTAAGATATTCATGTATTATAAACAGTATTTTTGTGACCTATAAGCAGGTTCTTTTCTTGATAATTCCATTAAGTAGACGCTCGCGCGGCTCAGTATTTCCTAGGAACATGTGTGTTCAGGGTCGAGAGCGGCCATGATAGGCAATCAAGCTCGATTGACGCCACACCCCAGTACTTTGGTCGCATAATGCAAGACGCTTCTAGCTTAAGGATTGCCACTAGTTTGGCAAAATTTGAGGTGCGATTGGTACTCGCGATGCTCGTAAGGAGCCCTCAAGGGTCAGTGATATATGAAATTCAAAAGACTCAGCGACTCAATGATAGTTGAGGCGAAACGACAAACCCTTGAATGTCAAGGGTGCCGGCTTTATTTCATAATCACTCGATGTTTTACAGGGTGTTACAGGATGATGCAGGCCCTTTAATGCGGGTTTTCTATTCCCCGCAGGCCATGCATACTTGATACTCATCGCACTTAGTTGCGAATTAATACTCCTAACGGAGTGGGTTGAACACCTGATTGGTTCAATTTTGAGTCGCTAAAAGCGACTCGGGTCGAGCATGATAGCTCCGATGTATGTCTCATGTTGAAGCAGAAGCAATTGTGTTGGGCGATCAGCCGCACTGAGCTGCGACTTATGTTGAGTTGAGTTTGCTTTGTAAGGTCTCACGATAACTGACCCCTTTGGCTGGGGTTGTTGATCGAGGCTGGTTATGCACATGCGCCATTTCTTGTCTTCTTTTTGTATCAAGGCGACCTCTGGGGCATTATCTTGCTGATGCGCGACTTCTCGGTGGGTATTTACCATCCGGTGGCTGCATCCTGTTGGCCGCTTCCGCGGTACCTCCAACGCGACTCGTTTTGAGCTGCGATTACCGATCTGCGACTGATACCATGTAAGGAGTTGGCGATGCAAGCTTCTTCTGCGAGTACTGAGCCTGCGTTCTCGCATTCTAACGCTCTCTGCCTGTCTCCATATATTGTAATAACACCGTTTGGTCCTGGTATCTTTAACTGTAGGTAGACGTAGCAGGGGCGAGCGGTAAATTTGACATAGGCTTCTCTTCCAAAGATCGCATGATATGAGCTTTTGACTGCTACAACCTCAAAGTCTAGGAGCTCTGTGCGGAAGTTCCGCTCTGTTCCAAAGCTAACTTCAAGTGTTATCTTTCCGATTGGTCGCGTAACAGCTCCTGGGATTATGCCTTGAATTTCTTTCCTGGATGGTCGCAGCCTGTCTCGGGTATATTCATTCTTCGGAGCGTGTCTTGATATAGGATGTTTACTCTTCCTCCTCCGTCCATTAGGACCTTACTTAACTTGTATCCCGCGACTTCTGGCGTGACCACCAGAGCTGGCTGTCCTGGATCTCTTACTTCTGGGGGGTGATCGCCGCGACTCCAAATAACCGATTGCTCTGTCCAGCGACGATACCTTTCTGGCGTTGAAATCTGACCGCTCTTCCGGCTTCCATCCGTCGTTTGTACTCCACTGTATGAAACTGTCCTATGTTTCTTCTAGGTAAAACGTCAGGCTCTTGACGAGAGCTAGATTTATTCTTGTGCTGCATCGATCTGCTGCGAGCTGTATCTGGCGTGTCGCCTTCTTTCCACCTCCGGTAATAATGACATTGCGCCTTTGTGTGACCCGCTGGCCTGCCATCTCTCCTGCGATGTAAGTCGCAAGGCACGTCGAAGATCCCCTTGCAGTTATTAGGGGTAAGGCCTTATCACTCCCTTGCTCCTGCATCTGGTGTGCGCGACGTTCTGTCTTCGCGACTGCAGTTTCCCGTTGGGTTCTGTGATAAGCCGCCTGTCCCTTTATCTGTCTTTGCGTACTTGTCAGCGTTGCCAAAAGCTGGTCGAAACTATCAATCTTGTGCTCAGCGCGACTTAATTTGTGCACCAACGGCTCAAATCTACAGTTCTTTCTCATAGCTTGTATTGCAGCTTGTACTGTTAAGTTTTTGGCGGAGCCAAGGATCTCCGCGATTCTCTTGATCCAGTCGCCGCTTGATTCGTCCTCTTTTTGAATGCATTGTCTAAGGTTTTTCATATCTTCTGTTTGGAATCTGCGATGAACTTGTCCTTCAAGTCTTCCCATGTGCTTATTGATTTTGATGGCAGCCTTAACAGCCAATCCCTAGCTTCTCCCTGTATTGCCAAGTGGAAGTATTTCGCACGTATTTCTTGAGTCACATCAGCCCCTGTTATGCTTGCCTCGTAATCTTCTATCCATAAGGCAGGGTCTTGGTCACTGCGATAGGTGGTGACTCGCTGCGACTCGTCGAAGTTCGGGGGGAAACGAGTGAGCCGTATTTCCTCTCCAAAACATGCTGGTCCTTTAATAATGAATAGGAGTTTACTGGCGCTGAATCTTCATCTGAATCAGTTTCAATCTGGGATGGCTGAGTCGCTCCGGTCATCCGTGACTCGCCTTCTATCTTCTTTTCTTTTTCCAATGATACCTGCAAACCTGCTAGCTGGTTGACCACTTCTTCGACGCTGCACTTTCTCCTCCCCATGATACCTCGTTTTGCGGCTCATTGGGCGTGACTCCATACATATTTGCTTGTTGTAAAGCAGCGGTTTGCAGTAGGTCGATCGCATAGCGAGCTTCCTTATCAGCTCGTGTGTCTCCAACCGGTGCTATCTTTGACAATATCCCTATCGCGGCGTGCACGTTGCTCTCTGGGTCGCCGTGGAACTGTGATTTCATCTCTCCTTGTCCATCTTGATCTGATGTTTTTGCTGCCAACGACGGAGTCGCCACTCTTCTTCTTGGAGTTTCTTGCGCTCAGATGTCGTCTTGGTTCGCACCGCCTGGTGCTTCGGCTGGCAGCGACGGAGTCGTCGACCTTCTTCTTGGAGTTTTTCGCGCTCAGCCGCGAGTCTTTGTGCCTCTTCACAGAGTTCCGTCCTGATAGCTTCAATCTCTTCAATCTTGAGGTCTCCTTCCTGATTTGGTAGAGATCCCCAAACAGGTCTTGACGGGACGGGGATGGGCATCTTGCCGTAGCTTGTTGTAGCTCCTCCAACACGCGGACCCTGACCGGCCGCAGCTCCTTCACCGATTCGCTTCCTTGAGTCGCGTCCATAGATCTGCGACTGACGGATCCGACGAAAACTTTTACTGATCCGATGGGAACGATGTATCCGAACTCGATGCGATCTGCCTCGGGTCCCCACTCTGAGTCGTCGATGAAGGGGACCCCATTGATGTCTTCAACTTGGCCGATGGCGATGTCCTTGAAGCCTGATTTCGATCCTGCGCGGAACGTGACGCTTTTGACCGCAGGCCCCACGGTGGGCGCCAACTGTCGTGGGTTTGTCACGTCAGGTGTCATAGATGACTTCGTAGGTGTGGGATTATGCGAGTCAAGCATCTCCGAGCTTGGGATCGCAGGAACAAAGATCAACACAGATTTACCCAGGTTCGGCCCCCTCAATGTGAGGTAAAAGACCTACTTCCTGCCTACCCTAGATTGGTATTGATATGATAATCGAGGTGTTACAATGGAGGCGATCCGATCTGGTACTCGCCGTATGAGCTAGGGTTTGGGGCTTGATAGCTTGACCCGCTCTAAGTCCTGCGAGTCCTCTTTATATACACAGAGGCTCGCTAGGTTACAAAAGGAAACTTCCCCATAAGGAATACATCCACAGAGGCCTACTCGGAGACTACTTGGTCTTCACGTCCTCCGGGATATGTCTTCTAGATCTTTCCCCTTATGGCGGTTCAATATTGGGCTTGCTCCCAAGTGGGCCTTTCCGTGCGAGTAAGTTAAGTCGCACTGGGCCGCGGGTTAATCCAGAAAGTATTCCCCCGACACTTTCTACTTTATCTTTTGCATATTTTACGTGGATGCTAGGGCTTTCGTAAAAGAACCGTTTCTTACCTACGAACAACCACAACATCGATTAAATAATTGTCTATATTACACCCCTTTCAGGGCTCTCCATTGTAAATGAAATATCAACTATTGTTAGAGATACAGACACCCACCAGCCACATATACGGTACAAGCCGTATATAGAGTGTGGAACCAGTCTCGCGTAAGAGTACGCGTAAAGTCGGTCCGGGCCGCTTCATCGAACAATGCCGCGATATAAACAAGTACACGCTAGAGGGTAACAAATATAGAATCGATGCCCACATTCAACATGTGTTCTAAAAACCGTACAGATATATCTACGCATAGATCGGCTCTGATGCCACTGAAGGGAATCGCAGACATAAAACAAAAATTTCCTACCAACGATAACCAGAAACTAGCAAGATCTATAACTATGCAGATATACTATATGGAGGAGAACAGAGTACATACCCTTGTAGACCGAAAACGGGATTGCGTTCCCGCACAAACGTTGTCGATGAAGCCGACGAAGCCGACCTCAAGGTCGTGTAGAGGAAGTAGACGTACTCCCAGCGCTACCCGAGTAGCGCCTCGTAGTTCCACACACGTACGGTGTAGATGACGACCTCCGGGCTCCAGATACAGCAGAGCAGCGGAAGCGGAAGATTGGATCTAGCAGCACGGCGGTGTGCGTATAGTGGAGAGACTTCCCTCCCCGTACGCAGCTAGAGAAACGGAACCACGATCAAGGTAGGAGAGAAGAGGAAGGAGATGGGTGAATTTCCAAGGCATGGGGGGTCCCCTATTTAAAGGAGGAGGAGGGAGGCCACACCCATCGGCTAGGCCATGTGGGACTATTCCCACATGGCCACCGCCAGCCATGGGGTGCGCCGGCTCCTAGGTGGGCCCCATTCGGCCCACCTAGGGCGGCTGGCCCTCCTCTCCCCTTTTTTTTCCATTTTCCCTTTTGGGGTTTTTCCCTAATGGGCCTTAACTCTAAGCCCCATTTAGGTGCCTTTAAAAATTCAAAATTAATTAAATAAAAAATATATTTAATCACTAATAACATTTTATTAATATTAAATACATATTATTTAATTCATTCGGGATCCAAAACATATTTCGTTGCCTCCGATCAACATCGGACATGTCCCGGAACACTTCCGGAGTCTCCGGTTTCTTTCTCTCTTATATCCAATCTATTTAAAAGGTCACCTACCCTTAAGTGTGTTACCCTACGGTTCGGGATCACTCCAGACATGATCGAGTCACATTCTCCGATAAATGACTAACAACGGGATCTGGATACCCATGATAGCCCCTATGTGTCCACGAATGTATTTTTATCGTTTGAACCTTTAGACGTCCAGTCTCATCCTTTTGCCTGGCGATACTTAGATTGTTTGAGCATCGTTCTCTGGTATCACGATTACCGGGCATGATCTCGTCATTGACAAATCTATTTTTACTCGTCTGTGATATTACATCCCCGTGACCTAGTCACATGCTTGCAAGCTCATTGATGTAATCTCACCGAGTGGGCCCAGAGTATCTATCTTGCTACGTGGATCGACAAATCCTGCTTTTGATCACTCGCCTCCACTGCTTCCTTCGGATACTCGAAAGTGTCACCTTTATGTTCACGCTATATAAGACATGCCGTTTGATGTGATCAAAGCATCTTCCAGAAGCAGCAATTTGATATGATCTCACCGTCGTGCTGAAGGATTCCACCCAAAAGTTCTACTTTCGCAATCTTGGCTGGATCGGAGAGCCCGGGAGTAATCGTCAAGATTCGCACGTGTGCGAGTACTCGGAGGCGCTGCAGTTGCTGCGCCAGGGCGTCATCATCGCGCCGCCTTCGTCTTCGTCTTCGTCGCGCCAAGTTCTTCACGACCTCGAGGTCGGCTATGTCGTCTACATCGACAACGCTTGCTGCGGGAGCGTAATCCCCGCTATCGGTCTACAAGGGTATGTTACCGATATCTTCTCCGTTACAGCATTACTAGATAGATAGATCCTTGGCTAAGTTTTTGTGTACGTAAGTTAGAAAAATTGTTGTTTTCTGCTATGAACCCCTTCAGTGGTATCAGAGCCGATCAATGCGTAGTTTTACTTGTACGGTTAGAACACATGTTGAATGTGGGTGTTGAACTTAGCATTGTTACCCTCTCGCGTGCATTTACTTTGTTATCGGCATTGAGTTGATGAAACGGCCCAGACCGACTTTACGCGTACGCTTACGCGAGACTGGTTCCGCAACTAACATATGGCATGTACCATATATGCGGCTGGCGGGTGTCTGTCTTTCTCTCAATAGATGACCTTGGCATCTTCAATGGAGGGCCCGAAAGGGATAAAAAACATACAATGTTGTGGTTCAACCTCGTAGGTAAGAAACGGTTCTCTTGCGAAAGCCCTAGAAGCCACGTAAAACTTGCAAAACCTACGAAGATAGAAACGTCTAACTTTGTTTTGCAGAGGCTTTAATATGACATGGTTACGGTAAGTATTATGAATTATTCAAACTATCAGAGGCATAAGGAGGCGCCGTGGACTCGGAGCCATGCCGTGTATTGTTGTGTGCATATCCTATTGATTGCTTATATATTTAGATATACGACGGTAGCTATAATAGGATGATCCCTTAATAAAATACCAAAATTGTGTTTTCCCTTAGTGTGCACCACCGAAAATTGTCCGTTACGAGGCAGGCCGTGACGATCGAGTGTCAGACGTATCTGCGTTCACATATCGTGGGTGTAAGCCACGTTGCACAAGCAAAACACTAAGGTTTAACTGGCGAGCCTAGTATGTACAGACATAGCCTCGAAACACGTAAAGATCGAAATATCGGGCATGAGTCACATGAATGTTGTGATCGACATTTCGATGTCCACCCTTGCAGCTATGCCGTCGACCACGACGATCGGGGGTGGTATAGTGAATTGGGATCGTGTAATCGCTGAGATGATTTTAGGGATGATTATCTTAGTGGAGGATGTTTGATAATTTGATTATAAACTAAGCTCGTGTTTTTATAAACTTATCCTTATTATCTTTGCGATTATTTCTGTAGATGGTGTTCTACCCCAGCGACAATTTCTATTTTGGTCATTTCCTTAGAGGACGGTCACTTTTAACTGATGGGTCCAACTTCATCTACTGGTACGAGAAATTAAGGGAAACCCTCATACACAATAATATACTCTACGTGATAAAAGAGGCTTTAGGAGATAAGCCAGGAGATTCTGCAAGTGAAGATGAAGATGAGGATTTTCGTCAACGTCATGATATTTTCATAAGTGTTCAAAGCACTATGTAGTTTTGCATGGAGCCTGAGTTGAAAGCACAGTTCAACACATGGAGCCATATGTGATGATAGATGCGCTCAAGACGCGTTTCATGGATCAGATGAAAATTGAGCAATTCGAGCAGCTAGATTAGTTTCTTTCACCCCAGATGGAAGAACACACCTGCTTGGAGACTCATTTAAGCAAATGTATGACGTATGGAAAGATCTCACAGACTTTTATGACTACTAGATGTCGGATGCCCTTGCGATAGCTGCTGTGTTGCGTTCACTACCTCCCAGTTACAAGGAGCATGCCCGAGGTTATGTCGTCAGGGGAAATTCACTCACTTTCTTGAATTCATAAGCCGGTTCAGAAATGTGAAAGTAGAACCCATTGCATGAGAAATATTCGACGCAACAGGTATATTTGATATACAAGTTATAAATGTATTATTCTTCTAAGTCACTTGTTGAAGAGTATTTGATGCTTATTCTGTTTTATGAAAACAGGACCTGATTATTACAAGTGGGCTGAGAGAGACAATGTGATGGTGCACAAGTGATGGCAAGCAAGACAGTTGATGGCCGATGTCATTCACCTTCTATAGTTATCATTTTGGATTACTAGTTTTGAATAAAAGACTTTGTAATCGTTTTGAGAGTGATTTTAATTAGTGTGTTTTGCGTCTTGCAATACAGTTATTCATATATGTAATGGAACAAGCCAGTTGTTTTGATTATGAATAAATTCTTCTTATGATCACATTTCGGTTGCAAATAGGTTATTCGCATATTAATCTCATCGATAACACGTTGGACATTTATAAAACCAGGAATGCTAAAATAAAATAAATATCCAGAGTTAATAATAATATTGTTTTCAGAAACAACACCACCGAATTTTAATCATGCTGGCATTATAGCATATCACTAGATATTTCGATCTATTGAACATACATGAGCCAATGTCTAAATAAGACGTGATGATTAAAATATCGAAACATTGATATGTCAATATATAAGAAAAGGTGATTGAAAATCATACATGATGATAATTAAATCAAAATGGTGAATATCATTATTATCAAAACCTTTAAATATGACTCTAAGTAAATAAAATGTATTTACTAAAAGAGACATTGATCTGAAATTGTTTGATAAAAGATCAAAAGGATTTTTCAGAGAAAAAGGTGGATACTAAATCGGGTCTGCATGATTTGATCAAAAAAGATAATGTTTTGGGTTATGTTTTAGCATAAAGACTTATGAAATATTGTTCCACAAATTATAATAATTTAATACACATAAAACATGTTGATTTGTATAAATATTATAGTCATACTCGATTTGATAAAGTGTGGTCTTAAAAGGTATCTCTTAAAAGGTTAAATATTATTTAGAATAGAATTAGTAAAACACCCCACTTTAGAAAATATTTTTCATCCAAAATTCGTGTAAAACGACAATATATATATATTGATTGTCGTAGTTTATGAGATTATACGATAATATGGAACTATACACGAATAATTCTTTGTAGAATATTCATAATAGGTATGAATACATTCCATGAACCAAATACCAAAAAAGGGAAAACTAGTATTGTTGTCTTGGTAATTTTGAAAAATAAACTTTTCGAACAAAAGTCAATGGAATAATGAAAAGCTTAAATGAAGGTAATTGACCTTGTTCCTATGAAGTATGGAGTAATGTGACGAAATGTTTTTCGGAAACAAAACTCTACGAAAGGAAATGAAAATGATGATAAAAGATCATAAATGTTTCATGATGAGCTTTTTGTGAAGATGGTACGAATCAAGAATATTTTTTGTCAAGTCACAAATTGATATTCTTGATTAAATGATTTTGTTGCCAGAACGAAATACATATGCGAGCTACAAAGAAATTAGATGATACCAAATACGAGAAACAACTAAGAATTGTAAATCCTGAGTTACATTTAAGATTACAAAGGTAATTGTTATTTGAATCTTATTAAGTAAAAGTAGTTACTTAATCTTTTATATAGAAGGTTATATGAAAGAAATGAAACTATGGAAAGGACATAAAGCTAATTTTGTCATAAAGAATGTCTTGGACAAAATCAAAAAGGTTTGACTACACAAATGTAGACATGCTTGAGTCTATGTTAGCAAAGTGCTAATACTTCGTATGTTGGATTTCGAATTGATAAATTATCAATGATTTTGTTTTGACCAAAATATCGAAAGAAATTATTTTTATATAATTTAAGTGGGAGTCGAATTAGCTTACCAAATCTGATTTGTAAGGGACATGTTTTTGAGTGGGAACTAGATGAGCTGTATAGTCTCAAATGTGATTGACATTTTGAGTGGGAGCTTAATAAGTGTCCTTATATGTAAAAGACATATAATGAAAAGTACTGGTGAATTTAAATTAGAATTAATTAGTAATGAGAATGGAATTGCGATGAAGTTGTGCATGATTTAAAACGTTGGTAATCTATTTAGATAGATCAGGAAGTTTTAAATGAAAGGTCGAGATGTTTTATTAGATTAGATTCTGAAAGGTCAGAATGGAATAAACCAAGGAAAAGTCCTTGGAAATCTAGTTAAAACATTTTAGTAGATTTCTACACGATAATAGTGGTTGTGAGATATGTTGCCGCTTTTATACCAATATATTAAGTGGCATAATATAAAACCATATTATGTGCTCGACAAAGTATGACCCATGTTCTTATAAGAAGAACAAGTACTAAAGTGAATTTTATGAATTCACTATAAGTAAAATCTTTATTGATTAAAGAAAACTGAGGATAAAGAATCTCGAGTCCACAAGGATGGTGAACTCAACAAGGTGTTGTGTTAAAGGATCTATCTGGATAACTGGAAGGACCAAATGTCGTTGGAAGGTTTATTTTAGACACTAGATTGACAACAGAATGTCAGAATCTACATAGATATGAAAGGTATATAGATACTGCGAAATTATACATGTTGATTGAAGAAGAAAACATGTTCTCTAACTAAGTGATTTCCTGGTGCACTTAGTTGATTATGAATCAGAGTATGCGCGGGGAAACGAAAGTCCCACTTAGTCATCAAATATGTATACATGTTAACAAGATAACGGATTGATATCAAACAAGGTGATATCAATGAATCGCAAAGAATGAACGGTTCAGTATGATACAAGTCGTTAAAGGAAAACTCTTCCACAAGCAAGCATTGTCATAAAACGCTTATAAGATAAGATATTATGATTAATAGTAAAATGCAGCTGGTTTATTTGTACTCTAGTGCAAGTGGGAGACTGTAGGAGATATGTCCTAGAGGCAAATAAATATTAAGTATTTATTGCATTAGCTCATTAAGTTTATAATAAGTTTTATATCGTGCTATAACTGTATTAATAGAAATTGTTAATACACGTGTGGTATATAAACAAACTAGGGTACCTAGTAAGCCTCTTATAAACTATTTCATTAGTCAACTGATGATCGAGAATTCCCGATCATGGATATTTATATAGTTGATGATGAGGTCATTTTATTAGTGGAATAAACCGATGGACATACCCAACAAAGTATTGCAAGAGGATCGTGTCACGAAGTTCATTATTGCAATAAGAAAGTAATATGGTAACTTATTCCTTAGACTGTGAGATCATATTAATCGCTGCCTCCGGAGGGTACTTTGAGTGCATCAATCGTCAGTCCATAAATGGGTGACTATAAAGGTGGGACACTTGGGTATTCAAAAGAGATATGTTGAGGCCTATGGATCAAGAGCGGGACTTGTTCATCCGCGTGATGGAAAGATACTCTGGGCCCACTCGGTGAGATTACATCTATAAAGCTGCGCAGCGTATGACTAGGTCATGGGGATGTAATATCACATAACGAGTTAAGTAGCCCTTGTCAATAACGAGATAAAACAAAGCATGGGATGTTGATGATCGTATCTCGGACAAGGGCAGTATCGAAAGAACAAAAGGAATGAATATTCATATTTATGGTTCAACGATGATATTCGTAGAATGCACAGGGACCGTCATAGCCATCCAGGTCTCCCTGACGGTCATTGGCGAGCGAGGGGTCTTGACCATGTCTGGAGTATTCTCGAACCATAGGGTAACACACTTAAGTTCTTGACGACGCTTGGAGAACATTTTGGAATTATCGGAATAATAGAAATAGAGAGAGAATGAACCGGAAAGGTTCCGGTGGAATCGGAAGGGTTCCGGGAAAGACCGAAGATAGTTCGGAGTGGTCCAGAAGTTGTTACGGAGCCATGGGAGATTAAATAATATGTAAATATATTTAATTATGAATTATATATGTTTAAATATTATTTAATATTAAATAAAAGAGAAAATTGGGGCAGCCTATCTACATGGGCCAAACCCCGGAGGGAAATGCCCATATGGGGCCGACCCCCTTGAGGAGGTGGTGCGGCTGGGCCCTAGGGCCCATGCGGCTGGCATGGGGTGCGGCTGGGCCCTAGTGGCCGGCGCACCCCCCTCCTCCCCTCTCATTTGTTTAGTCCCACATGGGAGAGCCAAGGAGAGGGGCACCCCCTCTCCCCTAATAAATAGACGGGAGTATTAATTGTTTTAATACACAATAATTCAAGGAATTAATTCTTGTCGGCCGAGGATGCCCCTCCGCCCACTTCCTCTCTCTCTCCACCTCTCGTAGAGCACGGTCCCCTGTAAGGACTGCGCACACGTGAGAAAGATATACCGCAGTACGCCGTCGTGCTGAAGGATTCCACCCAAAAGTTCTACTTCCGCAATCTTGGCTGGATCGGAGAGCCCTGGAGTCATCATCAAGATTCGCACATGTGCCAGTACTCGGAGGCGCTGCAGTTGCTGCACCAGGGCGTCATCGTCGCGTCGCCTTCGTCTTCGTCTTCGTCGCGCCAAGTTCTTCGCGACCTCAAGGTTGGCTACGTCGTCTACATCGACAACGCTTGTTGCGGGAGCATAATCCCCGCTATCGGTCTACAAGGGTATGTTACCGATATCTTCTCCGTTACAGCATTACTAGATAGATAGATCCTTGGCTAAGTTTTGGTGTACGTAAGTTAGAAAAATTATTATTTTCTGCTATGAACCCCTTCAATGCGCTTATTAACGAAGATTCGGTCGAATCCCTTGCCGTCCACCACCCACCGAGGATGCTGCAGAGGGAAGGACTCTAGCCGTTTCCCGGTGGCGCTCGTCCCGACGCCGAAAAAATTCCACACCGGCATGAAGCCGATACCAAGAAACAATCTAAACCTAGACCTAGACTCCAACTAAGCCCAGCCCCACGGCCTAAGCATGGTTTTATTTGAAGACGTTAAAGTTGTACAATTCGACCAAGAGTGCCTTGGATCATATTGCAAGGTCAAAAACCCTGAATTTGAGCAATGCAAAGATGCAGCTCTGATCATACATTCATACTGAACATATGTTCGCAAGTATCATGGTCTACTTTAGGTGGATAGATTTGATCCAATTCCCATGAGAGGAAGGATTCTCGACTAGGCTTGCGCCATGTGCTGTTAAGGTGTTCTTAAATTGTCGTCCTCGTTCTACCTGGGCCTGTCTGCATTAGAAGTATAGACGGGCAGAGGCTTTTGGGGAGCTACCAAATATTAAGAGCAAAGGGAAATCCACCGAGGAGGTTGTGAATGAGAAGATGCAGTTTTATCTGCAGATGTATGAGAAGCAGTACACGCCGCAGAGATGAAGGCGATTCGCGCCTTAGTAGAGGTCAATGCTTGATATCTATCGTTGGGAGGGTACCCCACCTCTAGTGGAGAGTGTTCGTGTGTGTTTGGGGAGTTTATCTTAGTTGGATACGAGGTGTGTCTGGTGATCTTGGGTATAGGTGCCCTTGTTTCGGCCACAGATGATGTTCCATGATTTGTCATGTGCGGTTTTTTGCCGGTTTCCGTAAAACCGTGCATTGTATGGTTTTTGGATCCGGTTCCCCTTATTAGCTGGATCAATTCTCTTTCTTCTATAATGCAATGTGGAAGCTCCCCGCACTCTGACGAGGTTCCGTAAAAAAAATTATGTTCTACTCAATAGAACTTACGAAGATCCAAGCGTGGGCGTGTTGCAGCTTATTGTCAATACTACTATCATTTACTTATTCACTAAACTATACACATGACAATTTTGCAATATCATCCATTAGTTGCTAATTTGTCCATAATATTTATCTTAGAAGCTTTGAAAATATTCACAAGAAATGAGAAAACATATGTTAGTACAAAAATGGTTATTTAGTGCATGATCTAGAACTCACACCCTTGAATAATATCGGTTGTGTGACGATAAGCCGAAGAACAAAAGGCGCACTGTCTTGATAAAAAGAGTGATTATGGGAAGAACCGTCGTGGAACAATGTCGGAGACAACAATATGGGTTGAAATACAAAGACATGCAACCACCAAGCTGAAACAAGGAGCTCTCTCATGACGTGCTTGAAAAACTTGGATAATTTTCTGAAGATAAGAGCTCATCAAGCACTCGTGCATGAAAATTCGAAGCCGAACCAAGTTAAAGAGAATAGTCTCTGTTTATAGTTTGAGTCAAATAGGATCCGTACAGTTAAGGGGGTTTGATCTTCAAGGCCATGCCTGAAACTTCTTGTGAGCTCAACTCAACTCAAAACATTTTCCATAACAAACAGCTCCATTGGAAATCTCTCTAGGTAGCCGTCCGCTTTGATATTTTGAGACTCTAGTTTGAGCACGAGATTGAAGCAGAGAACGCTGCCTAATAAAGTTATGTCGAGTCTACAGTCTCATATAGCGGAAAGCTGGTACCCAAAATTCAGATCTAGGTGATTGTTACATACATGCACAACACCAGTTGAAGTTGAAGAGCACAATCTTTAGTTGAGAAAAACATCTGATAAATACCAGCCATTATTCTAACGGCTATATTTTCCGAACACTACAACAACTAGTACTTAGATCCTAATGCGTAAGGTTGGCAAAATCCAGAACTCTGAAGATCATTGCGATCTATCTTGTCAAGTTTTCCCCTCCTTCTCTTTCGTATTTTCAGAAATCTTTCGAGAGTTGGAACTTCAGTTTTGTTGAGCACCAAATAAGAGCAGGCTGCGGCCAACAAGATCATATCTTTTACCCTTAAAGATTTGGCATCTCCTAAACGGCTACGCCATTGAGCACCCGGTGTGTGGACTTGTCGCGCCAAATTTGTGAAGATTCGAAGATCGCCTCAAAGAACTGCCATCAATGTCGGACAAAGCGGGTGAAACTTCCCTAATCAGAATAGAACTTAGCCACAAGAGTGATGCTTGTGGCCTAGGGTGCATGTGTACATAGCCTTTTCAAATGGAGACGTAGAGCTGGCGCCAACAATTTGAACTCCGGAAACAAATAGATAAACATATGTACTTGTTTCCTTTGTTTGCGTTTTCATTCATGTCCTCAACATGTCTTGTATTTTGTCTGGATCACCTCAGTCAAAACGCGAGTATATTCTTTTCCAGAGTATCTTGTTGTGATATGTGTAGATTCATCCTCATGATTATTCTAAGTTAATCTTTTACTTGCTTTCGTCTGATTGAATATTTTTCATATTTACTATCTTTTGCGTTATAATTTTATTAAACTCTTATTCACACCCCTCCAGTCATCATATCTCAATTCTTCGGTAGGAATTGCTTGCCCATAATATGCTGCCAATGAATATGCTATTGATTTTTTTACCAGGGCAACTAGGGTTCTTATGCTCGTCCGTGGGATAGGCATGGGAGTTTATTACTAGAGTTAACTTGGCGAGGGGGCTTCATGGTGTAGCTAAGGATGGCAATGGGTAGGGTATGAATCAGGTAGATCAATACCATACACAGATCTATATAGTTCATTTTACCCATACCCTTAGCCGGGGGATGAAATTATACCAATACCCATACACAGTGGATACCGTACCTGTTGGGTACCCATTGGTAGATCAAATAGTACATAATTTGTTCAGAATATTAAATTCATTGGTAGCACATTGTGGCGGCAGTATTGCGGTGGGGTTAGGGAGGGAGACCGACTGGCCAAGAGAGAATAGCTCGATGGGGAAAGGACCTGCAATTTCATTCTCTTAATTTGGGTGCATGCGAGACGAGGAGACTATGGGGGTAATGGGGATGCCCAACATAGACTGAGACCGACCCTTGCGCTAGTGGCATGGTGTCGTGGGTTGTTGGGCTTTATAGGGTTGAACTTAAGGGGTCCACATGTCAGTATAAAGGGGTAGTGTATGAGTCTAACCACGGGTACAGGGTTGTACCCATATCCTAACCACGAGTTGACAGGTAGGGTATGAGTACTACATATGGGTACCAAAATGTGCCCATACTGTCGTGGTTTGTTGCACGACAGTGCCATTCGGGATGGCTTGAGTGGTGTGAGGCCAAATGGGCGAGCGACGACGTCCGTAGACGGGATCAGATACGAGCACGGAGACACCGAGACGTATCCAGGTACGGGTCCCTCGATGAGGTAACACCCCTACTCCTACAAGGAACTCTTATGCACTGGGATCAGTACATAGTACAAGGTTGTTGCTAGAGCTGTATTCGTGTTGCTTCTCTCTCTCTCTCTCTCAGTGTGAGTTGTTCTTTTGGTCTCAGTATGTGAGTATGAGCCAGCCCCCTTCTAGGGGCCTCAAGTCCACCTTATATATATGCCTGGTGGACTGGTTACACTGCTCGTCCGGCTACAGTGTACGTAGCGCCAGAGGTGATGACGCCATGCACATGACCACGTTGTAGGGCCATAGCACCATTGTGCGTGACTGGACCACGATGGTCAGCGGCATGGCCGTCTTCTCACATCTTGTCTGTATGGTTGACGATTATTGGACACTGTGCCTAGCGTCACTCCTTGACTTGGCACCGTGCCCATACCGCCTGTCGTCTGGCTTGCGGCCTCCGAGGGGATCGGCCGATCCGGGCAGCCGACATGCCTTTGAAACTACGCCTTGGTGGGTCCTTTGCCGAGTCCCGAGCCTACCCGATGGTGATCCAACCAAAACATACCCTGCCCATGCGGGTCCGGTACCCGCGGGTACCCATATCCATGGGTAAAATTTTCATTGTTAGGTGTAGCACATTTGCCACTTGCAGTCGTATGAACGTCTAAATCAACATAAACAATAGGTAGACCATTCAGAAAATTCATACCCTCTCGGTTCCAAATTAACTGAATCTATTACTTTGTCCTATGCTAATATCTACAACATGAAATATTGATAGCACGAGGTGACATATCTAATGCAACTATTTTGATATTGTAAATGCAACTATTTTGATATTATAGATGTTGATATTCTTTTCTACAAACTTGTTAAATATATTTTCTCACTCACAACAAACTATGATCTCAATGAGGTAGGCCCACATAAACAAAGCTCCTTTATCATGTTTTGGACGCATATGAGGCTGTCGTGAATGCAATTTACCTTCAATAAAACACTGTCACTAATAAAGCTACTTTGATGTTATATATGTTGATGTATTTTTTTTACAAATTTATTTCTTACTTACAACAAAGCTAGAATCTTAATAAATTTGCAACCGAACGGCTAAGACGAAATGCTAGGTTTAGGAGAAGTTTAAAGGCGAAAAAAGATATTTGGAAAAACAAGTCCCAGCTCATCTCTGTTTCGCAACGAGCACAACAAACTCAGTACTTAGCTATAAAAAAAACTCAGTACGTGCGTACCTGTCCAGCATAAGCACTACTGACGAAATAACTTCAGTCGATGTCCGGAGCACAGATTGTTTCAGTCCCTCGACTATGCAGATCAACGAAGCAACCCACGCTCGAGCAACCTCTCTTGTGAATGTGCCGAACGAAAGTTAAATTAAAACTGAAGATCGCACCAATTTCTTAGCTGTTTTGAGGTATTATATCTCTAGTCCATCATTATGGGTCTATTTGGTTGCTCGCATGGTTTTGGACATTCAGTCTCGTGGCTCACTTGGGTCTGACTCTGAAAAAACGTGGCATGAGCCATATTGTTGTGCAGCCTGTTTGGTTGCCTGCATATCGTTTTTCTTTTTTGCTATTTATTTTGCATTTTTGTGTTTGGTTGCCTGCGTTGCACAGTGGTTGCATCTGCACGCGGGATACTCTCACCTCCTAATCTACATGGTGAAGCTTACCTCCCGTGACCGCTTCCATGTCGAACGGTGGCGACAAGCGCGGCACGGCGGACGGAGGCGACAACCGCAAGAGATACTACCGTGACAGTGTAGTTCATAGCGGCGAACGACGGCGGCGACAAGCGCAACCACTGCTGCCATGACTGTGCAGTTCATGCTGCGATGGAGGTTGAAGAACGCTGTATACTAGTGCAGTCTAAACACGTACGAAGTTCAGTACAAGATCTGCTCATGTACGACCGCCGAAATAGAAAACTTACAACACAAAAGTTGTGCGGAACGTTGAGATGAAGCTACACGTCAAAGGACGTGCAGGCCAGAGGCAGGAGGGGCTCTCCTCAGCCTGGCCCTGGAAAAACGCCCAAATCGAGCGTTTCTACTCAGTCAGGCCTAGCGTGCTTTAAGTTTTGTGCGCATGCAAGAACACGGGCTGGGTCAGGCAACCAAATGGCCAGTTTTTTTTTTGACTATGACTACGGCGGGCTCTTAGAGCCAGCATGAACTTTATTACTCAAAAATGTTGCCTATAAGACTTTGCAGCCTCTACAAGATAGGTTCAAATGAACCAGAGTTTACATGGGGATACATGAGAAGAGAGATAAAAGAAAAGAACGCATACCGACAACACACAAGGGATGGTCACTCTGAGAAAAACTCGGAGATAGTTGAATGATGAGAAGCTCATCACGGCCCAAGCACATCGATCACAAAGGAGGATCCACATGACATGACAGCGGAGACCCAGCCACGCGCCATCCGTCGAAAAGGCCGGCCCGCGCCGCGCCTCCGCGAGTTGGAGGAGGAAGAGGGGCCCGCCGCCACCGAGCCATGCGGGCTTTGCCCGGCGACTCCGACTGGGCGGCGGCGAGGGGAGGCGGGGGCAGCTTGAGAGCTGCTGGCGGCGGCTAGGGTTTGCTCCTGGCCGCCCGTGGAAGCGACCAGGGAGCTAAACGTCTGTTGCCAAATGGCCAGTTTTTGCATGCACATGGCGTGATTGAGTAGTCCGTGGGCTACCAAACAAGCGGCACTACTTGAGATAGTTGATTCTGTTCGATCAAAAGCGTTGCGCATTATTTTCTTGTAATGTGCAAATGCTATCAAATACATTGAGCATCAATATGATTAACATTTCGGCAGCTAGCTTAATTACGATAAAGCAAACAAGATATCTCTATCCTAATTGTCCCAATCATCTCGAGTAATCAACGGAATTAATCATCATAATCGTGCCGCCGATTAAGCGGCACTCCGCACTCCCTCGGACGAGCTCACCACGTACGCATCATGCAACACACACGAACATGGCTGCACAGGTAGGCGCGCAGGTAGTGCAGTGCACGTAAGCCACGGACGCACGGGCGCGCGCGCAACAAAATCCTGCTCCAACCTATACAACGCCACGAACAGAACACAACTCCGAGCGATCGAGTGGTAAGATCTCGGTCGCCGGTTCCTGACATCCTAATTACCCGCAGACATGTCGACGACGCCTCGCGGCCGGTCGTCGTCCCACCGCCGCACCCGGTGCAAGTGCCTCGGCGGCGGCGGCAGAGGGGCCAAGCCCGCCACGCCGTGCGGCTCCACGCCGTCGCCGTGCTGCTTCAACCCGCTGAGGTCCCTGTTCCGGTGTCCCGGCCGGGGCCGTGGACGCAGCCGCAGCCGTAGCCGCAGCCGTAGCCAAAGCCGGAACCGGACGGCTCCGTCCAGGGTGTCGGCAGACGTCGGCACCGAGCAGCAAGGCCAGGAGCCGTCCTTCTTCGTCTATTCCATGGGCAACGCCCCGGAGAACAACAGCAAGAAGAAGAAGCACAGGAAGGCGCGCCTCCCATCCATCCGCTCGTGTTTCCGCAGCAAGAAGAAGGAGCGGAAGGCCAACGCCCGCCGCCAGCCGCTCACGCCAGCGCCGTCGATGGTGACGCATCCACCACGCTCCCCGCCGGCGCCGCCGGAGAACGCGCCCGCCGTGACGGTGACACAGCCGCCTTCCCCTGTGTTTGCCGAGACCGGCAACGTCAATTCACCGGCGACGCCCGACCGGAGACCTGCGCCGACGGGGCCGCCGGGCAAGCAGCCGTCGACGGACTCGGCGTGGCCACCGTTCACGCCGCAGAGACAGCAACATCAGCAACAGGTTGACGGACTGCAGATCGTCGAGGTGGCGACGGGCCAGCGGCTGTCCGCGCACGACGCTGCGCTCATCGAGATGGTTGAGAGCTCCACCGACGACTCCGCGCAGTCGTCGATGAAGTCGTCGCTGGAGTTCATCAACGAGCCGTCGCCCCAAAGACCGGTGAAGCGGATGGTGCCGGATAGGGAGGCGGCACCGGCGGTGGTGGTGAAGGCCAAGGCCAGGGAGGCACCGAGGCTGTGGCTTAACGGCAATGCCGAGAAGGCCGGGACCGGCGCTCGGTTTTCCGAGCCTCTTGTAATGGCGGAGGCCAATGAGCTGTGGGCGCACGACATCGCGTGCAGCCGCGCCCACGCTGACATGCTCGCCGACACGGTAAGTTCTTGGCATGTCGATTGTTTGAAAAAAAAAATCTTCTTTATAGTAAACAGAGTTATTAGTTTCGCATCAGATCTTGCAGTTTTATCTCCTGTGAAATTCTAGCTATAGTGCGGAAATAATTAATAGAGTGGATTAAGAAAAATTAAGACCCAAGAAACAACATGTGGTTGGATTGTTACTCCAACCCATAAACGTGGAATATTCTTCGTTGAGAGGCGACATTCGCGTCGAGAGCGAGACGTCTGTAACGGTTTTGTCAATATTCCTATGACCTAGCCGCCGCCTCCAACCCTCCTCTTTCACCAGTGGATCGTTGATGTCTTCTCCGCCAGCTCGACCGGTGTGGGAGCAGGAAAGCTCCAATCTATCAAGGACCCGCAGTTTGCCTCATTGGAGGCATGCTAGTTTGGTTTAGGTTTTGGTCTCAGTCTCTGTTGGTGGCGAGTCGTCACCATCGTCATGGAATAAGTCCTCCCCGCCTCACCCTTGTTCCGGTGGTGCTTATCGGCAACGCTGGGAGGCGTGGGGGAGGTTTGCGCTATGTGTCATCGACCCATCGCTGTCTTCTTTGTGGCAGATTGTCTAAACACAGTATTGGCATGTACAATATCATTTAAAGAAGGCAATAAATATCAGTCGTATAATCGAAAAGTCCAAATGGAGCCCGAGCTCCATGTAGCTCGCTTTTTAAAATTCATAATCCGCACATTTTGGTTTCCAAAAATCACGAAAAAAATACCAGGTGTAGATATTACCTAGATCTACAAGCGTTCAAAATTTTTAGTCAAAATTCGTTTTAGTTTCAGCTACACAAAAAAGGCAAATTGGGCAAAATTCAAATTTTTGAATCTGCATATTGTTCCTCACTCAGATCCACTCATTTGTCATTTTTGCCCAGCCTAGAATACAACGAATTTCACGCTGAAATTTTGCAAACTTGTAGATCGTATAAATATCTGTATCTGGGAATTTTTCCCCGATTTTTCGAAACGTAAAAATACAAGTTTTGAATTGTTCAAAAAACGAGCTACATGGAGCTCGGGAGCCAAAACACCTCACTCGTCGTATAATGCGTTATCTTTTAGGTCATGTACAATGATTGATATGACTGTCTTATCTCAGTCATACCACGTAATTTAGGTATAGCAATAAGACATGTTTTATAATGATTGCATTTTTAGTCTTCCAATTCAGAATCCCTAAATATATGGTGAGAGAGATGTTGCTAAGAGATCATCTTTTAGCTAAGAGAAGGCAAATATTTTTTTCGTTTCTCTCTCTTCCAATCAGGGGCGGACCCAAGTAGTGGCTTGTGGGGGCCTTGGCCCCCACTCAAAAATTGAAACTTCAATAGAATTTGTTCATATTTTAAATAAAAATATTCAAATTATATGAAATTATACAAGAAATGCCCCCGGTCACCTCGTGTGCCCCCTCTCAATATCTTGTCTGGGTTCGCCCCTGCTTCCAATTCAGCAATTATCGTACATGGCAAGGCTAAGATATCATCATTGTATTATTGTCATCTCTAAAATTAGGCAACCTTTTTTATGGGGAAAAATTAGGCAACTAGGAGGAGTTTAAGTGGATTGACATCATGGGGTTGTAGGTCTAGCACAGGCAGTGAGCACGAACCCAGAACCCCAAAGCGGCCCAATTGCCTGAACCCACCTACACCCCGCCCGCGCCGCCGCGCCTCAGCCGCCGCCGCCGCCCGTGCAGCGAACGTCGGCGCGACACTTATGGCAGCTACCTCCCAATCCCTCCTCTCCCCGGCGCCCACCTCGCTGCCTCGCGCCCGCTTCGCCTTCCCCGCCCAGCACGCCGTCGCCCTCCGCCGCCGCCCCGCTTTCCCGGCCGTCGCGGCGACCTCTACCTCGATGGCGTCCTCGGAGAGCGAGGAGAAGAAGGAGTCCAAGCTGTGGGGCGGGCGCTTCGAGGAGGGCGTCACCGACGCCGTCGAGCGCTTCACCGAGTCCATCTCCTACGACTGGCAGCTGTACAAGTACGACATCATGGGCAGCAAGGCCCACGCTTCCATGCTCGCCGCCCAGGTAACCTTATGCGCGCTCCGCCACCTGTTCGTGGCGGAATCGTGGTCGCCTAGCTTTTCGACCAGTTAGTCATCTGCTTGGACGAGTATGCGGCTAAGCAGCTTCTGGTTTTCTTCTGTCGATGAGGCTTAATCCGCTGCTCATGTTATGCTCGCAATGCGTTTGATGAAATTTCTAGCTTCGGCGTATTGCCTTTAGTGTGACCCGTAGCTGTTAAAAGACATGTCTAGCTTGATTTGAAGGGTCGGTTTAATCTTTGGGCTGTTAGGGGTTTAGGTTTGCTCAGCACTATTTTGAACCACCGGTCACCATATTTGAGCCAGTGGTCACCATATTTGAGTGAAAGTTCTGTATCATTTTGAACCAGTTATCAGCACTATTTTGAACCAGTGGTCACTCAAATATGCGTTTTCTCGGTTTCTGGTAGATGTTAGTTGAGCCAGTGGTCACCATATTTGAGTGAAAGTTCTGTATCATTTTGAACCAGTTATCAGCACTATTTTGAACCAGTGGTCACTCAAATATGCGTTCTCTCGGTTTCTGGTAGATGTTAATTGAACCAGTGATCACCGTATTTGAGTGAAAGTTCTGTATCATTTGCAATGCAGGGTCTGATAACAAGTGGTGATAGGGATATCATCTTGGAGGGCCTTGATCAAATTGAGAAGCAGATTCAAGATGGCAAGTTTGAGTGGAGAAAGGATAGGGAGGACGTGCACATGAATATTGAGGCAGCTCTGATTGAGAGGGTTGGTGAGCCGGCTAAGAAGCTACATACTGCTAGGAGCCGCAACGACCAAATCGTGACGGATCTTAGGCTGTGGTGCCGCGATGCTATTGACAAGATTTTGATTCGCATCAAACAGTTTCAGGTTTGTTCTTGAATTCTCTTTGTGATCTTCATGGTTTGCTGCGTATAACATGTCTGAATGTACATCCTGTTTTATGGTGTCGCATTCATCGGCTTTATGCTCTTTAAAGACATCAGTAACATTACAGATTCATTACTCAGTGTCATGATCTATGTTAGATCCATTGTCATGTTTATTATTTGGATCTGGTACACCACCTTGACATGTCGGAGAGCTAATTGAACTGTTAAGTTATTCTTTTTTTTTTTTGAGTAATGCTCTACTATGGGCAACAACTTCCAAAGATTACTACTCCGCTCTCCAAGAGGGAGGAAGGTAGAATACACCTTATTTCATGCAGTTGGTATCTATACCTTGTCCATACTACTTGAGCTTTGCCAGAAGTGAAATTTTTAGGCAGTTGTTCATTGTGCGTATATGTTCCCTCTGCTGTATTTTTGTGTTGGATCTAATTTATCATATGTTCTTTATTTCTATAATTGATAACATTGTAAGTTATGGCACTATGTAGATACCAACACTTGATTTCTTCCTTTTCTTTCAAATCTGCCATGGTGTCTCTCTATAAGACATTTTATTGATAACATCAACATAATTCTTATCGTTTCAGGTGTCCCTGGTGTTGTTAGCTTCAAAATATGTTGACTTAATTGTCCCTGGTTATACTCATCTTCAAAGGGCACAGCCTGTTTTGCTGCCACATCTTCTCTTATCCTATGTTGAACAGGTACCCGCATTCTCTTATTTCGCATTGCTGTACGATTGCTTTTTAGTCCGTGCTTTGTGGATTGCCTGTCTTACTGATTGCTAATTTTCTAACTATAATGTAAAAAAAAAACTGAACCTACTCTCTACACTGGAGTAATAAAATTATCCACTCTATCTAACCACTTTTAATATGAAAATTGTTTAGGAGTAGAACTGCTTGCTGCATTACTCTATTTTTCTACTGTCCAAATAGTATACAAGCCTGTTGTGCAAAACAGAAGTTTTTTGTTGTGGCAGTGAATATTCAACTTAACCCATCTGGTTGTTCCTTTAGCCATATCCTAATACAGTACCCAAAGGAAACAGCCCATTTTTCTTTATATAAAATGTTATGTAATCTAAAATGAGAAGAAAGAGTAGCACTTGTGCGTGCTGTCAGGTGTCATAGCGGCGCCCGGATCCGGCCCGCATGTAGTTAAAATAGAAAAAAGTTAGCGTAAGCAATCCTACTCAGATTTAATCGATTTGAACTAAATACGTCTTATACGGGCCTGTGCGTGGCGCCGCTTGACACTCGTAGCGTGCTGCACTTCTACATATTTTCCCATAGTCTGTCCTGTCTTTGAATTGCCGCACCACTATCTGCCAGGTCAGATTAGCACGACACGCAACAGAATATTAAAGTTGCAATCTTACAACTTATAGCCAACCGCTTGTTATGCTGTGCAAGGGTGTAACAGTGCTTCAGATACCTTTGCTAATTGCGTGATAATGTAGTATCTCGTTCCTTTTAGAATGAGGATGTAGCACAGCTTGAAGCCTTGAACCAAAACATTGAGGGGCACTAATCCCGCCAACTGTGCTAATTAAGCTTTTGCGGACTTAGTCTTTTCTTTGAGTATATAAGCAGAATAAATCATATTTCGTGGTGAAATTTCAATTTAGGTGCGTCCATGGCCTACCTTGGACTGAGCTAAGTTGCGCCCTGGATTGACAATATAACTGGGAATGAATCTGATGTTATTTTTACTTGTACTTCGCACAGTTGGAGCGTGATGCAGGCCGGCTGATGGACTGCAGGGAAAGAGTGAACTTCTGCCCTCTTGGTGCTTGTGCTTTGGCTGGAACTGGACTTCCCATTGATAGGTTCAAAACTGCTAAAGATTTGAAGTTTACTGCTCCGATGAAGAACAGGTAATTAACATCCTTGATTTCTTGTAGTAGTGCGAACATTTAAAGTAGATATCATGCTTTCTTTGCTATATCTTGCTTAAATTGCAACCAAGAAAGAGTTTCCTAACACCTTTAGATATTGTATATCTTCTAAAATGAGTCTGTCTTTTCTTAAATGCAGAGGAGCTATTTGATCTTACCTAAGTAAAGCCAAGTAAAAATGTTAGGCCTAAATACCTTATCATTTTGTGGTTATCTAGTAAAGAGATGAGATATTATGCAGAAGTACAAATACCCAGTTTTTGTTAATCTGCTTAGCTATCTGACCCCAACTACCATTCCCAGCTGTAGTGCTGGAATATCACTGCTCAGTTGACATTCTATGCTTAACTCTTATAGATTAAGCAATGCAAATAATTAAACTAACTATGCTTTTTCTCTGAATTTCCTCCTTTTGGGTTAATCCCACCTTAGCCTACCCCAACTTGTTTGGGAAAAAAAGGCTTTGTTGTTGTTGTTGTTGTTGTTATTGTTGGGTTAATCCCACCTTTTGACATTTGAATAATCTTTTCTACAGTATTGATGCAGTATCAGATCGTGACTTTGTATTGGAGTTTCTTGCTGCCAATTCGATTGTTGCTGTCCATCTATCACGCATCGGTGAAGAGTGGGTCTTGTGGGCATCAGAGGAGTTTGGGTTCTTGACACCAAGTGATTCGGTTTCAACTGGAAGCAGCATTATGCCACAGAAGAAAAATCCAGATCCGATGGAGCTTGTTCGTGGCAAATCTGCTAGGGTTATCGGTGATCTCATGACTGTCCTAGTCCTTTGCAAAGGTCTTCCACAGGCCTACAACCGTGATCTACAGGTGCGTCCCATTCCTATAATTTTATAATCCAAGCTTGCTTTCCTGTGCAATTCTGAAAAATTCTTTCCGAGCAGGAAGACAAGGAACCCTTATTTGACAGTGTGAAGGCTATATTAGGAATGCTTGAAGTATGCAGTGAGTTTGCTCAAAATATCTCTTTTGACTCAAAAAGAATACAAAGTTCGCTGCCAGCTGGTTATCTTGATGCAACAACACTAGCAGATTATCTTGTGAAGAAGGTAAATACTCCTCCTCTGCTTTGTCTAAATTACTCATGGCTCTACATTCGAACCGCAAGTTTCGACGAATAGCTCACATAAGAATTAGCCCACACCATGCAATTAAATGAATTGCCAAGAGTGTACAAATTAACTGGTTTTCTTAGTTTAATCGCTGCTGTGTGCAACTCTGAATTACCCCCTGTTCTCCGGTTTAGTGTTTCTGTCTTTCTTCACCGCAGGGTGTCCCATTTAGAACTTCTCACGAGATAGTTGGACGGTGTGTAGCTCTGTGCGTGTCGAAGAACTGTCAGCTGACAGAACTTGAAATGGATGACTTGAAAGCAGTTCACCCTGTCTTCGAGACGGATGTCTACGCCTATTTGGGTGTGAAAACGCCGTCAACAAGTTCATATCGTATGGCTCTACTGGTTCGGAACAAGTAAAAAAGCAACTTGAAGATTGGCGCGTCCAGCTTGGGATCAACCCATAAGGCGCAGCATCTAGCATCAACAGAGGAATAAACTCCGGAAATGTTGTATGGCTTTTATTTTTTGAGAGGTGGACCATAATGTTATGAACTTGTTTGCTGGACGACAGTTGTCTGTTCTTTATTTGAGAGCTAGAGTGATCCATGCAATGTTTAGTCCGCTGTGTCTTCATTTGAGAATTAGAGTGATCTATGCAACTTCTTTTTTTGGTAAAGCACATGCAGTTATATTGAAAAGGTTGTGGTTGATTTCGGTGACTCGTTTCTGCAAAAATGCTACCCCTGCAAAATCAGAGTCACAGATCAAAATAAAGCTCACAACCCAGAGGCGTGCATAGGCTTTTTTTTTTTTTTTTGAAAGAGGGTAGTACAGACCTGCGTACATACGAAGAATACAGAAAGAAAAACAACCGCAAATCCGTACAAAGCGCTCAGCTTGAAGCACTACAGGAGCAAAGAGGCTCCTGAACCACCGCAGCTCGTCGTCGCCGAAGAACGCCGGAGAAGAAGAGCTCGAACCGCCTGCCGCCTGGAAGAGGGGAAGACCTCCAACGCTGAAGAAGACCGCAGAAACCACTCGCCGCAAGCAGCAAGATCTTGTCGATGAAGAAACACGGCCAAGCCACCCCGCGACCAGCTCCGACACCGCCTTCCGCCGCGGCGACAAAGCCGTGCCAGAAGAACCACCACCACCGCAGCCACCTTCCCAGCGCCAAAGCTGAGCAGCAAAGCCCTCCACTCGACGCAGCACCACCAGCAACTCCTCTCCTCGCCTCCACGGCCGGCCAGAGAAGCCACCAAGCGAAGAAACGCCAGAGTAACCGGAAGCAAGCACGCCGCCACAGCAGCTCCCCCCCCCCCCCCACGCCTCCACGGCCGGCCAGGGGAGCCCGAGGCACACGCTCGCAGCACTTGCTCCAGATCGACCCCCAGAACTCCACGGTGAGGCCGGAGCGCACCCCACCGCCGCGGAGCCGGAGACAAAAGCCAAGCAGAGATCGTCACCTCCGCCGCCACGATCTCGCCTAGGCACCAAAACCCGCCAGATCCGTAGATCGGCGAGCACCCAAAGCCAGACGCCCATCGACGACGCCACAGAGGACCACGCCGAGGAGGAAGAACGTCTGGACCAAAGAAACTCCTATCAACACCGATTTCCCCCCAAAATCGGCACCGAGGAGACCTAAAACTAACCTACCTACACGCCGGGAGACCGAGAACGCGACCCCCACCACCCCCCGCCGCCGCAGCGACGAGAGGCAGCGAGAATCTGCTCCGGCTCCGGCGGGAGGACGAGAGAAAAGGAGGTTCGCCCTGGTCGCCTCTCTCGATTTACTGTAGAGAGGGAAAAGGTTTCGCTGTTACGTGGATAAAAAAAACGCGTGCATAGGCTTCTATACCAAGATGTGCAGTAATCTACTACTCCCTCATATACAAAATAAGTATCGCAGTTTTAGACTCGTTTTTTTCCGGGTAGTTTTAAACAAGGGTTAGTTTCAAAATTTAAATTATTATTGATCGTCCGGAATCCATGAATACAGGAGGAGTGAAAAACTATCACTGCCAAGAAAATGCTGTCGTAGTGCTGGAAAACAGGTCAGACCTAGAGGAGTGAGCAGATTTCGTGAATCACGAGCGCACTAGGGCACGTTCGAGAAGAGTGCCACGAGTTACCCTGGAACGGGCACGCGTCCATGGCGCCGGCGTACGTGTCCTGTCTGGTTCTCATGTTCTCCTTGTCAATCTGTTACGTGGCGACCGCTGCTGCCTCGGCCTCAAAGTTTCACTCACTCATCTGCCCTCCTGCCGTACTTATCTTATACTACTGCTTCCCCACTACACAGAGCTTGCAGTATTACTGTAGGATTTTAGGAGAGCTTGTGCATTCTCCGCCATAGCCTAACTTAGCACTTTAGCAGAGCAGAGGAAAGGAGCAAGATGACCACCCAGGAGGCGCGCAAGTTCGTGGACGAGGTGCGCGGCCTGGAGAAGAACTGGATGCTCGACCTCGGACACCCCCTCCTCAACCGCGTCGCCGATAGCTTCGTCAAGGCTGCCGGGGTATGTACGCCTTGCCTCGCCTCTCTCGGTTTCCATTCTACTACGTTGTCGACTTGTCAATTTCATTATTTGTGAAGATAAACGTGTGACATTTTCTCCTGCCATGATAGATCGGCGCGATACAGGCCGTCACACGGGACTCCTACTTTATGGCAATCGAAGGTAACAAACAAATATGGTTCATGCTAAGGCCTATAGAACAAGTTGTTTGGTTTACTCAAGAGCTATGTCTGCAAGCATAGATCAAGGCTTGCTCACTCTGTTTTGGTCCTGTGTGTGCTGCTGCAGGTGAGTCTGGGGCACCGGAGCCGTGTCAGACGCCACCGGCACCAGGAAACGAACCTTCCCGGACCTCAAGGGTAAAGCCACTAGCTAGCTTGTAGTGCCATGGGAATTAATCGGTCTTTTTATCTATACTATGTTCAGATCGATTCATGTTTCTTTCTCTCTTTTTCCTTCTTGTGGTGAAAAATGCAGGGACGAACAACAGCAAGTCAGCAGAGGCCATGGTAAGCTAGCAGCTGCAGTCAATTCTTGCTACGAAGAATCACCGTCATTTCATCATCGTTCCTCATCATATTTTCTGTTGCCTTTCTCAGGTGAAAGGCGTGAGCAAAGAGTCGTTCCAGTGGGGTACAGAGACTAGTTCATCATATAAGCTTCTACTGCTGGTTCTTGACTGTCGAGCATTGTTAGTAATTTTTTTGATGATTCGATGCAGGGCTCGCGGCGGGGATGCACTCCGGCCTAACCTACGGCCTGACGGAGGTGCGCGGGACCCACGACTGGAAGAACAGCGCGGTGGCGGGGGCCGTCACCGGCGCCGCGGTCGCGCTGACCTCGGATAACGCGTCGCACGAGCAGATCGTGCAGTGCGCCATCACCGGCGCCGCGCTGTCCGCCGCCGCCAACGTGCTCTCGGACATATTCTGAGCCACACCCGAAAATCCCGATGGCTCGGCGCTGCATTTGGGTGACGTGCTGTTGCGAATGCACTCTGTCCGCGTTCCATCCGTAGGATCTCAGTGTAGCTAGCCAGCTCCATTGCTCCAATAATAACTGTAATCGTGTACACTTTGCCTCTAGAGTGTAGACCTGTAGACTGTAGTGTTGTCATATCTGGCATCTGGGGTTCTCCACTTCTCCTTTCATGCAGACCAACCTTCGAACAAATTTATTTATGAAAGTTTTAAGAGTTGATCTTACATTTATGTTCCCACTTTTATAAGACCGCACCGATAGAACATACAAACGGTCCATGTAACTTTGTATGCACCCGGAAGGTTCAAATGGAGCTCGATCTACATGCTAGATGTAGCTTGTTTTTTCAAAAATTTCCTTTTTAGTTTCATAAAATCGTGAAAAAAAATCCCATATGTAGACAGTGTTGAACTGGAGCTCAAGCTAGCTACATGTAAGCCCGGCAGTTTGACCCATGGGTACCCGACCCTAATGGGCAGGGTATGGGTCGATGTTTTCACCCATGGGTCATGTCCATGGGCGACCCGATTAGTCGTGGTAAGGGTATGGGCACAAATGTTTTCCTGTGGGTAACTCGTGGGTCGCCGGATTAGATATAATTGTCATTTTTATATAATATAGTATAGGCTAGCTGTCTTTATTTGTCTAACTAATATAAAAATATCGTGGCATTATCCGTGATGACCCATGGGTGACCCGATTAGTCGTGGGCAGGGTATGGGCACAAATATTTACCCGTGGATAACTCGGTGGATTGCCCGATTAGATATAATTGTCATTTTTATATAATATAGTTATTTGTCTAACTAATATCAAAATATCGTGGCACCATCCGTTGCTTCCAAGTTTTACAATTCCTACCACGCGCAGCATACATACTTGTGGCCATGACAGTCCACTGAAGCTACTTAGCTGTACCGTAAATGATCAAATCAATGTGAAAGCCCATGAGCAAATATGCTGTAGCCCATGCGAGGCAGCCCATGTTCATTATCTGCGCAGCCCATGTTCATTATCTGCGGCTGCGCAGCATGCACACGTCTACTAGCTAGTATTAGTACTACCTCGCTTTCTCAAGGAGACCACGGTGAAGCACTGCCTATATAAAGAGGCTTGGGAATGGTAAGAGCATCTCCAGCGGTCGCGCTATAGTTCTGCGCGGTAAAATCACTTTTCAGCGTCGAATTAGTGGTTTGTCGCGTACGCGTTCATCTGCTTTTCTTTATGCGTCGAATTAGTGAATTTGAGGCTTTTTCGGACGCGCTAAAATAGTGTGCCGCAAACATGTTTCACCAAACGCGGTGAAATAAATTGGATCAAACAACTCAAAAAAATATTCTTGTAAGTGGTAGACTCATATCCTTTCTTTCTTAATTCATTATTCCATGAAAATGGATTATTCCATGAATTCCTCAAAACGAGGCTCATCAAAATGCAAAATCTAAGACTACTACAAGACTAAAATAGCGTGCCGCAAACATGTTTCACCAAACGCGGTGAAATAAACTGGATCGAACAACTCAAAAAAATAGACAGAAAATATAACTTATATTGATTCGAGACGAACGACGAACACAAATGATTTATTTAAATTAAAACCTAATCTAAAAATCAAAATCGTCGTCGTCGCTGAAGTCGGAGTCTGCCTGACGAAGCTGCTGCAGCGCCGTCGTCCTGGCCTCCCGCCACACCTCCAGCTCGAGACGGCGCTCCGCCGCGCGGGTGCTCCAGAACTGCTCCTCCGCGAACGCCTCTTGCGGGTAGTTCCGGTACCAGTCGACGACGGCTCGCTCGTCCCTGGAGGCGACGAGCCCCTGCATCGCGTTGTGGCGGTGATGGCGGCGGTCCTCGGCGGTGACGAGGCGCGGCGTCGGCGCCCGGGCCTCCGCCTCCTGCGTGTTGCGGCAGTCGCGGAAGTTCATCTGCGCGGGAGGGCGGTTGAGCCTATGCCGCCGCGTCCCAGGCGCGGGCGGCCTCGATCGCCGTCGGAACGCGCCGAGGTTGACGCGGTCGTCCCCCGAGCGGATCTCGGCGGTGAACGTGCCGCTCGCGGACGCCGCGGTAGCCGGAGATGCTTCGGCGTCTCGGAGGCATGGCGGCGGCGGCGCGGAAGCTCGGCGGGCGCGGATGTTTTCGGAAGAGCGCGGAGAGGGAGAAGAGCGGTTTGTGGGGCGCGTGGCTGTTCAGCACGCTGGACGCGCGGCGTCATATATAGCGCGGCGCGTGCCGCGTCGCCCAACGCGCGGGATTTTCCAGCGACCGTTGGAGCGCGCGAAACCGCCCAGCGCCCTGGAAAGCGGCGGTTTTTACCGCGCGCTGGCCGTTTCCAGCGACCGCTGGAGATGCTCTAAGTGTTTTGTACTGTGCTAGCCCATGCACTAGCAGATGGAAACAAAACATTTTTTTAGCTAGCGTACCAAGAGACCCGATGGGTGCCCGATAGGGTACAGATACCCGACGGGTATGGGCATGGGTCTGATTCATTGCCCATGGGCAGGGTCGTGGGCAAAAGTCTGACCCGATAAGGGTTCCGGGCATGGGTCTGGAGTAGGTCGACCCGGTCAAACCCGACCCGATTGCTAGCCATAGCTACATGTGGCTCGTTTTTTTTTTTTTTTGAAATCTGTCTCTTTAGTTTCTTAAATCGTGAAAAAAACCTCATATGTGGACAGTGTTGAGATTTACGAGCGTGCAAAGTTTCAACTCAAAATGTTGAGATTTACAAGTGTGTAAAGTTTTAACTCAAAATACATAGTATTTTGGGCTACATAAATCGGGCAAAATTTCAAGTTTTTTAAACTGTGCACTGTTCACACCTAGATTCACCTATTTGTCATTGTTGTACAACCTACAATACGACGAATATCCAGTTGAAATTTTGCACACTTCTAGATCATCACTATTTATATCTGAGATTTTTTTCCCAATTTTCTAAGACTTAAAAATGTAATTTTTTGTTTCAAAAAAAGGAGCTACATGCAGCTCGGGAGCCAAAACGCCTCACTCTGGTCTTATCAAAGACAGAACATACAAACTTAGAAAGAGGTTAGTACGAGGGGCGATTTGGCTCCCGAGACTAGATGCTCCCGAAATCTGGACCGATGGGTCCTGCTCGAGATCTGTGCCCGTGCTTGCGTGGCGATAGTAAAAACAGAGACGGGTCGGTAAATCTGATCCGCATGCAGGCCGTGTGGGACCCAGCGTCGGCACACTCGTGACGGTGAGTTCAGACGGGTTGGAACGCCGTATCTATCTATCCCGCGGGACATGATGCCACGAAATCATGGTCGCCGGACCAGGAAAATAACCCATCTCGTCGGGCAGCGTGGAGATGCATTTGTTAATTTGTTTTCCCCCCGAGAAAAAAAAGGACCCAAAACTCTGGCGGTGCGGCGGTCCAGTAGCGGGTAGAGGCTATGGATGTGCTCGCGGAGGGAGCATTGGAGATGGCTGGGATCGAGGTTCTTTTAGATCCGATTGACAGGCAAGTTGCTTCGAGCTATGGCTCTCTCGATTTGTATGGTTGCTGGTAGGAATTTGGGGATTTAGAGATCTGGCGCTGCAGGTTCCGATGCCAGAAGCTGGGGGGCATAGCGAGGACCCGCTCAACCACCTGCTCGCCGCGGCTTGCAGCAGCGTTGCGGAGCCATACCAATTGGCGGCGTCAGTGGTCGTGGCCCAGGTTCAATCGTCCGTCGGTGCGGCGAGGGGTCGAGAAGAAGGCACGGACGAAGTCAAGGTGGAGAGCAAGCGTCGTCGGCTTTCGCATCCCAGAACTCAAGCTTCGGCGGCCCAGTTTGCCCTGCACGCAACAGGTTGGGCGAGATGGTAAGCGTGAACTGCAGAACAAGGGGAAATCGGCCAACTGAAACGGCCTCATTTCAAAAAGTTCAGTCTGTTTGTGCTCCAACGAGCAACGAGTAGTCTGTACATGCCAGTTCATATGTTCAGTCAACTTGCAGAGAATCAGTTTAACTTGCAAGATTTTTTTATCAGATCAAATCAGAGTTGGAGTAATCTGTTTGTGCAAGTACATGTTCTCAGCGAGGAATATTAAGTTCTGCTGAAAAACTTTGCAACTCGCAAGATTTGGTAAATCTGTTTATTATCTTATCGACGTGCAAAGATTTCCTGGACATATTCCATGCAAATTAAAATTAGTTCTGGACAAATCCAGTGAGCAGCCACTTAAGAAACTATTCTAATTTATCTCGATTTCTATTGTTATTTTCATCTTGAGTAAAAAACCTTGCGTGCTGCAGTACATTAGAGGCCAGCTCAGGAAAATTTAGCCATCATAGGGAATGTTTATCTTCAGGCCAACTAAAGGTGATTTGTAACACGGGGGTTTCTAAATTGTGAGAAGTACGTAACTATGGCCACTGACTGTACAATGCATTTCTGTGCCTGAAAGAAATAGAAATCTTGACTGTCACCCATTACTGAATTGTCATTATCCCCATTAAATTCAGGTTCAAGTTGGGGCTGCTCCGCAGCAGCGGCCGCTATGCCCTGGACGGATGGGAGCTGTGGAGATATGGGTGAGACGCTATGCCGAGAACCCATCTGACAGTGTTATAAAGCCGGAGCTTGGAACAAGTTTCGACTCGCTACGAGCCTATGATTTTTACAACTTACATTCATGGTAGAATGGATTGAGCCCGAGTTCCAAAACGAATTTTCGGTTAGTACGTGTTTCCCAAACTTCAGGAATATGTCTATTTAATTCCATTAAGCATTTTGCTACGTAAATAGGAAATTGTCTTCTCAAGTGCATTTGAGGCTCGGGCAATAGTTGGAAATTGGAAAGATGCACTCGATATAAGAGAAGCGATTGAAACGACTTAGTTAAGAAACTCCCGCAATTTTGAACCCCATAAGTCGATGGCCAACGGCCGGACATCCCTAGATCATACAAAAAGTAACTCAAAGCCACGAATAAATAGTTCAAATCAGCATACACAGAATACACAAATAGTTCAATTCTTTGATAATGCATAATTGAAACATAAGATTCACTGTTCTTCAGTGTGAATCCACATATGCTTCACATAATTATCAAGTAGTAACAGCTTGTTAATTTCGAAATTGATTTCTATCTTTTGGACATGTTTTCTAGCCTTCTGAAAATAATTCATGCGGATGCCCCTTCTACCTCGTCCTACGCAATCATCTCATAATACCGAACCAGATTGAAACACTCCAAATGCCCTCTTAACATTCACGATGGGACCTGGTTCCCGTTTAACCAATGGTACGGTTAACCGAACCCATTTTTGGGCCCAATGGGCCAGCAGGTTAACCGTAAAATATGTTAGGTTCGAAAGGTTCGATCCGTTTGGACCAAGGGTTATCCCGTACGCACGCGAGCCTGACTTCCGACTCCGAGCGCCGCCTGCACGCCTCCATCGCGCCGCCCGCCCTCCCCTCCGCCCTGACCTCCGACTCCGACGCGCCGCCCGCCCTCCCCTCCGCCCCAACGCGCCATCGATCCGTCCGTCCTCCCTTCCGCCCCACCGCAGCGTCGATCCGCCCGCCCTCCCCTCCGTCCCACCTCGCTGCCCGCTCCGGTGGCTGCATCCTGGACTTAGACGCATCTCCGGCGGTCGTTCCCCGTTCAGGTAAAGGCAGTATTTTTCTGTTGTTTCCTTGTGTTCGTTCTCGCTGCAATGTCCCTTCTTCACTCTAATTAAATTGGATGCGTGTGCTAGCGAGTTTGCGTGGGAGAGGCGTGATGAACTGATTATCTGATAGGTGTGTTCCGTATGCAGGCTCTGGGTGGATGTTTTACTTCGTCGTGATTGTGCAAACAACTATCATCATCGGGGTTAGCATCGGTTCCATCCTTCTAGCAGCCGATTGCATCCAGGTGCGTCCTTCTTGTTTATTTTCAGAGTTCATCTTGTGGATTTAATATTTCAATTACATCGGAGGTCGCTTACATCGGAGGCACGAGAATAGTCTGCCTGTAGTTTACATCATGTGGTTAAACTCTTGGATGAAATACAAACATAAACATCATCAGGACCATCTCATCCTGCCTCCTGGACTCTTGGATGAAATGCCAATATTTTTCCTTGCACGTCCATCACTCCATCTGCTGCTGCCATATTCAGTTCATCAGTCTATTTAATATTTCAATTAACGCACTACACTTGTATGTTGAAGGGTGTTCTTATCTACACTTGTATGTTATGTAGGTGTTGAAATGGATGAAGGTGTGGAATTAGTTTCGAGATACATGCAAGGAAGACGAACTCGGGATGTTGGCAGTTCAGAAATGAGAATGGAGGAGGATTATTATCAGGAAGGAGAAGGTATGGGATTCGAGGAAGATGAGGATGAGGAGGATGAAGACTATGGGTTAGATGATGATGATGATGTTGATGAGGACATGGGACAAGGTTCAAGCTCAGATGCTCAAGGAAGGAGGTTCAGATCGAAGGCTTGGCGTAAATTTGTGCCTATCCATGTCGACGGGGAAGTTACCAAAGGCGAATGCATGCATTGCAGCACGATCATCAGTGCAAAGCGAGGACATGGAACAAGTGGGCTGCGCAATCACCTCAACAGATGCAAAGATAGGGCAGCAGCGGTTGGAGCTTTAAATCAAGTGAACGCAACCCTCATGACACCTGATGGAGTCAGCCGCTTGTGGAAATGGGACCCCGATGTTGTAAGAAAAACACTTGTGAGGATGGTTGTGCTCCATGAGCTCCCATTATCGATTGTTGAGTATGATGGCTTTCGAAAGTTTGTCTCTAGCTTGAATCCGTCCTTTCACATGATATCAAAAAGGACCCTCAAGAATGAGATCATGAAAGCATTTGATGATCATAAGAAGGCTTTGAAGGATCTATTTGGTGCTTCCAAGTCTAGGATATCATTGACCATGGATATGTGGACTTCAAACCAAACAATTGGATATATGGTCATCACAGCCCATTTCATTAATGATTCCTGGAAATTGGAGAAAAGGATCATCAAGTTCAATGCCTTGGAGACACCCCACACAGGAGTAGCCATGTTCAATGTGGTACTCAAATGCATTCGTGACTTGAGCTTTGAGGACAAGCTATTTGCAATAACACTTGATAATGCTTCTAACAATGGCAGGATGGTGCAAATGTTGAGAGAAAATTTGGTTGCGAAGAACATGTTACATGGGAATGGAAAGTTTTTGCATCAGCGGTGCGCGACACATATCCTCAATTTGGTATGTCAAGCAGGGATTGAGTACTTAGATCCTATCTTGACCAATATCCGCCAGACAGTGAAGTTCATAAGAGTTACCGCAAATCGGAAAGAAAAGTTTGCGGAGATTGTTACACAAAAGGGCATTACTTGTGAGAAGAGCCTTTGCCTTGATGTTCCCACTAGATGGAACTCCACTTTCACCATGCTCAATATAGCGATGAGGTATAGAAGAGCAATTGATGAATTGGAAAGGCAAGATCCACAGTACGCGTATGCACCTTCTGCCAATGATTGGGATGAGGAAAAAGAGATTTGCAAGTTGCTGAAAGTGTTTTATGAGGCTACTAATGTGATATCTGGTTCAAAGTACCCCACTGCAAATTTGTATTTTCATCAAATGTGGCAAGCCAAGGAGGCATTGGACAAGGAGGCACGTCAAGAGGACTCTCCATTTCCTGCAATGATAGCTCCTATGCAAAAAAAGCTTGACAAGTATTGGAAAGTGTCTTGGCTTGCACTTTCAATATCTGTCATTCTAGATCTGAGATTCAAGTTCACATATCTTGAGTTTCGGTATCCTCAAGTGTTTGGTAACGGTGGTTCAACTAAGCTTGCAAGAGTGAAAGAGGTGTTCAAGGAGCTCTTCGAGGAGTATGCGAAGTTGAGTCTCTCAGAAAATGCACAGACACAACAAGGAGTTGAGGACATGGACATGGGGATGGAGAGTAATGACCCATTGTATGACTGGGACCGCCACCTGAGCCTTAGGATCAACTCGACAAGTGTGGGATTATCTGAGCTTGATGCTTACTGGTTAAAGCCTCCACTAGCTCGAACTGATAAGTTTGATATCCTAACTTGGTGGAAAGCAAATTCAGTTGAGTATCCTATTCTTGCTAGCATGGCTAGAGATTGTTTGGCTGTTCCGGCTTCCACTGTCGCATCAGAGTCTGCTTTCAGCACAGGTCGTAGAGTTATCTCTGATTTTAGAAGTAGGTTGACCCCGGACACGTCCGGGGCACTCATTTGCCTACAAGATTGGTTTCGTACATCAAGTGAGACCTCCTGCCTTCTAATCATATTTAATGATTCCAACACTTCTTTCTTTTTGTTTAAATCTTGTAATGTCTTGAGTTGACAATTGTAACACTTATTCTTTCATTCTTTTTGTATGTAGGTACTACTGGTCTTAGTACGGCATCGGTGTACGACATACTTGGTGAGGAAGGCCTCTCTATTCAGCCAGGTAATTGACTATGATTAGAGTGCCTATTGCATGTATTTTGAATTCAGCTCTATGCACCGTCAAATAGGTTGTTGACTTGTTGCTTTCATTGCATTTGCGTGATGCAGATAGAGAGTGATCCCATGCAGAAGTAAAATGCTACTGAGCGTGAGGGCAGGAGGTGTTGCGCTGAATTGTTTCTTCTGAAGTAAAATGCTGCACTGAGTACTTTACTAGTTGCAGTTTTGTACTATGGTTAATGTTGGACCCTATGGCCGGTTGCTGCTACAAATTTGAATTGTGCTATGCGATTATGAAGTGATGATGTACTATTTCCAGAATTGATCTTACATAAGCAAGACTCCCTCTCTTGGTGATTCTTGCTTGTTTGTTTGAAATGTCTTCGGTGATTATTGTGTCCTGTACAACACGTATTCTTAGCTAATGTGGCAACCTGCACTGGATCCATTGGTGTACTTGTGTCACGAACTTTACGAGTATTTATAATTATTTCATAATGGTTTGAACCTTACTAACCATTGGTTAACCCTTTCTAACCTAATTAACCAAATGGTTAACCTATTTATCCATTTAGACAAACGGTTATTTACGTTCGGAACCAAAACATAAATGGTTAACCAAATCCCACCCATACTTAACATCCTATCAGATTTTTGCATAGTGCCAAAGTGACGTCGTTTCTAACCTTGAGAATTGGTTATATTCTTCAAAAATGTTGCTAAGTCCTATGGTGTAGTCGTGCCCATTGACGACATAGTTGCACAACGGAACATCCCATCACAAAGTATTTTAAATAGCGGAGAGCGGTAAATTCAGACTAATGTCGTCCGACTCTTTAAATCGTCTATTGTGTGGTGGTCAAATGTTATCTTTCGATATTCCATGTTCCTAAACTCTTCTTCGACAATACTATGACAAAGCCACAATTCACAACTTGCCTTTCAAGAAATGTATTCAAAGCCACAATGTGTCCAGTGACCTTATATATTCACTTATTGGGTGAAACTAGGGTTTAGGGGTAGGGCTTAAGGTCTAGTGTTTACTGCAGCTCTTCAAAGAATTTGAGATTTGTTTAGCTTGTGAAATGTTTGATCGCCTCTAATTTCTTCATAAAAGTCATGGTAAAACATTGAGGTGTAAAATACGAAGCTAGAGGTAACGACTTTGAAGTTTCTCTTTTTTTTTACTTGCAGCGCAATTTTATTTTCACAGAATGGTCTAGATTACAATCTGCTCGTATGACGAAATGAGAGGTTTGATGATTATCGGTTTACGATGTCCTTTGTTTATCAATCGTTTGCAAAGAAAATCACATATTAATGGTGAAGAAACTTTTCGCAAATGGTGAAGAAACTTAGTGTGAGAGACAAAGGGAATAACGACTTTCAAAGAGCACGTCTTCTTTTATTGAAAACGCCTTCCGTCAAGGCGGCTCATCCAGCAAGACACACGAAGAAGTGCTTGTCCAGTCCAGCCTTCCCCGCAGCCAGCGTCGGAGCCGGCGGGAATGGCTTCCCGCCTCCTAACCAGATCAACGGCGGCGGTCCTCTTCTCCCACCTCCGCTCCAGGACCCCGAACCCTATCCACCACCTCCTGCCCCATGGAGCCGCCATGTCCTCGATTCTGGGACCCGCTCACGACCTTCCTGCCGCCGACAGATCATACCCCCTTCTCGAGCCGACTCGGTGGTTCTCTTCCCGGCGCCGGTGGTGGAGGCGCCGAGGACTGCTGACGGATTGACTGTGGACTCGATCGCGGATAAGGGGTGGACCATCCTCGCCGAGTCCGAGAGCGACTGGCGCAGCCACGCCGCCGCCGTCGCGCAGTCCATCAGGCTTATTAAGAAGCGCCTCAAGGTCAAATCTTTGTAGGATAATCGATGCTCTCATATCTTGGTGTATACCTAGTAGGTCAAGTCTCCAGTCTCGTTGATTTGTTGTGTCCGGATGCGCGTCTCAGGTAGTCAGGTGATCGTTCCTCTCACGCATATCGACAAACAGCTAATGTGCGTTCTCAGGTGCACGCTTATATGTGTGTGCACGCGCAAGGATGTCTTTTCAAGCGCTTTTTTTTTTGTATAGTGGCCAGTAGACTGGCGCGGGATCAAGTGTTAGTGTGGAGTTACCTCTGTAAGCTTCTTGAACTGGGTTTTATTTGCGCAGTGGAATGGTTACTGGAGAGATCGAAGCAATTGGCTGTGGTATTGGAGAGACCAGACCTGTGGGATGATCCAGTTTTTGCTGGGAAGGTTAGCCGTGAGCAAGGTGAGCTCATGGGCAAAATTAAGTCAGTGAACCAATTCGAGCAGCAATTGATGGAGCACATTGACATGTTGAGGCTTGCACGTGAAGAGGGTGATAATGAACTCGAGAAGGTGAATATATACATTGATTATTTTTCATGATTACATTATATATCTCCAAACACAGTTACATGGATTAGCTACCCCAACTTGCTTGGTACAAAAGGCTGTACAGTTACATACTTACATGTATCTTTACTGGAACGCTTCATGGTGCAAACTAGCTGCTTGTTTTATCTGCTGGTTGACTGTTCTGTGCAGGAATCCATGAGAGAATTGGCCGATATGAGAATAGATGCAAAGGAGAAAGAACTCAATGCGTTGCTTTCTGGAGATCATGACCCTTACCCTTGCTTCATTGAGGTATATTTGCCGCGTTATCTTAAGAAATTTAAGTGAAGTGCCCACTCTATAAATTATGTACAGTTCCGGAAAAATTGGCACACTATTGTTTCTTTCATGCTCGATTTTATCAGTGGCATTCCTCACGGTGAGTCATAACCAGGTTCAAGCAGGAGCAGGAGGCGTTGAGAGTATGGATTGGGCTGCCATGATTATGAACATGTATCAGTCATGGGCTCAACGACGGGGATATACAGTCACTGTAATAGAAGAAATGCCTGGTGAACTAGCAGGAATCAAGGTTTACTTGCTTCTTATCACTTCCCATCACTCAATGCAGTCAACTCACCACTTTATAGAGATTTAGCGCTAGTTGTATCCATTTCAAGAGATTATCACGGATGTGAAATCAAGCGATGTTGATATTTTTTTACTATCTGTTAAGTTCTTCATTTGAGGATGATTCTTAGCAAAACTTTTGATCTTATACTTAATACTTGCTATTTCAGAGGGCCACTATCAAAGTTGATGGTGAATATGCTTTTGGATACGCCAAGTCCGAAATTGGAGTTCACAGATTAGTGCGGATTTCTCCGTTTGACAGTGGAAAGCGGCGGCACACTTCCTTTGCTGCTGTGGCTGTGATACCTATTCTTGGTGATGCTTCTAGCCGATACCAAATAAACGAATCAGACCTTCGGATAGAACGCTTTCGTTCTGGTGGACCTGGTGGCCAGCATGCCAACACCACAGAAAGTGCTGTTAGAATTGTGCACATCCCAACTGGTACAACGGCAACTTGTCAAAATGAAAGGTATTTTTTATGCATTCAGATATCTAATCGTAGCTCAATACAGAAATATTAATTTTTTGAATATAACATAGCAGCGTTTTCATCCCCTCTTAACTGGTAAGGGATTGGGACTTCCTTAACAAATTTTATCCAAGGACCCAGATTCTTGTTCAAGCAGAAACATTATTTTGACTTTTCTTTGTCGATCTGAGTAGAACATATCTGCGACTAACTTGCTCTTAAAAAAATGCAGATCACAACATATGAATAGGGCATCAGCAATGGCAGTGCTCCAGTCTAGGTTGGACCAGCTTGAGATTACCCGCCAAGCACAGATGAATGCAGAGCACACACAATCACTCAATGAGATAAGCTGGGGAAACCAAATAAGATCCTATGTGCTCCATGTGAGGCTTCAATTTTTTGAGATAAATAGTACTATTAGCTAGCTCTTTGGCAAGGATAACTTAGCTTGCACTATCCATGATCTGCCTCAATCCACTGCATAGTGCATACATCAACATTTTTATATTGTTTGCGTCCTCACATGCTATTGTTTGAGAATCGAAAAAAAGCGCACACTACTAACTTAGCCTGCAGATACATTATAAAGTATATGTTTTATTTGAATTTTCTGCCATTTAGCTTTGTAGTGAACATATAAAGAAAACAGATGGAAAAAAATCTTGTAGAGTGTTTGGCTATTCAAGTGGGTAACTCATCGAATGTAGATATTATGTGTAAACTTCATAAGCTCAGCATATTTGTACCATTGTACTTGTACAGTGTTTCAGACAATACTGATATATTTTCCTTTGTACAGCCATACCGTATGGTCAAAGATCTCCGGACAAACTATGAAGTGTCTGATCCTGATTCAGTCCTGGAAGGCGACCTAGACGATTTTATTCTCAACTTTTTGTCATTATCACTGGATAAAGCTGATGAAAGTGTCTGAACACGAACCATGCTTATCATTTATTGTTAGCACCGACAGACCATGAAGTTTCCAGCTGATAGCAGGAAGGGCTGTTATTTTCTTTACTACACTGACAACAGATATGTCAAGTGGTGACAGGTGCGGAATAATTGTCAAGCTAGTTTCGTATGATGAATGTTGTATCCTGTATTAGTAGTTAGAGAAGGCAATCTAATGGAAATTTATTTGATTAGAGAAGTTAATATAATGAAACTATGCTTGATTGTTAGCCTATATCCTGATTTACATATTGCTTCTGCAGTTCTGCCATTGGTGAATGGTGATCGAACATAGTCTCTCTTCACAAGTTGCCACGTAGTTCTGATATCAACCTTAGTTTGAGCTAGGGAATCCAGCATTGTTCATATTTTGTATTTCTGTTGTTGCATACTAGTCATTTTCCATGCAAATATATCGTATTAAAATTACAAGATGGCACATCTAATGATCTGACTTCAAACATATTTTGATTTGTCAGGTTCAGAGTTTGAGATGAAGTGCAGTTTCTTGCTCCTTGCACTTTAAGATGGTACTCCTTGCATTTGACGTCGTGTTCAGATACATGTAGGCTACTATAATTCCTTGTACTTTATGGTATCAGTAGTTCAGTATCCATTGTGTGAGTCTGCTTACCGATGTATGTAGTATTATTTTTGCCTTTCCGTCTGAATAAAGCTGTAAACTTTCCATCTCATATATTTCTGTGGAAACGAAAAGGGAAACATGCATAACAGTTAACATCTATTGGATGGTACTAACATGACCTTGCATTTCACAAAAAAAGTCAGTACGCACAATCACAATTGGTGCCTACGTACATAGAGAAATTTGTATATCTGTAAAGTATTACATGTCGCCTGTCCAGATGTTCGCACGTTCACAATGGACAAACCTTACTTGAGAGATCACAATGGCTTGGCGGCCCTGAAGGTTGGGTGCAGGAGCCGGCCAATCTCCTCATCGTCAGCGTCCATTGGCCGTCCGGTATCGTTCCTGACTCGCCGCACCGCCGTGGTGTTGAGCGACTCGTGCTGGAAGCCGTAGAGCTTGAGTATCTGGTCGTCAGCGAAGTTGAGCGCGCGCTCCATGCCTTGCCGGCACCGCGAGGCCTCGTAGCTCGCGCCTTGCTCCCCGCAGGGCTTGCACCCGACGAAGTGCGTGACGAGCGGCCACCGGTCGTCGCCGAGCCCCGGCCGCCACTTGCTCCGCATCTCCTCGTACCTGTCCACAATCCCCTTCCAGTAGCCGTGCAGCACGTAGGAGCTCTCCAGGAACACCTTGTTCGCCCACCTCTCCCGCTGCGTCACCAGCAGGTACACCAGCGCCGACTGGTCGTCGGCCTCGTACGCCGCCCGGTTGGACAGCGCCTCCGCGAAGATCTTGCCGTACTTCTCGCGCACCGGGCCGCGCGGCCCCATCTTCGCCCACGCGTCGAGGAGGTCGAGCGACCACTGGCAGTTCCGGATCACGAAGCTGCCGGCGTTGGTGCCGAGCCAGTTCTTGGCGCCGTACACGGCCTCGTCCAGCCGTGGATCAGCAGGTTGTGCCGCGCGTACTTGCCCCACGGCGGCTCGAACAGCATGTCCGTGAACACCACGTCGGAGTCCACCCACCAGAGGAGCTCCGTCTCCGGGTGCGCCACCATCAGCGCGCGCAGCAGCGGCAGCTTCGTCCAGAACCCGTCATCTCGGCGTCCAGCACCGCGTTGCTGTAGAAGACGTCGAAGCCGTGGACGCGGCAGTAGTCCGCCTTGTTCTTGAACGCGCGGAGGAGCACGTGGTCGCCTTCGGGGTTGCTGCACCGGCGCGGCGACGAACCGGTGACCACCAGCACGCGCGGTCGCTCCGGCGCCACGAAGGCCGGAAACCGCGGGTGCGCGGCAAGCCACGCCGCTCTGCGGGCGTCGTAGTCGGCACGGCCGGCCCGAGCGTGTACGGCTGATCGGTTAGCTGGCGCAGCGGCGGGAGCGGCGGCTGCTCCTCCCGCCGATGCTCCTCGCTGGGAACAGTCACGGCGGGCTTAGGCGCCGGTGGCGGCGCGTTCGCGGGAGCGCTGGCCAGAACGTCGCGGTTGCGGTCGCTGTCGCGGCGGCCGTACTCGATGCGGATGCGAGGGAGCGCCACGTCGGACGTGAGCAGGAATAGCGCGCACGGCGCGACGATGAGCAGGACGATTGTAACGACCGGGACCTTGAACATCGGTTTCTGCCTGGCTCGCCGGTCCGCCGCTCCTTGCCCGCCGGCGTGTTCCTCCGCCAGACGCGACATGTAAGCGCGACGCGGCTTCACCCTGCAGGCTCTACTCTACTCTAGGTATGATTGTCAGGCTACACGGTACCACCCCTAGTTAAATCAAAGAGGCGATGATGACGCGTCGGGGTTTGGAGGTTTATGTGACGGCAACCCCCGGCGCCGGCTGAACCTGGAGTCCTTGTGAACGCCTGCACAGAAGAATATGCCGTGGATGTCATCTGGCCTGCCGATTGTGAATAGCTGTGCGCGTTTGTAAAAATGGAAGGCGCATGTGAGGTGGAAGTTTAAAATAGCCCAAATCGCGTAGCCAACCAACCGAAGTTAATACATTTCCTAATTGCACAAGACACACCGCTTTAGCATGGTAATAATTTCTAATTTTCCGCCTTGCCAGCAAATACTGCTGTTGCGATCTTGGCTACTTTTCCTTGTGGCGATCTCGTCATGGCGTTTGTTTCTAAATACTCCCTCCGATCCATATTAATGGTATCAACATTGTCTAGATACGGATGCATCTAGTCTAAACACTTAACTAGATACATCCGTATCTAGATAAAGTTGAGTCCATTAATATGGATCGGAGGGAGTATTTTTTTTTTGAACAGGTTTCTAAATATATGGATACGGGGTTGCTAGGCGTGAAAGAGAGGGAGACACCTCCGCAAAATGAAGAAAGGTACCAAATCAAACGGCCGAGTGCCACAATGTTATTTCAGACCGAAGAACGTGGGTACATTAATTTCAGCACCATGAACCCACAGCCTTTTTGCAAAACCTGGAAATCAGAACAACTAGAAAACTCGCTCAAAAAGAACAATGTGAAATAAAATGTCTGGATCCATGAGGGGCGTGTCATTTCCCTTCTTCAGCAGCATGCACTCTTTCAGTGGACACCGCAGGAGAAGAGCTGTTTCAGTTGTTTCTCTTCAAGCACAATTTACAGTTCCTTCAACAGGTTCTCCACCGAAACAATCTGTCTCCTTGTAGTAGAGTCCATTTCCTCAATGGACCGTATCCGGCGCCAAACCCATTTCACGGACCTCCAAATCTTGGGTCGAACATTCATACCCCATAAAAAAGTTTAAACAATTTAAGTAAATCAAACATAATTTACCGAGCTTTTATATAAATTTTCAGCTAATTGTGCGAGTTGGTTTGAGAGAAACCTGCTTCTTTAGTTTTAGTCACAAAACGAAATTTCAAATTTCACAAATTCTTTTGAATAAATTTCAGTAAATCTCACGTGATTAAGTGAGCATTCAGGTAATTTTTTAGCTCATTTGAAAGGTGGTTTGATACCAATGGTTTTTAATTTTGACCTCAATTTTTTGGTACATATGCACAAAAGGACCCGGACCATTTCAGGTAAAGTGGACGGACAGCTGAAAGCAATGGAGGTGGTGGCGTGGTCACGCGTGATCACTATGGTGGATGCATTGCTGCAGCGTGCCATTTTTTTCCCAGGTTGCGGACACTGAGCATGTCGAACTCCTTGCCTGTCGAAGAGCATTGGTGTTGGCAAAGGACACGGATTCCGTAAGAGTGATCCTGGAGACAGACAGTACTGGGGTGGCAGCGAAACTAACCAAGGAGGAGAAGGATCGATCGACATATGACATGTTGGTCGAGGATATCAAAGTACTCCAGGGAGGTTTTGACGAAACTTTGGTGCATACGGTGCGACGTTCGGCTAATGGCGTAGCACATGTTTTAGCAAAAGAAGACTGCGAAAATAAAAGTTGTAATGTGTGGGTCGGGAACTTCCCAGATTGTATTCTGAACTTGTTGGAGCTGGACATGTTCAGAAATTAATATAAATCACAGCAGTTGATTTAAAAAAAAGGTAAAGTGGACGGACATGTGAGAGAGAGCTTACATGTGGTTGGTCAAAACCATTCAATCTCGGAGATGAGGTGAAATCCACTTTGACTCCCAGGTGTTATTTAAAAAAGACATTTTGAAATGCTAACAAAAATTCAAAAAAAATCACGGATACATCTTCACATTTTATGTTGTTCACCGTGTCTTTTTAGCGGAAAACCGACATCTTTCAGCTTGTGTAAAACAGACAAATAAAAGGTCTCGTGAAAATATTTATTTTAGCAACAACTTTGTTGTTTTTTACACATGACAAAAAAAGTCAGTTCATAAACGACTTTTTGAACACATAGGATATTAAGATTTATACGCGTAATTTTTTTGCAACCATTTTGACGTTTTAAAATGCATTTCAATTAAAGAGTACATATTCACCCGGGAGTAAAAACGGCTATCTCGAGATAGAGGGCATTTTTTTATGTTTTTAAGAGTTAGAGAGAATAATTGAGATCAAATGTGTTCTTTCTATTTTTGCAATTCTTTATGAACGAGCCTCAGTTTTAGCTTAATTACACTAAATATACATTATTGAGACAATCAGACAATTGATTTTGAGAAAGCATTTGATAAAGTTGAGTGCAATGCCATTATTGCGATGCTTAAAGTAAAAGATTTTGGCCCTAAGTTGGTATCTTGGATTATTCACATTCTCAAGATTGCTTCTACATCAATCCTACTTAATAATGTTCTAGAAAAACTGATTATATGCAAAAGAGATGTCAGGCAGGGTGACCCTCTCTCACCTTTTATATTTGTCCTAACTTCAAAGCTTCTACAAATTGTAACTGGGCATGAAAAAACGGAGATAGTTACCAATCCCGAGGATTTTGGTAAGAAATACCACATTATACCGTTTGTATATGATACACTCATGATTATGCCTGGTGACCCAATTCAACTTGCCAAAATCAAAGATATCTTATATGAATTTAGTGAATGCAGTGGACTGAAAGTCAATTGTCATAAAACTACGTACACTTGTCCCCATTTAATAATTGCAATGATCAGGCGGAAAACCTTGCTAATTCTTTTGGATGCAAAACTCAGAAACTTGCATTCACTTACCTAGGGCTTCCTATTGGCACGACTATTCCATCAGTTGATGATTTCATGCCAATGGTTTCGAGGCTTGACAAGAGATTATCTGATATATCTTCTCTACTATCATATAATGGAAGGCTTACTCTGCTAAACTTTGTTGTGAAGGAGATATGCCCTAGAGACAAATAATAAATGTGTTATTGGTATATCTCATATTTGTTCATAATTAGTTTCGTGCCATGCTATAACTGTGTCAACCGGAAACGTTGATGCACGTGTGGTTTTGTAAACAAACTAGGTCCCTAGTAGTCTCTATTTAACTAGTCCATTGGTCAGCCGATGATCAAGGTTTCCTGATCATGGACATTTATGTCAACTGACAATGGAGTCATATCATTGGGTGAATGATGTGATGGACATACCCAACATAACTATCATGACGTGATCAATGTTCAGTGTCATGATAGTTAGAAACATAGTAACCTAATCCCTAGACCGTGAGATCATATTTAATCACTATCTCTGGAGGTTGCCTTGACTGCATCAACCATCACACGTAACATGGTGATCATAAAGGTGTCTATCGGGTTTCCGAAGGAATAGGTTGAGGCGTATGGCCGAGACCGGGATTTGCGCATCCGAAAGTCGGAAAGATACTTAAAGGGCCCACTCGATGAGATCACATCGAAGTTTGCAAACATGTGAATAGGTCACAGGATGTGTGATCATGAGAACGAGTTATACGAGTTTTGTCAGTGATGAGATAGAACTAAGTATCAGGATACTGAAGATCATATCTCGGACAAACTCAGTATCGAGGCACGAAGGGAATAGGATACGAATGTTAAGGTTCAAGCAAATTAATTCGTGGATTGCACAGGGGCCATCATGGGTTTCCAGATCCTGTTGTTGGTCATTGATCGGAGAGGTGCCCCGATCATGTCTGAGTGATCCCGAACCGTAGGGTGTCACACTTAAGGGCAGACGATGCATAGGAATAGTCTTGACACCGAAGAGAAATGAGAAACGAACTCCAGAATTGTTCCGGGAATTATCCGATGGTGATCGGAGTAGTCCGGAAGGTGTTTCGAAATAAGGGAGAAATATCCGATGGAGATCGGAGGGCAACAAAAGGTGTTTCGGAGCAAGAATAAATTAAATAATATGTATTTAATATTAATCAAAGTAATTAACTATTAAATATATTTTTATTTTAATTTTAGGGGCAGCCCACCTTAAATGGGCCTCACCCGGAAGGGGAAGGCCCATGAGGGGGAACCGCCCCCTTAAGGAAGCGCATGGAGGGAGGTGGCCGGGTGGGCCACATGGGGCCCACCTAGGCCGGCGCACCATGGAGGGAGGAGGGCTGGTGTGGGGTTGAGTCCCACACTGCCCGGCCACCGAGGGTGGCATCCCTCCTCCACCCACTACAAGGATCCAGGTCTATTGCAACAAAATCGTTCGTCACAATATATGCCGATTTGTGGCAATAGGTACCTATTGCCACGAAATGACATTCGTTGGCATGCGTTGCAATTGGACGCATGGTAATAGGTTATTGCCACGAAAAAGCAATTGTGGTAATAAAAGTAGGCTACTGCAACAACCATGTGGGAAGTTGCCACATTTTTCCCGTGGCAGCACTCACCTATAAATAGAGGTGCCCCTTTGCCTTTGAAGTGCATCCAATTCTATCTTTCTCTCTCTCACCTCAAACGTGGTTCCGTTTCTGGAGCTGCGCATGGGTAGAGGGTTTATCCACCATACGCACACCGTCGTGCTGCTGGTACTTCGGTCCGAGCTACTCTTCTTCCGCTGCTTCGCTGAACCAGATATTGGAGGGACGTCGCCTATACCGTATGTGTGTAATCCCTCGGAGGTGCTGCACTTGTGGCACTCGGAGCTTGTATGACTCCACGACCTTGAGGTCGGCATCGCCGTACGTCTTCATCCTGCGCCATCATCAAAACAGATCTTTTGATTGTCGACGCTTACGGTCTTCAAAGGTATAAACATCGTTCCCTCTATTACTTACATGTCTCATAGATAGATCTTGGCTAGTTGTGGTTATCGTCGGTAGGCATATTATTTTCTGCACACGAACCCCTTCATGTTGTTGCTGCCATGCCCATGTATGCTATGTGCACTCTAAACATCTCCATTACCATCTTCATACACTTCGAAAAAAGGAACAGACAATTCATATGGAGTGGAAAGGATACCCATATACAAGGTAAATTTCTTGCAAGGTGGCAAATGATATGCAGACCTAAAGACAAGGGAGGATTGGGAGTACTTTATCTCAGAACTCAGAATCAAGCTTTTCTAATAAAAAAAATCTCCACAAGTTTTATAACAAAAGTGATATCCCTTGGATGAACCTAGTTTGGAGAGCTCATTATAGTGGCACTTCTGCCCCCACACTCCTTAAGACCAAAGGGATTCTTCTGTTGGATATATTGTATGGGTCTTGTAGAGCTATACATAGGTATGGCATCATGTTGCATTGGTGATGGCAATACTATGCTCTTATGGAAAGATATGTAGAATGGATCCATTCTTGAGCTCAAATACCCCAACCTTCACTCCTTTGTTGTAAATGAAGACATCACCATGAAAGAAGCCCTAGCGATATCCTCTGAAAACATCTATGACATGTTCCAGTTACCTCTCTCTATTGTTGCACACTCTCAGCTCCAAGAATTACACGAAGATCTCAACATAATATGTATATCTGAGGAAAATGTTACTTGGAAATTTCCGTGGGGAGATCAACACTATAGTACCAAGAATGTGTACAATTCACTAATTGGAAAACACCCCACACCCAAATCTATTGTGGATATTTGGAGAAGTTGCAATTTGCCCAGACAAAAAAATCTTGGCTCATGCGTAATGGCAGACTGAACACCAAAGACCTCATGAAGAAAAAGAACTTTTATGTAGAATTCTCTGACTGTGTGTTATGTGATACCTACCCATAAGAAACACTTCATCATCTCTTTTTTAATGCAATTTCAGTCAAAGTTTTTGGTGGAGCATTGGCATTGAATGGGATACTAACATATCCACTCCATGATCCAGGATGCTATCAACAAATATTCTCTCAGTTTTACGATGGCAATCATCATCACATGCTGCTGGAGTCTTTGGGATCAAACAAATAGATATATTTTGAAAGAGAAAATGCCCTCATGAAATAGATGTACTATCCATTTAAGAGTTTTTCTCAACTATTATACATAGAGCTAGTCCTAACTTGAAAGAAGGCCTGCAAGCCTGGTTTGACACATTGAAAGTGCATTGTTCATATCCCACACTCCACCTTATTTAAAAAATAAAATGACACGATAGGGGTTTTCCCTATTGTTTTGTGTCAAAAAGAATATGAAATGTAAAAATGATTTGGATAGTAATATGAATTTTGAAAACGATTGAAATTTCAAGGTTTTAAAAAGCTTGAGAGCATTAAAGGTCTGGGAGAAATATGGAACGTTGTACCTATATTTTGTTCTTTTGACTAAACTAAGAAATTAGAGTGAAATTCACTTTGCCACATGTAAGCATATGCTCTTACCATCGGAAAAATTGAAATGTAAAAAAGTTCCAAATGAAATAGTGCATACATTTCAACATTCTTTGTGTGCACGCCAAGTTTCGTGTTAAATCGATATTATTTGTGGTTTGTATAAAGAAGACCAAAAAAATCCCACGATGTAAAAAATATCGATTTTCGTGAAATAATTTTTTTCAGCACATAGATTGCCGAGGTGTACACGCAAATGTTTTTGTCATACTTAACATTTTAAAATGGGGTTAAAACATGTTTTTAAAACCGAGAGCTTATGCTCCGAGTACCGAAACCGCTCTACCGAACTTATACTATTATGTCTGTTCACTAATATAAAACGTTTTGGCATTTCAATTTAAACTACCAAAAATATTAGTGAACAAAGGTAGTAGTGTTTTTCTTTTGATAAATTTCGACAGTACTAGATCCGTAGCAAAATGGGCCTGCGGGTGGCCGGCCGTGGGGTTGGGGAAGGAAACAGTACTGACGGCCTGCCGTTTGCCGCTATTTGTCTAGCATTCACAAGCTTGTGGCAAGTGGCATATAACACCCCAGGTAGAAACCCTACCTGAGATGCTACCGCACTACAACTAGATCTACAAAGTATGGAACATATTTGATAATTGGACAGAGCTTCCCCTGTAAGTAAGAGCATCCAGGAAAAGAATTGATACGAATCTGATAACAAAACATGTCAGATAACTAAACATGTCACGACTTAAAAAAACATCCACAGAACTCATAAAAGTTGTGAAAGTCTAGAGATGTACAAAAACGGCTCAACCAACTACTGTAGAAAGCCATTGATTATTATTTGAAGTTATGTGACGTGCTTAATGATGTAGAGGTGCTACGCCCATATCCCACACATGTCGCTTATTAGTACCTTTACCGATAGCGAACACGTTGATTGGGAATAATCCCACACACTGCAGACTTGACCACAAGGAATCGAGCAAGGGGGTGATGGAGAGGGGTCTTCTCTTCCTTCTCCTCTTCTTGTCACCTACTTGTAGGAGTGGGTCGTGGTGCAGTTGGGGAATTCAGTGAAGAAGTTGGAAGGAGGAAGGAGGAGGCGCCATGGATAGAGATGAGGCTCACGGTTGAGGAAGAAAAGAGGCAGAGGGCTACCTTGGAGATCAGGATGAGCTTCTCACGTGTGGAGGAAGAGATGAGGGTCAGCTGTACTTTTTTTATAAAAATTAAATATGTTTTTGAAACACCCCTTAAATCGTATCCCTTGAATTGATAAATCCCTCTAAGATGCATCCGTAGTCCGATTTGGACAAATGAGTAGTCCATTTCGATTGTCTCGACGAGTCCGATTGAACCATGGACTCGGATCTTTAAGAAGAGGCTTGTTCTGAAAGATCACATGAAGATGGACATGAAGGAGATAATTTCACGATAATATCTTAGAACAAAGAGTACTCCACAATCGAATGTCTCAGAGAGATGTCCTGGACTGTCGTCTATGATTTGAAATTCAAGAATGACAGATAAAATGGTCTTCAACGGTGATGACAAGAACCTCGATGAAAATATCCAACAAAATACGGGGTATTACATGGCAAGTGGCATGTGCTGATGTAGAGAGTAAACACAGTTACGCAAGTGGCGCGTGCTTACGTATTTATCGGCAATTGTGTGCCCGTGCTACTTAACTTCTCCAAAATTATCAGCATTCCAAATGGCTCCAAGTGATCATGTGCTGGTAGCGCCAGCTCGGCCACGCACAGGTGGACTCTACGTGCATATTTCTGTACCAATACAAAAGCATGAGTTCGTAGAGATATATTTTTTTTTGAACTTAGGCAATGCTTGATTGATTAAGTCGAAAAGAGTTGGACAATTTATAAGGAAAACCAGCCATATTTTCAACCACAAGCATTCGCCTTATTCTATAACCATTTGACAAAGGAGATGTCATGTCCTCCCCTCTCCCCTAATCATTTATGTAGTTTTTACTTCTGTTGCAAGAGATCCCAGGCCCTCAATTTCATTAAGATTTTGGAGCACAAGACAACAGCACACACTTTCTAGGCATGGTCGTTAAGAAACCTCTCTGCTATTTTTTAATAAAGAGAATATGTAAACTATCAAGAAAATACCAATTATATTCGCCCTCCACAACAACAAAATGTTAAAAAATTAGTCGAAACATTAATCATGCACACAACCACAAAAAGCAAAAAACTACCACAGAAGTGGGGAACAAACACCACCACTGGCAACACCTATATATGAAATAGGTTTTACTATAACGAGAATAGTGAACAAGCGACGTCATCGCCTGATCTAACAATCAAAGTTAGATCATGGCTTTTCAATCTAAAAGAAAAATCTACCATAAAGAACAATTCCTTCAAGAAGAAAAATGGCTATTGTTGAATAAAAATAATAACGCGACTCAAACTAAACTAGACCGGAGAAAAACCAAAAAACTACCAGGTCCCGACGGTAGCCAACATGGCAACATGGATTATAGGCAACACCCATTTACTTAAACATATGTCATGTTGACGATTGTAAACCTCGTGTAACACCATGACAAGTTTCCAAGACCACTTGAAAGTATATCTAGGGTTCCTATGAGGTTTTGGATGATTAATGATCAAACAATTAAGCAACTAACTGTTGCAGGTTTTAGTTTCAATTGGTGATTAAATTATGTCAAAGTGGGCCCAACAATTGAGAAGAAGTGTGGCTTTAATGAACATTTAATTAATTGTTTAGAACGTCTAGCTTTAGACTAGCCACAATGGGGTATCATAGGTAGTATCATGCATGTCATGTTGGTAAAAAGCTGACGTGACACTGCAATTAATGATAAGAGAGGTGATAGTGGTATCATAGGAGATACCGTAACATAACGGTTCCAATGCAAGATGAGTCTACAAGCTAATAAATATATTATTATATGATACCACATATATATTACTACCCATTGTGGAGGTAGTAACATAGACTAGTATCATATGCATGATACTATATATGATACTCTCCATTGTGACTAGTCTTAGCCGTCCTCTCACACCGAAGCTGGAGAGATCGCGGGCGTGCCACGGCGTTGTGACAGTTGCTCGCCACGTGACTACACGAGATGTCGTCCGAAAAGGTTACAACGCGTGACATTTTCTCTTTTTTCTAGGAAAACTGCAGCGCAACCTTTTCTCTCCTGTGTGCATCGCTCGCCGCCGTTTTACGGTAGAATTGAAGGGTAGTGAAACTATAAACAACATTTTATAAGAGGCAGTGCAAAAATAAGCAGGGCATTGTACACAGTGTTTTTGCGTAGTATTTTGTATTTGTAGATTGCAGTTAGTTGTGGTGTGCGGCGGGCTGCACTCAGTCACAGCGCATTCAGCGCGTTAACCATTTATAAAGATTTTGAAGTGAGTAAATTGGTCGTTGCAATCTAATATTTTGTAGATGGATTATCGTAGGGTGTACTACAAGCTGCACTCCATTTAAAACCAGAACATGAGTACACTGGAAGGCTGTGCAAATAAGTGCTTAGGGAAGTGCTCATAAGGTTGGACACTAGTGTATCAGAAGGCAATGCAATACAGACGCTCAGAATGGGACATTAAAATGGGTTGCATGAGAAGGCAGAGCATCATTTCAGCGAAAGTCAATGCAAAACATGCACTCAAGACGGAACATAAAAATAGTGGAAAACATGCACTCAGTACAGAACATCGGCGCGATAAAATGCAGTACAAAACAACCACCCACGACAGAACGTCAAAACACAGCAAACCATGACATAACATGCACTCAGTGCAGTGCAACCACACACAGTGCAGGAAAAGTTGTTGCACTGCCAACCCGAAGGCAACCTATACAATCTAGGCAGTGCAAAAAAAAAGTTCGGAGAAACGTATCAACATGGACTTTGTTTCAAGATCTTGACGCGAGAAACGGTTCGTGATTTAGGCGCAAGAAATTTTATTTTTCGTCTTTGAATCTACGAAAAAGGAAAAAAATGTGCCCTCCCACCAAGGGGACTCACGCACAACGCGACAAGTGGTGCACTCTGGTGCGGGTGATTCCACTAGTATAGAATGATGATATGGGCACGGGTCAAAACCTAATCGGCAACGGAAAAATGCTCTGTTTCCCATGGCTGGTGGTTGATGTGACGGTCTCAATGGCGAGGAGTTTTGCACTACTGCCTATATTACATGGAATATGTAACGGTTGCTTAAATTCGTTACATCAGATGTGGAGATAAATTTTAACCATTTTTAATGAGGGCTATAGAAACAAAAAAAACACGATTAAGCGGACTGCGCCGTCGATGGAGTCCAACTCCTGCGACTAGACGGCCGACGGTTCGTCACCGTGTTCGCCCTGCCGTACAAAAGTTAATCCGACGACGATGTCTTCAGTGCACCGTTGAGGTAGTCCCGGTCCTAAATCTTCACGGCCGCCGGATGGTTGTCGTCTTCTACCTCAGTTGCTACTACACAAAATTCTTACTCCCTGGGACGCCGACTTCAGTGGACCATGGATGGAGGCCCGCTCCTACGTCTTCACGATTGCCGCAAAGTTTTCGGGCTTCCTCCTCACTCTATGTGGCAGACGTGTTTGGGGTTGTCCGGCACCCCCGAGTCGGCTTTAAAAGTTGGGTGTGGACAAATGGATGCGAGACATATTTTTGGTCCATACTGACCAATGTGGGGCGTCCATGTGGGTCTTTTTGGTGTGTGAACTGTTATGTTTCTAATCTTGTCTGTCATAGTTTAAATCAGCTAGTTTGTTTTACTGTTCAATAGTTAGGCACAAGTCGCAACTTTTGCATACCGTGCACGAGCTTGTTGCAACCTCTGCACTGTGCCCATGGAAACGCGTCCCAAGCTGAGCTAGGTCGGTGACTGGAAGCCGGTATACGGGACGTTCTACCGCAGCGTCGAGCCTCCGGTATCTCGTCCACACGAGGCCAGGCATCACGTTTGCGGTTGGCTATGTCAGCCGTTTCATGGAGGTACCCACGGCAGAGCATCAGGCTGTAGTGAAGCACCTGCTACGTTACATTGCAGGAACCTTGAATATTGGCATCTGGTTTGAGAGAGGGTGCGGAGATCCCAAGCTGCTAGGGTATATCGACGGCTCGACGCCGAGATGGCCGGAGAGTGGACGGCCGAAAGAGCACAACGAGCTGCAGCGCGTGGTGGCACTGTCCTCCCGCGAATCTGAGTACATTGTTGCTGCCACTGCTGCATGCGAGAGCATCTGGCTAAATCGTCTTCTGGGCGAACTACTGACCGAGGAGCCACGTGCGCCGAAGTTGTTGGTTGACGACAAACCGGCGATCTCTCTCTGCAAGAACCCTGTGTTCCATGATCGTAGTAAGCACATAGCTACTCGCTTCGACTTCCTCAGAGAATGTCTTGAGCAGGAGGAGCTTGAGGTCGACTAAGTTAATTAGCACGGAGGCTCACCTCGTTGCCATTCTGACAAAAGCTCTCTTGGGCGTGTCCACTTAAAGGAGCTGAGGAGCAAAATCGGGATGACGGGGAATAACTGGGACAAGATTAGGGAGGTGATTTGTTATGTTTCTAATCTTGTTGCACGTAGTTTGTAACAGTGTTTTCCATTTCAGTAGTTAGGCACGAGTCGCAACTTGTGCCTACCGTGCACGAGCATGTTGCATCAGGTCTCGTTTTCCTGCCTTTTCATAGCATTGTGGTTTTGCACGTTCAGAACCTCGTGGGATGGCGTGAGTCTACCGGATCATGTCGTAGAAGTAGGATCCCTGCCAGCCACGTTTTCCCTTTTGTTATGGATAAAAAGAGAGAAGAAACAAAAAGGCTGTAAGTTTTTAGACGGCGCAAAGTCTTCAGACTTCCTCGCGTGTGAGTTTCAGATATAGGAGAGCTGACACGGACCATCATTGGACCGGTGGAGATGCTCTGATCGTCCATTCCAAACGATGGTGCCACATATATATATAACTACATAAGGTCAGTGGTGCCGTTTCCCCCTTACCAATTAAGATCGGTCCGCTGGTCAACTGACGAGTTGTGTTTTTCAAAAGAGAATCGTCAGCTAAAGACGAGTGTGTACTCTACCACTTGTATATTTACAGTAGCCTGGGATGAATAACGCTACACGGATTTTTGAGCAAATGCACATGGGTAATTAAGAACTCCGGCCTTAGTATACGTTGAGATTTGAACTTCTTCGCTTAAACTATCTGCTCATCATTTCGTGTTATTTACTAATCTATGGTACAGATCCCTCCCTCCTGTTCTGATGCCGTTCGATGCACGACGGGCCGATGTCATGTAGTTCGTCGATGCCATGTAGTCTATCATCCTGGCTATATCAAGTCGCCCCCATGGACGGTGTCGTCGAGGTGTTGTAGGTGGACGTTGGTTTGGGTGGAGTTTCGTGATGATAAGATGTCGAGATTTTAGTGGAACACGCACAAAAGTGGACACACAAAAAAAAATTAGATGTAAGTACTCAGATCTTCGAAAAAATTGATGTGTAATCCCGAATTGTGTAGTCTACTGCAATTTGGACGTCACTAATTTTCTGTGACGAAAGACTGGGTTGCAATTGTAAACCCATGTGTAACTTTCAGGTGCACAAATAATGATGCAAATCCAACAGTTTTAAAGCTACATTAATTCCCGATTTACCAAGAACTACCTCCGTCCTAGCTTATCAAAACGTTTTATAATCGGGGACAGTGGAAGTATATATAGCAGACACTGTATCGGAGTAGTAGTGCATGGCTACTTTAGAGCATCTCCAAGCATGGCCCCTAAACTGCTCCCAAACCGATCTTTTTGCGTCCGGGCTGGTTTATTTCGTGGGGACCAGCGTCCGCACGTCCGGCAGCCCCCAAACCCACACCATATGTGGGGGGAGTTTGGGGAGAATTAGCACGCCCAGACGCACGCCCGGACACATGTTGGACCACCTTTTTGGCATGTTGGACCACCTTTTTCCTTTCTTTTGTCCTTCAATCATTGCTCTTTTTCCCTTTCCACCAATCACATGCAAATGGTCCCACAGTTTGGGGTGACATTTGGAGGCAATGGTTGTAGGAGGCCAATTTTTAGAGGCGTACGCGGACAGTCGTCCGGACGTTTCGGGGCCGGATTTGGGGACCTCGCTTAGAGATGCTCTTACCTGCCAAAGAGGAAAGCCCCTGCCAAAGAGAGGGTTTCACAGAATAATGAAACCTTCAAACCCCCACGCGTCATCACCTCTCTGATTTATCTAGGGGTAGTTGTGTGGTACCGTGCGGCGTGACAGTCTACAGTGGAGTAGAGAGAGTAGGGTGCAGCCACTTCGCGATGGCAGACAAATACGCCGGCGGGGAAGTAGCGGCGGAGCGGCGAGCCAGGCAGAAACCAATGTGCACCGCCCCGATCATTCGCGCCATTCTGATCGTCCTCGCGCCGTCCGCTCTCTTCTTGTTAACGTCGGACGTGGCGTTCCCGCGCATTCGCATCGGGTACGCCCGCCGCGGCAGCGACAGCCACCGTGACGTTCCGGTCGGGTACGCCCGCCGCGCCAGCGACAGCCACCGTGACGTTCCGGCCAGCTACGCCCGCCACGGCAGCGACAGCCACCGTGACGTTCCGGCCAGCGCGCTCACGAACCTCGCGCCACCGCCGGCGCCTGAAGCCGCCGTGGCTGTTCCCATCGAAGAGCAGCGGCAGGAGGAGCAGCAGCCGCTCCCGCCGGTGCGCCAGCTGACCGTCCGTCCGTACTCGCTGGGGCCTGCCGTGCCGTACTACGACAACCTAAGAGCGGCGTGGCTGGCCGCGCACCCGCGGTTCCCGGCGTTCGTCGCGCCGGAGCGGCCGCGCGTGCTGGTGGTCACCGGTTCGTCGCGGCACCGGTGCAGCGAGCAGGAGGGCGACCACATGCTGCTCCGCGCGTTCAAGAACAAGGCGGACTACTGCCGCATCCACGGCTTCGACATCTTCTACAGCAACGCGGTCCTGAACGCGGAGATGTCCGGGTTCTGGACGAAGCTGCCGCTGCTGCGCGCGCTGATGGTGGCGCACCCGGAGACGGAGCTCCTCTGGTGGGTGGACTCCGACGTGGTGTTCACGGATATGCTGTTCGAGCCGCCGTGGGGCAAGTATGCGGACCACAACCTGCTGCTCCCCGGCTGGGACGATCTGGTGTACGACGACAAGAGCTGGATGGGCACCAACGCCGGCAGCTTCGTGATCCGGAACTGCCAGTGGTCGCTCGACCTCCTCGACGCGTGGGCGAAGATGGGGCAGAGCCTCCCTGTGCGCGAGCACTACGGGAAGATCTTCGCGGAGACGCTGTCCAACCGGGAGCCCTACGAGGCCGACGACCAGTCGGCACTCGTGTACCTGCTGGTGACGCAGCGAGAGAGGTGGGGGGACAAGGTGTTCCTGGAGAACTCCTACGTGCTGCACGGGTACTGGAAGGCGATCGTGGACAGGTACGAGGAGATGCGGAGCAAGGGGCGGCCGGGGCTCGGCGACGACCGGTGGCCGCTCATCACGCACTTCGTCGGGTGCAAGCCGTGCGGGGATCCGAACGGCGCCAGCTACGAGGCCGCGCAGTGCCGGCGAGGCATGGACCGCGCGTTCAACTTCGCCGACGACCAGATACTCAAGCTCTACGGGTTCCAGCACGAGTCGCTCAACACCACGGCCGTGCACCGCGTCAGCAACGAGACCGGACGGCCGATGGACGTGGACAACGAGGAGATCGGCTGGCTCCTGCACCCAACCTTCAGGGCCAAACCATTGTGATCCCTCAGTTAGTTTTTTCGATTGTTTTGGATCTGACTTGCAACATGTGATACTTTGTATGCACCATTTGGTCTATGCGTACTGACTTCTGCTGTGAAATGCAAGGTAATTTTTGTAGTGCCATCCAAAATGTTTTTGTTGGAAGAAGTCATAGCGTCCTTCGCAGGGCTCTCTGACTTGTTCGTCGATGTCCCTCGCTGACGCGCTCCCGCGCGCCTCGCCACCACCCACCCCACGCCACCCACTCCCGCCGACGGCGACGCCGCCGACGAGCCACCAGCCTCTAGGCTCTACCTCCTACTCCTACTCGGGCCCCCGAGCGAAGCTCTGCTTCGATTCGAATCTGTCTGTACATCGATTCGCACGCGATGTCGAGCTCAGATCCGGATCGCAGAGAGGAAGCGCCGACGCCGGAGAGGGAGGGAGCTCGAGTGCTGCTCTCGCTGCGGGAGGGGATTCCCGGCGAGGACCGGGCGACATCGACGAACAACTACAGAGGTCTGACGACTGCGACAAGGAGTGCGATGACGGGGATCGTCGAGAGCTGCAGATGCTGGGGCTGGACTCTGCTTCTCCTTCGCGGAGGTTGCGGCGAGGTCCGCTGAGCCATGGCGCGGGGAGAAATTGTCCCTCCGACGACCTCGGATCGGCCAGACTTGGGCGAGCTGCAGATGCAGATCGAGCAACTGAGCTTTCTGCGGGAGTTTCGGAGCGGGGAGTCACCACTGTGGCCGTCGCTGCGAAACTGGCGAGCTCCCCGGGAAGAGAACCCGTGGCGCAAATTCCGGAGGTCCTGAACTCGCCGCCGAGGTCGGAGCCTCAATCCAGAACCCTGGCCACCACCATTCGTGTTTCAGGCCTACCTAAGGTTCGCTTCACAGAGGATGGAGGTTTCATCCTGCAAACTCCGCCGCGGATGGAATCGCCTAACATCAGTTCAGTTTTGAAGCGCATGGAATTGGATGGGCAGCTCGATAGAGAGGTTCCGTCCTTCGAAGGCCCGCAGAAGGATTCAGTTAGTTCAGGAGCAAAGGCGGATAGCTGGAGGAGTTCAAATTTTGGGGAAAAGCGGAATTCAGAAATCCGCCTCCAATCTTACAGATGGGGCCGACAGCGAAGTAGAAGAAGACAAATTCTATAGCCAGCTATGGACTTCTTCCTCAGAGAGCGATTCGACTAGGGTTTCCCATACGCGCCGCCTGGTGTGGATCGAGAAAAGGCTGCTTGAGGAGAGAGCCTTCTCGATCGACGATTGCCACCCCGCTGCCGTAGGAGCCTGCTCGAATCCGGTCACTGTTTCTCTGTCAGCTGAACCGTGGGCTTCCGGTTGCAGAACCACCGTCCGTGAGATCCAGGAGAAGGTAGAGATGGCTGACAAAGCTAGAGGTCGTGGCCGTGGAAACAACCACGGAGGAGGTAAAGGTTTTCAGCAGAACTCTGATGCGCTTCTGCAGAATCAGGGGTTTGGGCAACCAGCGCCGCCTCCGTTTGGCTACCCACCGATGCAAGGGTTTGGTTTTCCTGGTCCGCAACCGTGGGGGGGTTTTCCCCCATTCCCTGGAGGGCCGTTCCCTGGCGGTCCCTTCCCTCCATTCCCACCTGGGCAGCAGTGGCAAGGACAACCCTGGCCAGGCCTGCAACAGCAGCAGATGGGGGAGGAAGGACTACCGCAGCAGTTTGCTCAGCAGCCGATGGCGCAGCCGCAGCAGTTTGCTCAGCAGCCGATGGCTCAGCCGCAGCAGTTTGCTCAGCAGCCGATGGCGCAGCCTGCTGGGAAGCAGAATCAACGCCCTGCCCAGAAACACAAGGCGAAGACCGCTGCTCAGACAGCACCACCTGCAGGGAAAGAAACCCAAGGAGACAGGAATCCCATCTATGAAGACGCAGTTTGCTACAACTGTGGTGAGGCGGGACACAGCACTGGTGCTTGTACATCTCCGAAGGCTTGTTTCATTTGCAAGAAAGTCAATCATGAGGTAGAAGACTGCCCTGTTAGGAGGCAACCACATCAGGTGGCGAGGTATGTGGGCAGCTCTGCTTCAGGACTTGGCTTTTACCACATTGACCTACCAGCAAAAAGTACCACTTGCAACGCTGCCAAAAATGTTGGGCTAGTGTACCTGGAATATGGAGAAGTCAGCAAAGAGGAGTTGGGCAAAGAGTTCTCTGTGATCTATAGGACCAATTGGCCGTGGCAGATTAGGCAGCTTGACAACTGGTCTTTCCTGGTCAAGTTTCCCCCACACATCTCTGTTGAAGATGTTGCTGGCTACCCAAGCTTTGGGTTAGCAAAAGAAGGTGTGTCAGTTAAGGTGGAAGCATGGAATGGGAAGATTGACTGCTTTGCTGAACTAGTGGAGGTCTGGGTAAAGCTTAGGGGAATGGAGCCAGACTGGGTGGAGTGGGCAACCATAGACCAAATCACCTCAGTTTTTGGCATTCTCTTAGACGTGGATTGGAAGACCAGATACAATGATGTCTGCGAGGTGGTTAGAGTCAAGATACTATGCAAAGACATCAGTAAGATACCGCAGGACAGAGTCTTTGGCATTGGTGGTGATATGTTCATCATCAAAATTGAAGTAGAAGTCCCAGGAACACCTACTGAGAAAGCTATTGATGCTATAGAAGAAGATGACCCTGAAACAGACAAGGACGCAAGCAACTCTGGCAGTGGCTCAGGGCTTTCCTCTAGAGGCAGTTCACTGCAAGGGATGCCCCCAGCGGCTGAGAAGAATCCAAACAATAGGAACTCAGGGAGATCAGGCAATGTAGGAGCAAAATCTGTAGCAATGGAAGTAGAGAACAGCTGCAATGATGTCGAGGAACCTTTCTCTCCAGTAAGTCTGCTAAAAGATAAGATTGATGAACAACTCGTTCACATTGATAAAGGTGTGATTTCTTGGGTGATGGATGAATCAGCTGGGCAAGGCGCAGGGTATAACCTTCTTCAAGACATGGAACTGGCAGATGAGGTTGATAATGCAGATGCCTTCTTCTCTGAAACAACAATAGAACCAACTGCGACAGCCATGACGTACAAGCAGGCTCTTACATCTAGCCCCGCGCCAGCTGAGAATCCAGAAACCAATGAACAAACGCTGCATGTTGAACAAGCCAAGCATCAGAAAGCTCAGAAGAAAGACAAGGCATGGGGCCGATTCAAGGTACCAGACAGAGCTCGAGGCACACAGTTGATGGGCTCTCCATCATGGAGAAAGCTCAGCTCAAAAAGAAGAGTGATAACCTGGAGGAACCCGTACTCAAGAAGAGGAACAAAGGTATCGCTCCTAAAACTCAAGGAAACAACTCCTTTACTGTTTTTTATGATCCCAGCTTTATTACTATCGCACAATCAGTAGGGTTGAAATTACCGAAGTACAAAACAATGATATAGATACTGGTCAGCAGCCCCTTTCTGACTTTGTTAGTGTAGATTCTGACCCATGTGCAGTTTCGCCACATACTCCTGGCCACTATTTGGGTGGACCTGAGGATACTTGTGACAGTGAAACTGCATGGTCGAAAGTCAAAAAAATTGGGCGGGGCAAGCACCCCAAGACAAGAGTGTCTAAATGAATTACGCCATTTGGAACATTAGGAGTATCTCTGCTCCAGGTAGAAAAGAGAATATAGCTGATTTTTTCGCGAAAGTTAAGCCCACTATCATTGGTTTCCAAGAGACAAAGAAAGAATCCATTTCAGATTCTTTTCTTAAGTCTCTAGTAGGTGGCAAACTCTTTGCCTGGAAATCATTACCTGCAATAGGCACCGCAGGGGGCCTATTAATGGGAGTAGACTTAGACATCTTTGAGGTAATTAGTTGGGAAGTGAAAACCTTCTCTATTTCTTGTTTCCTTAGAGTTAAATCCTCTGGAGTTACTTTCAGAGCAGTTAATGTTTACGGTTCCCCTTATGAAGAAGGAAAAGAGAGCTTTATCTCAGAGTTGCACGAGCTGCTTATCAGCTGCAACACCATGACTATTGTAGCAGGAGATTTTAATTTAGTTAGGTTCTCTTCGGATAAGAGTAATGGCAATATCAATCACAAATGGTCTGATAAGTTCAATGCCTGGGTAGAAATTTGGAGTCTCATAGAAATTAGAATGGGGAATAGACGTTATACTTGGACAAATAACCAAGTAGACGCTATCCAGGCAACGCTGGACAGGTTTTTCTGTACCACTGACATGGAACAGACCTTCCCGCTTGCTACAGTTCAGGCTCTTCCTCGTATAGGAAGTGATCACACACCAGTCCTTTGGGATTCGGGAGTTGGTCAAAGAGTAAAACCTTCTAGTTACAAATTAGAAAAGTGGTGGCTCCTTAGAGCTGATTTTGTAGAAGTAGTTGAGAAAAGTTGGCGAGCACCCACTAAACAAGGTAGTGCTATAGATATTTGGCAGGAAAAGCTTAGAAGGTTCAGGAAGAACACAAAAGGCTGGGGATACAACATTGAAGCAGAACTTAGGAAACTAAAAAGAGAAATGATGTTAGAATATGACTTCTTAGATATTAAAGCTGAAACAGAGGAACTCACGGATGACGAATCCGCGAGAATGAAGTACATATTTAGTGAGATGAATAGAATTTGGCTTAAAGATGAGATAAAAGCCAAACAGCGAGCTAGAGATAGAGATATTAAAGAAGGTGATAGGAACACCTCTTACTTCCATGCTGTGGCAAATGAAAGAAGGAGGAAAACCTTAATTCATTGCCTACAGGGCCTGATGGCCCTGTAACTGACCAGCAAGGCATGATGGATATAGCAGTAGATTTTTATAAAGATTTGTTTAAAAAAGAAGACAGAAATGGCTTCTCCTTAGCTGACGATTTCTTTAATGATGAGGAGCTAGTTACCTCTGCTGAAAATGATATACTTGACTCTCCCTTCTCAGAAGAGGAAGTCAAGGATGCACTTTTTAATTCCTATGCAGACGGGGCCCCTGGCCCTGATGGCATACCTTTTTTCTTTTACCAGAAATTCTGGTATCTAGTTAAAGATGATATTATGGCAATGTTTAAAGATTTCCACCTTGGGAAGTTGGACATTTTTAGACTCAATTTTGCCATGGTCTCGCTAATCCCTAAAGAAGCTGATGCTATGCACATGAAGAAATTCAGGCCCATCAGTCTCCTAAACTGTAGTTTCAAGCTTTTTACTAAAGTTTTGACTAACAGATTAGGAAAAATCATGGACAGATTAATCTCCCCAAATCAGTCAGCGTTCATTAAGGGGAGGTATATACTGGAAAGTGTAGTCACAGCACACGAGGTGCTGCACTCGGTTCACAAGTCTAAAAGTAAAGGTGTAGTTTTAAAATTAGATTACGAGAAAGCTTTCGATAAAGTTAATTTAGATTTCCTTTTAGAACTTCTAGCGAAAAGAGGTTTTAGTAGTAACTTTATCCTGCTTATCAGGAAAATTATCTTAGGAGGCTCAATAGGTGTCAAATTGAACAATGTAGAGAGCCATTTCTTCCTGACTGGGAAAGGGCTCAGGCAAGGGGATCCCCTGTCTCCCTTGCTGTTCAATTTAGTGGTAGATGTTCTTACCAAAATGCTTGTTAAAGCATCTGATCAAGACCTAATTAGAGGTTTGTGTTCGGACCTCTGCCCAGGAGGTGTCATCAGCCTACAATATGCTGATGACACTATCCTTTTCGTTGATAATGACATTCAGCTAGCTGAAAACCTTAGAAGAACTTTAGTATGCTTTGAGCAGGTCTCAGGCATGAGAATCAATTACAGTAAAAGCGAACTCATTCCCATCAATATGGATGAGGATGAAGCTAAACCTTTCCTAGACACCTTCTCTTGTGTCTTAGGAACTTTCCCTATTAAGTATCTTGGAGTTCCCCTCCACTATGATAAGCTTAGGAGAGAAGACATTCAACCTCTGATAGATAAAATCCTTAAAAGAATTGCAGGCTGGAGGGGCAAACTACTCTCCTATGGAGGTAGACTGACCCTCATTAAATCGTGCCTGGCCAGCATACCAATCTATCTCCTCGCTTTCTTTAAATTCCCAAAATGGGCTCTAGATCTTATAAATACCCAAATGGCAAATTGCCTTTGGAATGACTTTGAAGGTCACAGGAAAATCCACTTAGCAAATTGGCAATTAGTTTGTATGAAAAAAGAGTTTGGAGGACTCGGTATCCCAAACCTTCGGGACCTGAATGTGTGTCTATTAGGATCCTGGATCAAAAGATACGCATCAGGAGACCAGAGACTGTGGAAACAAATAATAGACTCAAAATACAATGCTTCCTCTCCAAACATCTTTAGTAGTGATGTCTCCGGCGCATCCACTTTTTGGAAAGGAGTGATGTGGGCAGCCCAAGCTGTGAAATTCGGTTACAGATGGGTTGTTGGAGATGGTAGGAAAATTAAATTCTGGGAGGACTGCTGGTTCGGTTCCTCCCCCCTAGCTATTCAATTCTGGCACATTTACTCTGTCTGTAACGAGCAATGTGCGACGATTTCAGAAGTGTGGGATGGGCATTCTTTGAAGCTTTCGTTTCGAAGGAACTTCTCCCCCGCGCTAATGGAACAGTGGTATGAAATAGAAAATATAGCGCAAGGAGTTACTCTCACTGGCGACACGGATTCTTTGATCTGGGCATATACCAGCTCCGGAGTTTACTCTTCTAGCTCCTTGTATGCTATTATTAACTTTAGAGGTGTTAAGCAGATCTATACACCAGCTATCTGGAATATTGTTGTTCCTCCAAGGATACACATCTTTCTTTGGCTGGTTCTTAACAATAGAATAATGACTAGAGATAATCTTAAGAAAAGAAACATGAACAAACCTGAAGAATGCGTTTTCTGCAGTGAAAAAGAAACTGTAGGTCACCTTTTCTTTGATTGTTTAGTTGCTAAGTTGATCTGGATAGATATTAGCAAATTCCTCGGCTTTGCTATTGGCAGAGACCTTAGTTCGGTTACCCATTATTGGATTGCTAATTCCAGACATGCTGCACTAAATATGATTTGTTCAGCTGTTCTTTGGTCCATCTGGACACTTAGGAATGATATTATTTTCAATGGAGTAACTTGGATTAGCATGCAACAGATTTGGTGGCGTATCTTAAGAACCATCAAGAAGTGGGAATGCCTTTTCAAGGCATCGATGACGGACTTGGTGGGAAGTTTCTGCCAACACTTCCGCCAAGAGCTCCTGTTACCCATCAGGATCACACAAGTGTGACAAAAAGCTCGTCATCTGAAGCTTGGCAACCCCGCCGAGACCCTCTCTCAGGACTGACTGAGGATTGGCAAAAGCTGGAGCTCGTCGGCGCTGCGCCTGGAGCGCTCTGGTCAAGCCCCACATCGCCGCTGGATGGAGCATGTTTCATGACTCCGCCGACACCCACCCAGCTCAGGCCCGCGCGATCCCCCAGGTGGAGCAGGTGGCTCTGCTGCTGACGGAAGGGTGAACTCCACCAACTCGCTTCTGCTAGCAGTTTGCTGTAACTACTTGTAATAGGAGTTTGGAAAACTAGAAATCTGGAACTTGTAATAGCTGGTAGTTTGCTTTACGTTCTTTGCCTTCACTTTCGCTGTTACTCTTCCTGAGAGAAGAGCTGAACATCTGTAAGACTTGTCCGTTCGCGGGTTTCTTAAATGGAACCGGGAGGGATCTCCTGTTTTTCTAAAAAAAATGTTTTTGTTGTTCATGATTCTTCATTTGCCGCAAAAAAAAAAAAGAGACAGCAAGCTGCAAGCGTACAGCTTTGCTGCATCATGCATGGCACATTTTCCTGTTCTTCAGCTAGCTGGTTGTAGAATTCACGGTCAATATTTCTTTTAAACGTCAGGCCAAAATAGAGAGAGAGAATTGCCCGTTATCACGGAAAGCTGGTCGAAAACCGATACAACAACGACACACAGGCCAAGCCCAAGACCGCGCCCCTAACGGATCGCCCGCGACCGAAGACGGCACCCTACCACACCGGAGTCGCCGCTTCGGCACCCACAGCAACCCGAGGCCGTGCATCCACCGAGCCTACAGCTCTACCGCTCAAGCCACCAGGGCAGACACCTAAAACACGGTCAAAATGAATACGGAACTGAGCCAGGGAGCCAAACCGAAGATGCCGGCCATCGATAAAACTGTCCGCGTGCTGAACAAAAAGATGGAAAATCAAATTGTAGAGGATGTCCCTTTGGAGCAGGCTCGTAAGCAATTTGTGGGTACCTTCAAGACGCAGTTGCCTGACTCCTCTTTGTAGACGCTCGCTCATCTTATCTTTTCAAACTCAACATGCCGAGCCTTGCCGCCGTTGACGACGCCCTCTTAGGTCTGGCTGGTCCAGGGGGTGTGGAGATCGCACCTTCAGCTGAGTAGGAGACCTACGCCTAGTTCTTTTGCCTTGTCCAGCGTGTTCTGGACCATGGCGAGGGCCGAGTTTTTATAAGTTTTGACCGGCTGAGTTTTACTACGGCCGGTCTTGTATCTTCTTTTTTATTTTGGCCTAGGTCTCCGTTGTTTGCTCTTTCTATATCAATATAAAGGCAAGGATTTTGCCTTTGTTTCAAAAAAAATACTGAATTGCTGAGACTACAAAGTACAAGCAAATTTCACACACCAGTACTGTGCCGTTATACTCCCCTCCAAGTGCCCGAACATGACTTCAAATGCAACGCGCGAAAGACTGCACCCTATCACAGACCTGGTGAAACCCGACAAATCATTTTTTTTTCTCTCCCCATTGAGTAATTTAGTCTCCCCCCACCCCCCCCCCCCTCATACGCGTTTCGTGTCGCCCCCGCGGCGAACGAGACGCCCCTCATCCCGCCGGCAGCTCCTCCTCCCTCCCGTCCTTCTCTCCCGCCGCCGCCGGCGAGAGCCACCAGGTCAAAGCCCGCGCGCGGTGCTGGAGGCGGCGGTCGTCTTCTACCCGGCGTCTGGAGGGCCTCGCGGGGCGGTTTCTTCAGGCGGCGGTGCGCTCTAGCTGGTACCTCGGCCAACGGGCGGCGGAGCTCTTGGCAGGCGGCGGAGACCTGCCGTGGCCGGCGAGGCCGGTGACGGCAGTGGCCATGGGAGGATGGCGGCGGCCAGATCTGGGCCTAGGTTTGGGCCTAGGTCTGGGCTGCAGTGGGCCCGGTCGGTGCTCAAGGCATGCGGGCTGCTTGCGGGTGGTGCGGAGGCGCCGCATCCGCCGTGCTCGTCGCCCATGTTGCCTCCTCTCTCCTCTGCAGGTCGCGTGTGGGCTAGATACGGGCCAGGCGGTCTCGGATCTGGAATCCACCATCCATGCCCGTTTCGTGGTGTCCCGTTGGTGCGAGTACCTGGACGCCGGGGCGGCGGTCCTGGATGGAGAGGCTGCACGCCGGGCTTTGCGGCAGGCAGCGTTGCAGCGGTGGTGGCGCTTCTGGTTGGCTGCATGGGTAGCGACGAGAGGGGCGGTGGGTGATCCTGGTGTTGTCGTCTTCGCGGTGGCGGCTCCCTTGTCCGGATCTAGAGAGCTTGAGTGGGTGGCGGCGTTCCCCTTGTCGGGTTGCTTTGGTGATCCTCGGGTGGTTTGGGTGATGGTCCGAGCGAGAGCTCTGCGTTTCGGCGCCGGCGGCGACGACGCTTATGGGCGTCGTATCCCTCTTGGGGGCGCCGTTGTGGGTCCGCTCTCCATGCCAGGGCTCCGGATGAAAATCCTATTCCGTCTTCGGACTCGGCGGCGGCGTTCTGCGTCGTTCCTTCTTGAGGGCGTTGTCGTGGAGCTCAGGGTCCTGTTTGTTACAGATTCGAGTTTGCCCTATTCCTGACGTGAAGCTTCTCTCGGCTCTGACATGGGACGACCTCGCTGGTCTCCTATCATTTACACGTGATATCGTTTCATTGTTCTCGGTCCTCGCTGTTCGCTGGCAGGATCAGCGCTCCGCGGCCCGGAGCGAGAGGGCAGGCGGCCCTCTCCAGCAATGGATTGGTGTGTTCAATGCAACGTTATCTGGTGGTTTTATCGGGAGGCGCGTCTTCGTTCTTGTTCGGTAGTCTAGGTTGCCTAGTGTTAGGTGTGGCTTCTCTGGTTTTCTTGCTCGACTTGGAGTTGGAGGCTTCGCTTCCCTCTCGTTTGTCGTTTCTTTTGACTTGCTTCTGTAAGAGGGTTTCCTCACCACCTGTATCAGTTTGGCCGTTGTGACTTTATTTATAAAGCGGGGCGAAATCCTGTTTCATGGAAACCCGACAAATCAAGATCTGTTTGAGGTCAGAAAGAGAATCATGAGCTAGAGACGAGTGTTTACTCTACCACTTGTATACTTACAGTAGTCTGGGAAGAAGAATCCTACTACACAGATTTTGAGCAAATGCACATGGGCAATTAAGAACCCCCAGCTCCCTAGTATGCGTTGAGATTTGAAGCTCTTCACTTACAGAAACTATCTGCTCAGCATTTTGTACTTATTTAACCTACGGTACCTCTCCGTCCATAATCGTGATTCCAGTCCACAGATTCCCATGCATACTTGATTCTTTTACCAGCTTAAAAAAAGATGGAAAGAGCGTGCTGTGCACACTCCACTCCTCTCCCCTCTCCCCGTTGACGTTTGCCAGACGATCAACGGCTAAAATGAGCATACAGGTATGATCGTGCTGATCGATCGAAGATACTTTACGCTGTTTGCCGACCGAATACACACAAACGAAAAAAAAAACATTCGTGGGCTAAAGTGCGTGCAACTCGCGGCGCCGGACGACCTCACCGGCCAGCTAGCAATAGCATAGCAACAATGGCGGAACAGCACAATGGCACGTCAGCGGGAGACCGGCGATCCGGCCGCTGGCAGAAGTACTCCTACGGCTTCCCGGCAGGCACCACTATCCCCCTCGTCGTCGTTCTTCTGGTCGCCGGTGCGTTCTTCCTCATCCTCGGCCCGAGCAACTCCGTCCTCACCCTTCCCACCCTCCGCGTCGTCTTCAACAGCCCCATCCAAATCTCCGCCGAAGCTACCCCGCCACCGCCATCGCCGCCGCCCGCGGCTAGCAACGTGAGCGTCGAGGACGTCGGCCTCCCACCTCCCCGGCAGCTGAGCGACCCGCCCTACTCGCTGGGCCGCGCCATCCCGGACTACGACGCGCGCCGGTCCGCGTGGCTCGCCGCGCACCCGGAGTTCCCGGCGCGCGTGCACCCCGCGGGCCGTCCCCGCGTGCTGCTCGTGACGGGCTCGGCGCCGTACCGGTGCCCCGACCCCGACGGCGACCACCTGCTGCTGCGCGCGTTCAAGAACAAGGCGGACTACTGCCGCGTCCACGGCCTGGAGGTGTTCTACAACACGGCGTTCCTGGACGCCGAGATGTCCGGGTTCTGGGCGAAGTTGCCGCTGCTGCGGTCGCTGATGATGGCGCACCCGGAGGTGGAGTTCATCTGGTGGATGGACTCGGACGCGGTGTTCAAGGACATGGCGTTCGAGCTGCCGTGGGAGCGGTAAGCGGAGCACAATCTGGTGCTCCACGGCTGGGAAGCCAAGGTGTACGAGGAGAAGAGCTGGGTCGGCGTCAACGCCGGCAGCATGCTCATCCGCAACTGCCAGTGGTCGCTCGACCTCCTCCACGCGATGGCGCCCATGGGACCTCGTGGCCCCGTGCGCGACATGCACGGCGAGCTGTTCGCCAAGGAGCTCTCCGGCCGCCCGCCGTTCGAGGCCGACGACCAGTCGGCGCTCATCTACCTGCTCGTCACGCAGCGGGACAAGTGGGGGGCCAAGGTGTTCTTCGAGAACTCGTACGAACTCAACGGGTTCTGGGAGCTCATCGTGGACAGGTACGAGGAGCTGCGGCAGAATGGACGGTGGCCGCTCGTGACGCACTTCGTCGGATGCAAGCCGTGCCGGCGGTACGCGGACAGCTATCCGGCGGACCGGTGCCGTCTCGGGATGGAGCGCGCCTTCAACTTCGCCGATGATCAGATATTGAAGCTGTACGGGTTCGGACACGAGTCGCTCAACGGCACCACCGTGCAGCGCGTCGGGAATGAGACCGGCGGCCCGCTGGACGCGGAAGACGAGGAGCTCGGCCGGCTGTTGCACTCCACGTTCAGGGCGACCGCAAAGACAGCCTAGACGACGACTAACCTGGAATATTTTGTTTTGTCGTTTTCCATATTTGTTATTTTCAGTATGGGGCTTTCTAGTTTCTAGAGCATCACGACCAAGTCCAATTACTGGACCACCTGAACAATCCGATGTTGTCATCTCAAAGCTAGGAAAACTGATATAGCCAGTGCGATAATCAGCAAGTGCTAGGCGACAGTCGGTTGTACAAATATTTGCTACAGCCGCCTTCCGCACCGTCGGATCCATTTGAGTACATCGCTCCCGCGTGTCTGATCTATGTAGCAAAATGTTTCGTGTAACATTTTTTATCTGCTTATGCAACATCGCATGTAGCAAAAAAATCAAAAATGTTCTGTCAAATCAAATGTAGCAAAACAAAAGTCAAACGCAACTCTTTTTTTTTCCTCATGTAGCATAGTGTGTAGGAAAAAAGAATTCGGATATGTAAACACAAGACTTGTAGCACTTTAAACAAATCCATGTAGCAAAACCCAAAAAGTTATGCAACAAATCCCCATTTAGTTGTAGCAAAACGTCACCAAAGCGTGTCACTTTTGCAAAAAAAAACTCAGAGAATCCAATATTTGTGTCCAACTCATCCAGCACTACACGAACACATATGTAACATTGCGCCAATAACTTTGTAACATCACACATAAAACATTGTAGCACTTTGCCCATACTCACACAACAAAAATGATGCACTCGTGTAGCAAAACACACACTGCATGCAACATTGAAAAATCCCCAAAAAAGCTAACCTCCACCGTCGGCCATGGAGACACCGCCATGGCTTATTCGAGCTCGCTAGCCACCAATCTGACACGCCAGAGGCCACGCAAAGCCATATCGAGTGAATCCCCTGCCAATCCGTCTGCAAATTGCTCTTCCCCGGGTCGATGCCGTCCATGGATTCCATGGAGACCTCCGCCATGGCGTGCATGGTGACCTCACCAGGCACAACACGCCTGGGGAAGGGGGCGGAGGGATCCATCCGGTGATCTTGAGTCAAGATATCACTGTCTAACGACAGCAGGATCCCCCATTGCAGGGCTTTCTCGGCAAGCTGCAGGATTCACCGATGTCTTCCATGGTTGCCCTCGATACGGTGGGAGGAGCAGCGACGGCTGCACAGGCCTGGAGGAGCAGTGAAGGCAGACGGACGTTGAAGCAGCGGGGGATGGTGGGGCGGAGAAGTGACGGGCGTCATGCGCATGGGGATGGTTGGAAGCTGGCCGTCTGCGTCGGCCGTGTGAGAAGAAAGAGATTAGGGCATCTCCACTCGTCCCCCCCCCCCCCCAGGTTTTGGTGCGTCGCCTTTTTGCGTTTACGCCGGCGCAAACTTGGGCCTGGGGGGTGAAGTTACCAGTCGTTTTGGCCCCCAGCGAAAACACACATCAACATAATTTGAAAGTTCATATTCTCGCTCCCAAAAAACAGCCCGAGTTCAGCGATCAAAACAGCCACAGTTGGGCGATCATGCTAAAAAGGCATAGTTCGGCGAATGGATCAAGCCACAGTTCGGCGATCTGGTGAAACGGCCACATTCGGCATTCTGATACGCAGATCAGATGGTCACCGGCGACACCTCGGCATCATCGTCCAGCTTGATGGGCGTGGTCGTCGGAGCAGGGGCAGAGCTCGAAGTGGCCGTTGTGCTCGGCTTGGCGGTAGGCTCGGTGCTCGGCGGTGGCGTGACTATGGCGGAGCTCGTGTCGGCTGGAGTGGCGGAGCTCGTGACGGCTGGACTGTCCGGGCTTGTGCCGCCTGGAGTGGTGGAGCTCGGAGTCGGAGTCACCGTCGGGGTCGGGGCCGGGGCGATCTGGCTGAGAATCACGCGCCGCTGGGCCATGAACCACGTCCTGACCTCGGGGTCCATCGCCGCCGGGTCGCCTCCCATGAGGAAAGCGAGGTCGTTGTTCCTCTTCTTCGCCGCGGTGTTGGTCTTGAGGAGGTTGAGCTTGACGTCTGCCTTGTCCATGAGCGCCTTCCACCTCGCGTTCGTCTTCTCCTCTCTCGCGGAGGCGTGGGTTTGAGCGTCAGCGATGCAAGTATCGATTGACGCTTGCAGCTTCGCCGACGCTGGCCCTGCATCTCTTGCCGTCTTGGCTTTCTTGTGGCCGTCAGGGCGCCCATCTGCCGCACCGGCCGCCGGCGCGTCCGGGACGTACGCCTTGCCCTTGCCGAGAGAATGACGAACTTGCGTCCACTTGATGATGAAGACGTGGAGGAACTTGAAGTCCGCCTTCTCGTCGTTGCAGTACGCCTCGAACATCCGGACCATCTACATGACCAACCGGCCGGAATGAGCAAACCGGCGAAGTAAAAAAGGAAATCACGGCGGGAAGGCTCACCTCCATCTCGTAGTTGGAGCCGCTCTTGGGCCGAAGGGCGACCTCCTCTTGAATGCCATGTCATTTGTTGCAAGCATGTTGGATGTTCGCCCAATGGTTGGCCATGGCCTTCTCGCCGCGCGGAGCGATGCACATGGAGTAATCGGGATCAATCACCCGACGCTCATCGTATGCCGACTTGACCCTCTTCCAATAGTTGTCCATGTTCTGGTTGGCGCCGACAATCGCGTCCAGTCTGACCGTCTTCCATGCTCCGGCGAGGAGAACATCTTCCTTGGCCGTCCACTTGAGGCGAGGCTCGGCGGTAGGCTTCGGCACCTTCTTGGGTCGACGGCCGCCGGCTTCGTCACCCTTGTCCGGTGCCCCTCCTTCGTCGACGGCCGCCGGCTCGACCCCGTCTTCCTTAGCCCTCGTGCCCCACCAGAGCCGCCACCAGATCCGCCGCCAGAACTGCCGCCGGCCTCCCCGCCGCTTTGTGAGAAAAATTCCCCACCTTGTGAGAGGAAGCCCGGGCATGCCGTCGTCGCCATCGAGCCGGTGGTGATGATCTCCTCCATGAAGGCGTCGGCGTGCGTTCCACCGAACAGGTTGCGGGCGTCCTGCTGAGGGGCGAAAGGTAGGGCGCGGCGAAGCGACGGCGAGGTTGTGTAGCCCGGCGAGCCGGCGTACATCATCGGCGGAGGAGCGCAGTGGGGAAAGGAGATGTTGGGGTTGAAGCCACCATGGGGGTCGGCGTCGGCGTACCCAGGGGAGTAGCGGGGCGGGGACGCGCTCCAGCGCGGCGACGGGGATGGAGAGCAGCTGGTCGGCGAGGCGACGCTAGCTTGGCTGAGTTTCAGAGTATGATTGTTAGGGTTTTCGTAGGGTCAATGGCCCTCACGTCATCACTATTTATAATAGGATCAGAGTACATGTACAATACACGTATAGACAGCTGTATACAGGCTAGACTACTTAACACTCCCCCTCAATCTAAACCTCTACTAACTAGGTTGAGATTGGACTTAAATCTGTCTAGTGGCTGGTTTAGTGAACACATCAGCCAGCTGATCTTTAGTGGAAATAAATCTGACATCCAATTTTCCTGCTGCTACTCGTTCACGCACAAAATGGAAGTCTATCTCAATGTGCTTCGTACGAGCATGAAAGACTGGATTCGCCGTCAGATATGTAGCCCCAAGGTTATCACACCATAAGATGGGTGTACGCTGCTGAGTTACACCAAGCTCCTTAAGAAGAGAATCAACCCATATTGCTTCAGCAGCCCCATTCGCCAATGCTTTGTACTCAGCCTCAGTACTAGATCTCGAGACTGTAGGTTGTTTCTTCGAACTCCAAGAAATGAGATTCGGTCCAACAAACACCGCAAAGCCACTTGTGGAGCGACGATCATCCACACAACCCGCCCAATCTGCATCAGTGAAAACGCTAATGCATGAAGATGGGGATTTCCGAATCTGCAAGCCAACCTGGAGAGTCCCTTTGACATACCGCAGAATTTGCTTGACTGCTTCCCAATGAGCTTCAGTGGGCTGAGATAAAAACTGGCACACCTTATTCACCGCAAATGAGATATCCGGTCGAGTAAGGGTCAAATACTGCAATCCTCCAACAACACTACGATACCGGAAAGCATCATCCGTACTAAGTACAACACCTGTATCACGGGCCAGTGTCTCTGACGTCCTCAAAGGAGTGAGAGTGGGATTACAATTCTCCATATTGACTCGATGAAGAAGATCAAGAGCATACTTCCGCTGAGTCAATGTCATGCCCCCTGAATTGTAAGACGCTTCAAGGCCAAGAAAATAATCCAGCTTACCCATATCCTTAATGGGAAAGGCAGCAGCAAGAGCATGTACCAAGCGATCAACAGCCTCGGAAGTAGAGCCAGCAATGACAATGTCGTCAACATAAACTAGCATATAAATCTGAATCCCATCCCGAGAGAAAATGAACAAGGATGTATCGGCCTTCGAAGAAGAGAAGCCAAGCTGATAAAGGAGCTGGCTCAAGCGGGCATACCATGCGCGTGGTGACTGCTTCAGACCATAAATAGACCGCTGGAGCTTGCAAACATGCGAGGGATATCGGACATCCTCAAAACCGGGCGGCTGCTGCATATAAACATCTTCTGTCAGGAACCCATGAAGGAAGGCATTGCTAACATCCACTTGCCGAAGACTCCAACCACGAGAAACTGCAAGTGAGAGCACAAGACGGACAGTCGCAGGTTTCACCACCGGACTAAATGTATCACCATAATCGATCCCATGCTGCTGAGTGAAACCACGAGCCACCAAACGAGCCTTGTGTTTGTCAATGCTCCCATCAGGACGGTGTTTGGTTTTAAAAATCCACTTACTGCCAACGATATTGACGCCAGGGGGCGCGGAACCAAAGTCCATGTCCCGGTCTGCGTGAGGGCAGCAAATTCATCCGCCATAGCTGCACTCCATTCAGGCTCCTGCAGTGCTTCCCGATGTGAGACCGGTGCAGCAAAGAACGCCCGTCGACGTGGGTCATATCGGACTGTCCCATCGGTATAGGCCTTCTCCTTCCTGGTGTTGTCGCGCGCACGCGTCACCATGACGTGCGTGGGGACATTAGCGACAGGCGGTGGAGCAGCTGACGGTGCCGCGGCCGATTCATCGGCAGTGGGCGGCACGAGCTGCCCCTGGTACAGAGGAGCGACCGAGGGCGTCTGGGCAGTGTCGAGAGAAGACACGCCGGGAGCAGCAGATGCTGGGCCAGCTCCAGACGAAGATGGGCCGCCGTCAGCACGACGATGGGCCGGCGTCTGTGCTGGGCCGGGCGCTGGCGAAGAGGAGGCCGCGCGGAGCGGCAAGCCATGCATGGTCGCACCTGGTACGTCGATCGGCGACGCTGGAGAGCTCTCCTGATGCTGCACCAGAGTTTCCTGAGGAAAAATAGCATCTGACACAGGAACATTAGTGGACAAATACGTCAGGTCATAATTTCGCATTGGTGTACTCGTAACCGGTTCATCAGAAGGAAAAACAATGGACTGTTCTAGAGTGGACACGTCAACGGATACTCCGGGTGTAGCAAAAGGAAACACCGTTTCATCAAAGACTACATCACGAGAAATATAAATACGCCCCGTGGATTTATCCAAGCACTTGTAACCCTTGTGCATCGGGCTATACCCGAGAAAGACACACATCTTAGATCGGAAGTCTAATTTGTGTGAGTTATATTTGCGAAGACTGGGCCAACACGCGCATCCAAAAATGCGGAGAAACGAATAATTTGGCTGGACTTGAAGAAGACGAAAAATAGGCGTCTCATTTTTTATAACTGGTGTAGGCATACGGTTGATGAGATAACACGCCGTAAGGAACGCTTCATCCCAATAGTGAAGGGGAAGTGAAGAATGAGCGAGTAGGGCTAGACCTGTTTCAACCAGGTGACGGTGTTTGCGCTCAGCAATACCGTTCTGTTGGGATGTGTGTGGGCAGGACACACGGTGTGAGATCCCCGTGCGCCGGAAGAACTGGTGAAGACGCTGATATTCACCACCCCAATCAGATTGGACAGCCTTTATTTTGGCGTTCAAAAGACGCTCAACATGAGCCTGGAAAGCGTAAAAAATCTGCTCAACATCAGACTTGTTCTTAAGAAGATAAATCCAGCAAAAACGAGAGTAGTCGTCAACAAAGCTAACATAGTACTTGTACCCCCCGGAAGAAGCACGTGCTGGACCCCAAACATCAGAATGTATTAATTCAAGAGGCATAGTAGTAACATGAGACGACAATGAGTAAGGCAACTGATGACTTTTAGCACGCTGACAAGCATCACACACGAGGGATAAATTGTCTGACGACGAACAAGAAAGCTCATTTGTTCTAACAATAGATTGTACTACATTATTTGATGGATGACCGAGACGCTGATGCCACTGTGATGGCGTGACCTTGACACTAGCGGAGGCGTGACGAGTGGAGGTTGACGACGCTTTGGCAAACGGAATGGGGTAGAGTCCTCCCTGACTTCTACCTTGTAGGACGGTTCTCCTCGTGGCCTTGTCCTTAACAAAGAAAGCATGACGGTGAAATTCAACAAACACGTCATTATCGGAAACTAGGCGATAGACAGAGAGAAGATTTTTGCTAATATGGGGAACGTGAAGAACATTATTTAGATGAAGTGATGAACCGGCTAGATTCGAATAACCAATATGCGAAATTGACAAACCTGAACCATTAGCCACTTGCACTTGATCCTTGCCACCATATCGCTCATAGAACTGAAGGCGCTCGAGTTCACTCGTCAGGTGATCCGTGGCGCCGGTGTCCAGATGCCAGTGATGGTTCTCGCCACCACTCGTCGAAGCCAAGTTGCCAGAGCGCTGGTTGTGCTCCGCTGCACGACGACAATCGGGAGCGAGATGCCCCCAGTAGCCGCAGTACCCGCAGCGTGGACGCCAGCGCTGGCGACCTCCTCCTCCATTGCGGCCACCGTTGCGGCCACCGCCGCCGTTACCGCTGTTGCGGTTGTCACCGCCATAGGTGTTGCCGCCACCGTAGGCGTTCCCGCCACCATAGGCGTTGTTGCCCCCGTAGGGGTTGCCACCGCCGCCGCCTGGATAGCCTCCGCCATAGGGGTTGCCACCCCCGTAGGGGTTGCCGCCCCCGTAGGGGCGAGTTCCGCCACCGCTGCCCTGATGAGGAGGAGGCTGGTTGTAGTCCTGGACGCGAGGACGCTGGCCGGTGGGAGGTGCAGGGCGCGAGACAGCGTTGGCCGACGAGGTCCACCCTTCGGCGTGTGCTTGCTGCGCCTGAAGGGCCTCGAAGGAGAGGATATGCGCGTAGAAATCGGTGTAGGTCACGGACTGGTTTCCAACAGTGAGCGATGCCGCGATGGAGTTGAACGCGGAGCCGAGTCCGGTGATAATGTAGTCGACGAGTTCGTCGTTGGAGATAGGAGAGCCAGCGGCAGCCATGGTGTCTGCAAGCGACTTCATCATGTGCATGTATTCAGCTGCGGGTTTGTCCTCCTTCCGCAGGGACTGGAGTTGACGTCTGATGTGTCGGACGTTTGCGCGGCTGTGAGCGCCGAACATGGCGTGAACGGACGTCCACACCTCGGCGGCAGTCTTGCTGCCGATCAGCTGAGCGGCGATGGTAGGTTCCATGGCGCCGAGAAGGAAACCCAGAACCTTCTGGTCCTGAGTCCACCAATGATGGTAGGCAACGTTGGCGATGGTCACGGCCTTGTCGCCTTCTCCCTGGGTGATCTCCTTGGCCGGCGCTGCCACGGTTCCGTCGAGGTGACCATGAAGACCGGCGCCGGACAGGTTGGGCAAGAGGAGTCCCTTCCATAGCATGAAGTTGCTGTGGTCGAGGCGGACGGGAATCGTCGGAGCGATCGCGCCACCGGAGGCGTGCGTCGACGAGGAGACGAGCGCTCCGGCCACGTCCGATGTCTGGAGAGCGGAAGTCATCGCCGGCGGAGAGAGAGCTCGCGCGGCGGCAAATCGATCGCGCGCTGCAGATGTGCTTGCGGCGGCGCGTGGAAATCGTGCTCTGATACCAAGTTTCAGAGTATGATTGTTAGGGTTTTCGTGGGGTCAAAGGCCCTCACGTCATCACTATTTATAATAGGATCAGAGTACATGTACAATACACGTATAGACAGCTGTATACAGGCTAGACTACTTAACAGGCTGGCCCATCCGGCAAAATGGGAATGAGGAGGGAAGCCGACCCTCAGCTTGGCCGGCGGAGCCGGAGCCTCAGACGCAGCCGGAGTTGGCTCCTCCACCGCCATCTCCATCTCCTCTTCCTCTTCTTCCTCTTCCACCTCTTCTTCGCCGCCAGCCTCTGCCAGGCCCTCAGCCAGGCGCTTGGCCCGCAGCACCCTCTCCCTCTCCCGGCGGTGCGCGTTCTCAGACTTCCGGCGCGCCTCGTCCGCGATCCACTTGGCGTTGCACCAGCCCGCCGGCCTCTTCATCGGCGCCCTTGGCTTCCTCGGCTTCTTCACCTTCTCCACGGCGGAGGGAGCGACAGCGGCGGCGGGGTCCGGTGAATTTGCTGGGAGCCATGGGAGCGTGATCTGAGGGAAATGGCGGGATCGGCCGATTGGGGAGAGTATATGTGGCGCGAAATGGAGGGAAAGAGCAAAATTATAGAGGGAAGGGCCAAAATATGGAGGGAAATCGACTCGGCTCGCCGATAGGTCTGGCCCACGCGCGCCTTTTGCCCCCCAGGCGAACCCCGGCGCGTTGGGTTTGGCTTGGGTGCGCCGGCACGAAACGGCGCAAAGCGATGCTAAATGAAGTCGTGGGAGGCGACTGGTAACATTTTCTTCGCGCCAGCGCTAAAATAGGCTCCGGGGCGCTGGGGGACGAGTGGAGATGCCCTTAGAAGAGAGACGCGACGAGATGGGGGCGCGCGTGAGGCCTGTAACCGGCTGTAGCAACAGCCGGTGGTAGAATAGCTCTTTCCTAATCTAAAGCTTATAATCATGGGGGGGTAGGAGCCTCCTCAGTGATTTGAGAATTTTGACCGTAGATAAGGATTTACCAGCGATCTCAGCCGTCCGTTTCCTAGCTATCCCAGTCGGCCGGTCATTTTTTACCCGCCTGGAGCTGCTCCGTGTGGCTGTCTGTGGCCCCAGATTTTTTCCGGCCCCGCATGGCAGCGTGTGGGGTGGTTCGTGCCCGTGTGCGCTGCGAATGGCGGTGGCAGGGGTCGTTATTCTGACGGCGCCGCTCTGGGCAAAATGGTCATTTCGCGCGTGAGGTATAAAAGCGAATCGCACCCGGTGAAACCCTAGCCGCCTCTGCCCAATCCCCGGCCGCGCCTCTGCCCAATCCCCGCACGCACCTCTCCCTCCAATCCCCTCGCTGCCTCGCATTCGCTCCTCCCCCAAATCCTCCCGCCGCCACTGTTTCTCCTCCCCACCAGCACCGCCGCCGTCGCCCATCGGCCCTGCGTGCTGCTCAGCGGCAGCCCGACCATGGTGTTCCGCGACGCCGACACAGAGCCCGTTCGCCTCCCTTCCCGTTCGCGCCATTTTGCCTGCGCCGTCGCCGCCGGTCCTCCTTCTCCAGCGTCTCCTCCCCGTCTTCAAGCTCGAGCCACAGAGAAGAAGGAGGCGGTAGGAAGAGGCCAGGGAGGCGGCGCACGCGGGGAGCCCTCTCTCTCTCAGCCGCCGGGCGTCGAGGCCAGGGAGGCGGCGCACGCGAGGAGGTCGACCTCCGTCGGCGCGTCCCTGGCTGCGTGTTGAGGCGGCCGCACGCCGTGGTGTTCGGGTCTGGTCCGGTCCGGAGCGCGCGGGAGCAATGGCTATTCGAGGGGGCGAGTGGTCGCGGTTCTCGGTGAGCGGCGAGCTGTGCCTTCGCAAGCCGCGCTACTTCTGCTTCCTGGGCTGACCAGCTCGGGCCCGCCTGCCTTCCTCGGTTTCTCCGTGCTCGGGAGAATCCGGCTCCAAGGTCCAAGCGTCGAGCTTTGCCTGTGCTGGCTGGTGTTTTTCTCCTCTTCTCTCCCCGGGAAGATTGGATCGCTGAGCGGGCGATTCTCTGCCCCGATTGAAGGTTTTGGGATTGGGATTGGCAATGGCGAAGGTTTGCCTCAACGGCTCCGGCTTCGGTTAGCGGTTTCTGCTCTTTAGCGAAGGGGAAACAGGTGGGAGGAGGCGCAGAGGAGGAAGGCCGGCAGTGCTCCTGGGAGCGTGATGCGGCTCTGAGGAGCTGCTGCTTGGTGTTCTTGGCGTCGTTCGCTGGAGATAAAACCGCTCCCTGTCCGAGATGCCGCAGTCCCTGCCGGAAAATGATGGTATACATTTCGTCTCCCAATTTCGACATCAGTTCAGCTGTTTTCAATTCTCAACTTGTGCTCCCGTCTGCTTTCTTCAGTGGGCTATCAATCGCGAAATGTTCCGATTATTGTGATTAATGATGCTAAACAAATTGTCAAATTTGGCTTTTTGAGTTGTTTGTGCATGATGATTACATACATATACATGCATCTCTCTTACAAAGCACAATGCTTGCACTGCTTGGTTCCATTCATAACCCCCATGTTATGTCATTATGATGGATACTTACTGATCCCTCACCCTTGTGACTTCCTGTCTGTGGCAAGTACAAATAGTAGCATCACATGAACTTTGCTTTCTGGTGGTTTCTGTTCAGCTCATATGTGCCTGGCATTTTTCAGGGGAACAGAGGTGCCTGAACTCGGAGCTGTGGCATGCATGTGCTGGGCCCCTTGTGTCTCTGCCCGTGGTTGGGAGCCGGGTTATCTATTTTCCACAAGGCCATAGTGAGCAGGTAGGCATGTTTATCAGTTTGTAACACCAATATCTTATTTGAATAAGCTGGGAATTCGATTTTTTTTAAAGGAAGGAACATAAAGTATAATTGTGCCCTGAGTGCTCAGGAAGTTCTTATTCTTTGCCTAATGTAGAGCGTGAACATCATATGGCCGGTGATTCTGCCAAGGCACAGCTTTAGTGAAATATTAAGGATTTCATTATGCGAATAATCAATTTTGTTGCACGGGTGTTATCCAATTACAGTTTTCTAAAGTGACATTCGTACAGTTTTTAAAAGTGTTTGTTTTGTTTTGTGTAGGTTGCTGCATCAACTAATAAGGAGGTTGATGCTCAAATCCCTAATTATCCAAACCTTCCCCCTCAGTTGATCTGCCAGCTTCATAGTGTCACCATGCATGTAAGTTCACATTTCTCATATTGAAGGGGATCATCATGTAGTTTCTTAAGAGGTGCACTGTGTTGATTTCTTGATGGTAACATAGGCTGATGCGGAGACTGATGAAGTTTATGCTCAAATGACACTGCAGCCACTGAGCACGGTATTTGATCACTTTGCTTTGCTCTTATAACCTGAATTTCAATAACAGGTTATAGGTTAAATTATTGCAATACTTATACTTCCATCATGTGGTTCCAATAACAGGAAGAGCAGAAGGAGCCTTTTCTTCCAATTGAGTTGGGTGCTGCAAGCAAGCAGCCAACTAATTACTTCTGCAAGACGTTGACTGCAAGTGATACGAGTACACACGGTGGATTCTCTGTACCCCGTCGATCTGCTGAGAAAGTCTTCCCTCCATTGGTTTGTATTCTTGAAAACTTTCAGTGAATTTGGTTTCTTTTGCTAATTGCATATAGAAGAGCTGTTCACATCTTGTGCCTTTTAGATTTTTGACACATTCAATTTTCTACAGGACTTCTCGCTGCAGCCTCCATACCAGGAGCTAATTGCAAGAGATCTGCATGATAATGAATGGAAATTTCGCCACATATTCCGTGGTATGTACTCAAACTAGTGCAACACATGCATAGACAATTATGTTTATTATTGAACAAGTGAAAATAAGTAGTTGTTAAGAATCTTAAAAAGGACAATAATTCGTATGATCTGCAACATTTGGATGAGAAGGTTATAGCCTTCCGTTAGTCACTATAATTGTTCAGTTAGTGTGGTTTGGCTGGTTGAGGAATTTCTCTATAAAATGTTGTGATGATAATATCCTTCATATATTGCAGTTCCATCTTGCAAAGTTGTTGATGCATTGAATTCTGTCATGGGATATCTTGGACTCTTAGTTGGACCATTCTCTTAGCCTTTACACTTGTTATGCAGGTCAGCCAAAAAGGCATCTCCTGACTACAGGTTGGAGTGTCTTTGTAAGTCTCCCTGGCTGCGTGTTGAGGCGGCACATGAGGACCCGAGCTCCAGGGTTAGTACGTGCACATCCCCTTCACTGGCCGGTGGCAACTGTAGATTTCATAGGATGTCCAGGCTGCCGATTACAGCATACTGACATAGCTGCCACCATGTTGAAGCAGAGCAGAGACGCCGGAATCAGATAGGGAGGCAGCCGGCACCGTCCGGACACCACTGCATCCCCATGCCGCACTGCCCTACCACCCGCTTGCAGGTAGCCCATTCGATTTTCTGCCTGTTGTGACAGCACTCACACCTAGCATGAATTAGATTGGTGGATTCGGTCTTGGTTTATTCTAGGATTTGAAGAGATGTCTTCCTTTTGGATTCATTTTGGTATGAGACATATAATAATAACTTACCAGTAGCAAGTGAGTTTGGAGCAAATAGGACGCCCATGGTGTGTTTCACAGTGTACAGATCAACATCTTTTAGCCCATTGCATCCAGGAAATTTCTACTATCATGAATACAATTTATTATGAATTTACCTGCTCAGTATTGATGAATGCAGATTTTTTTTGCAAGACACAGTATGCTGATTCCTTGATGACATGTCCATGATGTGAGTAATCAATTACATTTACTTTGTGTCCGCACATTCAGCAGTTTTCTTATTATTCAAAATTTTCTTTTGTCCATTTGACTTCGAATGTATTTCTGGCGTGATTTGATTTGAGATCATCATTCACTCATTCTGATATCTTTTGCATCTAAAAGATTGTAGATTGCAACTAATTTGATATATGTAATATACTTGTGTTCCAACATGATCTTTTCATCAGCGGAACTGCTACTGGTAATATGACGGAGCTAATTAAGAAGTCTATTTTTTCTTCTGCTTGGTATTGGTTCATTTTATTTATGTGCTACTGGCACTATTTGGTATCCCATAATATTGTTCCTCATGATGATTAATTACCTGGCATTGTTTGGTATCCCATAATATTGTCCCTCCTGATGATTAATTACTGAATAGAGATTTTGTTGTTGTTTTATGTATGTATATGCCCCTTCAGATCTTATTTGTTTTGCCTAGATATCTATGGTGAGCAGTTAGTTCAGGTCGCCATCATATTTTTTTAAAAATAGTCCAGGCCACTGCCTTTAAACTATATGTTTGTGGTGGGTTAGTAATACTTTAAAATTAGGCGTTCTTGGTGATATCATGTTTTTATTTTGATTCTACTATGTTTCTTTTTACGATTACCACTTCTTCTATGTTAGAGCATTACTGCTGATATATACTGGATCCTACTGAATTGGTTTTACAATTACTACTTCTGCAATGTTAGGAGTGGTAGTGGAGCGACAAAAAATAATTAATATGCTACTTTATTGGCCCCAAATAGTGTACAGTATGTTCTTTTAGGTTTATGTCAGCATGCAAATTTATTAGTTCAACTTGATGTCTACCATTTGCCTGCTTGGTCCTGAAATCTTTATGGCATGGCATGGTGCCAACTACCAATATGTATCTTAGAAATTTACTCCAACATGTTTTGCTAAACTAAACTTTCCCCACGTATGTGCTTTAGTCGAAGGTGATTAGCATGAATTAGTTATGTGGCATTTTTACTTTGATCCTTGCTCACATTATGGAAAACTAATTATTCGGAACTACAGGTAGTGTTTTGTGCAGTAGGCTCCACTAGAAAAAAGCTATATAGATTTACCCCTTTATTCGGAACTCATGTTATAAGAAAGTAGTCTGCAAGTTGTTCATCAGTTTAGCATTTCAGGGTTATGCAGATAGGAAAATTGAATGTGTGAACATGATGATAGTATATGGCATTACTCATTCCTGGTCTTTTCAGTGTGCTAATAGTGCATACATGTGTTTCTTATTGGGTTAGAACACAGAGGTTGCCAACTAACTATGTGTTTTGTTGCCCTTGTGCATAATTTAGCGAGTTGAGCAATCAATGCTTAATCTTCAAAATATGACGGGGAACTGATAGGTTCTGACAATGATAATGCTTACTTGATCCTGCTTGGTGTTATATTACTGATATGAACAACTATAATTTCTGTTCCACTGCATGGCATAGTGTGATGTTGCTGCCTGGTTGGATGCTCCCCTGTTAGTTTGTAGGGATGCTCCCTGTGTGCATCTAAAAGAGTAATATAAAATATTCATGGTCGAAGAAAAAAATGTCTGCTCAAGTTGCTACTGTGTGAATAATAATTCTTAGTGTAGACAAGTAAGTCAGCATTGTAGTTCTGTATAGTAACAATAGATCATGCTATCTATTTTTCAGGTTTCTAATCTACTCGATTTGCCTTGAAATTAAGCTAAGCTAGATTTCTGAACCCAGGCAGCAGCCACAGGTGTCTGTTTTTACACTTGGATGGCTACTGGGTATCCTCCCACCATAAAAAAAAGGACGCCGACCGTATATACCCACACGATCGGATGGCTACATTGCAAAAATTGTTTGCCAGCTATTGGATGGCTACAATACCCCAAAAAAAGGACGTTAGAAGTATATTCCCCGACATATAAGGTCACACCATGTACTCAATTGTTTTTCTCTGAATAGGTGCATTTTTTTTAAAGTTTCCAATTGGATGGCTGCTTTTAGTCATAGTTTTTTTATTTACCGTTTCCTACATCTGTATATTTCCTTGGTGATCATATTTGTTGTAGAATGAATCTCATGCTGTTTTCTATTGTAATTCATCGTTGCCATTTGTTGGTTAGCAATTTCAACTATTTCCATAAAATTGCACCCATAATATTTGTCAGGAATGTTTCGTCGAATTCATGTGTGTGCAAGCCTTTGTTTCGGAAAACTTGGCATCAGGGGCACAATGGGCATGTGTGCTTAAACATGTTTATACTATTAGCCTTTTTTCTTGCCATTCAAGATTTTATGGCTGAGGCCTAGAATCACTTTATACATTAGATCTACCATGAGAATAGCTTATTGATATTTTGAGTATCCTTGATCTTTTTTATCTATGTTCAATTGCGATCCATTTTTGGCTCTTTGCTAAGGCATAGGTCACCCATTAAGGCGCGGTTAATTCTCTGGAGAATAAAAACAAGAACTAGGTCATCTTCCGGAAACCGAAGTGTCAAAGATCAAGACACTCCATGCCTACTATTGTTTAGACTACACACAAGTTAGCTCTCAGCTAATTATGCATTTGTTCTTGCAGGCTAAACTTATTCTAACTCTAAATATTGCCTGTTTGTGCCATAAGTTCCCGTTTGTCGGCATTTTTTCGCATCACCGTCGGGCCTGCAGTCAGCGCCTCTACCTGGCTTTATTTATCATCGAGATCATGTCTCCAGTGTCGAGTTTAGATTGTTGAACTGATCAAAAAATGCCTGCTAAATCCTCTTATGGCCTTATTTAAGTGACTTTGTTCACCATTTTGTAAATAGTTGTGTCATCTCCGTGTTGAAACCAGTGTTATCACTACTGTTAACATTATCTCAATCTGTCTCTGCTACTCTTTTTTATATATAGATATATAATGCCTACGGGCAAAAAAAAGAATTAACATGATCACAGTGCATATGTATTATGTCGACAGTATGTAGAGGCTTATGTATTGAGAACAGCCACATTGTGTTTGATCACAATACACTGTCATAACTTGATCACAGTGCATATGTATTATGTCCACCTAGATTCGACTTTCATAGAGCCATCTTATGTTATGACAATGCTGTGAATTTCTACTTTTCTTTCCCTGAGGGCTTCGACATTCCTTTTATCTTCCTGTTTCTTAAGATTTTTACTATATAATGTGTTGATTGTTAATTTCATACGATCCAAAAAATATTCTTTCAAATCTATGTGTTGTGATTAAATACACATGGATATAAACTGTCTTTTTAATAATCTGTATAAATTGTGACAACCACGGGCAAAAAATTAAAAGAAACACAAAGTGCCGCGCGGCGAGCCGCGCCGTTCGAATCTAGTCAAAAACATTCACGCAAGACAAAAACAGGCGCACAGCACTGATGTCTGATGATGATAATGAACTTTTCTTTGCCTTTTTTTATTGATGCACTGCGGTCAATACAAATCCATTAACCTGGTAGGGCATTTGCTCTACCAGATTTACACGTTCTTTCACGCTGGACCAATAGGATAATCGATCTTTCTTTACAGAAACAAGGGGTCAAATCGTCAGAGTGTTGGTTAATCTGTATCAGCCAACGAAGGATAAAAGAGTTTCAAAATGTTCAGCTAAATTCCTCCAACCTGCTAACTACTATGGCTCATTCCACAAAAATATGCCTTAATACACAAATGGATAATCATTTCACAGGCTGATAGGCGAATGCTGCTAAAAGAAAGAATGCCAACTGAGCACAGTGCACCTATAGTGATAAAATGTTATCTTCGATCCAAGTAGATAGCTTGCGAATCTTTTTGGTCATTTCAGAGCTCTTTGAAAAATAAGACTCAGCATTGGCAAGCATCACAGTGGCATCATGTTTGACAGCGTCCAGAGTTCTGTAGTAATCGTTATGTAGCCTTGCCCTGATCACGTCAATGGAAAACTGGACAGTGAACCTGGAGCACAGCAAAATCTTTTAACATGATCGCCTCTTTGAAAATGGACGTTACCATAAATAAAAAAACACCCAATATACTTCATACACAGTATCAAAACAAACCACCCATTCTAAGGCCAGGTGGAATATGACTACAAAAGTACTCCCAGTATTTGCTACGACTGTGTAGGCATCTACAAGTCATTCAAAAAACTACATTTAGTGCTATATGAATATTAGTCGATTAAAACCTCAACCACATATAGGCGTAAAAGTAACCCATAAAAAATAGGATGATTTACTACATGGTGCAATGCATTATCTACAGATATACGGTATGTTTGGTTCGAGCCCGAACAAGCCCTACCAAATTTTTGGCATGACCAATTCTTTAGTGAAAGAATTGGCCACCCTCAGCTTCCCACGAATTGGCGAGCCACCCACAGACTGGGCTGGGCTAGCCAAGATTGTTGAGCCCAACCAAACAGCAGCTAAAGGTCACGGGTGTGCCAACGTTTTGATAATGCCAGCTTTGGCTCAAACCCAAACATACCATATAACCTAAGAGGATCATTTCACAGTAGTCGTTATTCTTCCTTTTGTTGCTAAATGGAGAACGCACATATAGAAGTATCAGCACTGAATGCATTCACGCAAGAATTACCTGTTTATGAAATCCGATTTTCCTGCGACAGTGTCTAACCCCAGAACACCATAGCGATCCTGTAGATCCATAAAGAAATACGTTAGACAGTCAAAACAACAACGAAAGGGTAGCCAAAGATTGTAAACATCGAAAATAAATTAACTCCACCTGATTTCTGTGTGACCTTTCCTGTAAATCGGTCACTGCTGATAACAATTTGTTCCTGACAACTGGATCAATATGCGGATGTTTCCATGGAACCAATGGGCTAGTAGCATGATGGAGCTCCCAGGGGCTATGAGGATAATCAGAACCATCATTTTCATAATGTATGACATATCTCTCCCATGGACTCTCAGGAAAATCAGGTGACTTGGGCCTTATTGCCAATACCCGTCCCTCCCACCAACTTCCTCCTCCTTCCTCTAAGACATCGGTCCACCAAACTTTGCACTTATCTCTGACAACCCAGTTTTGAGTAATAGCAGCTTCAAACCATGTTTTTTCCACAATAAAATCAGGGAAGTTAACTGGCTCAGGCAATGTGATTACAAACTCTTTGCCAAATCCACTTGAAGTGTGATCAATGAATTCCATGGTTAATTTACAGCAGCTTTCACCAGACCCAATATGAGGTTTGTAATCAAGAACCTTAATTTTGCAAAGCTCTACAGCTTTAAGGCCTTTGATCCAATTCCATGGGCAATTATCCGATGATGATGTTTTACTGAGAGAATCTTCATGACCCTGAACAATAACAAGCACACAGAAAATTTTCTTCATAAATGATGTTTGCACCAAAGTCATCTGCATGCTTTCGACACACAATACAGCAAAATAAAGTTACCTGGCGCAAGTACATAACCACATCACCAAGCTGAGGAATATAGCTGTAAATATCTCCATGCTCTAGCAACATTAACCACGGATACTTGGACACTTGGTGTTTTTTCTCAAATAGATGAGTATCAGGAAAGTTGCCACTCTCTTTTTTGTACCTAGCAGACCTTAAACCAGCAGTTGTTGATGTTGATCCCCACGTTTCACGCACATTTGGAGCAATTCGTCTCCCACTAGTTGATGCTTCATGGGAAGAATTTTTCTCATGAGAGATAGCATCCCTTCCTCTAGCATCATCAGTGTATACACATGACCTCCTTGCACTTCTTCGCAAATTACCAGTAGGTGTAGCTGGACTGTAGTCTGGAGGAGGCTGGTATCCAGCATCATTGGAGATAGAAGTGCTATCTCCATTTCCATAGGCATCTGGATCCGGGGTTTTTCTGTACTTACTTGGCTTTGACCTTGTGTACACAGCACTGTATGTCTTGGCAGATTCAAAGTGTAACTTTTTTGAATCATGTAAACAAGTGCCGTTATCTGTGCATTCTTGAAACTTCTGGATACACTAGTGAAGTCACTGCTTCTATGTTGATTGGTGGCAGAAGCGTCATCATGCTGCATTGAACCTTTAACATGCTCAGAGTTCATGTCACTCCGTAGTGCAGTAGTCTTTGATTTGCCTGATGAACTTGCACCCTCTGCAAAGCCTCTTGACCCGGACAACTTCAGTTTAAAGGATATAGGCTGAGTACGACAGAGCTGTTGGTTGCATTCCTTGTTATTTTCTTCCACCACATGAGTACTACTGTTGTAGGTTAACCTTTCTTCACCAGGCAAATTACCTTCACTATAATCATCAGTATTATGGTTTTCATGGATGCTATCCAGATAAAGTGCATGCTGACTTATTTGTACATTCTGCTCAACCATTTGTTGGATGCCATTACCATATTCATGAGGTGTCCTCTGACTACCAGACTCATCAAGATCCTGTGGAAGTGCATTATTTGAAGAGGGCCTCATGTCTACTGAAGAGTCACCAGATTTGCAACGCTTTGAAGATCGCAGCTTAACTTCACCCCATTTGATTGTGTTGTTACTGTGAACAGCAGAAACATTGTGCAGACCAGAGGTTGTGGTTTGATATCCATCTGTTGATAGTTCAGCCTTGCAAGCAGAGGAACTTCCAAGCTCAAAAGCTAGTTCTGGCTCAACGGCTTCCGTTTGCCCGCTGCAAGTGACAACACCACATTGTCCTCAGTGGAGGGTTCTCTGTTTCCACTTTCTGAAGGAACTGGATTTTTAAATCGCGCCGTGGTATCCTCAGGATCAGTTTTCTATTATTTCCAGAATTTCCCTGAGTTTCAGTGAAATGAGAAGGTTGTGTAACATCTTCTGAATCATAGTGGTTACTTTCTCTACCATGTCTTGGCTGACCATACCGCACTGACTGCTCAGCTTCAGTGCTTTCTGTGTTGAATTCACTGTCTGAAAGACTGCCCCCTGAGTCATCTTCATCCTCTTCTGATGATGCTCCTATCTTTGTGAGAAAACTGCGTGTGTTACGGGCAGCACGTCTTTGAGGTCTCAGCCCCTTAGATTTAGAGGATCTTTTCCTTTTGCTAGAACGACCAGTCTTAGACTTCCTACCTCTATGTGGCCTTGATATGGTAGCCACATCATGCCCATCCAAATTTATTTTCTTAACTCGTCGACCAGATGAAGTAACAAGATCAGCCTGTAGAAGATAATAAAAAAGGAAAATAAGAATAAAGGTTAGAGGCAAGATAAAGGAAGATGTAATGATCTCAACTGTTGCCTCTTACATGAGATTTTTTCTTCTTTCTTCTAGATCTGCGGAGATTAGCAGTTCCGTTAAGGTTATCTCCATCAATCTCTGCACTTGAGTATGAAGCACCAGAGGAATCACCACTCAATACCCCTGTTCTCCTTCACTAGAATTGTCATCCATGCCATCGTACTCAGAATCGGTATCATCAGAGATAACTTCGTTTTCTGGTTCAAGCTCAAAGAAGTCCGGTATCTCTGGAAGTGGTTCCCACCTATCTGGATCAATAATTGGGATGATTTGGTATTCGCCAGTGGTTGCATTGTATGTGGGGCCAACAGCAAAATTTACAGAGGGAGGTCGCCACTCAATACCCAGGGTACCTAGCCGGCGTTTCTGGTACATGCTCTGAAAAGGCTCTGGGTATGGTATCATACCTGCCATTGGCAATTAGCAAATAACAATTAAAAGCATGTACAACCAATAAAATTACTGTACTATACCAAAGATAGAAAGAAAGAGAAGTTAGATACCCGAGTCACACAAAAGATCTTGAATATTTCTCCTATAAGGTGGAAGCTGTGTTTCCTGGATACATTGAGTAAAAGCAGCATTAAGACAATATGGTATCACGTGATGCACTTTGTAAACAGAGAAAAGAACAGTTTTACACAGGCAAGTCGATCAAGGTTCAGTATGCTTTTGGAATCTGGAGTTCTATGTTCTATCTCATGTTTTAACATTCCTTAGTCTTACAATCCTTTGTTGTTTCGATAAGCAAAAACGACCAATTAGAAACAGTAAATTGATCCCTTTTTATGACTTCTGGTGAGAAGGTAAGAGTAGCACCATGCAAGCACTTGAAGTATAAAACATAGTAATACATTATAACTACTCAGAAGCACGTTAAGTGTATTGATCCAATGGTTATGGTACAGTATGCTTGCGATTTATAAACATCTCATGGTAAGTAATTAACAGAACTTCAATATGTCTACTTTCAAGATTGTCATCAAAGTGGTCGGACCCTTCCCCAGACCCTGCGCACGGGCTGCCCTTTTAAAAAAAGGGCAGCCCCGGTGCAGTAGCTCCCGCTTGCGCAGGGTCCGGGGAAGGGTCCGACCACTTTGGGTCTTTAGTACGCAGCCCTTTTAAGCAATGTAAAATTTGACCAAGATTTTAGAAAAAACGACCAACAACTATAATACTATATGAACACGCAAATGCAAAGAGCATATGATTAATATCTCCAGACGAACCTGATCGATAGCATTTCCATTTGTATCTTGAATAAGGGGCCGATAGTCTCCGAGAAAGAACTATTGAAAAACATGAATAGTGAGCATCAATAATTTGCATAAAGGTAGGATATTTCCTTAAGGAGAGGGGGGAGCAGTGGCGGATCTAGAGTAAAATCGTTGGGGGTGCCAAGCTTCAAAAATTATCTATTAGGCTCAGCATTTACTCAGATTAGTCCATTTCTCACTAAGAAAAGGTTCAGATTAGTCCAAACACTAGTAGGTAAAACAATTTCTATTTTTGGAGGGGGTGCCATGGCACCCATGGCACCCCCACTAGATACGCCCTGGGGGGAGGGGGTATGCAATGCAAGCATATCTGGGTACAGTCATGCAAACTATCAATGTGAGCTGCTGGATGAGTTTTCTGTTGGGTAGGTTTAGGGATTGAAGATGTGCTTGGTTCTGAAGCTAGCAACTCTCCTAGCCTTGCTAGGCAAGGGTGGCTGTTTGGTATTGTTAATGTCATAGAGGGTTTGCTTTTCTTGGCTAGATTGATAGTGACCGCAACAAAAAAACTTGCCATCTGAGGCTAGCCCAATTGGCTCTCTCGCATGGGCAAGGCAACACGGCGCTATTGCATCAGCCTCTAACCGGCACGCAGATCGTGGCTTGCCTGTCACTGACCAAACAAAGCGACCTTGCTTTCTTTGCTATATGCCCAGCTGATTTTATCTAGCCTAGCTAAGCAAGATAAGTTAAGGATCCAAACACACCCTAAAGCGCAACTTTATGACTTAAGCCCTAAGGCACAGACCGAGTAGAATATACATGACCAAAATTAGAACATCAACTGCCCCTCATCCAATTGTACACATTGCATTTGGATCTAAAGCAAGGACAGTTCTAGCCTTGCCTAGCAAGCATTTTGCGCAGAGGCATGATGAGTTTGCTGTTTTAGGCAAGCTCGCTCATAACTGCAGCTAAATGCTTGCCCGGCCAGGAGAGCCGCATTGGCTCTCTCGCGGCGGCCACCGAGCGATCATGGAGAAAGACGTGAGCCACGGCAAGTAACTGCAATCCAAGGCAATACAATCAAACAACATAGCTTAGTTCGTGTGGGCTATGGCACAAATGTGCTAGCTGAACTTAGTGTGGGCAGCAAAGGATCCAAACAGACCCATGATCACTGGGATAATGGCAATTTGCATGACTGCGACCCAGCACTGGTTTGCACTAAGCATTCTCCCCAATAACCTGGTAGTTCAGCAACAATTCGTGTACCTGGTCATATTTTGCATCCTTCTGTGACTCACCCTGCCCTGTACCAATGATGAATATTTGCCCAATTTCATCGGTGAGGACAAGTGATGTTCCATCCCTAAATGTTCACGCAGCAAAACATCAAGACAAAAACGAAAGAAAAATAAAATTCAGTTATATCAGCAATCTATGGTAATCGAGAATGATGCAGAATCCGATTTGGCAAGATATAGAAAAATACTCAGATGTTGTTACAAAAGTAATACAAATCAATTCTATCATACGGCACAGTGTACATTTGCTTAAGGGCCAAAACAAAAAGTTCCTGTTGTTGAGAATGTGAAGAGATTCTACAGTGACACTTACGGAGAGAACTTCCCATCAACAAGCTTAAAATGACCAGTTTCGTAGATCTGTACAGGTTTTCCTTCCCATATCTGGATACAATAATAACATATTTTCAGGATTGAAGGTAGTGAAAGGATTACGAGACCTAGTTAGGAACTTACATCCCAGATGATCGTCTTTCCATCATACCCAGCACTCATAGCTATACGGGGGTTGAATGGATGCACATCAAGAACAAATGTCTGTTACAACGAATGTGATCAAAGTTAACAAGAGTGCCATCTCTTTATGTAAGGGTCAACCTTTAAGAACGACAAAGTGCCAATGAGTTATAGAAGAGAATGGAAATCACGACGTTGCAATCAAGCAGAGCTTCAGGTGCTTGACCCATTAAGCCAGTTTGATACATGCAAAGATAGCATACGGAAATCATGCCAACTATGATGGGACTACACCAGCAGAGACCCATTTCCAGACCATAAAATGTTCATCCCAAAATTTAATATCGACAGTGTTATAGGACAAAAAATTATTACACCGTCCCAATAAAAAGTTGGTCTTAGTGTGAACTGTAACAGTTAAGCATATAGATCAAGCTGTAGGAACATAGTTGGCTAACAAAGCACCAAAACAGAAGTTAGTGTCACGATTGGACAACGAAATGGATGTGAAATGCACCGATCAAGTATAGATCAAAACACCAATGAGGTCAAGGACGATATTGTTACTATTTACTACTCAAAGGAAATCCTTGCACATTAGAGATCAAGTCTTCAATTGCGGTGGGAAGAATATGCAATGCAACTCATACTGTCATACTCATAAGGAACTTTTACGTTTAACATCTCCGAAACTCCATTTCCTAGTTTTTCTCTTGCATTTATGTTTTATCATCTTTAAGCCATGCTCTTTGCCAGCATACTTAGAAAGAAAATACAAGGAGTTACTTCATTATGTTTTCAGTTTTTCACGAGTGCTCTGATGATTAGCATGCAGTGATGAGTTGCCAGCAAACTAAGTTCACACATATGCACCTAACTGATACGAAAATGACATGTACAAAAACCATAAAACTGTCTTAAGTGTCACTTTGCAATAACAAGTTGTCAACCAAAAGGGATAAATGCATAGACTGCATGGAGCATGCTTACTGATTCCTTATGGCCAATCAGTGAATGCACCAAGCTCCCATCAGAAGCATTCCAAACACAAATTCTGCAATCTGCAGAACATATTTAGACATGTTTAAGGGAGATGGATACAAATGAGGATGATGAAGATAGGATAACAACATAACAACAAGATAGGTTTTCTGCACAGTAGGAATACTAGAAAACTCAAATTGCAATACATGCAGATATCTGAATAACGAAAAGGACATCAGTAGGATCACAGAAAATATAAGAAGCAGTAGACCAAAGATACCCATGATAGCAGCAAGCACAAAGCGGTTGTCCAAACTCCAAACAATCATATTGACACCACGAGGAGTTGGCTGGTGTCTTTGACGTGGACCACCGCGAACCGGTTGGGGAGCCATTGGAGGTGGAGGTACCTTAAGATGGTAAGCGCGTGTCCAGCGTCCAGTCTTGCCCTGGTTTAGCGCAGGGAACAAGTTATGCAACAAATCATATCGAGTGGAACTATAAGATAAAACTATAACACTAAATACCAGCTACATTTCTACCAGCACACACGCTAATACGATTGACCAGCCAAAAAACCTGCCTCAACCGTTATACAGTGCACTTGATTTAAGCTGGCTGCTGCTGGAAGTTGCTTTTATAACAGCTCTTACTACAGACCACCAGTGATTAGACACGTGACACAATGGGGAAATATAAGATGTATCAGAAAAAAAATGTGAGTGGTACTAAGGAGAAATATATAACTGTAGCAGTAGCCAGAATGGGCAGTTATGCAAATTGTTGTATACATAATATTGAAACAATGTTTTTGAGGAGCACATAGTAGAGTTTTAGGTCCCATTAGCTTACATGTGATCTCCGAGATCGTGGGACCCATATAATTGCGCTGCCATCACGGGAGCAGGTAACAATACTATGTCTGAACCTGGCAAAAGGAGAAAAACTCAGATGACATAGAAGAGTTGAAGGCAACAATAACCAGCAGTTGGAGGTGAGGTTAAAAAACTGAACGAACTACAGAAACTAAGGGTGTGTTTGGTAGCCTGTATGAGCTTTCTCAGCTCATACATGCCCACTCTAGCTAGGATGACTAGGTACAAGTGTGTTTTAATGTGTGTGTTTGGTAGCCCGTATGAGGTAAGTTGGGTTGAGTTGAGAGCTTGTTTGGTGTCCTGTATGGGCTGAGCCCTGCCAGATATTTTATAAAAGCAATCAGGTCCCTCAAATAGAAAATATAAACGCAATCAGGTCCCTGGGTGAGTGCTCTGCATCCCCACCGTCGCCGGCCAGAGCAACCGCCGCCGGAGGTCGAGCTAGTCCATCTCCACGACGGCGCCGGCGGGAGTCCGAGCCGCTCCTGTCCCACGGGCGTTGGACGAGGCCGGGAGAGGCCAGGAGACCTCCATGGCCACGCGAGGCCGGGAGAGGCCGGGAGTGGCTCGTCTCCGGCGGTGTACTCGTCTATGGCGCACGGGGACCTCCGTGGCCGCGCGAGGAGGCGGCGGTGGTAGTCCTCCGTGGCCGCGCAACGAGGCGACGGTGCTGGCCCTCCGTGGCGTTGTTCCTCATGGCGCAGTGGAGCTGAGCTTGGCCCGGCGCTGGACGCAAGGCGGCGAGCTAGGACGGCGCTGGACGCAAGGCGGCGGTGCGGGGCGGGCCGGCGGCGGCGGCGCTGGGTGACGGAAGCGAGGGAAGAGAGAGAGAGGGGATGCGGGGGGAATGAGACTAGTGTTTCGGTCGGGGTGGGAGGCGCACAGCGCCGGTGGGACCCACGCGTGGGATTTTTTCGTATGAGCCGAGCAGGGATGAGTTGAGAAGCTCAGATCGAGCTTCTCTCCCGGGCAGGGCTGAGAGACGTTTCGGGGCGAGGTGGGCAGGGGCGCAGGCGCACGACCCGGGCTACCAAACAAGAAAAAACGTGATGGGTGGAGATTTTCTGAGTGGAGCCGGGCTACCAAACACGCCCTAATAAGAACATGTACAGCAAGAGATGAATAAACTGAAGGATTACAATTCCATAAGTATAAAAAATACTGACCCCGAATATTTTAGCTTAAGGTTGTTTTCTTCCTTAGTGGCGTGGCTGCTGTCAAATGAAAAGGATCGAGATACCACACATCCACTAAACTGCACGTAGTTTACATCATTTTCATGGCCCGATAATATATCCATCTCATGATTCGGTTGGTCATGTTCCTCAGAACAACTTTTGTAAGCACTCCAAACCTGAAATGAACACTTCTGATGAGAAAAGGCAATCACCTTTTCCTAGTAAAATCAGAAGCACACAAGTGGCAGTAGATAACAAGAAAACATACTCTTGCAAAAGTATCTGAGCTACCAGTAACGAACACAGTTCCATTAGCATTGAATGCACAACATAAGATTTGGTGATTTGTTGGTTGAACTTGAACAGCACTAGAAGATGCATCACCACTCTTGCCTGGCATCAACACCATGTGGTTGGAATAAGTAAATGTAGACATTACCCACAGAACTGCAGTAGACATGCTTCAATGAACTAACCAGGGGCAACATCTGGAGGCTTTGGTATATATATCCGTGGAGATTGTTGGGAGCATCTAGCATCCCACATCCTACATGTCCCATCATCGGATGACCTGCTCGTCGATATGATGTGACAGTTAGGGAGAGCAAAGAACTTACAATACGAAGCAAAAACTCTACAACAAATTGTAAAAGTACATACAGCAAACCAGTGGTGACATTGTATAACAAGAACATATAAGAGAACAAAAACTTTTTCACACGTTTGACGATATAGCAGAATATGAAAATCAGCGCACAACGCAAGGATCTACCATGTGCAAACAAAAGGATGCACAGAGTGTAAAGTTCTACGTTCCTTTTATTTCTGGATATGACAGAAGCGGTAATATAACTTTACAGGTTTTGTAATTATATTGCTGTCAGAGTATAAGGAATATAATGAAAATGAATAAAGACATCGGAAATTTTTCCAAGATAAGTTCAGTTTTCTCTAACTTGGACAAAACCTGCTTTAAACTTTGCACCGATAAGCTTTTACTTTCAGTGATACTAAAGCAGATTGGAAATAAAATGTGCCACAGGCTGGTACAAAGATTATTTATTCATTTGTACAATTGCTGCCACTCAGTTTGTATGTATACTCATTAACCACAATAATTGTAAAGACTACTACAGGAAAATACGAAGAAAAAAGAAACACTCACGACAATAGCTGATAAGCAGCACCTGGCCTTGGACTAAACGCAATAGTGGTAACAACCCCTGTATGCCCCTTTAACACTGACATTGGCATGCCATCAGGTATACGCCACTGCTTAGTAAACACATGCATTAGACGTGAAAGGAAGAAAGATCGCTATCATAATTTCTTGGGACGTACATAAACTAGCAACCTTACCACTCTAATGATGAAATCATTGGATGCCGATGCTACTACAGCATTATTGGAACTCACCGCGAGGTCAGTAATCCTTACGAAGGTTGTGAATATTTATGTGTTCATTGCAATAAGCAAAGCTTACTTCATGGCCTCGGCAACTAGCCAGACAAAATGATGTTTCCATCGCCCATATTTTGACAAGGCGATCATCAGAACCAGTAATGACATATCGCCCGGTGCGATCAAAAGTAGCTGCAGAAACAGGAAGAGTGTGAACAACACTACAGCAGCTAAAAGGTAAACAAGCAGATGGATAATTATGATGAACTGGACAAGAACAACCAAAGCACAAAAGACAGATGTTGCATTTGTTGAAGACACAATAGGAAACAGTAAGATCTTAGAAACAGGATAACTGGGATGCATTTGGTGAATTTTCCAGCTAATATCACAGAATATTTTTGTTGAGCGAACCTTGGTGCATAATCCACTGTACGAACTTCCAAGAACATTTAACTAGCCTAAACAGTAATTTAACACAACAAGCATGACAACAGAACTCCAAATATTCATGGAAAAATAGCTCCAGGACATATTACTTGGATAGCAGTTGCTAAACCCGCCATAGTCATGATTTAGCTCAGGGACACTAGGAAAATGTGTATTTTGATGGAACACTACACTATTTAGATATTGTAGGAGAGTAAAGAGGGGTAAAAATTACTCTTCCCTTGGGAGCAAACTTAGTCCACCTATCAGTGCCTGTACCACCACACAATTGGAGGATCCATGTACAGTGTGTTGTGACAACTGGAGGATCCATGTACAGTGTGTTTGTGACAACTGGAGGATCATGTACAGTGTGTTTGTGACACGACAGCAGGAACCATGCATTGCGTGTTTGTTTGGCATGTGAGGGACACTGACAGGTAGGATCAGTTTGATTTTGAGGACAAAATTGACTATTTGACCCACCCCTCCTAAAATTCAAAAATGTATTATTGTAGTGGCCAGAGTGTGTTAATGATCACAATTTTTTAGTGATTCTGGCCAAATCACGCTTATGTTTCAGAAAAGTTATCCAATTGAGTTTTAGGAAGTGATTTGTCCAATATTCAGATAGTTTCCTTGAACATAATTAAACTCAGAAAGCGAGAAAGTTCAACGAACCACAATATGCAGCATTTTGATGTCCCCTCAATCTCTTTATAATCTGCATCTTCTCAACAAGGGTAGATGGCTTCGCAATGGCATAGCATGATGCAAGTACAGACGGAGCTCGATGATTCTTAGTGAAGCCACCAATCTCTCTCAAACTTAAGCCATGAACTTGATCAGCCTGTATGTGCGGCCAACGGAGATACCTTGGCAGCCTGGAGTTTCCTTATCTTGCCGTCTATCAGCTGAAGGATCCAAAATTGCATCAGCACATTAAGTAGTAAGACTGAGTTTCACTGGACATAAAACGAACTTTGAAACTGAAACACTGAATTGCAACAGATGATGCTATAAATAGCTCTAGAAATGGAGTGAAAAGGAAGACTTTTAAAGCCTATAAGGACTTAATACACATACATGCAAGAAGGGAAAAGGAGTTGGAGCCTAGAAGAGTTGGAACATCAGCAGCATTTGGAGACCCGTCTCCAATCAAGTTGTCTGGCGGCAGGAACTAACCATCAGTTGCTTTAAAAGCTTCACCAAGTGGTCTTTACCAATGTGAGGGTATCTAAAAGCAGCATAAAACTAGTTAGCAAAAACCTTGATTGCATTTGATCGTTAAGAAGAAAATAGCAGACATAAGTTGACTGTTCTGGAAGGTAAGTGTGCTAATTATTATATCTTGTGGCCTTTATAAAATAATAACTAGATTTTTGAATCATAAGCTTAATCAGTACTAAGTTAGTAACATAAACACTGAATGAGGAACCCCGTTACCAAATCAGAGCTCCAGAAGACAAAACAAAGAGTGATGTATTTGTACCTCTCAAGTAACTTTAGGTAACCCACAGGGAGTGACACACCATCATCATTTTCTTCGCCACTATGAATACCACCACGTGAATACCAAGCATGGTATCTTCTAGGTAGCAGCTGATGCTCCAGAAGTTCGTTGCACAGTTCTCCAACAGTCCGCTTAAACGGACCATGTGATAGAAAATGCATAATGAGAAAGTAAATTTCCCTCATATCAATATCAACAGGAGCCTCGGATGCAACATCCGATGAAGTCATTTATTCACAGAATTAATCTTCTCGAGTGCCTGGCTTGGAAAATCCAGGGGTGCCATGCTAACAGAGGTTGCATTAGCAGAAGGTTCGCGGTTTATAGAATCCATGTCAACAGCACCACCTGGAGTTAGAAACAATAAAGCATAAACACAAGAATAATATGATGAAGGGTATTGAGTTCTGGATCTCAGACAAGAGCTACAGAAATAGCCAATCGAGGTAATGCAAAACGTGAGTAGAGAAGTCAAATGCTGAATGGGCATAAATGGTGCAGAATACTGCAATCCCAAGTAATGGAGGACAATACATTTCATATTAAAAGCACACACACATAAAGACTTACAGGGAAAATAATTTAGAGAACTAGCGATAAGCTGGTGACAAGAGACGTGGGGAAAACGAACAGTTTGTGGGATTCATCTGAAACAACTGTTCTAGGTGAAGTGATATGGATGAACCATAGTTAACAGAATTGTAGTACATGGTACGCCAGTGCGCAAAGTTTTCTCTGAGAAATTCCACATCAAACAGTAGATACATGTACAAGTATGTGGATAGTGGCAGAACAGCCATACGTAATGTATAATTCTAGTGCAAGCAACAGCTAGGCTATCAATAAAGCTATGAGTAAATTATGAAAGCCCGCCTCTAGCCCAACACCTCGTCAACTCCCCCACTTAACAACCTCTGCCCCGCAGCCTTCCCCGCCTCAGCGCAGCACACCTCCCAGCGGAGTAATTCCTCTCCGGGCACACCTTGGATGACCACGAGAAGGGGTCTGAATCGGAGGACCAGGAGGACGTTGGGGAGAAGAGTGTCAGCAAGGACAGGTGCGCTCTTGGCGGAGGAGGATAGAAGGCCTAGGCACAGCCGTGCGTGGGCCAAGCATCTCTATCTGTTTATTTTGGGCAAACATTGTAGAACCTATTCTGCTAAGCCATCACTTAAACCCTAGAACCTATAAGCAGTAGACGTAAAGAGAAACTATCCACTAGGAAACAAAATGTGGCACGTGAAATGGTCTTATTGCCCAACGGAAAATTTCAAAACCTGCTTGTTTACATGGTCAAGTCCAACCAATGGATCGATTAATCATTTGTTCTTATTTTTGTCCAGGAGCAGAGGGGCAGAGAGCCGCCACGTACGGAGGTAAAGGAAGGCGACTGTTGCAACTCCAGCAGCGTTTCAAGGTGCATGTGCAAACGAACATGTCAAAATGCTCGTGAGACAAAGCACAAGACACGATCGACTCGAGCGTCTCAACCACCGGGGAGGTAGCAGGCAGCACGGTTGCTACAGCAGCACAGGCGCGTCGACAATGGGCCTGGCGGACGCAAGCAATTTGCTCCTCCACAATACCATTCTACCAGTCAATTTAATTTGCTCCTCAGTCCCAGCCTGCCAGCAGCAAGTACAGGTTTTCTTAATGTTTCGCTGAATTTTGAGTGTTTGGGCAAGTGAAAAAAAAAAAATCTTTACGTGGTTGGGCAAGTACTTTGACTTCTGCAGAATTTGGACAAGAAGCAAGCCCAACATGACCAATGTGGCTGCTACAAGTGTTTCATAACAAATTGAGCAACACATTGCTTGTACTTTCCTGCTAGTATATGAGGATACAGGACTGAATGGAGCATCAACAAGTTGAGGCAAAATTGTGAGTCGCAGCTATTTGTGATTTGCGATCCTGTTTTGGCCATCACTCTGGTGCTTCTAGTGCTGACGTCAAGTTCCTCTGTCTGTGTACACAGCGGCGCTCCCTGAGTTCCTGATCTTCCTCGTCTGCTTCTTGCTATATGACAGGTTGGTCGTGGGAACGGACAGGTTTTGATCCACTGGTTGGACCAAAATATGTTCACAAGCAGGTTTACAAATTTGCAAATTTGTAAAAGGTCATTTCATGTGTCACAGTTTGTTTTATTATCTAAAATTTCTTAAACACTTAAAAAGGTCATGCAATCAAGAAGGGCATACGATCGATGTCAAACTAAAGCAGGGCATATGATCAATGGTCAAAATAATAGGGTATATGATCAAATCCCCCAAAAAAATCATAGAAGAAAACCCGGATAGGCTTAAATAGGGTGTGTTTGGTTTGAGCCCTAACTAGCCCATCCAAAAATTGGCATGACCAAAGCAAGGGCATGACCAATATTTTGGTAAGGTGTTGTTTTTTGGATTATAGCCATTGCATCTTCCAAAATATTGGTAAAATAGTGCCTCCATTTGGTTTTTAACAAATTGAATTGGCATACATTGACAACTTAATTAGCTAGTGCTTGATTTGATCCCAATTCAATCAAAACAAATGTTGGTAACTTTTTTGTAAGAATGCAGTCTACAAGAAATATATCTTAAGCCAGGAGAATCAGAAGCGACTGCTGCAGTTGGAAATAGCTACCTGCTGTTCACACTTGCTAGTTAAATGAGCCAACAAAATTAGAACATAAATCACCTAAAGATAAAAAAATGTTTCCTAATTGAATGGAAAATAGTATGATGGAGTAGCATTAGAGTTTGTACGGGGAGCTGTGGCTTGCACCAAATATAGCCACTAATGGGCACCAACCAAGGAGAAGATCACAGGCGCACTATCAATTTTTTGGCAAAGCATTTCCCCGCCGTCTACTCACCCTCACGTGAGCGCAAATTATACGGGCGAGCCAACATTTTGGTGTCAGTCCAAACAGCGACCAAATTCTTTAGGCTTGCCAATTTTTTGGTACAGTCTGCGTTGGTTGTAATCCAAATACACCCTACAACCCTAGCAGCAAAACCCGTGAAACTTGTCGCGTTCTTTACAAATCAGAACTCCAGACATTTCATATGCTTGCCACTATCGAAATTACTACAGTTTCTGCAAGTCTACCAATCCGGTTAACAATTCAACAGTCTGAGCAACCAGTGCACACACAAAAAGGCACAGTACTGTCCAAATTCGCGCCAGAAGGACCGGGTGAGAGATCCACCTCCTATACTCGTCGGTGATTTGATCTCACAAAGACAGGACAACGAGACTACAATCTATGATGCAATCAAATAATCGATGGATGAAACCATTAATCGGTAGATCACTGATAAAAAAAAGTAAAAAACACTTACTAGTAACCGATTAAGTGAGCCGTGTTGGGTGACTGCGCGCCTCTGGCCCTTGCCGCACTGCTGCAGCCTGCGCTGGCCAGCACGGCACCGCCGCCCAATCCGCCTCCGAGGCGCACGCCCGCGGCACGCGTGCTGCAGCACGGCGAGGCGACGCTCGCGGCCGTCCGCACGCTCCGCACGCCCGGCGCGGACGCGGACGCAGTTGCGTTGTGCCTCGGCGTCTCCCTTGGCGAGAGGCAGCAGTGAGTGAGAGGATGGGGAGCTAGGGTTTCATGTGATTTGGGGAATTTCGTGGGCAATTGGACTCGGGGTTGCCTGATTGGTGCTCAGAGGCTGAACAATGCCCGTGCGGCCGGAAGAGCCTTTCTCCGGCAGCGGCGAGCGGGCGGAGGCCGCGGTCCGGTCGCCTCCTGCGAGCCCTAGGTACTGTACGGAACGGAGAGAGGGAGCAGAGACCGGAGGAGGGTCGCTTCGCGGCTGTGATCCGAAATGGGTGTCTCACTGGCTAACGGGTTAACGGGCTGCTCTCATGGTATGTACTCCCTCCGTTCCAAATTAGATGACTTCATTTTGTCTAAAAGTGGATGCATCTAGACTTGTAACATGTCTAGATCCATCCACTTTTGTACAAATGGAAGTCATCTATTTTAGAACGGAGGGAGTACTTGTACCAGAAGACGTAATCCGGAAAGCCGCGCGCGAGCAGCAATGTGAGTTCGCTGTTCACGTGGATGATGGGAGGAAGCTCCCAGCACTTTAGGTGCTCCCCGTGCTTCCGTTAAAAAGATACTCCGTAGTCCGTATTAAATGTTTCAAAAAAATAGAAAAAAGTGTGAGTGTTACAGCTAAAACGTTGGGAGCACTAGATATTACATCGTGGATCTGCTGGCTTGATGATGTGGTGCAACTTAGGCTCATCACCATGTTAAGCATTTCAACACATCACAAGTCACCACGGACCTCAAAGGTGAACTCATTCATCTTAAAGAACTCAATTCTCACCCTTTTGGATGGTATACTACATCATCCTCCGTCACTTGTTGATGCTAGGCTTGTCACGGCGACTATGGGTACACGAGAGGATGACCATGGAGTAAGAGGAATGAAGCCCGACAAGACGGTGGCTTGGAAGAGGAGAAGGAAGAAGAGCCACAATTCCAGTAGCCGGTACTACCGAGCCGTGGCCGGTACTACTGCTACCCCGGTACTACCGCCCTGTCCGGTACTACTAGGTTAGCGGAAATGCTTCTGGACTCGGACGGATTTTGCCCAGCACTACCGCCAGGCACACCCCGGTACTACCGACCAAGCTCGAGCATGCGTGCTGAGATGGCCCACGTGCCATGTAATCTTATCCTCTCACCTTTCCCTTCGTGGTCAAACCTATAAATAGGCACCTACCCCTTCAGATCTAGGTTAGGTAAGATATGAGATAGAGTGGAGCTAGGCTCCTAGTGCCCCTTGGTGGATGTCTCCCCTTGTGGAGATGATTCCTCCCATTGTGGAGAAGATTGTCCTTAGATCATTCATCTATTGAGTTGTATCAAGGCCCCTTTCTAGTGCTTAGTGTTTCTTGGTTGGATTCTATCGTGGTCGTCGCTCCCGCGGGATTCTACCGCCACAGTCTCTCCTCCCACGAATCTACCGAGCGCTTGCCAATCTTTCCTTTGAGATTCTATTGGACCGGTTGGACCTACCGGTGAGGGAAACGTGTCATTGTATCGTGTTTGTGTTCTTGTGTTCTTCGCGTTCATCGTGTTCTTGCGTGTGTTCGTCCACTTCCGCCGTCAATCCGTGAAGATCGGGCAACCATAGAGGAGCACCCTTCACCATATGGCATCAGAGCATGGTTGCCATGGATTTGACTTGTGTTTCCACCCCCAAATCCACCAAAATTTTCTTTGATTTTGAGTAATTTCGAAAATTCCACCAAAATAGCCACAAATTGCTTTTGGGCCGATCTGAGATTTGAGTGCGTATTTGCAGTTTTTGATCCATAGATCTATTGCTAAACTTGTTGATCTACCTTTCTTTGCGTTCCCATAGCCTAATTCCATCATTTGGCCCTCCGATTTGCTGTTTTCCCGTCCGTTTTTCCGCCCAAATCGCGCAGAAATCGCGTCCCGAGCTTGGATCTGAAAAATCCCGTGTTTGGCGGTACTACCGGGCATTGGGCGGTACTACCGGGCCTTGTACTGCGGTACTTCTGGGCACTTAGTCCCGGTACTACCGACCTACTTCCAGAGAGCGAAAAACAAAATTTCAGTTTTACGGTATTGGCCATATCTTTTGCATCCGGACTTCGTTTTTGGTATTCTTTGGCTCGTTTCGAAGCTACGGACAAGACCTACATCACCATTGCGGAAGATCCAACATCCACCATCAACAAAATCCGTGGGCAAGCACGACACTTCGACAACAACGGGTGAAGATCGTTGACCAAAGGTATAAACATCACGAATCTTCCCCCCTTGCCATTCCTTTATGAGCCACACTATATCCTTGCGATTACCATGTCCTATTGAGGCTAGCTTTTGATGATTGCTTGGGCTTTGCACAATTGACCGTGTAGTTTCTGAGCGACCGTTGTATGCGCTAGTTCATATATCATATATCTTGTTGTTGGCATCAAAGAAGTGAGTGTGCAAGAGAGAAAAGAATCAAAAGAGAAAAGAAGCAAAAAGAGCAAGAAAATAAAAGAAAGAGACACCACTTGCCATATCTCTTGTAGGAAGTGCAAGCTCGATGAACATCTAGTAGGTGGTACATTTTGTGCAAATCTAGTAGCCCACCAATAAATTGCAATCGAGCTAGTGTCTCTCCTTGTACTTGTGCAACATGAGCTTATAGTCTTCGTTAGGATCATATGGTTATTTAGCTCACTTCTTGGTTGCATAAGTCCCATTTATCTCTCTGTGCGTGTGTTTTCCTTGAACTACATTCCTCTCTTTTGAGATTGACTTGCTTTTGCTTTGTGATCGTCGTGGTTCTTTACTTGCCTTTACAATATCTTGGTTTCGGTTTGGTTCAATCTGCTTTCCACCTACCATACCTTCCTATCCACCATAAGATGTGTGTGTTTTGGAGTTTGCTTTTGGATACTTGAACACAAGCACTTTACTTTGTGATCGTTTCCTTTGATTGTCCATGAAGTCCAATACTATCTACAAAGGTGAGAGGTTGTGCTCTAGTTCCTTTACACTCCACATATACACTTGTCTTGTGAGTTAACATGTCTGGGGAGAGCGGATCAAACTATGGAGCCGAACATGATGATGAGTACCCGATGAGCCACAATGACTATGATGCCTCAAGCATAGAGGACGTGGGGGAACGCTACACCGACTATGACCCCCATGACATGATGGAGCATCACCAAGACTTCCGCTACCATGACTCCGACTCCGCAAGCGTGCATGACATGATGGAGCATCACCAAGACTTCCGCTACCACGACTCTGACTCCGCAAGCGTGCATGACATGGAGCATCACCAAGACTTCCGCTACCACGACTCCGACTATACAAGCGTCAACGACATGGAGCGGTACCACGACTTCGACCAACCTTCATCATATGGTACCGACTTCGACTCCAACGACATGGTGGAGCACTACTACTATGACTCCGATGACATGGTGGAGCACGTCTACGACTACCACTCTTCAAGCATGTGCGATGACACCGACTACACCTTCGACAACATGCAAGAGGAGATGACCCCCATCACCACCGTGTTCAAGAGCGGCACCACCAAGCTTAGTGGCACAACCTTCTATGGTTCAAGCTCAAGACGGAGCACCAACAAGGCCACCATGCATTCATCCTATGGAGCTCCATCAACTTCAAGAAGGCGTCATGACAAGAACATCGCCAAGAGCGCCAAGCTTCGACATTCTAAATCAACAAGACGCCACAAAGAAGTTGCCAAGGCGATGAAGGACGCCATGAACAAGCTTGATGCAACCTTCGACGACTTCAACATGAACTCTAGTCGAAAGTTCCAAGGCCTCAAGAACTCCATCGACACACTTGCCAAGCTTCGGAACTTGTCACCAAGCTCAAGTGGAAGCTCCAAGGAAAAGTCGCGATGGCATCCCAAGGACTTGCGACAACACCCCTCCACTCAAGAACGTCAACGTCGACGTGAGGAGAAGTCAAGGCGGACGCCACGCCATCAAGCACCTACGCCCACACTCCAACTTCAAGGTGCAACTTCCACATCCAAGATGGCGGCGTGTACACATCCTATAGAGTCTCCACCAAGTGCCACCACCACATTGGCCCCCATATGGCAAGATGACGATCTCATATGTGACAATTGCCAAGGCCACGACCATGATCCACGGGAATGCCCCAATATCTTGTGTCCAATATGCAATGGAAGAGGTCATATGATGTGGGAGTGCCAAGTTGGTGACCAAGATGGAGAGAAGAAGGTCGAGCATGGGATTTTCCCTTCGGCCAAGGAGGCTAACATGGATGATGCTATCACTTTGGTTGATGAGCCAAGTGAGCATGCCGAGCATGGGATTTTCCCTTCGGCAATGGAGTCGAGTGATGTGACCCTCTTAAGGCATGCATCTTGGGAGGCGAGATGGTTGAGGAGGTTGAGCATGGGAGTTTCCATTCAACCATGGAGGCATTTGGAGTTGAGAACATTGAGCCTACCCTCTTGTGTTTGAGTTATGAGATGGTACCAATCTCATGTGAGAATGAGAGCCACTTAGCCCACTTGAGTGAGAGTGAAAGTGAGTTGAGTGACTCCACCAAATATGAGATTGAGTGCTTCCACTTTGAGGGAATGAGTGATACACCACATGAGTTGAGAGAGGTAGTTGATAGGTCTTGTGAGACCATTTCAATTTCTAACAACTTACCCTTCTCCTCTAGTGTGTTCTCTCATTATGTTATAGGTTCTATGGATGATGATACACCAATCCTCGACTTGACGGTGCCTCAAATGGAGAAGATGTACATGGAGGATGATGATGAGACAACCCCATGTCTACTTCAAAATGGACAAGTCGGCCACACGGAAGCCCCTACTACTTCAACACCTACTTCACATGAGCGGGACAACAAGGGTATGGGTGTTGATGTGACCATGATCCCACTAGTGGACATGATGAATGTTGATTGCTTGCATGAATTGGATGATTCTCTTGATGTCACTTATGAGTCATTTCTATTCCCATGTGATACCTTGCCTCAAAACAATGTTGATCATGTGGATTACTCTACTTGTGATAAAAATGACATTCACTTGTTTTGCAATCAATGTTTTCACTACTCTCCCTTCATTGCAACCAGAACGATGAAAACTTGTTCTTTCAAATGTTTGGTTTGCAATGATGAGCCCTTGATTTATAATGAGATTGCACCCATAGCTTTCTCACATTTTGGAGATTTTTCGTTTTCTCTTATGGACCTTGTTCCATCCTTCACTTTGCATAGTAACCATCCACATATGTCATACATTCCGCTTGATTTTGGTGTGTTTGGTGAAGTGCAAATGAAGAGACGCATCATGATGGATGATGTGTTCATATACCATACCCATAATGTTTTCCTTGGGTGCTTTGTGTATTTTGGTACCCGCATGATATTGTCAACCTCCATTAAGCATGAGTTGACAAAAATAGCTCTAGAGAGCATACACTTGAGTTGTGGATCGAAACCAACTCTAATACCCTTCCCATGTTTTGCATCAAACAAGTGGAACAATTTCTCTTGCTTTTGGTTTGTTTGCAAACATGTTTGTGATATTGGATTTCCCTATGACAAGAATGTTTCCTTGATCTTTCATTTGAATGATTTATGTGTTGCAACAAATATGATGAACAATTGCTCTTTGAGATGGCTTGTTTGCAACCATAATGACATTTTGAGCATGTCTTATCATGAGTACATTGGTGTTGCAACAAATATTTCGAAAATTTGCTCTTTCTTATGTATTGTTTGCACCCATGATGATATATTGAACATTCTTCATATTGTGTTTTTGCCAAATTCTCCGCTTATTGCATCAAGGATGTTGACAAAATTCTCTTTCCAATGCCTTGTGTGCAATGTTAAGCATATGGTTCAAAATGAGATAACTATCATGGCCTTCTCAAATTTTCATGGAGTTTTTGTGTTCCCACATTTTGAGGATGTTTCGAGAAATTGCTTGCACATTGACCTTGCATATGCTTTGACTTTCACATATTTGTGTTGTGCTAATGGTGTAATGAACATGAATGGATATGTCATTGATGATATGCTCCTCTATCTTGCACACACATGGTTTGCTTGGTCCTTGATGTGTAGGTCGTATCTTTGGATGAGCCTCCATGAGTTGTTTCAACCACGCATTCTGATGAGGTGTAAAGTTCGGCATATGCCACGGGGTGGCTTACTTGAGGGGTAGCTACGGCGCGAGTGACGGCGTTCCGGCGGGATTGTGCGAGAGCATGGCAAACACTCGATGTACCCAGGTTCAGGGCCCTCGTGAGGAGGCAAAACCCCTACGTCCTGCATCTAATCTGTATACATGGTGGAGTATATGAGGTTACACTTTGCTCCTTGAGTTGTTCATGTTCTTGGCTCGGATGAGCTAGAGCTGTCTACTTGTGTGCTTGGGAGAGAAGCTAGCTCGTACGTGAGCTGTGAGTATGAGTGATCGATGGATGAGGAGCTAGCCTCTGGCTTGGTGCGAATGAACTAAAAGTCCTCTCTACCGTGGCCACCTTGGTGCATCTTATAGATCGATGCCCAAGGGACAAGCAGGGGCCCACGGCGACATGTAAATAGTGGCGTACTATACTGCATAGTGTTCTTCATTCGATGACGTCGGCTATAGTGTTCTTCCTTCAGCCTGTAGCTACAGTGTCGGGTACGAGTGTCTTGTCCGAATAGTAGCAGAGAGCAGTGTACGGGGTGGCTTGCTAGCCACAACTTGTAGGAGTAGCCGGTCGTGCTCAAGCATGCAGCAAGAGCAGCCGGGCACCGGATGCAGGTTGACCAAGCGCATGGGGCAGCCGGCCATCCGGCTGCCGCTTTTCTTGACTTGCTTCTCGTGGTTTGCTTCTTTTGTTGTCTCGTTGAGTCGCCGACTTTGGTAACCCGGGGTTCATCCCACGTCACATTCCTATGAGGGAGGATCTTGCAAGAAGAGCACATCGGCATCTTGCTAAGGTGACTTCCTTCTACATAAGCGCTCATACGATGACCTTCAAGAATTGGCTACTCTTTGAGTGTTGTTTCGTCTTCCTTGTGAGTTTTGTAGGTTACTTGAAAGGCGAAGGGACATTGAAGAAGTGCTACATCATTTCCATTAAGCACGACTACATGGTGAACCCCACGACAAGGTCTACACATCTACCTCCTTGCCATGATGATGACGAGCAAGACTCGAGGACGACTCTTTTTGAAGGGGGGAGTTGATGTAGTGCAACCTAGGCCCATCACCATGTCAAGCATTCCAACACATCACAAGTCACCACGGACCTCAAAGGTGAACTCATTCCTCTTAGAGAACTCAATTCCCACCCTTTTGGATGGTATACTACGTCATCCTTCGTCACTTGTTGATGCTAGGCTTGCCACGACGACTACGGGTACACGAGAGGATGACCATGGAGCAAGAGGAATGAAGCCCGACAAGACGGTGGCTTGGAAGAGGAGAAGGAAGAAGAGCCACAATTCCAGTGGCCGGTACTACCGAGCCGTGGCTGGTACTACCGCTACCCCGGTACTACCGCCCCGTCCGGTACTACTAGGTTAGCGGAAACGTTTATGGACTCTGACGGATTTTGCCCAGCACTACCACCAGGCGCACCCCGGTACTACCGTGCCGAAGTCTGAAGCCGGTACTACCGGACCCCGTCCGGTACTACCGACCAAGCTCGAGCCTGCGTGCTGAGATGGCCCACGTGCCATGTAATCTTATCCTCCCACCTTCCCCTTCGTGGTCAAACCTATAAATAGGCACCTACCGCTTCAGATATAGGTTAGGTAAGATATGAGATAGAGTTGAGCTAGGCTCCTAGTGCCCCTTGGTGGATGCCTCCCCTTGTGGAGATGATTCCTCCCCTTGTGGAGAAGATCCCTCTTGTGGATTCAAGACCTCTCCTTAGATCGTTCATCTATTGAGTTGTATCAAGGCCCCTTTCTTGTGCTTAGTGTTTCTTGGTTGGATTCTATCGTGGTCGTCTCTCCCGCGGGATTCTACCGCCACGGTCTCTCCTCCCACGAATCTACCGAGCGCTTGCCAATCTCTCCCTTTGGGATTCTATTAGACCGGTTGGACCTACCGGTGAGGGAAACGTGTCATTGTATCGTGTTTGTGTTCTTTTGTTCTTCGCGTTCTTCGTGTTCTTCGTGTTCTTGCATGTGTTCGTCCACTTCCGCCGTCAATCCGTGAAGATCGGGCAACCCTGGAGGAGCACCCTTCACCACTTGCCGATCCAACAGTGTTGAAAGGACATTTATTTACCCCTATGAGTTTTGTGTGTTAGATAACAACATCGGTGATATTTTAGTATGATGCTAAGTGCTTTCAGGAAATATTGAGATTTATAAGAATACTAAAAGAAGAAAGATATTGTCCGAAAGCGCCGTGGGTTGAAAACCCTGGGAAGCCAGCCCCCAGGCCGGCTGGCTCAGCTGGGGTGCCAGCCCCCAGGCCGGCCAGGCCGGGCTACAGGCCGGTTGGCTCGGCAGGGCAACCGGCCCCCAGGCCGGCCAGGCCAGGCTCCAGGCCGGCTGGGTCGGCAGGGTGGCCGGCCCCCAGGCCGGCTTCCTTGGGTCCTTTGATGCAGATCGTGCTATAAATGCTCCTCCACCTACCTTGGGACAGGTAGCTCGTCCAAACTTGAAGACACCATTATTGCAAGCTCAAGAAACATCTAGATCTCCCAATCCCTCCAACCAAACTTGTTGATCTTTGGAGGATTGAAGGAGAAGGCCCCGATCTACATCTTCACCGAGCCGTTTTTCATTTCCCCCTCATTCACTTGAGGGACCTTTTGCTAGGATTTCCATTGGGAAAACCTAGCTCATTATTGTACTTACTTGATTGTCTTTGTGACAGATTGTAGCTGTTCGGGAGCCCCCAATCCAATTGTGGGTTGTGCCTGAATCGTTGCTATAAAGGATCCGGAATCCGCCTTGAAGGTTTCCGATAGTGGAAGGTGAACCAAACCTTTGTGGTGCGGTTCATCGGAGAATAGGGTGAGCCTTTGTGGCGTTGAGATCGACCTTTGTGGTGCCTCACACCCCTCCAACGAGACGTACTCCCCTAAAAAGGAGGAACTTGGGAATACATCCATGTCTCCGCGTGCTTTCACCTTCGGTTACCTCTATCCTTATTTACTGTCTTTACTTCGTGTATCTTACTTAGTTGTTTGCTTGTCATATAGGTAAATTCACCGTAATTGCATATCTAGAGAATTTACCTTTTGTGTCAAGCCTAATTTGAAAAAGTACTAAAATTAAAGTAGCACCTATTCCCCCCCCCCCTCTAGGTGTCATACGATCCTTTCAATTGGTATCAGAGCAAGGTTCTCTTGTTGGACTTAACCGCCTAAGAGAAGTATGACCGGTGAGGGTGATCCCGCGGATGACCATGCCACTCCGGCATCCATGGCCGATCTCAAATTGATGGAGACATCTTTGAAATCGTCCATGGATACCCAATTTGCTGAGATGCGTGACTTGCTCAAGCAACTCACAAGTGGCAAGGTTCCTACGGAGACCATCCCACTAGAGGACTCCGCTAACTCCAATGACGGTGGTACCGAGGAGGAAAAAGAGAAAAAGAAAGGGGTTGAAAACACCGATCTTAAGAAACCCTCCACATCTACCACCATACCCGAAGGTGGGAAGCCGGAGTACCATGCGGTTCCCCTTGTGTACTCTACCGACCCACCTATCCATCATACTCGCATAAACCCTTTAGGTCCACCACCTAAGCTTAATGCATTGTCTTTTGCTACTTGGCAACACTTAATGAAATCACATATCAACAGTTCCTCTATCGAGCTTTGGAGGATCATTCAAGTGGGATACAAGGCCGTGAATCCTAACAACTTGAAAAGAAGAGAAGTGGCGGATGCGCAACTCAATGCCTCAGCTCTTCACATGATTGAACTTGCCGTTGGAGAAAAGGATCTCTATCACATCCAAAATCTCACCACCGCCAAAGAAGCTTGGGATTGCCTTTCCGAGGTGTTCCTTGGGAATGAGAGCATGAAGAGGAATAAATTTGATGCTTTGAACAATGATGCCGGAGGCTTCTACATGCTTGATAGTGAAACTCATGAAGAGATGTATGCAAGACTCAAGACTCTTGCCCAAGCCTTTTTTAATGTTGGGGCAACTTATGTGGATGATGCTTGGATCAAGAGGAAGTATGTGAATGCTCTCATGCCCTTCGAGCCCATTGACTTGAAGGCCCTACAAGGAAAATACAACTACCTTGAGATGACATCCAATGAAGTTATGCAAGAGATGCAAGCCTCCAAGGTTGCCACCAAGAATGCTCTAGACAACCGTGCTAGGGCCATGGGAATGAAACAAGGTCCCTCACTTGGTTTGAAGGCCAAGGTTGTGTGCCTTGATGAACATGATGAAGTTGAAGCATGCCCGAACAACATTCTTCCCGATGATCTTGAACAAGCCTACCATGGTCACGTGGCTCTTGCAACAAGGACATTTTGGCGTGACCCGGCCAAGGCAAAGGCTCAACTTGATCAAACAAACAATCCAAGTGGGAAGAAGGAGTTTGCAAATAGGACAAAGATTTGCTACAATTGTCATAACAAGCATCACTTCCTCAAAGATTGTCCTTATGAGAATAGAGAGCAACACGGTGGAAGGCTTGTCCCCAAGGGCCAATCAAGCATGATCCAAAAGAAGCCATTTGTCAAGAAGAAGCCATACTTCAAGAAAGCACCAAGAATTGTGTTGATGACTCAAGAAGAGTATCCCTCCGATGATTCCGAAGAAGAAGAAGAACCCACTAGTGAGGTGGCCGCATTAGCCATCGTATCAACTCCATTTCCTTCTCTCTTTTTTTAGAACTTTATGACAGTAGGAAAGACTCCTACTGCCTCTATATTAATAAACCCCAAAAAAAGGGGAGATGAAATATTTACATGGGAAGGGGGGTTAAAAGTGTCTAGATTACATGGCTGCAACAAAAGAATTAATGAAAGCGTGGCGGTCTTCCTTAGTTCTATGAACTAGAAGTGAAAAATCCTCCTTGAATCTGTTAGTCCAGGACTGGATTCCTGGCTGAACTTCGTTAAAACACTGGTTATTCCTCTCTTTCCACAGACTCCGGGCCGCAGTGATAAAAACATCCATGAACATTGGTCTCTGCCAAGATTTCCTAGCTTCCTCGATCAAGAGAAACCTGTCAGCCTGAACATCATTACGGAATGCCATGCCAATTTTCTGCCAGCACATTCTGCTGAAATCGCAGTGGAAGAATAGATGTTCAAGGGTTTCTTCATTGCTGTTAGTGCACATCAGACAATCAAAATTGTTGCCCACATTGAAGTGCCTACGTCGGAGCATATTCTTCGTATTAAGTCTGTCACTAATGAGCAACCAACAGAAGAATTTCAGCTTGGGGACACACTTAGATTTCCACAGCCAGTTATACAAAGCATGAGGATTCATGTCTCTGAAACAAAAGGCATAATACTGTCTAGCAGTATATTTCGAGGACCCCCAACTATAGCTCCATTCATCCTTAGTCTCGGCATTTAGCTGGACATGAGTAACCGGAGCCTGCATCTCACGAATTTCCTGCAAGGCCTGGGGGGACAAAGGCAAGTGAAAATTTGCTGCTAATGAGTCAGCCATGAGAAAAGCTTTAGCTGATACATCCTCGTCCAAGGCAAAGGAGAAAGCTCTTGGGAATTTTAGAGAGGCTAGATCGTCTCCCCAGGGGTCTTTCCAAAACAGAATGGAATCACCATTTAGGATGTTACACTTGGTGATACCTCGGAATATGGGGGTGAGCTTTAAAATGTCTTTCCACCAAAAGGAGCCACAGCTCTCGACAGCATGGGGAATTCTATCACAGTAGTATGAATTCCAAACCAAGTGAACCCAGGGAGTGTCGAATTTGTTATAGAACTTGTCGAGATATTTTAGTAACAGGGCCTCATTCTGAATTTTTAGATTCAGAACACCCACTCCTCCTTTCTTTTTGGGTCTGCACACTCTATCCAAAGCAATCAGAGGGTTACAATGATCCCCACTTTCCGTCTTTTTGTTCCAGAGGCAGTGTCTTCTGATTTTATCAATATGTTCCAAGATCTTCGGCGAGATTTTGATCGAGCACATCATGAAAGTGGCAATTGAAGTGAGCAGTGAGTTGATAACCGAGACTCTGCCACTGTATGTCATCATCATAAAGTTTGCAGTTAAGCTTCTCTCGATCCTGTCTACTAAAGGCATCAAATCATAGACAGTGGGTTTAGTAGTGCCAAGTGGAAGGCCAAGATAGGTAAAAGGCATCTGTCCAACAGTGCAGCCAAACAGATTGGCCACATTTAGAGCTGTCTGTTCATCGAGGTTTATCGGAATTAAGACAGACTTATGGTAATTGATGTGCAAACCAGTAGACTTCGCAAATGTGTCTAAAATGTCCTTCATAACCAAAACCTGTGGGGGACTAGCTGGCATGATCACAATAGTGTCGTCAGCATATTGTACGATAGGGTAATCCATATGGAAGCCAAGATCAAGAGGTGCTTGCAGTAGATTGTCAGCAAAGGCTTTATTAATTGCTGATTGAAGGAGGTCAGCCGCAAGGACAAAGATAAGGGGCGATAGAGGATCTCCTTGTCGGACTCCTCTTTTGCAAAAGAATTGACGGCCAAGCACACCATTAAGCAGAACCGAGGACATTCCACTTCCAAAGATCATCTCAATCCACTTCAGCCACTTGGCATCAAAGCCCATGTGCTTCATTATATTTAACATGGCTCCATGATCAATAGTATCAAAGGCTTTTGCAAAATCGAGTTTCAAAAGAATAATCTCTCTATGTGAAGTTTCACATTGGTGAATAAACTCAAAAGCCCCGGCAATGCAATCCTGGATAGTTCTTCCCTTGAGGAAACCATACTGATTTTTGTGGACAATCTTTAGGATCAGAGTCTGCAGTCTATTAGCAAGTAGCTTGGTAATTAACTTGAGGCAGCAATTAAGCAGGGTGATTGGTCTGAAATCATTCACAGTGCTTGGGGAGCCAATTTTAGGCACCAGGGTGATGTAGCCAGTATTAATGCTTTCCAAATTCAAGTTCCCACTATGAAAATCATCACATAACTGATAAATGTCCTCTTTCACAATATGCCAACAAGTTTTTAGGAATTGCCCATTAAAGCCATCCGACCCATGTGCCTTGTCAGATGGAATAGTTCTAACCACATCGTCAATTTCCTCTCTTGAGAAAGGAACAGAGAGGGCTTCCAAACCAGCAATTGGTGTGATCAGATAGGACAAATCAAAGAGCATAGGAGGGTGGTAGTGGAGCCCAACCTGTCTTTAAATGTATCATAAATTACTCTTTCTTTGTCTCTGTGTTCTGTGACTTGTAAACCATCAGGGAGAGTAAGCTGTGAAATAGAATTCCTTCTATATCTTTCAGTTGCCATTGAGTGGAAGAATTTTGTATTCTCATCTCCAAATTTGGTCCAACGAATGGTACATCGTTTCTTCCAATATTGCCACTGATAATCAAGCAAAGTCAGCAGATGCTTCTTTAGTATTTTCTTGAAGTTGGCTTCAGGTATGGTAAGTCCCCTCCTATCCTCAAGATTATCCAGTTCCAACAAAGCTTTGTTGCAGTTTTCAATGCAGATCGAGAGCTTTGAGATGGACTTACTCCAAAACTTTAGATCATATCTTAATCTCTTTAGTTTGGCATTTAAATTTGCAGCACTATTGGCTTTATGTGTCGGCTTGGACCAGCTTGCAGAGACAGCTGCAAGAAAACCTAAGTGTGCCACCCAGAAGTTTTCAAAACGAAAGAGTTTACATGCTGGAATATTTGTTTCGATGGATACCAGACAGGGGGTATGATCTGAGGTCGGCTTTCCCAGTGGGCTGACCATAGTAGCTGGGTAGGAGGTAGTCCAATGGAGCGATGTGAAGAACCACTCCAACTGTTCCAGAAGCGGATCCATTTGCATATTACTCCAAGTAAAACTGCGGCCCTTAATTGGTAATTCCGTGAGGTGTTGAGCTCTAATTATGTCGTTGAAGGTGAGCATGTCATCTATGTTTCCACCTGGTTTATTCCTATTCTCAGGAGAACGAATGAAGTTAAAGTCGCCAACAATGAGCCAGTCCTCTTCATCAGGGATAGAAAGATCATATAACCACTCGACAAAATTGTCTCTCAGTTCACCAGAGCAAGGCCCATATATATTCATTAATGTCCATGAGTAGGCAGACTGCGTGGAAGTAAAATGAATAGACAACGCAAAGGGCTGACAGTGCATCACAAGGCTAGTAAACAATGAACTGTTCCAAATAATTATTAAGCCTCCAGAAGCCCCATCAGAAGGGACATAAACAAATTCATCAAACCTTCTAGGACAACAAGAGCGAATAAAGGCCAGATCAAAATGAGATTTTTTTGGTCTCTTGCAAGCAAACGATAGCACATCCACTGGAGTTGATTGCATTTAACAGAGCTAACTGTTTAGACTTCGCATTTAAACCCCTGATGTTCCAACATAAAACAAGCCACTGCCTAAGAAAACTCATTATAGCAAATAGGCGATTTTAAGATGATCCAGCATCATCTTCCTGGAGCTTAGCTAGAAGCTTCTCCGGTGACAGATCTTCAGGTGGAACCCCACAGAGCTGAACTCCAATGCTCTGGAGCACAATAATTGGAGTAGGCAGTAGGCTAGCAGCATCTCCTGGAGTCATCTCCTTGGCCACCATTTCTTGATCAGTAGCATGATCAACTACCTTTGTGGTTTTCACAGGCTTCACCTTGGATTTCTTAGGCTTGGCATCAGTAACTGAAGGAATTCTGAACCCATTGTATTTGTTTGACCTGGCACTTCTGCGCACCTGTGAGGTAACAGTTGGCAGACCGTTGTGATCATCGAGCGGGATTGCAATCTCCTTATCAGCTTGAAGTAGGGCCAGAGCTAATCCATTCAAAGGAGCAGGGTCCTCCAGTTCCACAAGTTTTACTATCTTCTTTGGCGGCTGAGCAAGAAGGTTCAGAGCAGCAGTAATACGTTTTCCCGCCAGAACAGAGACAAATTTGAATTCCTGCACATGGGCCAGCATGGGTGATGGGCAGGGCAACATGGCTTTCTTAACACAGGCCTGGACCATGGTGACTTGGGCAACCGAGACTGGCTCAAAGGGGATCAGGCCAAGAGTGATGGCTTGAGCAAAATGTAGGTTGTCAATTTGAAATGTAGAGAAGCTCTTCGCGATAAGCTTGTTCGCCTGACAGTGCTCGAAGGCCAGAGAATATGCAGCAGCAGAAGTAATTTGACTCAGAGGTATAGCATGAGCCACCATCTCCTTGTGCTCAGAATCAGGTCTACTAATCGAGTCAGTCCAATCTTGCATGGGGCTATCAGCCAAAATGGAGGCAGTAGGAAGAAATCCCACATCCAGAGGGACACCTTGATCACCCAGGACATTAAGACAGTTAACCAGAGGTGGGTCATGAGCATCATGAGCAACTCCTAATTTAGCAATGAAAACATCTCCTTCTCTCTTCGAATCCCCCAATGAAAACATCTCCATCAACACCGCTCGTTGCCTCATGGCTCATGTTACCGAGGTATCATCTTCTACTCCCAAGACTATGCATGAAATGGATGATAAATCTAGTCTTGTGATTAAGAAAGAACTTGTTGCCTCTGATATGTTGAGTCACTCTTGAGACAACTTGATGCAGCCGAAGAACTCCTTGAAGACAAGGGAAAAATTGAGAGAGAGGACTTGATTGCGTGGATCACACGTTCGTTGGGAGACTCCAAGAGGAAGGTATGATGCAGTGTAGCAGCAGTTTTCCCTTAGTATGAAACCAAGGTTTAATCGAACCAGTAGGAGCAAGAAATCACTTCGGAAGGTTGTTGGTGGCGGAATATGGCACGACGCAACACCAGGGAATCCGGTGATGATTCCCCTCTCCGGCAGGGTGCCGGGAAGAGCTTCTGAACCCTCCCGAGCTAGGGTTGACGGCGGCGGCATTTCTGGAAATTTTCGTGGATAATGGCTCGGGTGTTTAGGGTTTTCGCGTCAGGAAGATTAAATAGGCGAAAGGGGCGGCGGCTGCGGAGCCACGAGGGCCCCACACCACCCCACGGCGCGGCAGGGGGGCCGCGCGGCCCCATGGTGTGGGCGCCACGTGGCTCCCCTCCGTGTCTCCTCTGGACTCCGTCTTCGTGTTGGAAAAATAGGAGGTTCTGTCCAAGTTTCGTCCAATTCCGAGAATATTTCCAGACTAGCTTTTCTGGAATACAAAAATAGCAGAAAACAGGAACTGGCACTGTGGCATCTTGTTAATAGGTTAGTCCCAGAAAATGCATAAAAATGCTATGAAGTGTATATAAAACATGTAACAATTGGTATAATATCAACATGGAACATCAGAAATTATAAATACGTTTGAGACGTATCAGGACTCTCTCACCATTGCATCCTTGAATGCCTCTCTTGTAGAAGAAAGTGAATATAGAACTTCTATTGAGGAAAGACTTGAGTCCCTTGATTATAAAAAATGATGAAATAATTGCTAAAATCATTAAGGATAGAGACCATTTCTTTGCTAAAAATAAAGTGATTAAAAAGGAGAAAGCGGAATTTGTGGTTGCTAATGCTAGACTTCTTGAGGATATGGAGAAGCTTGACAAGGCTCACAAGGCCTTGGAAAGTGCTCACTCCCTTCTAGTCAAGTCTCATGAGCAACTACAAACTCAACTTTCTAAATCCACTTCACCTAGTACCTCTACTCCCTCTTGTGATCATGCAAACACTATTGAGGAAAATGCTAGGTTGATGGTTGAGGTTGCCAAGGCCACTAGTGCCAAGACATCTATTCCTAAAGGTAAAGAAAAGGTTGTTGCTCAAGTGTTTGAGCAAAAACCACACAAAGGGAAGGAGGGTCTTGGTTATGTGGCCAAGGCGAAGAAGAAGAAGAGCAATGATACGTCTCAAACGTATCTATAATTTTTGATGTTCCATGCTGATATTATACCAATTGTTACATGTTTTGCATCCACTTCATGTCATTTTTATACATTTTCTGGGACTAACCTATTAACAAGATGCCACAGTGCCAGTTCCTGTTTTCTGCTGTTTTTGTATTCCAGAAAAGCTAGTCTGGAAATATTCTCAGAATTGGACGAAAATTTACGGAGGCCCTATTTTATCAGAAGACACCTGGAGTCCGAAGGAGAGGCGAAGTGGAGCCACGAGGGCCCCACACGTGGGCTCGGCGCGGCCAAGGATCTTCCGGCGCCCAGGGGTGGTGTCGTCACCTCGTGCACCGCCTCGCGACGCCCTTTGGCCTATATATTGCTCCTTCCCCGAAAACCCTAAAAGAATCGACGATTTCTCCAGAAAAGCTCCGTAGCTCCGCCGCCACCAAAAACCCTAATTCGGGGGACAGAAGTATCTGTTTCGGCACCCTGCCGGGATGGGGAATTGCCCCCGGAGCCATCTCCATCGACGCCACCACCTCCATCATCGTCGTTGCTGCCTCCCATGATGAGGAGGGAGTAGTTCTTCATCGGGGCTGAGGGCTCTACCGGTAGCTATGTGGTTTATCTCTCTCTCCCATGGTGTGATCTTTATGTGATCATGAGCTTTGTAATCTAGTTGAATCCATAGATGTTACTCTTCATTATCTTATATGCTACTCAAGTGGTTTTATTAATGTAATCTCCGGAGTCACCTTTGTCCCACGGTGCGAAGTTGACAGTGTGCGCCCCGTGTGTGGCTCTTAGGCTAAAGATAACAGGAATACTTATCATGAGTTATTATTTGCGTTGGATGTCTCTATGAAATTGCGGTGTTTGTCTAGTACTATTTAGGGCGCTCAAGTTGACAGTGTGGGTTCCCTAGATGTGGAATGCAACTTTAAGGTGTGCTTTATAGCCCTACGCGGTGGATTGGTGTTCGTTATCCAACGAGAGAATAACTCAGAGTAGCATAGTGAAGAGGAAATATCTATGTATTCAATTATATTATTATTGTTGAGAGTGTCCACTAGTGAAAGTATGATCCCTAGGCCTTATTTCCAAGCATTGAAACACTGTTTACTCTCATTTTGTCTCATGTTTGCTTGCTGCCATTTTTATTTCAGATTGCAATTACCAATTATAATCATCCATATCACTTGCATTTTAATATCTCTTCGCCGAACTAGTACACCTGTACACCTGACAAGTGTATTGGGTGTGTTGGGGACACAAGAGACTTCTTGTATCTTAATTGCAGGGTTGCTTGAGAGGGATATCTTTGACCTCTATCTCCCTGAGTTCGATAAACCTTGGGCGATTCACTTAAGGGAAACTTGCTGCTGTTCTACAAACCTCTGCACTTGGAGGCCCAACACTGTCTACAAGAATAGAAGCGTGCGTAGACATCAAGCAACAACAAGGCCAAGCCCGCACAAACCAAGACTCCCATTGTGAGTGGGAATGCCACTAGGGGCAAGACCACTCGTAGTGATTTTGCGGGAGATGCTAACCCTCACTACATTTATATGTTGATTATTATGGTGATGTTTATGCAAAATATGTTGGTCCTTATGATGGATATGTTGCTCGTGCTATTTGGGTTCCTAAGACCCTTGTTGCTAACCAAAGAGGACCCATTGCAAGATGGGTACCTAAATCAAGAAATGATTTCTTGTAGGACTATGCTTCCGGTGGGTCGAAATGGGTGGTTGATAGTGGATGCACTAGTCATATGACCGGAAGCATGGAGATAATGACGGAGTTGGGACCAAATATAAATCAAGCATCCGTCTCCTATGGTGATAAATCAAAAGCGGAGGTAAAGGGCCTCGGCAAGGTGGTAGTTGCAAAGGATATCACCCTTGTAAATGTCATGCCTGTCGAGTCCCTCGGTTACAATCTTATGTCCGTTGGTGCACTTAATAAGATGAACTTTGATGTCCATTTTACTATTGATATGGTGATACTCTTGAGGAGCAAGACTCTAAAGGTCATGTTCGTTGGGTATGTTGAAAATGAGTTGTTTGTGGTGGAGTTTTCGGGTCAACCAACACTCAAGCAATATGCCTATTCGGAAAGGCCAACGTGGGGTGGTTGTGGCATCGCCGCTTGTCCCATGCAAACATGAGAACTTTGCAAAGTCTCCACAAGGGTGGCCACATTCTTGGACTAAAAGACAATGTTTCTTTTTCTAGAGATCGTCTTTGTAGGGATTGTGTTGAAGGAAAGATGCATGATTCTCCCCATCCAAGCAAGACCATCATTTCATCAAAGAGGGTTTTGGAACTTCTTCATGTTGATCTTTTTGGTGCCGTGCCTCAACGAAGTCTTGGTGGGAAGAAGTATTGTTTGTTGATTATTGATGACTATTCAAGATTTACTTGGGTTTATTTCTTCAAGACGAAGGATGAGACTCAACAAGCCATCATCGACTTCTCCAATGAAGTTCAACGTCAACACAATGTCCCTATATTGGCCATTAGGAGTGACAATGGTTCCGAGTTCAAAAACTACACCCTAAATGAGTTTCTTAGTGAAGAGGGAATTCGTCATCAATATTCCGCTGCATATACCCCTCAACAAAATGGTGTAGCCGAAAGGAAGAACCGGACCCTCATAGATATGGCAAGGTCCATGTTGGCGGAGTTTAAATCTCCACTCTTCTTGTGGGCCGAAGCCATATCCACGGCGTGTCATTCATCAAACCGTCTATTCTTTCGCAAAGGCAAGAAGTTTACACCTTATGAGATGCTCACCGGCAACAAGCCCAATGTCTCCTACTACCGAGTATTTGGTTGTAAGTGTTTCTATAAGATCAAAGGTGTTCGCTTGTCTAAATTTGAATCTAAAGCTTTAGAGGGTGTTTTTGTTGGGTACGGTGCCGCATCTCACACCTATAGAGTCTATGACAAAACCTTAGGGAAAGTCATAGAATCTTGTGATGTGAGATTCGATGAGAATGACGGCTCCCAAGTGGCGCAATTTCATGTTTGTGATGTAGATAATGAGGAACCTCAAGATGCAATAAGAAGGATGGGCGTTGGCTTCTATCGCCCCATTGAGATTCATTACGAGCCTCCTCAAGCTAGTCCAAGCTCCACTCAAGTGGAGACCTCATCATCACAAGTTGAACCGGCGCCTACCATGGAAGCAAATGATGCACCAACCCAAGAACAAGTTCAAGACCCTCCTCTTGTTGACCAAGTTGCTATGCAAGAACCAAGTTCTCCATTTGTTGATGCTAGCCAAGGTCATGACCAAGATCAACCCTCTCCTTCCATTGTTGAAGATGTGCATAATGATGATCAAGGTCAACATTCCGGTCAAGACGGGGACTCAAATGATCAAGATGATCAAGAGATACCTCCAAGATGCAATAGAGATATCGAAGCCCGTCGTAAAGCAAGAATTGCAAAAGACTTTGAAATAAAAAGTCACAAGCTTGAAGAAATCATTGGTGACCTAAGTAAGGGTGTTACCACAAGAAGGCAATTGGCAAACTTTAGTGAACATCAAGCTCACATCTCCATGGTGGAACCAAAGAAAGTGTTTGAAGCTCTTGAAGATCCGGATTGGTTAGAAGCTATGCATGATGAACTCAATAACTTCAAGCGCAACAAAGTGTGGAATCTAGTTGAGAAGCCAAAAGATTGTCGCAATGTTATAGGCACTAAGTGGATATTCAAGAACAAGCAAGAGGAACATGGAATGGTTGTAAGGAACAAGGCAAGATTGGTTGCTCAAGGGTACTCTCAAGTTGAAGGCATTGATTTTGGAGAGACTTTTGCACCCGTGGCTCGCCTTGAGTCCATCCGTATCCTTCTTGCATATGCATCACATCATAATTTCAAGTTGCAACAAATGGATGTGAAAAGTGATTTTCTTAATGGTCCTTTAAAGGAGTTGGTATATGTTAAGCAACCACCGGGTTTCGAGGATCCCAAATTCCCTAACCATGTCTACAAGCTTGATAAGGCGCTCTATGGTCTGATGTCTACGCACGCTTCTATTCTTGTAGACAGTGTTGGGCCTCCAAGTGCAGAGGTTTGTAGAACAGCAGCAAGTTTCCCTTAAGTGAATCACCCAAGGTTTATCGAACTCAGGGAGGTAGAGGTCAAAGATATCCCTCTCAAGCAACCCTGCAATTAAGATACAAGAAGTCTCTTGTGTCCCCAACACACCCAATACACTTGTCAGGTGTATAGGTGCACTAGTTCGGCGAAGAGATATAAAATACAAGTAATATGGATGATTATAAGTGGTAATTGCAATCTGAAATAAAAATGGCAGCAAGCAAACATGTAGCAGAACTGGTTGTAAACGGTGTTTCAATGCTTAGAAACAAGGCCTAGGGATCATACTTTCACTAGTGGACACTCTCAACAATAATAATATAATTGAATACATAGATATTTCCTCTTCACTATGCTACTCTGAATTATTCTCTCGTTGGATAACGAACACCAATCCACTGCGTAGGGCTATAACAGCACACCTTAAAGTCGCATTCCACATCTAGGGAACCCCACACTGTCAACTTGAGCGCCCTAAATAGTACTAGACAAACACCGCAATTTCATAGAGACATCCAACGCAAATAATAACTCATGATAAGTATTCCTGTTATCTTTAGCCTAAGAGCCACACACGGGGCGCACACTGTCAACTTCGCACCGTGGGACAAAGGTGACTCCGGAGATTACATTAATAAAACCACTTGAGTAGCATATAAGATAATGAAGAGTAACATCTATGGATTCAACTAGATTACAAAGCTCATGATCACATAAAGATCACACCATGGGAGAGAGAGATAAACCACATAGCTACCGGTAGAGCCCTCAGCCCCGATGAAGAACTACTCCCTCCTCATCATGGGAGGCAGCAACGGCGATGATGGAGGCGGTGGCGTCGATGGAGATGGCTCCGGGGGCAATTCCCCGTCCCGGCAAGGTGCCGAAACAGAGACTTCTGTCCCCCGAATTAGGGTTTTTGGTGGCGGCGGAGCTCTGGAACTTTTTGGGAAATCGTCGATCTTTTAGGGTTTTCGGGGTAGGAGCAATATATAGGCCAAAGGGCGTCGCGAGGCGGTGCACGAGGAGGCGACACCACCCCTCGGCGCCGGTGGGCCCTTGGCCGCGCCGAGCCCACGTGTGGGGCCCTCGTGGCTCCACTTCGCCTCTCCTTCGGACTCCAGGTGTCTTCTGATAAAATAGGGGCCTCCGTAAATTTTCGTCCAATTCCGAGAATATTTCCAGACTAGCTTTTCTGGAATACAAAAACAGCAGAAAACAGGAACTGGCGCTTCGGCATCTTGTTAATAGGTTAGTCCCAGAAAATGTATAAAATGATATAAAGTGTATAAAACATGTAGCAATTGGTATAAATCAGCATGGAACATCAAAAATTATAGATACGTTTGAGACGTATCAGCATCCCCAAGCTTAGTTCCTGCTCGTCCTCGAGTAGGTAAACGATAAAAACAAAATAATTTTTGAGGTGACATGCTACCATCATAATCTTGATCATATAATATTGTAAGGCACATGTAAATGAATGAAGTGATCCAAGTCAATGGTCTATAGTTTGCTACCAAATAGATAATGAGTAAACAATGAATCACACAAGCTAAACGTTTTCATGAATAGTACTTTCGAGACAAGCATCAAACAGTTTTGCATAAGTGTTAACTCATAAAGCAATAGTCTCTAATAAAAGGTATTTAATCAACACAAAGGAAGAATTAAGTTTCAGCATTTGCTTCAACTTTCAACATATTTATCTCATGGATATCGTCAACACAAAGTAGTATAACAAGTCCAATACGTAGCATATAACGCATGTTGTAACAAAGTTGACACTAGTGTTTGCTTGTGGAAGACAGAAAGAATAGGAAAACTGACTCAACATAAAAGTAAAAGAAAGGCCCTTCGCAGAGGGAAGCAGGGATTAAGTCATGTGCTAGAGCTTTTAGGTTTTGAAAACATATAGAGATTGCATAAAATATTTGATACTCCTCCCAACCTTGCTAACACAAGCCATGGCTAACCGAATCCTCGGGTGCCTTCCATCAATCACATACCATGGAGGAGTATCTATTTTTGAGAGGTGTTTGTTAATTGTCAACGAATGGTAGCGGGTGAGAACAGTATTCTACCTGTCAAACGGACTTTTAAGAGCGGCTCCCATGAAGGACGTTATTTCTACCAGCAAGGCAGATCATCCCTCTTTCTCTTTGGTTTACACACATGCAGGTATTTCACTGTTTGTCATTGCTTACTGATGAATCAGGGCAAAAGTGTGAAGAGAATTAATGGTTAAAGTTGTAATTAATTGGGACTGGGCACCCCGTTGCCAGCTCTTTTTGCAAAATTAGAGGATAAGCGGATGTATATGCCGCTAGTCCAGGTGTAAAAGTCCATTTGACAAATAGAATAAAGAATAACCACACTAATTCCTCATGAGCTAGTAAACATTGACACAAAAAGGGAATAATAACATTTTGAATAATTTAAAGGTAGCACATGAAAAATTTACTTGGAGTGGCAAGGAAATACCACATATAGGTAGTTATGGTGGACACAAATGGCATGGATTTTGGCTCAAGGATTTGGATGCACGAGAAGCATTCCCTCTCAGTACAGAGTTTAGGCTAGCAAGGTTTATGTAAGCAAACAAGAATATCAACCCGTACACCAAGTTTTATATGACAAACATATTGCAAACGTTATAAGACTTCATACCGTCTTCCTTGTTAACCAAACCCTGTTATTAGAAAATATCTAGACCTTAGAGATACCACCGATGCAAACCAAATTTTCAACAAGCTTTACGGTAGTTCTTCACTAATAGGCTTAACTCATGTGATGCACAAATTTAATCATGATCTACTTGTTAACTCAAAACAATTGACAAGCATCAAGTTATCCAAATTAGTGATCTACAAGATTAAGCAAGTTTTTCCTTATACCAATTACCACATGCAACATTTTCTGAACCAACCAAACACCAATCAATTTATTTAACAACTCTCCAAACATATAAGTGAAGCAAGAGAGTACTTTCTACAAAAGAAAGCTAATAGCTCTGACAAGAGATACATGAAAACAAGAGCTAAAAGCTGAACAGCGCTAGATATGAATACTCAACAAATATAAGTGAAGAATAGGAGTATTCTCATGAAAAAGCGGAGCGTGTCTCTCTCCCAATCAAGAATGCTAGGGTCCAGTCAAGCTTTATTGAAAATAAAAGTACAATACTGAAAATAAAAGCACACAGACGCTCCAAGAAAAGCACATATGATGTGAAAGAATTAAAATATAGTTTCACTAGAGATGACCTGATAATTTTGCCGATGAAGAAGGGGATGCCTTGGGCATCCCCAAGCTTAGACGCTTGAGTCTTCTTGAAATATGCTGGGGAGATCCATGGGAGCCTCCCCAAGCTTAAGCTCTTCACTCTTCTCCATCCTATTATATCACTCTTCCCTCTTGACCCTTGAAAACTTCCGTCACACCAAACTCAAAGCAAATCTCATTAGAGGGTTAGTGCATAATCAAAAATCACATGTTCTATAAAGACGCAATATGACTTGTTACTTTAAACATTAGCTACTGCCACTGATGTTATGTGAAGCTCTTCCACCCAAAAAAAATTTCACTCAACACTAGTAAAAGAGAGAATGCAAAATAAAAAGGCATAATCTGTCTAAAACAGAACAGTCCGCAAAGACGAATTTTTTCGAGGCACTTACGACGCTCAGATCGAAAAACTTTGAACTAACGAAAGATGCATACATATCTGAGGATCACGCACAAAAATTTTCAGATTTAAATAATTTTTCTGTGATTTTACAGAAGCAAAACGGTGAACAGCAGAAATCTGTTCCTGCGCAGAAATCCAAATCTAGCATCATCTTCCTATTAGAGGCCTTACTTGGCACAACAATGCAAGAAAATAAAGATACAAAGGCATTGATACATAAGTAAACAGCACCTTGACTCAAATAAAATAAAAATAGCAGAAAATAAAAATAATGGGTTGTCTCCCACAAGCGCTTTTCTTTAAAGCCTTTTAGCTAGGCATGATAATTTTGATGATGCTCTCATATGTATAGAGTTGAATAAAAGAGCATCAGAAGCAAATATCAAAACATTTAAGTCTAACCCACTTCCTATGCAAAGGAATCTTGTAAGAAAAAAATCAATAAAGCACAAAGTGACTAGCATAGGAAGGCAAAACAAGTGGAGCTTCAAAAATTTCAACATAAAGAGAGAGACTTAATATTATTGAGATATATGAAACCGTGTCTCCCTCTCTCATAAGGACCAGTAGGTCTTAAAGTACCCAGCAAATAAAAGCAAATCAAGAGAAAGCTCAAAACCTTCATCATAAAGAGAAGAAATTTAGTAACATGAAGATTTCTATAACCATACTTTCCTCTCTCAAAATAATTTTCAGTGGCATCATGAATAAACTCAACAATATAGCTATCACATAAAGCATTCTTATCATGATCCACATGCATAAAAGTATCATTACTCTCCACATAAGCATAAAATTTATTAGTAATAGTGGGAGTAAAACTATCACAACATCATTGTAATCATCATAAATTGCAGGCATAGTATAATCATAATAAACTTTATCCTCCATAGTAGGTGGCACCAAAATACCACTATCATTATAATCATCATAAATTGGAGGCAAAGTATCATCAAAGAAAATTTTCTCCTCAAAACTTGGGGGACTAAAATATCATATTCATCAAAACCAGCTTCCCCAAGCTTAGACTTTTCCATAGCATTAGCAATAATGGTGTTCAAAGAATTCATGCTAATAAAATTGCTACCATCATGCAAATAATTTCCATAGGTTTTTTAATTTTCTCTTCAAAAGCATCATGTCCTAACTCAAGATAAATTTCATAGAGCTCTCTAATTTTTTTTTCCATTAAGCCTAACTAGTGAAATAAAAACAAGAAACAAAAAGATATAATTGCAGAATCTAAAGGAAATACCTTCGAGCACTCACACGTCAGCAACAGTGCTAGAAAATAGCTAAGTAGCTGGAGGATGTGAGTACCTTTTACCTTACCTCCCCGGCAACGGCGCCAGAAAATAGCTTGATGTCTACGCACGCTTCTATTCTTGTAGACAGTGTTGGGCCTCCAAGTGCAGAGGTTTGTAGAACAGCAGCAAGTTTCCCTTAAGTGAATCACCCAAGGTTTATCGAACTCAGGGAGGTAGAGGTCAAAGATATCCCTCTCAAGCAACCCTGCAATTAAGATACAAGAAGTCTCTTGTGTCCCCAACACACCCAATACACTTGTCAGGTGTATAGGTGCACTAGTTCGGCGAAGAGATATTAAATACAAGTAATATGGATGATTATAAGTGGTAATTGCAATCTGAAATAAAAATGGCAGCAAGCAAACATGTAGCAGAACTGGTTGTAAACGGTGTTTCAATGCTTAGAAACAAGGCCTAGGGATCATACTTTCACTAGTGGACACTCTCAACAATAATAATATAATTGAATACATAGATATTTCCTCTTCACTATGCTACTCTGAATTATTCTCTCGTTGGATAACGAACACCAATCCACTGCGTAGGGCTATAACAGCACACCTTAAAGTCGCATTCCACATCTAGGGAACCCCACACTGTCAACTTGAGCGCCCTAAATAGTACTAGACAAACACCGCAATTTCATAGAGACATCCAACGCAAATAATAACTCATGATAAGTATTCCTGTTATCTTTAGCCTAAGAGCCACACACGGGGCGCACACTGTCAACTTCGCACCGTGGGACAAAGGTGACTCCGGAGATTACATTAATAAAACCACTTGAGTAGCATATAAGATAATGAAGAGTAACATCTATGGATTCAACTAGATTACAAAGCTCATGATCACATAAAGATCACACCATGGGAGAGAGAGATAAACCACATAGCTACCGGTAGAGCCCTCAGCCCCGATGAAGAACTACTCCCTCCTCATCATGGGAGGCAGCAACGGCGATGATGGAGGCGGTGGCGTCGATGGAGATGGCTCCGGGGGCAATTCCCCGTCCCGGCAAGGTGCCGAAACAGAGACTTCTGTCCCCCGAATTAGGGTTTTTGGTGGCGGCGGAGCTCTGGAATTCTTCTGGAGAAATCGTCGATCCTTTTAGGGTTTTCGGGGTAGGAGCAATATATAGGCCAAAGGGCGTCGCGAGGCGGTGCACGAGGAGGCGACACCACGTGCCCTTGGCCGCGCCGAGCCCACGTGTGGGGCCCTCGTGGCTCCACTTCGCCTCTCCTTCGGACTCCAGGTGTCTTCTGATAAAATAGGGGCCTCCGTAAATTTTCGTCCAATTCCGAGAATATTTCCAGACTAGCTTTTCTGGAATACAAAAACAGCAGAAAACAGTAACTGGCGCTTCGGCATCTTGTTAATAGGTTAGTCCCACAAAATGTATAAAAGTGATATAAAGTGGATGCAAAGCATGTAACAATTGGTATAATATCAGCATGGAACATCAAAAATTATAGATACGTTTGAGACGTATCATGGTCTCAAACAAGCACCTCGTGCTTGGTATGAGCACATAAGAGAGCTATTGATAGACCGTGGATTTGAAGTGGGGCTAATCGATCCCACCCTCTTTACCAAGAGGGTTAAAGGGGAGCTTTTCATATGCCAACTTTATGTTGATGATATTATTTTTGGCTCATCTAACAAAGCTTTCAATGATGAATTTTCAAAGCTTATGACCGATAGGTTCGAGATGTCTATGATGGGCGAATTTAAGTTCTTTCTTGGTTTTGAGATCAAGCAATTGAATGAAGGGACTTTCATATCTCAAGCCAAATATACCCAAGACATGCTCAAGAGGTTCAATATGTAAAATGCTAAGGAGAAGCGGTTTCCTATGGACACCAAATGCCATCTTGAACTTAACCCCGACGGTATCGATGTTGAACAAAAACTTTATCGCGCTATGATTGGTTCTTTGCTTTATCTTTGTGCATCTAGACCCGATATTGTGTTGAGTGTAGGGGTGTGTGCAAGGTTTCAAGCGGCTCCTAAAGAAAGCCACTTGAAGGCGGTCAATAGAATCCTTCGATATTTGGTTTATACCCCAAGGTTTGGTTTGTGGTATCCAAAGTGCACTAATTTCTCTCTTGCCGGATACTCGGACTCGGATTGGGCGGGTTGTAAGGATGATAGAAAATCAACTTCCGGGACATGCCAATTCCTTGGTAGATCCTTGGTGAGTTGGTCTTCTAAGAAGCAAAATTGCATATCTCTCTCAACCGCCGAAGCCGAGGATGTGGCGGCCGCTAGTGCATGCACTCAATTGTTATGGATGAGGCAAACTTTAAAGGAATACGGTGTCAATTGTGACAAAGTGCCTCTTTTGTGTGACAATGAAAGTGCAATCAAGATTGGCCACAACCCGGTGCAACACTCAAGAACGAAGCATATTGAGATCCGTCATCATTTATTCGGGATCATATTGCCCGTGGTGATATTGAGCTTGGTTATATTCCAACCAAAGACCAACTTGCCGATATTTTCACGAAGCCACTCGATGAAGCAAGATTCACTTATTTGAGGCATGAGCTAAATATCGTGGATTCAAGGAGCTTGACTTGATTATCTTGCATACACACCTTTATTTTGACTATCTATTTGGTTTAGGTGTAAGCATGGACATAGGGGGAGTGCGGTCCTAATCCATTGGACTATCCCTCCCCCCATTATGCCGATAGTAAGAACTCATGTTGCTTATATATGTTCACTTGTTGAATTATGAGTTTAAATGACGAGTTGTGGCCGTGAACCCAAGATATATCTTCGCGGTGTCACACCACACACTCATACATGGTGGCCTAGGCCACCGCCCTCTTCTTTTGAAGAAGTTGGGTCTTATTGGAGTTTTTATTGCATATTTGTTGTTTCTTCCCGCTTTCGAATCACTTCCAATGTTGTTATTTGGGTTTTCTTGGTGTTATCTCCATTGGAAGTGTGAAGAAATAATCATATTGGCATCTCCCCGTGTCACTCAATATTGCCCCATGGTCTTTTTTGAAGATGGTTCTCAGCAAAGAAGTCCGCAAGTTTACAATTTTTTAGTTAAGCAAGAATCTCAGAAAGAGGGGAGAAGGTTTTCGGAAAAAAGGGACAAGGATTTCTGCAAAATGCGAAAAAGCCAGATAGGCCGGCCTACAGGCCAGCCAGGCCGGGCCAGGGGCCGGCTCCATCGGCTGCCTCGGGTGGCTGCCCGGCTCCCAGGTCCAGGTTGTCGGGGCAGCTTATTTCGAGGGGGAGGGGATCGACCGGTTATCCCCCACTTCTTCCTCCTCTCTCCCCACATCCTCCATCTCCATGGCTGCCCTCCCAAGCTTCTCCTCCTCCCCCCACCATTAGAGCCGCCACCTCACCTCCTCCATCAGATCTGCAAGCCCCCTACTAGATCCACCTTCCCATCCAAGTGTTTTCTCCATTGGTGGAAGATTGGGGGAGTTTCTCCTCCATTGATTGGTGCCCTCTCAAGATTGGATTTGTCTCGGTGATTCTCGAGCAAGATGGATGATGATTCGGCTTATGATGGTCTTGAAGACCTAGAGGTTGATTCCCCTCTCGCAAGGTTCAAGGGCAAGGACAATCTTCGGGAGTCCTCTTACTCCTCCTCCTCCAACCCCAAGGCCAAGAAACTCAAGGTAATCTCCAAGAAGAAAGGTGTAATACCCCGCAGTTATAGGACTCGAGAGGGTAGAAATAGGAACTGCATTTGTGCATACATGGATCTTTCGGTCAAATCTGGATAATTTTCGCGCTTTTGTGATAAAAGAGTCGGGAGTCGATATCAGACGAGTGTCGAGGGTATGGGAGTCAGGCATCGACAGATAGTCGAGAGGTGTCTATTCACCCCACTACTCATTTTCAAAACCCTACTTTTAGAAAATGGTTATGTCAAATTTTGACATGATCTATGTTTAGATTGTTATATCCAACACATTTCTATTCTTTCCTAATTCTTTCCATACACACACATAGAATATTTCAATAACACAAGATATATAAATTATAACAAAAAGGAATGAATCATTCCAAAGAAATCAATACAAGACATACACATATCATTTCAAACATTCAAATGATTTACAAATAAATGGTCATATTTTTCAACAAGTTCAAATATAAATATAACAAACATGTTTGAATCCATTTTCTTTACAAAAATTCATCAACATTTTTACAAACAAAACAAATGTTACAATCTGTTCTTTACAACTAGATTTACAATTACATAATTACACCAAGTGTGAGCTTACACAAGAGTACAAATAAAATCCTAAAACTAAATCTTCACTTCTGAAATTTTCAGAAGATCTACAACCTGCAAAATAAACATCAAAATAAAGGAAATGGTTATGGTTAAAATGTTGCCAACACCATTTGGTGTTGGCATGTTAATATTTGAAATCTGGTTTAGCCTAACCAAAACTATGGTTTGGTTAGACTAATGTGGAGCATGCAAATAAAATCCTGAGGCAACAAAGGGACTGATCTGTTTGATCATGCTCAATAAATCCAAAGGCAACATTAGGGGCAAAGGCTTAAGCTTAACACTTAATAGACATCATCTTTAGGCAACAAACATCAAAGGCAACAAGTGCTAATTGAGCATTATGATCTCCTGATCATTTAAGAAAGGCAACACATAAATCCACAAGCTCCACTTTAAACCAGAAAACAAATGCAAGTAAAAGAGACAACAATTTGGTATCACACTTGCCACTAATTGACAAGTGGATCCTAAACCCACATCTTAAACTAATTACTAGCTTAATTGGCCACACACTTGAGTTTAATTAGCAAACCGACTATCTTTAGCATCCCCAATTCTCAGCCAAGGATTGCCACATAGAAATCTGGACCAGATAGGAGCAATGAGTCAAGAATGACTCATAGCTATCACCAGGGGAGATGAACTGCGCAGCAGCAGAGCTGAGCTGATCTCCTAGGTGAAAAGGAGTGCAGGAATGAGTCAAATAGAGCAGCTCGAGGCAAAGAGGGCCACTGTAAGTAGGTTAGTCACCACAGCTCAGTTATCCTGGTGTCACAAGCACATAAGTGCTCAAATGTGTATAAATATAGACCCAAGCCGTAGCCACAAGAACACACAAATTCACAGCCATCGCAACACATACAGTGCACAACCATCATCACAGCCAGATCACAAATCCATCTGTTCTTCACCAAGAACAACCAAAAACCACAAGCCAATCATGGAGATCACCTAAACCATCTACCACAAGCCACTAAACCCAAGAAGGAGGCCAGTAGCAAGAGTAGACAGTAGAACCACAAGAAGCAGTCCAGAAGAGGTGGTTGAACCCTGGAGCAAGATCAGATTCTACCGTAGCTTTATCTGCTCTACACCCAAGGTTGTTAAACATATGAGCTAGAGAGTGATTTAGCAGGTTCTGTAAATGACAGAACCATGCATGAGTGATTTTTAGCATCTGTTCTTAACAGAGCCTTGCAAGCAACGTAAGGTGCTATAGAAAAGTAATTAGCACAGCAGAGAACTTTTGTTTTGTGCTAGTAAGAGGACAGAGTGAGACAGGAAGTACAGTTGAGTGCAATATCATTTTGTTTGAGCATCTACAGAAGCAAGGGGTTGATCTTAGTGTAGCATCTGTTCTTATTTTGCTTAATAAAGCATCACCCACATGGCAGTGAACCAGCAGAGCTGGATTAGCTGCTCATATCAGAATTGTGCACTTAGAAGAAGCACAGGAAAGCATAAAAATCATTTTTAATCAAGAAAGCTACTGTGTAACTCTACAAGGAGGCATCGCAGTGAGCAAAACATGATCAAACCATGCTCTAAACCAATTAATCATCACAGCTAGCACTAGTTCTAGCTCAGAATTATTTTTCTAAAGAAAATTTCATCTTCTGTGAGCAAGAAATGCTCCCAACATTGCATCCAGAGGCAATGGATGGATCTAAACCTGCTAGATCTACACCATTCACCTCTAATGTGTGCACATAGGGGAGGCAGTGCACATATCCGAGAAATTCATCTAGAATCATCCTCTGTTCATCACAAAACCTAAAACAACCGAAGGTAATATGTTCAAATCAATTCTTACAGCAGCATCTCGAGCTAGCTTAGGGTAGAGAGTAGAGAAGAGAGGGAGGAGAAGAGATTTTACCGTGCGTCCATGGCCGTAGCTCCACGGCAGCGAGGCAGTGCTCGCGCTACCAGTGGAGGGGGCACACGGAGGTCGTGGACCAGCACCACCACACCATGGCGGCATAGAGGGCGAGCTCTGCACCCAGCCACGGTGAGCACGCCGGGGAAGAAGGTCACGAACGGTGGCAAACCGGGCCAGCACCGAAACCCTAACGGGTTGTGCTCGGCCGCGAGAGGAAGCGGAACTCAAATCGCTCCGGTGAGGAGGAGGAGCAGAGCGAGGGTAATGTTTTGCCCCAGGCGGCGGCGGAGGAGATGGCCGGAGCTGGCCGGAGCGTGGAGGCGACGGTGGGGGCGACTCGGTCGCCAGGAGAGGTCGAGAACGGGCGCGTGCCCGTGCGAGTGAGAGGTGAGAGAGAGAAAGGGTTGGACCGGTTCGGTTGAACCAGTGTTGACCAGGGACCTATTTGTAATTTTTAAACTTACAAATTTCTTCCAAATTTCAAAACTTGCTATAAATTCAAATAAAATCATAAAAATAAGTTAAAAATATCTACAGATATCAGAAGAAAATAAGTAATCCAAATAAAATATCTACTTGATTTATTAAAAACTATTTCTTGTAGAAAAAAATCAAATGATCCTTAAGTGGAAATGACTTTGAAATATTTCAAATTATTTTCAAAAGAAAATAATATGGGAAAATTATATATCAAGTTCAAAGTATTATTTGAACTACATTATGACTGTCATGTTACTCATCCTACCTAAAAATCAAATCAAAGAAATTTTTAAAGAAATCCTTAACAAAATTCTGGGGAATTTTGGGAAAGAATAAAAATCATCTCATTATATGCATATTGGCATGTATTTGGTTTTTCAACATTGTCTCATACAGACAATGATGTTGATTTTCAGAACACGAAGGTCCCAATTCGTCGGAAGCTTTAGACTGCATTACCTGTCAGTCTCAAGGCAAGTTCCAACTTGCATGTCCTACTTGATTAATTTTATCAAAGTAATTACAAAGTACTATGGTTTATCATTGCATGAAAAAGAAAAACCTATTTTCGAATGATGTGAAATGCTATACATATATGGTTGGCTGGCAGTGGAACCACGGATTGATGTTGTGGTGGAGGTTCCATTGTACGAGAAAGTATATACCTAGGATTAATAACCCATGGCCCAGTGATCCTTGCGCCGTATTGAAGCATCAGCCAACAGATTCACTATGGATGGGCTCGTCAGAGGTTTCTTCCCTCGTTCACATATCCTCGGCAGGCTATTACCTGGTTGCGTCCGTTGCGGCGGCCAACTGCGTGGAAGCGCGTGACCTTCCCACTCGACGGAGTGACTAGAATAGAAGCTTGGGAGGGGTGGCGGGCCAGTGGTCTTAGTTACCAGCCGCGTCACAAATGGGCGGATATGTGTTGTGCGGGGAGGCGACTCCACATGACTTGTTGCCCTGAGTTCTGGCTATAGCACACATGGTGTGCGAAGAGAGCAAAAGGAGCCAGGCTGCTGTTGGGTAAAGTGGTGCAGCTCTGCAGAGTTAAACAAAGAAATTGTGACTGTCACATCCTTGTTCCAGGAGGAAACTACAGAACGCTGCGGGAAAGGCATCCCAAGTGATGACTAAAGACCCGTGGAGGCTGGGGGCATAGTTTTCTAAAATAAAATAGACCTTTTCCTAAAAATGTTTTACAAAAGATTGCATATACATCCATGACTTTTTGGTCAGGATGGTAGATAGTGCATCATACACTTTATCATCTATTATTTGAACTTGCTGGGTAACGCTAGTGTTGCTCACCCTTTTCCTCCGTTGATCTCTGCTTAGACTCTGATGAGATCGCTGAAGACGACTTTGGAGCATATCATGCCGACGAGGTGTATTTTGAAGCACCTGATCTGTCTGGAGGAATAGAAGGCGTCGACTACATCATCGCCTACGGAGCCGACGACGCAGAAGAGGAGGAGGTGGAGTGTAACGTCCCAAAATTTGGAAGCTAGAAAAACTTAGTCATAAAAGACCCAAAATTTGGAACCAACAAAAACTTTTTGTAATGTCCTGTTTATGGGTGTGTTTTTCTTCTGTTTGCTCCGTTTAACGTGTTGTGGTTTGTTGTTGGTGTTGATGACTTCTCTAATTATCAAAAATTCGAACTCAACCTAGTATAAAATTTCCTCTTAATCTTTGTTGTGACCAAAGGAATATTCCATATATCCCCTCCCATCTTATTTTAAACAAACTCTATTTTTGATATTAGCAACTACCCAAAGACCTATTATTTTGAGAAAACAAAATTATTTCCAAAAGTTACATGTTGGTAAAACTATAAAGGACCATATCATGAGTCCTAATATATTTTGAGTTTAATATTTTGCAAGTTTTTGCAACTCTTATTTCAAAACTCTTAATTTAATATTTATTTGGAAAACTATTACTTAGAAGTGGTTTAACCCTCTTTCTTCAAAATCTTGTCTTAATTATATTGATCACCACCTCACCAATATATTTGTTTTATCTTAAGAGTGTGGTTAGTTATCCAATTGTCTTTGTGTTTTATCTATTTGACATGTGCTTAAATTGTTTGTCTTGAGTATGTATTTCCTTGAGTGGCATGTAGAATTGTTTGTATCAAGTGAATGGTTATTGCTTGAATTGGAGACATTGACTTTTGTTTGAAGGTTTTGCATGCTTGAAACTTGTTTACCTATTTGTATGTTGTTTGTGTCAAAATACTCTAAGCAAGTAATTTCTAATTAGTGCATAGCTATCTCCACCCCTGTTAATTTTTAGCATTTCTAGAGCTTGACAACTATAGTTTATTTTGTTCATCTTGGAATACAAAATCTCTAACATCACCTACTTGACCTCTACTTTCCATAAATAGCCCTCTTAAAATCTACAAATATGTTTAATCACTAATTCTTGCTGGTTTTGAGTGCTACTTTATAAGGTGACCTTATGTGTATTACTAGATAGCCTTTTTGCCATTTTTGTATCTAGTAGCTATTGAGCCCCTTTGACCCAAACTTTTCAAGCAAATGTTGAACCTATATGCCCTCTAGCCAACCCAACTTGTTTGGTAATTGTTAAGTCAAAGGATGGACTAATCCATGTTAGCAAAGTGGCCTAATCTAATCAGCCCAAAAACATCTTGTAATTAAACCGACACACCCCTCTCCCCAAACCCTAGTTCTGGGCGTGCCATGAACCCTCACACACCAACTGACCTTTTGCCTTGCCCCCTGGATAACCCTAGACTCCCCTCTCTCTTGTCTCTATCCTTTTGGCATTCTGTCGAACACCCTGGGGGCAGGAGAGACCACTCCATTACTCCACCCCACTCCAACGGTGCTGCGACATCCACTAGCCTCCAAGACGTGCCCCTGTGCCCTCATGATGTTCTCCACCGCCTCCCCGAGCCAATCCGCAGCCTGCACCCCTCTCCACCTCTCCCGTGCTCAAAGTCCATGGTGGACCGGCCTTGAGCTCGGATAAGAAACCCGAGACCCCCATTCCCTCTCCCACCTTGCCCATTAGCCTCACACACCCGCGCTCCCCCACCCCTGGAAAGGCCGAGCGAGCTCTCGCTCTGTTCTGCTCGGAATCGAGGACGAACTACCGTTCGGGTTCGCGAAACTCCGAGCAAACTCACCTTCGACCCCATCCCTTGTTTCTCTCCCTCTCTGCACCAACTCCCTACCCTATTCGTGTTCTATCTCTGAGACACCTTCTTTCCTGTTCAGGTACACCGGAGCGACCGCCGCCGTCTCGTGCCCGTCACGGACGTCCACGACGTCGCCGCTGTTCGGGAGTTCTTCAACACGTTCTACTGCTACCACTGACCGCCCCGAGCCTCCACACCCCTCCTACGGCCCTCCCTCGCCCCTAGCAGCCCCTCGGTGAGCATACAACAGCAGCATGTCGTTTTCCTCCTCATTTCTCGTTCTGGGCAAGCTCAAGGTAGAAGAAGAGCAGCATCCGTCGATCTGCAAATCAACGGTCCTCATTTGTGCATCCTAGGTCTAATCTGAGCCTTTGGATCTAGATCCAGTGGCAGCTTACCCCTTCACTTGAGTGTGCACCGAAGCAGGCCGGCCCAGCACCGTGCTGCTTGGCCCAACTCGGATCTAGCCCATTTCTAAAAAAAATTGGTTAAATCCTTTTCTGTTTAGTTAAATCCTGTTAGATTTGTTTAGGTTTAAATCCACCATTTAATCATAGAGCATCCAAATTGATTGATTCAAATTTTGTAGTGTTCCTATGTGTTTTCTTAAACGTCCAGTTTTGTCCAAATTGATAGATTTGTTTAGGTTTAAATCCACCATTTTAATTGTTTGTGCTGTTTATGTTTATGCAAATAGCTTGGTAGTATTTTTGCTAGATGCCTATGTGTTTTCCTAAACATGCAGAGCTGGTTTTGTCCAAAAATACTTTATATTTGTGCTATGCATAATAATTGGTAAAATGCATGTTTTCCACTAAAACTTGAATAGATGAAGTTAGAATTGTCCAAATGAAGTGAATCCAATTTGTACAGAAAGGTAAAATCCATACCTTTCTGTAGGATCCAGCCTTGCATGCAAGAGCTTCTTGAAACTGGAGTTATAGCCATGTTTGTGTTGAGACCAGAAACATTTGTAGGATTTTTAGCTCCCATTTGGTGATGCTTTTTTATGCAAATCCAATTCCTATAGCTTAGTATGACTCATGGCAGTACTGTGTTAAAAGGGTTTATTTTTAGAAGCATTATTTTAGGACTAGTGATTTATTTCCCAAAAGTAGCATTTCTGCCTTTAATAAAGGCCTTGTTTTAATTCTTTATTTTCTTTTGATTAATTAGTGGATTATGGTTAATCCATCTCTAGTCCAGAAGCTTTGTTTCACCTTGTGTTAATTTTGGTTGGTGTCCCCTAAAGTGTGGTAGTGTTTCACACTACCTCGCTCTTAGCTTGTTCCTTTTAGGAAGTCAAGTGTCGCAAGTTCGCTTAGTTGTGATGCCCTGATGTTACTCAAGAGTGTTGTAGACCCTTGGGTTGTGAAGTTGTGTATGTTTGGTATGCATGTTTGTTTGTGTTTTAACTTTAGATTGCTGTCAACCCGCACCTTAGAGTTGACGGTATATCCGTTCTATGTTTCCGGTACCTTAGGACCGCAAGAGGAGGAGGAGTACGTGGGAGCCGAACAGGTCTACGACGAAGGGCAGGACCAGGGACACTTTGTTGAGCAAGGCAAGCCACCTCACCACTCTAATGAAATCCTATTATTTTTACAAGCATGTTTTGTTTTCAAAATAAAGTAATGCATGTTTTACTTCTTTCGTGGCATTTTGCCTCCCAAAAACTATTTTACAAAATATTGTTTGGCCAAAGATATCTACTAGTATATATATTAGGTTTTATAAAAATAGGTCTTCACTTGAGAAGCCTTCTACTGAAGGCGCTATCAAGAAAATTATATTTTCTAGTAGTATATCCTTATATTCTTATCTCAAAACTATAGGATGGGAGCCTGGTCTTTGATAAGATGTTTTCGGAGGAAAAACTCGAGTTGCTGGGAGCAATCGGCGAGAAAGTGTTTTATAAAACCCGAGTTGCTGGGAGCAATCGGAGATGTTTATGAAAACCCGAGTTGCTGGGAGCAATCGGAGATGTTTATGAAAACCCGAGTTGCTGGGAGCAGTCGGAGGTGGAGATGTTTTTGAAAACAAAGTACAGCCCTAGCGGCCGCCCGAACAATTAACCCGTGCAACCACGTTACCCCCATATGGGACGGGGCTTGACCGGAAGCTTGTTTGTATTAATATGGAGCTACCTCAATTTGCTTAGGGGGTGGCTATGGCCCCTGAACTGGTTGTCACCTAAGAGAGAGGGACATAAAGAGAGTGGGAATTAAGTTCGCCACCAGTTGCACCAATTAGGTCCCCTGTCATGGCGGTCTGACACCATGGGATGGGTCAAACGGTGCCGGGGGGATACAACCTAGTTGAAGGGGTATCTCTGTATTAGTATGGACATAGTGAAAAGTCTTGATTAGTGTCCCGACGTTTGACGTATTGTCGTCGGGCAATCCGTGGGATGATCCGCGGCGGTGACCTATTTGATGTGGTGAAAGTGCACCCCTCTGCAGAGTGTAAAACTATTCGAATAGCCGTGTCCGCGGTCATGGACGGTTGGAAAGGCCCCCGATCTAGGCGTATGGGCATTTTTATGTTTTGAAAAGAAACTGTTTTCGGAAAAGAAGAAGGAGGCATCAAGGAGGTACCTGGGAGGTACGAATTTTGGGAGAAGATGGTTGGTCTCGGGGAGTCAACCTGTCGGAACCCGGAAAGGAAAAAAGGGGCATCCCTATCCTAGTGTTTTGAAAAGTTTTACAAAAGTGTTTTCAAACGTGGAAATGTTTTCTGTCATTTCTAAAAGAAGGAGAATTATATCTCCAAATGCCTTTTTCAACAAAGATATAGAGATGTTGTATTCTCTATGTCTAAAAGCATCGTTTTGCGAAAATTAAGCCCCATAGTCATATATAGCAACTACCCCAGTTTTCGAAAACGCTTTTATTGCATTACCATGAAAACTTAAGCCTGGTGGTGGTCTTGCGAGTACGTAATTGTACTCATGGCTGTGTCCCTGGGTATTCCAATGTCCAGATTTCAACGAGGAAATGTACGACGAGGAGGAGTACGCCGACGACTACGCCAACTGAGTGTCACCGGTCAACTGCTCTGTGGGAATGCGTCCGGTTGTGACGAGGGCCGGCGCTAGCTGAAAGCTTCCGCTATATCGTAGTTAATTCCGTCCTGCGTGACGATTGTTGCAGGCTTGGTCGTGTGACCACCATTTATGTAAGTCTTGTACTGATCGAGTTGGATGATGTAACTCTGTATACCATGTTGGTTATGTGATCGCGATGCACTGATCATTGGGATCGTGATCTGTGTACATAACGTGGGCACCTCGGACTGGTAAATCTGAGGGGTCCCTACATGGAGACTTAAAGTTATCATAGTAGGAACCTGGCCGAGTCAGACTAGACTAGTACTACTTAGCGGCTGAGCCAAGATGGTTCTTAGTTTGCTGTTTTCTATCGCTTGTAGGTTGACTCCTGTCAACATCGCAATAATAGACATTCCTCCCATGTCAGAGGAAGACGTCGATGTTTTTATGCATTTCTGGCTTGTAATCTTTAGCAGTGTGTAATAAAGTGGACCCGCAATGTTTCTGTTGTACTACTCTGAGTGATGTAATATTTACGGATTAGTCCTTCCGTGGGTGTTATGTCAACGACTTGTACACTACAATATGCAGTGGTGTGCTGGGTCACCGCAGATGGTATCAGAGCAATTGCTAGACCTTAGGTTGGAAACCTATTAAAGGGAAAAACCTGTAGGTGTGCGAGGCCTTAGAATGAATTGAGTTTTAATTTGTTATGATTGATATTCACTTGAGAATAGCATTATCATGCAATTATTACTTCATTTCAATTCTGATATCCTTTTTGGCTATAACAGCTAGGATGGAGAAACGAGGTCCCAGGAGGTCGGTTCGTGTGAGAGATGCTGAGTTGGGCAAGGGTGTTTTTCGGGGAAGCTGGGCGGAAATGCTTCAGCAACTGATCTATTTTCTTGGTATCAAAACCAAGGTGATAGTGAAAGTGATGAGTTTTTACGATGGATCAATTTTAGCCCTGTACCGTGTAGCACTCAAGTTACCACCTGAACTTAAGATGGGATTCAAAATGCCCTTTGGAGAAGCGAAGAATGTGGAAGTAGCTTTCCAGATTGCTGCTGTCAGAGCAGTTACTGAGATAAGGACATCCAAGAGTTATGCGTTGGTGGAAACACCGTTTAACGCTATTCCGAGTGCGAATTACCGGCTTGAGGGTCCAGTGGATTATAAGGCTTTCCTGAAAACTAATCCACGTGATGTGGCTGAGTTCATGGACAGTTGTCTCAAGATGATTCGGGCGTATCATAAGACGTTCGGAGTAGTAGCTGGAGAGGTAGAAGCCATGATAGAGCAGTATTCCAGTCCTGAAGTTATTCAGGAAAAGTGTGATATACTGAGGTATGAAGCAGAGAAGGGATACACTGATCCACCACCCACACCAACTAGGTTGTGGAGGAAGTAGAACCCGATACCCCAATTTATCCTGACTATACACCACCACACTCTGGTTATGTTTAGTTGAGGAAGAGAAGGAATGGCAGAATTGGGAACCTGAAGTACCAAGTGCCACAGGTTGGGATGAAGAACCTTATCAGGGTACACAGAGTGATCCCATAAGAATTCCAGGAGATCCGGGAGAGCCGGAAGTTACTAGTCATACCCCTAGGAGGAAGGCTAGAGTTGGTGAGTCAAGTAAGCCAATAAAAATAGATTCTGAGGAGGAAGATGAGGAATGGAAGTATGCGTACGAGACCAAGTACTACCCGAAGACGGAGAAGGGAGACGAATCACGAGGGTATTTTAATAACTTTGAGGCAGTACCAACTGGGTACGATGATGGAGGCGAGGGTTATGGAGATGAGGAGGTTTACGATGGGGAAGCAGCGGCATACAAGTATCTTGATAGTTACTTCGCCATGACGGATATGACGTTAGAAGCAAGCCCATCTGACCCTGAATATCAGCCTACCATTAATGTGAAGTTACCCGGGATTCTCAGGAGGACCAGGCGTAACTGTCACTGGAAGCCTGGGAAGTATGCGGAAAAGTGAAGAAGAGCAGGACGGAGTGAAGCAGTAGTTGTGTAATATGTTAATATAGGGTATTGTACGTATTGTTGTAAGGACGCTGGTAGCAATAAGTGAGACCTACTCACTTTTAGAGTGTGTTACTATTATGTACCCATGTTTGTAATCCTACATGTATAATACATGGTATATGTTTGAAAAGTTTTGTGTTCTTTGGATTTTTCTGTTTTCCATTGTTTGACTAGTACTTGTGCATGGAATAGGACTCGAAGTGCATATGCATAATGTAATGGAGAGTTCTGATTCGATGTAACAGGACTAGAGGGTAATGGCGTACATCGGTGAGGAGAGTGATGTGCAGAGGCAAGAACGTGAACTTAAGGAGAAGCAAGATGCAGATGCAGGAGGAATACCACAACCGCCAAGGCCAATCACGGAGCAAAGTTTCATGCAGTATATGCAGATGGTGGAAGAAGGCAGGCGCCAAGACCAGGAAAGGCAGAATAAATTTCTGCAAGATTTGCTGGAAATACAGGCAGGACGAGGAAGGGATGAAGTACTTAAAGGAGTGACTTATCAGATTTCCAAAATGCTAGACCCATACCATTTGCAAGAGCTCCAGAACCTATGGACGCAGAAGATTGGGTGGCAGATACTGAACGAAAGCTCAACACAGTGGATGTTCTGATGAGAGAAGGTTAGGTATGCAACTCATTTGCTTACCGGACCAGCAGCATCATGGTGGGAAGCCATAGTGGCAACACTACCTGCTGATCATGTTGTAACTTGGGAGGAGTTTAAGAAGAGGTTTAGGGAAGCACATGTTCCTGAAAGTATTATGGAATTAAAAAGGAGGGAGTTTGAGAATCTGAGACAGAATGAGTTACCTGTTGGACGTTATGTCAGTGCGTTCAACATATTGTCAAGGTATGCATTAGATGAAGTAGACACTGAGGAGAAAAGGAAGAAGAGATTCATGAAGGGTCTGAGTCCTTTTATGAAGATGCAGTTGAGGTTGACAAAACCAAAGGAGTTTCAGGAGCTGGTAGATGCAGCAATAACATTGGAGGATGATTATAAGTTACTCCAGGAAGAAAGAAGGAAGAAAGCAAGGATGGAACCAAGGAAGTTTCAAGTCCAACGACAACCACCAAATCTACGTTTTAGGCCTAAGCTTAGAACTGAAGGAAGGAAACCTATTCCACGAAGCTTCAATCCTGTTAACAATTTGATATGCAATAATGTGGAATGAGAGGACATCTGATGAAGGATTGTCAGAAGCCCAAATCATCTGTTTTGGATGTGGACAAGCTGGACATATCAAGCCTGATTGTCCAAATAAACAGAATCAACAGATAAGCCGAGGAACTGGTGGAGGAAATAACCAAGGTGGAGGAGGATTCAAGCCAAGGAATGGAGGATTTGGAAGGAATGCAGCAGATAAGGGCAAAGGGAAGCCATATGGAAGGCTGAATTGCACCAGTTTGGAGCAAGTCAACAACACCGACAACGTGGTGATCGGTACGCTCAAAATTCTTTCTCATCCTGGCAAAGTTTTGTTTGATACTGGAGCTACTACATCTTTTATTTCGCAACAATTTGTGGATGCATATGGGATTAGATGTCAGCCGTTAGAAGTACCCATAACGGTCATGTCGGCCGGGGGAAAATTGTTAGTAACGCAAGTCAAAATGGATCAAGTAATTATGATCTGTGATCGCGTATATGACGCTGATTTGCTAGTAATTCCCATGAAAGATATAGCAGTCATCTTAGGGATGGACTGGTTATCTGATCATGGAGCTCAAATAGATTGTGCAGAAAAGACAGTGTCTTTGAGAGGACCAGGAGGTATGAGAACAGTATACCAAGGGGATAAGCATAGTCAGTTAAGAGCAGATTTACAGTTGAATGCTATGAAGGAAGCTAAGATAGAAGAAATCCCAGTGGTTAAGAATTTCAGGATGTTTTTCCAGATGAGTTACCAGGGATGCCACCGGATCGTGAAATTGAGTTTACCATAGATTTGATTCCTGGTACAGCACCTATTGCACAAGCACCATATAAGATGGGTCCCAAGGAATTGGTACAACTCAAAGAGCAATTAGATGAGTTGGAAGATAAAGGATTTATAAGAGAAAGTGTATCACCTTGGGGATCACCAGTAATATTTGTGGATAAAAGAGATGGAGGAAGAAGAATGTGTGGAGATTTTCGTAACCTGAATAGTGTGACCATTAAGAATAAATACCCGTTGCCAAGGATACAAGATTTGTTTGATCAAGTAAGAGGAGCAGGGGTATTTTCTAAAATAGATTTGAGGTCAGGATACCACCAGATAAAGATTAAACCTGAGGATATTCCCAAAACAGCATTTGTGTCAAGATATGGACATCATGAGTATTTAGTAGTACCATTTGGTTTAACCAATGCACCAGCAATATTCATGAACTTGATGAACAAGATTTTCATGCCATACTTGGACAAGTTTGTGATAGTGTTCATTGATGATATATTGGTCTATTCCAAAACCAAGGAAGATCATGCACAACACTTAAGTATTGTGTTACAGACACTAAGGGAACATCAGTTATATGCCAAATTTAGTAAGTGTGAGTTTGGTTGGATCAAGTGGAATTTCTTGGTCATGTGATCAGTAAAGAAGGGATTGCAGTCAATCCGGAGAAAGTAAAAGCAGTATTGGAATGGGAAGCACCCAAGAACCCTAAGGAAATTAGAGGATTTTTGGGAATGGCCGGATATTATCGGAGATTTATTGAAGGATTTTCTAAGATAGCCGGGCCAATGACAAAGTTACTCAGAAAGAATGTTCCATTTGAATGGACAGAGAAATGTGAAAAAGTTTCAAGAACTCAAAGAAGACAACAGCACCTGTGTTAGCAGTACCAGAAACTGGAAAAGTTTACACAGTATATTGTGATGCATCTAAAAATGGATTAGGTTGTGTATTGATGCAAGATCGCAAGGTAATTGCTTACGGATCAAGGCAGTTAAAGCCACATGAACTTAACTATCCTACACATGATTTGGAGTTAGCAGCAGTAGTTTATGCTTTAAAGCAATGGAGACATTTTCTTTATGGAGAAAGGTGTGAACTATATACGGATCATAAGAGTTTGAAATACTTCTTCACACAAAAGGAACTGAATATGAGGCAGAAGAGATGGTTAGAGTTAATCAAGGATTATGACTTGACAATAAACTATACTCCAGGAAAAGCCAATGTAGTGGCAGATGCATTAAGTCGTAAAGTGAATTGTAATCCTTTGATGGAAGAAGGAATGCCCAAGGAATTGAGGAATGAGATACAAAGAGCTGGTATTGAAATCTGGGAAGGTCCAGAGTTGAATAGTATTGCAGCTATGGAAGTTATTGAAGAAACAGAGATGGAATTGAAAGAAAATATCCTTTATCGGCAAAGAGAAGATGAATTCATAGCTGAAGAAATCCGCAGGATTAAAGAAGGTAGAAGATCTGAATTCACCTTGAAGCCAGAAACTGATTCATTATGGTATCATGGTAGAATATGTGTTCCAGATATCCAAGAGATCAAGAGCATAATTTTGAAAGAAGCACATGAAACACCATATTCTATACATCCAGGTAGTACTAAGATGTACATGGATTTGAAGAAGACATTTTGGTGGAATAATATGAAAAGGGAGATTGCAAGATATGTTGCAGAATGTCATACTTGTAGACAAGTTAAAGCAGAACATCAGAGTCCCGCAGGATTATTACAACCACTACCAATTCCCAAATGGAAATGGGAAGAAATCAGTATGGATTTTATCACAGGATTACCCAGAACAAGGAGAAATAAGGATTCTATATGGGTAATAGTGGATAGATTGACAAAAACTGCCCATTTCATTGCCATTAATCAGAAAGATAACGCAGCACAATTGGTAGATTTATATGTGAAGGAAATAGTTAGCAAGCATGGAGTGCCACAAAGTATTGTATCAGATCGTGGATCCATATTCACGGCAGCTTTTTGGAGACAACTTCACAAGCAGTTGGGTTCAAACCTAAAGTATAGTACTGCATACCACCCACAAACTGGTGGACAGACAGAAAGGACAAATCAAATCTTAGAAGATATGTTAAGAGCCTGTGCACTTGATTTTGGAGGATCATGGGATGAACACTTAGCTTTAGCCGAATTTTCCTATAACAATAGTTATCAGAGTAGTATTCAGATGGCACCATTTGAAGCTCTTTATGGAAGGAAGTGTAGATCACCAATATGTTGGTTTGAAGTAGGGGAGAGTAAAGAATTTGCACCTGAGTACATAAAGGAACAACAGCAGATTGTGGATATTATCAGAGATCGTCTCAAAATAGCTCAGAGTAGACAAAAGAGTTACGCTGATCTATCCAGAAGACAGTGGGAACCAGAGGTACAAGATATGGTATACTAAGAGTTAGTCCTACTAAAGGAGTGAAGAGATTTGGAGTAAAAGGAAAATTGAGTCCTAGATACATAGGACCATTCAGAATTTTAAGCCAGAAAGGTGAGGTAGCCTATGAATTGGAGTTACCTGCTATATTATCACAAGTTCACAATGTGTTCCATGTATCTCAACTCAAGAAGTGTTTAAAGCCACCAGAAGGACCAATTGCGTTTGAAAAGTTGAATTTAAAGCCAGACCTATCATATGAGGAACAGCCTGAGAAGATACTGAGGGAGAATTGGAAAAGATTAAGGAATAGAGCAATTAAGTTTGTTATGTTCAGTGGAAGAACCACTCAGAGCAAGAAGCAACTTGGGAAAAAGAAGAAGATTTGCGACGAGATTACCCACAGTTGTTCAGGTACCAGAAAAGAAACTTCGGGACGAAGTTTAGTTTAAGGGGGAGAGGATGTAATACCCCGCAGTTATAGGACTCGAGAGGGTAGAAATAGGAACTGCATTTGTGCATACATGCATCTTTCGGTAAAATCTGGATAATTTTCGCGCTTTTGTGATAAAAGAGTCGGGAGTCGATATCAGACGAGTGTCGAGGGTCTGGGAGTCAGGCATCGACAGATAGTCGAGAGGTGTCGATACACCCCACTACTCATTTTCAAAACCCTACTTTTACAAAATGGTTATGTCAAATTTTGACATGATCTATTTATAGATTGTTATATTCAACACATTTCTATTCTTTCCTAATTCTTTCCATACACACACATAGAATATTTCAATAACACAAGATATATAAATTATAACAAAAAGGAATGAATCATTCCAAAGAAATCAATACAAGACATACACATATCATTTCAAACATTCAAATGATTTACAAATAAATGATCATATTTTTCAACAAGTTCAAATATAAATATAACAAACATGTTTGAATCCATTTTCTTTACAAAAATTCATCAACATTTACAAACAAAACAAATGTTACAATCTGTTCTTTACAACTAGATTTACAATTACATAATTACACCAAGTGTGAGCTTACAAAAGAGTATAAATAAAATCCTAAAACTAAATCTTCACTTCTGAAATTTTCAGAAGATCTTCAACCTGCAAAATAAACATCAAAATAAAGGAAATGGTTATGGTTAAAATGTTGCCAACACCATTTGGTGCTGGCATGTTAATATTTGAAATCTGGTTTAGCCTAACCAAAACTATGGTTTGGTTAGACTGATGTGGAGCATGCAAATAAAATCCTGAGGCAACAAAGGGACTGATCTGTTTGATCATGCTCAATAAATCCAAAGGCAACATTAGGGGCAAAGGCTTAAGCTTAGCACTTAATAGACATCATCTTTAGGCAACAAACATCAAAGGCAACAAGTGCTAATTGAGCATTTGATCTCATGATCATTTAAGAAAGGCAACACATAAATCCACAAGCTCCACTTTAAACCAGAAAACAAATGCAAGTAAAAGAGGCAACAATTTGGTATCACACTTGCCATTAATTGACAAGTGGATCCTAAACCCACATCTTAAGCTAATTACTAGCTTAATTGGCCACACACTTGAGTTTAATTAGCAAACCGACTATCTTTAGCATCCCCAATTCTCAGCCAAGCATTGCCACATAGAAATCTGGACCAGATAGGAGCAATGAGTCAAGAATGACTCATAGCTATCACCAGGGGGAGATGAACTGCGCAGCAGCAGAGCTGAGCTGATCTCCTAGGTGAAAAGGAGTGCAGGAATGAGTCAAATAGAGCAGCTCGAGGCAAAGAGGGCCACTGTAAGTAGGTTAGTCACCACAGCTCAGTTATCCTGGTGTCACAAGCACAGAAGTGCTCAAATGTGTATAAATATAGACCCAAGCCGTAGCCACAAGAACACACAAATTCACAGCCATCACAACACATACAGTGCACAACCATCATCACAGCCAGATCACAAATCCATCTGTTCTTCACCAAGAACAACCAAAAACCACAAGCCAATCATGGAGATCACCTAAACCATCTACCACAAGCCACTAAACCCAAGAAGGAGGCCAGTAGCAAGAGAAGACAGTAGAACCACAAGAAGCAGTCCAGAAGAGGTGGTTGAACCCTGGAGCAAGATCAGATTCTACCGTAGCTTTATCTGCTCTACACCCAAGGTTGTTAAACATATGAGCTAGATAGTGATTTAGCAGGTTCTGTAAATGACAGAACCATGCATGACTGATTTTTAGCATCTGTTCTTAACAGAACCTTGATGCATGTAAAATGCATACATGAACTTTGCACTTTAATTGCTTATATTCCAATCATATTTGCATCATATAAGGGTTATATCAATGTTTTATCATGATTTTGGGAATACTTCATAGTTTTCCCATTTATTTGGAATTAACCCTGCACAGGCAGAAAACCCTAGTTTTGTATTTTAATGTTTCAGGGACCCAAACGTCAACGAAATCACCTGGAAATTTACGGGCGTCAATATTTGGAAGGAAGAAGGACTACGGAAAAGGGAAGCAAGCAAACGGAGACCCGAGGGCCAAACGAGCATGGCCCACGCGGCCACAGTACCAGGCCGCGTGGGACCCACCCGTTCGGGCCTCGTGGCTCTGTTGCCGTCGATCTTCGCTCCACCGCCTTCGTCTTGACCTAAGAACGCCTATAAAAAAGGTCCCCCGACGTTCTCTGGAAGGAGCGCCGCACAAACACAGAAACACCAAAACGGAGATCAGGAGCTGCAGATTGGTGGGGGAAAACTCCGGCGGGGCGTTGCCGGCGTGGTCTCCATCTTCTCCATCGACTTCTCCACCGTCTCCATGATGAAGAGGGAGTAGTCCACCTCTGGACTATGGGTTTGTGGAAGTAACTTATGTATCTCTCCTCTCTTGAGCTTCACTAATTAGCACCGTATGAGCTGCTGAACATGATTACGGTCACCGTTGTAATACCTTTGTGGTGGATCTTTATGAGTTAATATATGTTTGAGATTGCAATGTTTGTTTCAGTTATGAGTATAGATGCATATTATGTACCCCGTTCTTGTCTACTTGTTTTGATCAAGCATGTTTATGAGAGCGTGTGTGGGGGAACGTGTGCATTAGTTGGAGTAACGGGGGTGGCTAGTGCAGTGAACGTGAGAGAAAGTTCTGCGATCCACTTTGGTATCTTTACCTTACTTTGTTACCTCACTAGGGATAAACTAAAATACCATGCTACCGGGGATGTGGGCGTGACCATTGCCACTACTCCATGACTAGATCTAGCATGTTCTTATTTTCACTTCATGTCATGATACTTAATGCTATACTCTGAGTTATCTTAATTACTGAGGTGTTATGATTTAGTTCGCATCTTGGTGGAGTATAAGAGAGGTTAATAACCAAAAGATCTCTATGATAGGACGTGATGCCCATATATCTAAGTAACTTGTTATCAAACCCTGTGTTGCAATCTCATATGTTAACTGTGTGTGTTCCATTGTCTACCACTTTATAAAGAGAGAGTGCATTTGTGAAACCATGAACCCCAGTCCATTTTTAATCTTAAGAAACACCTTTCCAACACCATATATCACTTTTCCATTTTCAGCCATCATTAAATCCGAAAATACAAAAATACTTTTCATCTTGCATACATCATTTAAAAACCCAAAAATATCATTTATCATTGCATCCACTACCATTGCATATTTATTTCTTGTTTGCATTGCATAACTATCCTGATATCATTCTTACACCTTGTGCTTGACAACCACAGGTGAGGTTGAGGACCAAAACATCTAACCTTGTTTTGTAGGTAACCAAAAGAAGGATAAGAAGATAAATCTACCACTGCAGATTCCCCGAGAGTTCGATATTAAACCCTCGAGTCACCCCTCGTGGGGAAAACTGTCTTCCACTTACTACACACTCTGCACTTGGAGTCTCAACCGAATCCCTTTTATTTGTGCAGGCATCAAGACTTGCTCATTGGGTATCAAACCTTGCAAGCAAGGTAAGGTGCTATAGAAAAGTAATTAGCACAGCAGAGAACTTCTGTTTTGTGCTAGTAATAGGACATAGTGAGACATGAAGTGCAGTTGAGTGCAATATCATTTTGTTTGAGCATCTACAGAAGCAAGGGGTTGATCTTAGTGTAGCATCTGTTCTTATTTTGCTTAATAAAGCATCACCCACATGACACTGAACCAGCAGAGCTGGATTAGCTGCTCATATCAGAATTGTGCACTTAGAAGAAGCACAGGAAAGCATAAAAATCATTTTTAATCAAGAAAGCTACTGTGTAACTCTACAAGGAAGCATCACAGTGAGCAAAACATGATCAAACCATGCTCTAAACCAATTAATCATCACAGCTAGCACTAGTTCTAGCTCAGAATTATTTTTCTAAAGAAAATTTCATCTTCTGTGAGCAAGAAATGCTCCCAACATTGCATCCAGAGGCAATGGATGGATCTAAACCTGCTAGATCTACACCATTCACCTCTAATGTGTGCACATAGGGAGGCAGTGCACATATCCGAGAAATTCATCTAGAATCATCCTCTGTTCATCACAAAACCTAAAACAACCGAAGGTAATATGTTCAAATCAATTCTTACAGCAGCATCTCGAGCTAGCTTAGGGTAGAGAGTAGAGAAGAGAGGGAGGAGAAGAGATTTTACCGTGCGTCCATGGCCGCAGCTCCACGGCGGTGAGGCAGTGCTCGCGCTACCAGTGGAGGGGGCACACGGAGGTCGTGGACCAGCACCACCACACCATGGCGGCACAGAGGGCGAGCTCTGCACCCAGCCACGGTGAGCACGCCGGGGAAGAAGGTCACGAACGGCGGCAAGCCAGGCCAGCACCGAAACCCTAACGGGTTGTGCACGGCCGCGAGAGGAAGCGGAACTCAAATCGCTCCGGTGAGGAGGAGGAGCAGAGCGAGGGTAATGTTTTGCCCCAGGCGGCGGCGGAGGAGATGGCCGGAGCTGGTCGGAGCGTGGCGACGACGGTGGGGGCGACTCGGTCGCCAGGAGAGGTCGAGCACGGGCGCGTGCCCGTGCGAGTGAGAGGGAGAGAGAGAAAGGGTTGGACTGGTTCGGTTGAACCAGTGTTGACCAGGGACATATTTGTAATTTTTTAAACTTACAAATTTCTTCCAAATTTCAAAACTTGCTATAAATTCAAATAAAATCATAAAAATAAGTTAAAAATATCTACAGATATCAGAAGAAAATAAGTAATCCAAATAAAATATCTACTTGATTTATTAAAACTATTTCTTGTAGCAAAAATTCAAATGATCCTTAAGTGGAAATGACTTTGAAATATTTCAAATTATTTTCAAAAGAAAATAATATGGGAAAATTATATATCAAGTTCAAAGTATTATTTGAACTACATTATGACTGTCATGTTACTCATCCTAACTAAAAATCAAATCAAAGAAATTTTTAAAGAAATCCTTAACAAAATTCTGGGGAATTTTGGGAAAGAATAAAAATCATCTCATTATATGCATATTGGCATGTATTTGGTTTTTCAACATTGTCTCATACAGACAATGATATTGATTTTCAGAACACGAAGGTCCCAATTCGTCGGAAGCTTTAGACTGCATTACCTGTCAGTCTCAAGGCAAGTTCCAACTTGCATGTCCTACTTGATTAATTTTATCAAAGTAATTACAAAGTACTATGGTTTATCATTGCATGAAAAAGAAAAACCTATTTTCGAATGATGTGAAATGCTATACATATATGGTTGGCTGGCAGTGGAACCACGGATTGATGTTGTGGTGGAGGTTCCATTGTACGGGAAAGTATATACCTAGGATTAATAACCCATGGCCCAGTGATCCTTGCGCCGTATTGAAGCATCGGCCAACAGATTCACTATGGATGGGCTCGTCAGAGGTTTCTTCCCTCGTTCACATATCCTCGGCAGGCTATTACCTGGTTGCGTCCGTTGCGGCGGCCAACTGCGTGGAAGGGCGTGACCTTCCCACTCGACGGAGTGACTGGAATAGAAGCTTGGGAGGGGTGGCGGGCCAGTGGTCTTAGTTACCAGCCGCGTCACAAATGGGCGGATATGTGTTGTGCGGGGAGGCGACTCCACATGACTTGTTGCCCTGAGTTCTGGCTATAGCACACATGGTGTGCGAAGAGAGCAAAAGGAGCCAGGCTGCTGTTGGGTAAAGTGGTGCAGCTCTGTAGAATTAAACAAAGAAATTGTGACTGTCACATCCTTGTTCCAGGAGGAAACTACAGAACGCTGCGGGAAAGGCATCCCAAGTGATGACTAAAGACCCGTGGAGGCTGGGGGCATAGTTTTCTAAAATAAAATAGACCTTTTCCTAAAAATGTTTTACAAAAGATTGCATATACATCCATGACTTTTTGGTCAGGATGGTAGATAGTGCATCATACACTTTATCATCTATTATTTGAACTTGCTGGGTAACGCTAGTGTTGCTCACCCTTTTCCTCCGTTGATCTCTGCTTAGACTCTGATGAGATCGCTGAAGACGACTTTGGAGCATATCATGCCGACGAGGTGTATTTTGAAGCACCTGATCTGTCTGGAGGAATAGAAGGCGTCGACTACATCATCGCCTACGGAGCCGACGACGCCGAAGAGGAGGTGGAGACTTAAAGTTATCATAGTAGGAACCTGGCCGAGTCAGACTAGACTAGTACTACTTAGCGGCTGAGCCAAGATGGTTCTTAGTTTGCTGTTTTCTATCGCTTGTAGGTTGACTCCTGTCAACATCGCAATAATAGACATTCCTCCCATGTCAGAGAAAGACGTCGATGTTTTTATGCATTTCTGGCTTGTAATCTTTAGCAGTGTGTAATAAAGTGGACCCGCAATGTTTCTGTTGTACTACTCTGAGTGATGTAATATTTACGGATTAGTCCTTCCGTGGGTGTTATGTCATCGACTTGTACACTACAATATGCAGTGGTGTGCTGGGTCACCGCAAAAGGTCCTCCCCTTGTCAATCCGGTGGAACCGGTACGGTCAACTTGGGTCAAAATACCTAGTGATGAGTTTGAGAATGACCGCTTGATTTTCAATCCATTTGCTTTTGGCAAGCCCACTTGCACGAGTGATAGTCGGTTTTATTGCAAGATGCATCATCAAGTGTTTGAACAACTAATTAGTCCTAAGAAGAACTCTCATGTTCCCACTTTTTACTTCAATGTGGATAGTGCAAGAGAATTATGGCCGGAGGTGATGGAGGTTATGGATTTTCATAGTATTTCTAAGCTCATGCCGGTGAATACTCCTTATGCTCCTGAGTTGCTTCAAGAATTCTATGCCACCGTTTATTTCTCTAGGGAAGGAAAGAGGACCATGACATGGATGAGTGCCGGTATCAAATGCGAAGCTTCTCTTGCTGAATTTGGGGCTCTCTTTGGCATAGAGGAACTATCTCTTTGTCCCATGGCTTATGTTCATATCCACTTGCAAACCCTCATGAAAGCCTCTCCCGGGATCCATCATTGCTATCCCTCCGAGTCGGGCACTATTGGAAAGATCCCCAAGGTATCTCATATGTCTCCTTTTTGGAAAGCCACTTATTTAATCCTCCGGAACACTATTGCCATCAAGTTTGGCGAAAAGGGTATGACTCGCATGTACATGGTCAACCTTCTTCACCACATTGTCACCCTCAAGGAGAGGAAGAAGAAAATACATGTTCTTGATTACATGTGGCAAGAGATGCAATCCGTGGTTCTTGAGTCCAAGGTTCCAATTTATGGTCTGTACCTTCAGAAGCTCTTTGAACTCAAGTTGGCTCAGACCTCGCTCAATGCCTATGTACATACCTTGATTGCGCCTACTCTTCATGCTTTGCCATCTCGCCCCCCGGATGTGGTCATCCCTTCTCAAGAGAAGCGTGCTAGATCCGTCGCTCCTCAAGCTCATGTTGAGGTCTCCAAGAAGAAGCACGGTATAATGGATGTTTTGAAGAAAATGAATTGCTTCACTGCGGATAAGCAAGCCAAGGACTTCAAGGCATATCGCAAGCAAAAGTCTTATAACCGCAATCAAAGAGAGATTATGAAGAAACTTGATTTTCCCTTGCCTTCTTGCTCAAGCTCAGCCGAGGTCTCGGAGAATACTTACAATTCCAAGTACACCTATTGGTTCAGCGACGATGCTTCCTCTCTTGCTCCCTATTGGCCGGACACTCATGGTGCATCAAGCTCCGGTCAAGCTTTTGGTGGCACCAACAATGATGATGATGATGCGGATGATGATGAAGATAATGATGATGATGATGAGGACGAGTATGAAGACGAGTGATCTCATGGGCTTTCACTTTACTTTCTCCTTTTTGGTGTCGTGATGCCAAAGGGGGAGAGCGTTATCCGGGGATTTGCATTGCATCCATTTGTGTTTTTATTTGCATTGCTATCGTTCTTTAGTTGAACTTTATTTGGTTTATGTTCGTGGAACTTGGCTAACACTATTGTATGAGATGGTTAATTATTGTATGAGACTATGGATTTCGGTATTCAGATGGATTTATCTATGTTTGAGTCTACATGATATTGTGCTTTGGTATAATTGTCGACATTTCTTAGCACAAGGTATGATCATCTTCTCAAAATCTCAACATAGATAGATATGTCTGGTTGTGTTGTTCTTATATCATGTTGATTATATCCTGTTGAAATTGGTTCCCTTCTATGTGTGTTCTTGCATTCCATGACAAACAAATAATATGCACACGTTCAGGGGGAGGCCTCTTTCTTTTTGTTAAAAACATGATCTATTGTGGATACTTTTTTTTTTGCAAATCCTAGTGTTGTCATCTAACACCAAAAAGGGGGAGATTGAAAGGACATTTATTTACCCCTATGAGTTTTGTATGTTAGATAACAACACCGGTGATATTTTAATATGATGCTAAGTGCTTTCAGGAAATATTGAGATTTATAAGAATACAAAAAAGAAGAAAGATATTGTCCGAAAGCGCCGTGGGTTGAAAACCCTGGGAAGCCAGCCCCCAGGCCGGCCAGGCCGGGCTGCAGGCCGGCTGGCTCAGCTGGGGTGCCAGCCCCTAGGCCGGCCAGGCCGGGCTACAGGCCGGCTGGCTCGGCAGGGCAACCGGCCCCCAGGCCTGCCAGGCCGGGCTCCAGGCCGGCCGGCCCCCAGGTCGGCCAGGCCGGCTCCCAGGCCGGCTTCCCTGGGTCCTTTGATGCAGATCGTGAGGCCGGCCTGGGAGTTTTCTTCAACGGCCATCTTTTTGGAGGAGCCATAAATGCTCCTCCACCTACCTTGGGACAGGTAGCTCGCCCAAACTTGAAGACACCATTATTGCAAGCTCAAGAAACATATAGATCTCCCAATCCCTCCACCCAAACTTGTTGATCTTTGGAGGATTGAAGGAGAAGGCCCCAATCTACATCTTCATCGAGCCGTTTTTCATTTCCCCCTCATTCACTTGAGAGACCTTTTGCTAGGATTTCCATTGGGAAAACCTAGCTCATTGTTTTACTTACTTGATTGTCTTTGTGACAGATTGTATCTGTTCGGGAGCCCCCAATCCAATTGTGGGTTATGCCCCGAATCCTTGTTGTAAAGGCTCCGGAATCCGCTTTGAAGGTTTCCGATAGTGGAAGGTGAACCAAACCTTTGTGGTGCGGTTCATCGGAGAATAGGGTGAGCCTTTGTGGCGTTGAGATCGACCTTTGTGGTGCCTCACACCCCTCCAACGAGACGTGCTCCCATAAAAAAGAGGAACTCGGGAATACATCCGTGTCTCCGTGTGCTTTCACCTTCGGTTACCTCTATCCTTGTTTACCGTCTTTACTTCGTGTATCTTGCTTAGTTGTTTGCTTGTAATATAGGTAAATTCACCGTAGTTGCATATCTAGAGAATTTACCTTTTGTGTCAAGCCTAATTTGAAAAAGTACTAAAATTGAAGTAGCACATATTCACCCCCCCTCTAGGTGTCATACGATCCTTTCAAGTGTGCCACGGGAGAATAGACAGCGGTTGACATTCATCGGGAACGACTATACCTGGGCTCTTCTTCTCTTAGGGTTAGGTTTCAGTTCAGGGTGTAGTAGTTTCGTTCCGTGCTGTTGTCTGTGCTACTTGCCGCACTTTTTCTGTATTTATGAGACCAATATCGTTGTGCATCAAGCGGTAAGTTTGGTGTAAACAGTGATGGCAAAAACTAGATCTTGTAGCCCGGTATGTTTCGTTAATGAAGCAATGGGTATCCCCTTTGATAAAAAAAAAGTGTGCCGCGGGATGACCTGGGCAAATGGAGTTACCGAAACCGGCAGACAAGGCGATTCGGAGTTAGGAATTTCACTTGAAAACTGAATTTGAGAAGGAAAATGCTTGTCTTTGGTCGACCGATTGTTGCGTAACCATATTTTTATTGTATTGCTTTTTTTATATGATGTTGTGAATTTTTTGCAATAGATATATTCATTATCTTTTTGTGTGTGGTATCAGAGCGGGTTCCATCCACAAGATAGCGACCGATTGGGAGGCATCAGCTCAGGCTCACCTACAAAAAAATGAGATCAAGTAAGGGGTGTCTCCCTTAAGATTGTGAAGTTCGGATAACCCGTTTACCATCCTCTTGAGATTGTAGTTTTCTGTCCCAAAATTTGTTGTTACAACAAAGATCTTGATGCATTAGATCTTCTAATACTCTCTAGCGTATAATTTGTTGTATCCAGTATTTGATAATGGTGGAAAAATATTTGGTTGGCTTCTGTATCTGGGTTTCCTTTCAAGTTGGGATTTTCCACATAAAGTATGGTATCCCTTTGTTGGTGCTTGCTGCTGCATTTTTAGACTGAGAGCAACTGTTATTTATACTACCTACTTTGGTAAAATCAAAGTATGTGTGCTACATATGTGTTGTGTGCACCCAGAACTAGTTTAGGTCGGGTAGAATTTGGTTTTCTCCATATACGTTGGATGCATATGTTTTCTTCTAACACGAGTAACTATCCATGAGTTAGCATACCGTGGTGTTGAAATTCAAATTCTACACTGATTACACTGAGTTAGCATATTTTGTAGATCATGTTCAAGTGTGCTAATTCCCCAACACTAAGGGCACAAATCTATATGCACCATTCAACGAGAAACCTTTGGTGATCAAGATATGACGTAAAGAGTTCCAAGAAATGGAGTCAGTAAGCTAAAGACGATTTTCATTTATGCCAGGATTGAAGTATTGAATGATGTACAAACATCTATGAGATTTTCGGAGATGATTTAACCTTTAGTGAAACCCGTCTTGTCAGGATGGACAATGCTTCGAACGACAGACGCAAAGAGGGTATCTTGTAAGTGACTTTGAGGCTGTAGTTTTGAAGAAAAAACTAGCGAAAGTCATTGGGTCTTGCGGTCGCATTTTTTTTCTTTCTTGGAGATAAACAATGAAAACCTTGTTTGTTTGTTCTTTTTTTGGGAGAAAACCTTGTTAATAGAGGATAGGTTGGCAGCATTTTCTTAGTAGGTTGAATGTACACGTGGAGAATAGTTTCAGCATATAAATACCATTCTTTCCAATCCCAATTCGATTATGGTTATCTTTTTCGAATTTCGTGATTTGTTCCAGAGTTATGAACCTTCATCTTTTACGCAATTACGATGTCAAGACTTCTGAACATGGATGAATAGCAGCAAAATGGTCAACCATTTGGTTTTATGTCATACACCATAGTGTAAATGCAAAGAACAAACAGGTGGAAACAAAGGAGAAGTGAGTGGGTCCATCAAGATCAACTTGATCAACTTTTTTTTTGACGTTGATCAACTTTGCTTACTTCTTGGAACCAATTAAGCAGAGGACAACCGAAAGAATATACTCCCCTTGTATGATGATTCCGCCAAGGAGTCAGCTTCCAAGGCTATCCAAGCACGGCAAGTAGAAAGAAAGTTCGGTGGATCATAAGCAAGATGCACTACACTTCCTCCCAAGACTGAGAGAACAATATAGTTTGCTCCGAAATGCTCGAAGAAAAGGAATCAGGCGCAGAAGATACGACGCGTCGACATGGGCATGCTTACATAAGCGCAAACACCTGGCGCCTCTTAATTGATGTTTCGGTCACGACTCACGAACAACAAAAGCGATAAACCACGATCTTGGAGTGCAGACGCATTAGTTAAGTTTACTGACTTGGCTTACAGTACCTTCCTTCTCTTAACACATAAGCAAACCCAATTAATTACTGCATCTGCCTACTCACGAAAATGACATGTACTATTTGCCTATTGCTCGCATCGACGTGCGGTGCAGAACTAGTGGCTGGGCATCCCTTGTTTTTAATGTAATCATGTGACGTCAGTAGCTAGGACATCTGAGTATGCACTTTATATTTTCTTTTCCCCGAGAACACGTAGGTGATATTTGTACTTTCCAATACTCAGACCCTCCCTCTGTAGTCTGTACGTACAGACATCGGTTGATTGGACAAATTAACCGCTATAATTGCTCGAGGAAATGTGGTGGCAACATGTCCTAATTAACAGGCCAAATTTTCCAAATCGATGAATTCAAGTAGTATCAACCTGCAGTACGTGGTTCTCTGATCTTCGCATTGCGCTGCATGCTTCCTAGATGCTTGAACCGAACTTTCCTTGTTGGTGCCTATGATCGCGCCTGATGTTGATGCACCGTTTTTCACAAAAGTGAATACACCGGTGCCCTTTTGGTCATAGGGACACCTCGAATTAACCCTAATTTATGTGATCACAAAATTTATAAACATATCTCGAGACCTCCTGGCAAAGAAACTAAACTCATCTCGAATCAACCGTGAGCAGCACAGGGGAGATACTAAATATGAAACCTCCTGTTTGTTTTGTTGTGGAAGTTTCACGTGTACTTCCTTGGCATCTTTAGAAGTTTCACTCTCCTAGCTAGTACTACTCTGTTCCTTAAAATAAGGCGTACACATTTTGGTAAAAGTCCAACAATATATAGATTGACTGAGTTTACAGAAAAAAACATTAACATCTATAATGCCAAACTAATATCATTATATACATAATGAAATGTATTTTCATCTTAAATCTACATAGTTGTATAGTTGTCTAACATTGATCGACTTTTCAGAAAAAAATACTCCTCCGATGCATATACATTGTCGTTGAATTGCATTTATATAGTATTACATGTCTAAATACATGCGACTCATCGACAATTAACGAGTTGTATCTTGTTGCAGCGCTGATAGCTTAGGCCTTGACTTGGCTGATGGGCCAAATCCAAAGGCTAAACAATAAGAGCAACGGGTAGAGTGGAGATTTTTGACTCCCGAGTTCCGGTGCTCCCTCTAATTTAAAAAATTCAAAAATTATATTTATGAGTTCCAAAAAATTCTGAAAAAATCCGGATGTAGCCATAGTATATCACACGAACGTGCAAAATATAAACCTCAAATACTTTGTATTCTAAACCGCACAAAAATGACAAAGTGTGGAGTACTAAGTATGCATATTTTCGAATCTCTAAGTTTTATGAGATTTGTTATTTTGTGTAGCCCATAATATAAATTATTTCAAATTAAAAAAAATCACGATTGTAGGATACATCATTGGCTAAATCTGGAATATTTTTCAGAATTTTTAAAAACTCGCAAATATGATTTTCTGTTATTTTTTTAAACGGCGAGCATTGGAGCTCGGAAGCAGAAAACAATTTCCGCAACCGGTAAGTACTAGTACTAGAGTTTTTTACGAGTTGGTTGCACACTTGCACACAAGAGCACTACCACGAATTTGGCCGGCATACGTGTATGCCTATGCTTGGCTGCAAAAAGGACAAAAAGTGTACGTACACGAAAGCTAGCCCCCCGGCGCGTCCATATATACACCTTCGATCTCCAGCCGAACTAGACCATCCGAGCTTCACCGGTAGTCTTGCCCGCGCTATGTCGACGCCGCTGCCGCCTAGCCTCCTCCACCTCTGCTGCCTGCACTCTCTCTCCATCGTCCTCCTCCACTTCCACTACGTGATTTCCTAGTCCGTCTTCGCAGCCACCGGAGATAATCGATCAAACAGAGGCCTTTGCTTTTGTTTGATCCGAAGTACTAGTATATTCTTCTCTTCTTTGTGCTTGTTTCCGTACGTTCTTCGATCTCCTTTGCAAGTAAGTTCTTCTACTCCGCTGTCCTGGTACTCGACATCTTGTGTTTCTGCGTGATTCCACCGGCGGCTGCGGGCGTTGCCCCACCACGCTGCGGCATGGCGCTCACTGAGGAGGAGCGCCGTCTTAGACGGATGGCCTCGAACCGGCTCTCGGCGCGGAGGTCTCGCATGAAGAGGCAGCAGAGCGAGGAGAACCTGGCGGCGCGCGCGGCACAGCTCGCGCTGAACAACGAGGCCATGCGCGCCACCACCGGCGTCGTGCTGCAGCACTGCGACCTGGTCCAGCAGGAGAACCGCGTGCTCTCGGCGGACGCGCGCCACCTCTACAGCGAGCTCGAGCGCCGGAACTCCCAGCTCCGCTTCCTCGGGCAGATCACCCGCATTCCAGTGGACGTGCCGGACATCCCCGCCCACCTCACGCACCTCTACGGCGGCCTCCAGGTGCCGCCCCCGCCGCCGCCACTGTCTCCGTCTCTGCCGCTGCTACTTCCGTCCCTGTCCCCGCCACATGTACTGCAGCCGCCGCCGTCACTGCCGCTGCCGCTGGAGATTGACATGTTGTTCCAGGCGCCGGAGCTGAACCAGTCGGACGATGTCATGGACGATGCCGCTAGCCTGCCGTGGCTCTGAGTCGGAGGCGCATTATCATATTGTATGTGTGACGTGTATGTTTATAGTACTGGTGTGGTGTGCTGTGAGCTATGCGTGTGGATGTTGACCTCTCCTGCTTCTGTTCTGGAAGTACGCGAGTTTTCAACAAGAAGTGTGAAGTACTACGTGTGGTACAAGAGTGTGATGTGACGTGTTGCAATTTATATTTGAATAAATAAGTGAGGTTTGTGAAGTTGTTATGTGTATCTATAGCAGGTCAAATATCTACCTCGATTAACATAAAGCCAGTGAGATGGTATCATTTCTAGCTAGATCGCGTTTGCAAGTTCTCGTGTTACCTTTCGAAATCCAGTCGAATTTTGTCTTCGCCCAATGGAAGATCGGCTGACGCCCGTCCTCGTCGTCTCATCCTCTGTTTGCTTTCTCGCAAATTTTCTTGGAGTTTGAAGAAAAGATCAAAGAAATAATTAGAAACAAACGAACGAAATAACGCCCGGTCGCTACCATCTGTCATCTGATACGGACGGCGACGCAACCGATGCTGAGTTGCTGACTCTGAACAATAAACAAGCCAGTGACTGTCGACGGTGACTAGACGTCGATGCGTGAATGTGCGAGCTTGATGCAGACCCGCAGGCTTCGCGTCTCCTGGCTTGTCGTCACCGCGGGCGCCACGCAGCGTCGCGGCCGCGGCAGGGCAGGTGTGCCTCCGGAACGCGGCATGCAGCGCCGCCGTCGACAGTCGACTTCACCATGCACGACGGCGACGGCGAGGTGGTAAATCATTTGTGTCGATGTCAGAGACACGTCTAAACAAGAGAGGAAAAAAGATATCAGGGGCAGCTACTGCATTATAACTGTTTATGCCGGCCGTGTGTTACTAAGCGATGCTATATTCTGGAAAACGGTAAAGATTTGCAATGGTAAAAGTATGCCGACCTGGTGCACAGATACCCTGTTTAAGGATCTTGATTCAAAGGATTTTCTAAGAGAATTAATTGGGAGAATTCTAATTCTTTGGATTTGTTCTAATATTGGTTGGTAGTCTGATTCATAGCATTGTGAACTACATTAATTTTTTCCAGGACTCATTTTCCGTCCACTCCAACCTCTTAGAAAGAACGCAATCAAACAAATTTTCAGTTCCATAGAACATGCTTGGTTGATCGCACCAATTTGGCGTATTTCAGCAACTAAACTCATGGGAGCCTGGTTCGCAATATGCAGGTTGGAGGGCAATGTTCTACATCTTGTTTGGTCGGCAGGTTGGAGGGCAAAATGTTCGCCATACGTTTGGTTTACATCACATTATTACACACTCACCACAGGCATCCGACCGAACTAAAACAACACACTATCAACACTACTTAAGAAAATTACACTAGTTTAAGACATACTTACACCAAGGGATACAAGTCCTTGATACGAAAAACAGGAACAAAATGTTGCTAGCATTAGTTCAATACCACTAACATTAGGGGCCAAGCCCCTGATTAACAGGGTTCAAGCTCGCGATACAAAAAATACATTTATGTGATGACCTCCAGGGGCAGACCTAGAGAGAAATTGACCGGTGTCCTAGTATAAGTCACTCATATTTCTCATCTTGATTTATGGCTGTCACAAGCTAGAAATACATGAAATGTATCAAAGAATTTGATTTGGAGGGGTGTCATGTGCACCCCCTTGCTTGTACGTGGGTACGCCCCTGATGACCTCGTCGCCTACCTGTGGCGAGAACAAACACACCTTATCCGAGTCGAGGATGTGTTGCTGAAGATCTTGACCTTGAAGCTATCGTCTTGTAGTTTTAAAACTAGGATGTCGTCCACACAAAATGCATGCTTTTGGATAAAGTCCTTCTAGCCACGGAAAAAGGCTATCTCCCCTGCAAACTCTTGGTCGTGCACTCACTAGTAACACCACCGGCACACACCTAGAAAAGTTGACCTTGAAGACGCCCTTGATGGAGGCCTTAAACTCCAGAGGGATGAGGATGACCAACATGTGCATGCTATTCAATTTCAGTTGGATGTAGAAGCCTCGAGCCACCGACTCTTTAGGTGTATGGCCAAGCTTTGGAGAGAGCTCTTTCGGTATCTTTAACATTATCACATCTCACATGCCCGACGGGATAGGCTTCTTTGTCCAACGATTCTTGGGGGAACGTCTTCCAACCCGAGTGATGGGGTAGAACTGAGTCAACCCCGTCCCACTCAGCTGTAGGTACCTTGTTATATAATATGACATTGGTGATCAATGATGAAAGCATGTTGATCAGTGAAATTCGTGAGTAGTGATGAAAACATGTTGATCAATGTCATTGTTGATAATTGACATATGTGATCAGTGTTTGTCAAGTTGTGCTCGGGTTGACATGTATGTCTTTGCAAGGTCGACATTGCCATTGATATCAGCCAATCTTACAGTTGAGATATAGGTCAAGTTAAGCTCGAAGCTCGACATTGACATTCATGTCAAGCGAAACTCAGCATTTACATACATGTCAAGTTAATCTCGACATTGACGTTGATAGACATCATGCATGTCAAACCAAGCACAATCAAATGATCGAATCTGAGGACAAAATCGTTAGAAAAAATCTACAAAATCCCACTGCAAGGAGTGGGATAACAACTTGTCCATGTGAGGATGTTTGAAAGTACAGTTTGCATTGTACAATTTTCTTGTTCTTGAGGCAGCATGATTGTTTCTTCATATATCATCCTTTTTTCTTCCGCATTTGTGCTTCTAGGTTGTGTGCACTACAATTTATTTTTTTAAAGTTATAAATCACGCTATAGTATCTGTGTGTGCATTGGGGGGGGGGGGGGGGGGGGGTGGTGGTGGTGGGGGGAATAGAGCCATCGGGCAGACATTATTTTTGTTTTGTGAATGCATGTCTCAAGATTGGCACGCACACACTTCAGGAATTTTTTTTTTACGAGGCAAAAGTTTTGCCTTTTATATTGATATAGGAGAAGCAAACATGATACAGCCGAAGCCAAAAGAAAAAGAATACATGTCAAGGCCTACCTAAACGAAAGAAAAGTATCCCCGCGAGGATCCAGATCATCCTACTCCGTCCAGTCTCTCGGAAAGATAAATCGTCATTTCTTCAAAATGCGACTATGCGGCGCGATCTGGGACCAGGAAGCGGATCAGGCGGAGTCGTCCAGCGCCATCGGTGGCGGGAAATCGCTTCCCCCTGGGCCAGCAAGGCCAATCAAAGCTTCATCCACTGCCGTCATGGACGGCAAGTTCAACCTGAAGAGGTGTTTAACCATCGATTGCCGAACCAGAGAGCGGAGACTTGCAGGTGTTCGTGAATTATTTCCTAGCCTTCACCAGGGGCATCTCTCCAATGTCGATCCCCATTTTCTTGAGGAGAACACGCAACGCTTTGTCGGACGCTGGGAGTTGTGGCTTCTCCGCGAGCCTGCTACAGCGACGATCAGGGCGGGCAGAGCCACAGGAGCACATGGCATTGACGGTAGAGGCGTGGGCAGCAACGACACAGCCGGCAGGCTGAACAGATCCACGACACTGCGTATCGCGGTGCCTGGAGAGGGAGCAGTGCCACCAGCGTCAGCAACATCATCATCGTCGGCGACGTCATCAGCCTCGGCGGCGAGGAGGTTTCCAAGCGTAGTAACCTCCGCGTCAGCGTCAATGACGTCCACAACGGGCTGGAACTCCATCCTCACCGATTCGCCATCGTTATCATGGTTGTCTTCATGCTCCACCTCCTCGCCGTCGAACAACATTACCTGCTGGCCATCCTTGCACGGCGCGTCGCCAGGCGAGAGCAGCACCATGGTGAGGCCCGCGTCCGTAGTCAGCAATGGGGTGCACTCCAAAGCCGGGCGAGAGACCTGCGCCAGCACCTTATTGATCAGCTCATGCCGCGACAGCACCTCCCCTGTCACAGCCGGTGACAGACGCTCGTTCTCCTCTGAGAGTGCTCCATCCGCGCTCACCTTGTGGCACCTCTCGTTGGCTAGCACCACCCACGGTGCTGTGGTGTAGCAGTCGTCCATCTCCGGTCGCGTCATGAGCACGTCCGCGAACGAGCGAAACGGGTTGACAGGCGCCGCGCGTTGCCGAGGAAGGCATGTCGGCCGGACCCTAGGCGCGACCGGTGGCGAGGCGTGTCAGCGCTTGTGACGATCAAAGCCACCCCCGTGCCGGCGAGGAGAGTACTCGCGCGCACGTTCTCGGTCACGATTGGAGCGGAAAGCCATGGTCCGCACAGGCGTAGCGGGGTCGGGCGAGGGGGCGGCGGAGGCGGGGAGGGGCACAAACGTGGCTCCGTGGAGGCGGTGAAGGAGCCAACGGCCAGCCGTGGCGTGGCGAAGGCTTGGAGGTCGACCGACGAGGCGCCCGACAGCCGTGCGTCCATGACCCCCAACGCCGGCAAGAGCCGCACCGCACCGGGTCGCGGCAGTCGATGATGAGGTGTCCAAGACTGGCACCGGAAGCAGCGGCGTGGGGACGATAGGAGCGGCTGGCTTGTGGTAGGGGCGAGCGGAGGGATGGAGTCGGCAGGGGGTCTAGGAGCGGCGCGACGGTGCATCGAGGAGCCGTCGCGTCGAGTGGAGCATCGTTCCTCGCGTTGTGCCCGGCAGGAGAGCACACAGGTCCAGCCTTCCTCAGGCGACGCGCATTTCGAGCCTCGTGAAGACGGAAGACGGGGGCGACGGGCTCGCTGCCATGGCGCTGGCGGGGTGAGGGGGAGGGAGTCCCTCTGTCTTGAATGCGAGGCGTCGGGATGCAGAACCGCACAGACTTGCCTGACGCGTCGACGTAGAGGCGTTGAGTTCCTTGACGCGAAGGATTCCGGTGGGCATCCTTGCCGTCGTGGAAGAAAGACATCCCCCTCGCACACTGAGGGAGATGGCGTGTCCAGCAGCAACGAGGCGTCGCACGGCCGGAGCGAACAGAGCAGGCGGCCGTCGTTGTCCCCATTAACCACGGCTACTATCCCCGCAGAAGGGGAGCCAAGGACGAAATCCTCGTCGCCGAAGCACAAGAGGCGGGCCAGCGACAGGTGCGGCGGCGGCGGCACCGGGGAGGGCGACGTGAATGAGAGGGAGCCGAAGACGATGGGTCCGGGCGTGGCCACCATGCCAAGGAATGCCAGAGTGAAGCCCGCGGGGATGGACGCCGGAGGCGGGGCCTGCCGGAGAAGCTGGGCGTAGAGAGGGGGTCGCCATGGCTTGAGAAGCGCGCGCTGGCGTCGGGGGCGGTTGGTCGCCGCGGGGACATGGTGGAGGCAGCGGCCGGGCGCCACCCACGTCACAGGAGCGTGGAGTTGGGGCCGACGGAACTTCGAGCGTGGCGGGGCCCCCAGGCCCAATCCTAGCCTGTAACGATGGAACGACAACGATGGAGGCGGGGCGGCCGTGTGGATGGAGGGAGATGGAGCTGTGCGTCATGGGCGTCGCCGGCATCGTCCGGAACGGGGAGGAGCGGGCGGCCGGCAAGGTTGCAGGTGGCGGCGGGGCTGGCGGAACGGCCGCAGTGAGACGCCGTCGCCGCTGCAGACCTCGACCGATGGTGTGGCGAGAACGAGGTTCTCCGAAGCGCACGGACAAGGCGTGGACGGCCCGGCGATGACGGGGCGCGTAGCAGCACGCTTGGCCGAAGCAAGGTGCAAGGACGACGCAGCGGCCCGGCGCGCCGGCCGGGCAAGTGAGCTGGTGTAGATGTGATGACCCACAAGTATAGGGGTGTATCGTAGTACTTTCGATAAATAAGAGTGTCGAACCCAACGAGGAGCAGAAGGTGTTGACAAGCGGTTTTGATGAAGGATTCACTGTAAATGCTCTCAGACAAGTTTTTAGGAGTTTTTGATATGACAGATAAATAAAGTACAAGTAAATAAAATGCAGTAATAATAGTTGCAGCGAGTGGCCCAATCCTTTCTACAGCAAAGGACAAGCCGGTTGTTGTACTTATAATGACCAAACGTTCTTGAGGACACACGGGAATATTGTCAAGTGCTTTCGCTTCATATAGTTGATTAATCTTCATTGTTTTGATAAGTGTTGTGTGGGTGAACCTATGCTAATGCACCGCCCTTCCTAGGACTAATACATACTTGTGATTATACCCCTTGCAAGCATCCGCAAATACAAGAAAGTAATTAAGATAAACTAACCACAGCCTTAAACTTTGAGATCCTGCTATCCCTCATGCATCGATATACCAACGGGTGTTCAGGTTTCTGTCACTCCGGCAACCCCACAATTGGCAAACGAATACACAATGCATTCCCCTAGGCCCATAAAGGTGAAGTATCATGTAGTCGACGTTCACATGACACCACTAGAAGAATAACACCACAACTTAAGCATCAAACCATTAAATATTACTCAACATAGTTCACTACTAACATCAAGACTTCTCCCATGTCCTCAAGAACTAAACGAACTACTCACAAGACATCATACGGAACATGATCAGAGGTGATATGATGATGAATAACAATCTGAACATAAACCTTAGTCCAATGGTTTCACCCAATAGCATCAATAACAAGAGTAATCAACACCGGGAGAGTTTCCCCTATGAAATAGACAAGATTCAGCCCTAGATGTTATAGCGGAGACGGGGTGCAGCGGCGGTGATGATGGTGTTGGCGGTGGAGATGATGATGATGATGATCCCGATGAAGTCCAGCTCGATGACGGTGATGATGGCGACGATTTCCCCCTCCGGGAGGGAATTTCCCCCGGCAGATTTCTTCCTGCAGGGGAGCTTTTCGCTCTCTGGTGTTTTCCGCCTCGTGGAGGCGGCGGAATATTTCGATGGCCTCCTCCGTGTGTTAGGGTTCCGAGGGGGTCAAGTACGCGAAGGGGGAACGGCTGAGGTGGGCCAGGGCCCCCAAACCACCTGTCGGCGCGGCTGGGGGCCCCCGCGCCAGCAGGTGAGGAGGGCCCACCTTGGCCCTTCTCAGCTCCCCTTTTGGCCTCCTCCATCTTCTGGTAAAATAGGAACTTCCATATGTCTCCTTCGATTTATTGATCTTCAGAAATAGTGCATCTCGACGGTGCTTTTTCCAGCAGAATCCTGACTCCGGTGTCCAATTCTCCATTATTCATCAAACATGCAAAATAGGTAAAATAACATAAGTAACACTTCTAAATATGAAATATATCGATGAATAGCAGTAAATTATGATATAAAATAGTGATGCAAAATGGACGTATCAACCCCCCCAAGCTTAGACCTCGCTTGTCCCCAAGCGAAAACTGAGCTCAGTAAACATGACCACAAGTTTATGGAGCAAAGTGTCGATAAATAAAATACGGACAAGAAGCATCACATTCATTGATACACAAGTCATTCTAGACAGCAACTTCCCTTCATATAATCTAACTTGAAATAAGTAAAGGGAACCACGATGAAGTGCATAAAGAGAACCATGATTGGTGAAGGCAAACTTAAACTCTTGGTCAGAGAACAATTAACAGATCATACTTATCTTTCGAGAAGAGTCTTTATATCAGAGCTTATATAGCAGAACTTACATGCCTTAATCATAACAGTCTCCTTACAGTCATTGATAACTTTCAAAGTTATATTCATTCGGATAAAAGCTATTGTGCGAAACAAGGAAATGAGAGATATGATTAGAAGTATCAACACATATAACTAATTGGATCTCAACAACTCAAATGCTTGCTTGAGATAGAGAGGAATGGGTTTACTGACTCAACAATAATGTAAAAGATAGGCCCTTCGCAGAGGGAAGCAGGGATTAAATCATGTGCTAGAGCTTTTAAGTTTTGCAAAGCATATAGAGAGTATGAAAATAGTTGTTTGAGCTATGTATGTCGTTGTCAACGAATCGTAGTAAAGTGAACACTAACCCCTTGTCAACCAGACTTTCAAGAGCGGCTCCCATGAAGGACGTTATCTCTACCAGCAAGGTAGATCATCCCTCTTCTCTTTTGTTTACACATGTATTTTAGTTTCTTTATAGTTGACACTCCTCCCAACCTTTTGCTTACACAAGCCATGGCTAACCGAATCCTCGGGTGCCTTCCAACATTCACATACCATGGAGGAGTGTCTATTTGCAAATTAAGTTGCTTACTGATAAATCAGGGCAAAACATGTGAAGAGAATTATTAATGAAAGTTGTAGTTAATTGGGACTGGGCACCCCATTTGCCAGCTCTTTTTGCAAATTGTTGGATAAGCGGTGTATATGCCACTAGTCCATTGGTGAAAGTCTGTTTGACAAAAGTGCTAGAGAAACTCTACAGAACCCTCATGAGCTAATAAACAGTGACACAAAACTAGGAGTAATAAGTTTTGAATAATTTAAAGGTAGCACATGAAGTATTTACTTGGAATGGCGCAAAATACCATATAGTAGGAAGTTATGGTGGACTCGAATGGCAATGGTTTGGCTCAAGGTTTGGATGTATGAGAAGCATTCCCTCTCGATACAGGTCTTTGGCTAGCAAGGTTATGTAGCAAGCATAAGAGTTGAGGGATACAAACAATTATACAAGTGATAAGAATAATCATGCAATCTTCCTTAGAAGCACAAATAGTTTAACTTAAGAATACTAAGCTTATGAGCTACAAAGAAAGAAAGATCATGGAATAATATATTTGCATGCACTCCCTCTCTCTACTTAAGTCTCAAAGTATTGTCTACTACTGACCAATGCTAAGTTTGCCAAAACCAAAAAGATTAACTTGGTGCTCTAAAAAGTGATCCCTATACTAACAACAAGGTTATCAATATGAAAGAGAATTGCAAGCTAAAATAAAGTATGCAGAAAGTAAATGATAAAACTTCTCATTAATATTTCATAACGGCAACTCACACCAAGGGATACATAGATAACCAACTAAAAGAGAGATACTTCCACATTGCAAACCATCATATAAGATAACTTCCCTACTCACGATATGACTTTATGGAAAAGTAAAAGGTAAAGATAATGATGTGATACCGCGGCACTCCCCCAAGCTTGGAACAAACCAAGGGGATGCCAATACTTATGATGAATTACTCCTTCGGTGGTGGTGGTGAATTGTTGATAAGCTTATCAACCAGCTCCTTCAGTTCATCAATCTTGTAGGTGAGGGCGCGAATCAGCTCAGAGTTGTGTTCGATGCGATTCATAAACTTGTCAGACTGCGAGTCCCAACTCTTGGAGTTGTTTCCCCACTCCTCAGCAGCAGAATCCCTCTTTCCTGTATTGTTAGAACGATCTATATTCCAACCACTAGGCAACTCAGCCTCCGGGATCCTCTCAATTTGATGCTTATGGATAAGAGTATGGAAGGGGTTATTTATGCCTGGGGAAGATGTCCTGGGAGCCAAGAAGCGTCGTGGAACCTTCCCTCCGGTGCTCATCCGCGCCCTTGCCTGGGCTTGAATGGATTTGCCACCACTCCGATGCTTGCAACGGTAGCGCGCGGGTATTCGCGCGGGTCTTCCTCCACTTCTCCTTCATCTTCGCTCTTGACTTCCTCCTTCAGCTTGGGGTCTTGAGTCTCGTCTTCCAAAGGCTCCTTGCCCTTGTTGTTGTTGTTGGAGACCATGGCGCTTCTAAATCTGAAAACAATATCTGGACAGAAACAGCTCGAAACGAAACACGATGAAAAGGCGAGATACGAACCTCGGGGGTTCGGGTGAGTTATATAGCAAAAAGTTTTACAACATAAGGAAGGTACAGGAGGAAACCTGATCGGAGACGAGCTCCGGGGTGCTCAAACCACCAGGCGGCGCGGCTGGGGGCCCACCGCGCCGACCTATGGTTTGGGCACCACGGGTGCCGTCTCCCATCCGGTTCGGTCTCTTATTTTTCCATATTTAATAAAAACGACGAAAATATCTTCTAGAAAGTTATTCGCGAAACTTTTCTTACCGAAACTGTTACCTATTCGAATCGAATTCTGCAGTCCCAGAAAAATGTTCTTCAATGAAAGTTTCCGGAGTCACCACTTTAATTGTATCAACCTCTTCATTAATAGAATCTCCAGAAATATAATGCTTGAGTCTTTGACCATTTACCACTTGTGTAGAGTTATCTTTCAATGAAGCAATTTTTATTGCACCTGAACGATACACCTCCACAATAACAAATGGTCCTTCCCATTTTGAGAGTAACTTTCCTGCAAAAAATCTGAGACGAGACCTATACAATAGAACTTTCTCACCAACATTAAATTCTCTTTTAAGAATTCTCCTATCATGCCATCTCTTAACTTTTTCTTTAAAGAGTCTAGCATTTTCATAAGCCTCACTTCTCCATTCATCTAAAGAACTTAATGCAACAACCTTTTCTCACCGGCAAGTTTAAAATCTCTATTAAGTTCTCTCACTGCCCAATAAGCTTTGTGTTCTAATTCTAAAGGCAAGTGACAAGCTTTACCATAAACCATTTTATAAGGAGACATGCCCATGGGGTTCTTATAAGCAGTTCTATAAGCCCATAAAGCATCATTTAACTTACTAGCCCAATTTTTTCTAGATTTATTAACAGTCTTTTGCAAGATAGATTTAATCTCCCTATTTGACAATTCTACTTGTCCACTAGTTTGAGGATGATAGGCTGAAGCAATTCTATGATTAACACCATATTTAGCAAGAGTCTTTCTAAAACCACCATGGATAAAATGAGAACCTCCATCAGTCATAAGATATCTAGGTACACCAAACCTAGGAAAAATGACATCTTGAAGCATTTTTAAAGAGGTCTCACCATCAGCACTTTTAGTAGGTATAGCTTCTACCCATTTAGTGACATAATCAACAGCAACAAGTATATGAGTATTACCTTGTGAAGAAGGAAAAGGACCCATGAAGTCGAATCCCCAACAATCAAATGGTTCAATAACAAGAGAATAACTCATAGGCATTTCATTGCGTCTAGAGATATTACCAACCCTTTGACATTCATCACAAGATAAAATAAACTTTCTTGCATCCTTAAAGAGGGTAGGCCAATAAAAACCTGATTGTAGAACTTTCTGCGCAGTTCTATCTCCAGCGTGATGCCCTCCATAAGCACTTCCATGGCATTTCCTCAGTATTTCCTGTTGTTCATATTCAGGAACACATCTTCGCATAATACCATCGACTCCTTCTTTATATAAGTGTGGGTCATCCCAAAAGTAATGCCGCAAGTCATAAAAGAATTTCCTTCTTTGCTGAGCTGAAAAGGTTGGAGGCAAGTACTTGGAAACAATAAAGTTAGCATAATCAGCATACCAAGGACTATCTCGCGAACTTACACTTATTGCAGCCAATTGTTCATTTGGAAAGCTATCATTAACAGGAATAGGATCATAAGGAATGCTTTCCAATCTAGACAAATTATCAGCAACAGGATTTTCAGCACCTTTTCTATCTATGATATGCAAATCAAATTCTTGCAAAAGAAGTACCCATCTAATAAGCCTTGGCTTAGCATCTTTCTTTTCCATAAGGTATCTAATTGCAGCATGATCAGTATGAATAGTGACTTTCGAATCAACTATGTAGGGTCGAAATTTGTCACAAGCAAAAACTACAGCTAGAAATTCTTTTTCAGTAGTGGCATAATTCTTTTGAGCAGAATCAAGAGTTTTACTAGCATAATGAATAACATTTAACTTTTTATCTACTCGCTGCCCAAGAACAGCGCCTACAGCATAATCACTAGCATCACACATAATTTCAAAAGGTAAATTCCAATCAGGTGGTTCAACTACAGGAGCGGTGATTAAAGCCTTTTTCAAAGTTTCAAAAGCTTCCTTACAATCATCATCAAAAACAAAGGGTACATCTTTTTGAAGAAGATTAGTAAGAGGCTTGGAAATTTTAGAGAAATCTTTAATAAACCTCCTATAAAAACCAGCATGACCAAGAATACTACGAATACCTTTAACATCTTTGGGACAAGGCATCTTTTCAATTGCCTCCACTTTAGCTCGATCAACTTCAATACCTCTTTCAGAAATTTTATGTCCAAGAACAATTCCTTCATTAACCATAAAGTGGCATTTCTCCCAATTAAGAACAAGGCTAGTTTCTTCACATCTCTGCAAAACTTTGTCAAGGTTGTGCAAACAATTATCAAAGGAAGTTCCATAGACGGAGAAATCGTCCATGAAGACTTCCACAATTTCCTCACAAAAGCCATGAAAAATAGCAGACATGCATCTTTGAAAAGTAGCAGGAGCATTACATAAACCAAAAGGCATACGTCTATAAGCATAAGTTCCATAAGGACAAGTAAAAGTAGTTTTCTCTTGATCTTGCGCTCTCACAGCAATTTGAGAAAACCCAGAATACCCATCAAGGAAACAAAAGTGAGTTTTCTTGGACAACCTCTCAAGCATTTGATCAATAAAAGGCAAAGGATAATGATCTTTCTTAGTTACTTTGTTAACCTTTCTAAAATCAATGCACATCCTATAACCAACTACTACTCTTTGAGGAATTAGTTCATCATTTTCATTAGGAACAACGGTAATTCCTCCTTTCTTAGGAACACAATGCACAGGACTTACCCATCTACTATCAGCAATAGGATAAATAATACCAGCTTCAAGAAGTTTTAATACCTCATTTCTTACCACTTCTTTCATCTTGGGTATTAAACGACGCTGATGCTCAACAACAGGCTTTGCATCAGGTTCCATGTTGATGGCGTGCTGACATATAGTAGGAGAAATTCCCTTCAGGTCATCAAGAGTATATCCCATAGCTCCGCGGTGTTTCCTCAACACTCCCAATAACCTTTCCTCCTCTGTACCTGAAAGTTTAGAGCTGATAATAACAGGATATATTTTCTTATCATCAATATAAGCATATTTAAGATTATCAGGCAGAGGTTTCAAATCAAAAACAGGATCCTCCTTGGGTGGCATTGTGGTACCCAAATCTTCCACAGGTAAATTGTGTTTGAGCATAGGTTGACGAAGGAATACTTCATCAAGCTCATTCCTTTCTTCCCTGAAGTTCTCACTTTCATGATTCTCCATATGTTGCTGCAAAGCATTGTTAGGAGCAAGAACAATAGATGCAAGTTGAGCAATTTCAAAATCCTCACTAGGCAATTCAGTTTCATAAGGTGCTTTAGCAAATTTAGAGAAATTGAATTCATAAGATTCACCAGCAAATTTAGTAAAGATTTTCTCTTTCTTACAGTCTATAACAGCACCACAAGTATTCAGAAAAGGTCTACCAAAAATAATAGGACAACTATCATTGGCAGCCGACCCAAGTACAAGAAAATCAGCAGGGTATTTAGTCTTACCACAAAGGACTTCGACATCTCTAATGATACCAATTGGAGAGATAGTTTCCCTATTAGCAAGCTGAATAACCACATCAATCTCTTCAAGTTTACAAGGAGCAATTTCGTGCATAATTTCCCTGTAAAGCTCATAAGGAATAGCACTAGAACTTGCACCAATATCACATAAACCATAATAGCAATGATCACCTATCCTAACAGAAAGCACAGGAACACTAGACTTCCTAGAACTTTTAGGATGTGAGACAATATTAGAAGCATCCTCACAAAAGATAATGTGTCTATCTTCTAAATTTTCAGTGACAAGATCTTTAACCAATGCTACAACAGGTTCAACAGTTATTTGCTCATCAGGTTTGGTAGTTTTCTTATTACTTTTACTAACAACACCAGTTATGATAGTATGTTCCTTAATCTTATTAGGAAAAGGAACTTTTTCAATATAAGGTTCTGGAATAATGCGATCACAACATTAACCTCAACACCTTTAGATATATGAGAAACAGATTCATCTTTATATGGTTCATGATAATTTTTAAAACCCTCCTTCGGCAAACCGAAATAGGAAGCAAAGGCTTTATAAAAGTTTGCAACAATTTGAGAGTCAAGACCATAAGTAGTGCTAATTTTGCGATAATCATCAGTATCCATAAAATTTTTAACACACTCAAAGTCATAGTTATACCTGACTCCCTACCTTTGTCATTCTCCCATCCTTCAGTGTTCTCCTGAATCCGATCAAGAAGGTCCCACTTAAACTCTTCTTTATTACGAGTGAACGATCCAGCACAAGTGGTATCCAATAGAGTTTTATCTTGAAAGGAGAGTCTTGCATAAAAGTTATCAATAACAATATTACCAGGAAGCTCATGAATGGGACATTTGAGCATTAATGCCTTCAATCTCCCCCACGCTTGAGCGATACTCTCTCCATCATAGGGCCAGAAGTTATATATGAGGTTCCGATCCTTATGAATCTCACTTGGAGGATAGAATTTGGAGTAAAAGAGAGGTACAATTTCCTCCCATCCAAGAGAATACCCATTCTTCAGCAGTTTATACCAATGTGCAGCTTTACCAGACAGTGATAGAGAGAATAATTTCTTCTTAACTTCTCCCATCGAGATACCTGCACACTTAAATAACTCGCACAATTCATGCAGAAATAACAAATGATCTCCAGGATGGACAGTTCCATCTCCTGCATAGCGGTTATTTGTGACACGTTCAACAATTTTCATAGGAATTTTGAACGGTATTACCTGCTCATCTGGCGCCTCCTCTACTACCTTAGCAGTGGTAGTTGTTTTCCCAAATAGGAATTCAAGAGAAGACCCCTCCATAATGAGATATAGCAGCAGGCAAAAATAAAAACAGCACGTACAATAAATGTTTCCCTTACCAATTCCACTTACCAATAGCGCTACACTCCCCGGCAACGGCGCCAGAAAATAGTCTTGATGACCCACAAGTATAGGGGGTGTATCGTAGTACTTTCGATAAATAAGAGTGTCGAACCCAACGAGGAGCAGAAGGTGTTGACAAGCGGTTTTGATGAAGGATTCACTGTAAATGCTCTCAGACAAGTTTTTAGGAGTTTTTGATATGACAGATAAATAAAGTACAAGTAAATAAAATGCAGTAATAATAGTTGCAGCGAGTGGCCCAATCCTTTCTACAGCAAAGGACAAGCCGGTTGTTGTACTTATAATGACCAAACGTTCTTGAGGACACACGGGAATATTGTCAAGTGCTTTCGCTTCATATAGTTGATTAATCTTCATTGTTTTGATAAGTGTTGTGTGGGTGAACCTATGCTAATGCACCGCCCTTCCTAGGACTAATACATACTTGTGATTATACCCCTTGCAAGCATCCGCAAATACAAGAAAGTAATTAAGATAAACTAACCACAGCCTTAAACTTTGAGATCCTGCTATCCCTCATGCATCGATATACCAACGGGTGTTCAGGTTTCTGTCACTCCGGCAACCCCACAATTGGCAAACGAATACACAATGCATTCCCCTAGGCCCATAAAGGTGAAGTATCATGTAGTCGACGTTCACATGACACCACTAGAAGAATAACACCACAACTTAAGCATCAAACCATTAAATATTACTCAACATAGTTCACTACTAACATCAAGACTTCTCCCATGTCCTCAAGAACTAAACGAACTACTCACAAGACATCATACGGAACATGATCAGAGGTGATATGATGATGAATAACAATCTGAACATAAACCTTAGTCCAATGGTTTCACCCAATAGCATCAATAACAAGAGTAATCAACACCGGGAGAGTTTCCCCTATGAAATAGACAAGATTCAGCCCTAGATGTTATAGCGGAGACGGGGTGCAGCGGCGGTGATGATGGTGTTGGCGGTGGAGATGATGATGATGATGATCCCGATGAAGTCCAGCTCGATGACGGTGATGATGGCGACGATTTCCCCCTCCGGGAGGGAATTTCCCCCGGCAGATTTCTTCCTGCAGGGGAGCTTTTCGCTCTCTGGTGTTTTCCGCCTCGTGGAGGCGGCGGAATATTTCGATGGCCCTCCTCCGTGTGTTAGGGTTCCGAGGGGGTCAAGTACGCGAAGGGGGAACGGCTGAGGTGGGCCAGGGCCCCCAAACCACCTGTCGGCGCGGCTGGGGGCCCGCCGCGCCAGCAGGTGAGGAGGGCCCACCTTGGCCCTTCTCAGCCTCCCCTTTTGGCCTCCTCCATCTTCTGGTAAAATAGGAACTTCCATATGTCTCCTTCGATTTATTGATCTTCAGAAATAGTGCATCTCGACGGTGCTTTTTCCAGCAGAATCCTGACTCCGGTGTCCAATTCTCCATTATTCATCAAACATGCAAAATAGGTAAAATAACATAAGTAACACTTCTAAATATGAAATATATCGATGAATAGCAGTAAATTATGATATAAAATAGTGATGCAAAATGGACGTATCAAGATGTCGCCGGATCCAGATCCAGATCCGCCGCGCGATGGTGCAGGACCAAAAAAACGCCGGGCGAAAGTTACTTGGAAGGGTAACAGGGGGTGGTGGGAGCTGGTTGTGGCCGACGCGGTGGTTGGAGGGGGCTTGGGTGGCCGGCGGCGGCGCTGCCGGGGCGTCGCACGGGCGGTCGCGTCGCATGAGCTGGTGTCAACGGTCATATTTTCATCCGTCCACTTCAGGAATTTGTAGAACCCCCTAGTTTTTATTTATCCTAGTCTGGCATCTCTTCCGCCTGCACCTTTCGAAATATATCTCAATTATTCTTCATAACGTTTCGGGTCCTTGTCTCAGTTCCACTACCCGTTTCATCACTTACTCCACTGTTATGCTTTTTAATTAGTCTTCTTCAACTCCTATGTACGGTGCAGCGTCGCGAGAGGAAGGACATATGGATGGCGCACACGCTAGTCTTCTGGTGCCTCTGGAGGCATCGAAATGATGTAGTCTTCTACTCAGGGCCACCCTCGACAAAAGGATAACTCGAAAGATAAGATTGGATTATGAAGCTTGGAAGGCGGCGAAACTCTTCAAATGAGGGTTTTTTGGATTCATGGCACCGGTGCTGGAGTGGTTACTCGACGACGAGTAGCTTGTTACTTTGTTAGTCATTCAGGGAGCTGCACCCTGTTGCAGCGAGAAAAGTCGTGAATCGCCGGCATTGTAATTTGTAAACTCTTTGCCTCTTGGCATCCATTCTATGCACTGAGACACCTTACAAGGTGTATTCTGGAAAAGGTGCACTAAAATTGTATGAAAAAAAATGTTGGAAATATATATCTTCCTGGAAGGAAATCTGCCACGGCTGATATGTCATTACGGGATTAGTCTTCTAAAGATAAGGAGCAGAGGAGCCACATAAAAATGGCGTATCCCAGACGGTCATGCCCCAACCGAAACATTTCTCTTCCTCCTCGCTGCGAACCAAGAGCAAAGCCATGGCCACCATCACCACCATGGCCTTCATGGCCACCTTCCCCGCTCCCAGAACCGCGGCGCAGCCATCGGCGACACTGCCGTCTCGTCAGAACGTCGTGTCGTTCGCGGCCAGGTCGGCCCGTGCGCACGGGCGTCGGCTGGTGGCCGTGGCGGGCTCGGCGTCCACGCCGCCGGAGCTGGCGCAGAAGGTGACGGAGAGCATCAAGCAGGCGGAGGAGACGTGCGCGGGGGACCCGGAGGGCGGCGAGTGCGTGGCGGCATGGGACGAGGTGGAGGAGCTGAGCGCGGCGGCCAGCCACGCGCGCGACCGCAGGAAGGACAGCGACCCGCTCGACGTGTTCTGCGAGGACAACCCCGCGGCCGACGAGTGCCGCACCTACGAGGACTAACCGTGTGTGAGAGCTTGGGTGGCGCATTGGCATCTTGGGCGTGTAAGCTTGGTGTTTTTGTTCAATTTGGCTTGCAATAAAGCGAGTTTTATTTGTTTGTTAAACCACAAGATTGATACAAATGTTTAGGGGTTGTGATTTGTGATCCCAACGCAAGATTTCTTGCGACATAAATAAATTCCGATGCGAATATTTGGCTGTGAGCTCTCAATGCCAGGATACATAATCTGGAACTTCTGTCATTAAACAAACAAACCAGAGTGGCGCAGCGGAAGCGTGGTGGGCCCATAACCCACAGGTCCCAGGATCGAAACCTGGCTCTGATAATATTTTGCCTTTTCACCGTTTTTTTGTGCCTTTTTATCCCGAAAATATTCCCGGTCTTGTTGCCCTTTCTCTGCTTTATTAGTACGTTGCAGCACTCTTTGATAAATAAATTGTAGGGTCATAATCTGGACTGAGTAATTGGTTGTGACATTTGGGGCTTCAGGTAACAACATTACTTCATTTTGTTCTCTCGAAAACTTGGCAGGAGCACTGCTGACTTTTTTGCGAACACGCAAAAGATTTGCGTGTCATTTATAATAGAAGAAGAAAGGACAGAGTCCTGAGTACAGCGTTTCCGACATCAGAGATGTGGTTACAGGGTCATGCTATGTGGTATGGGCGTACACAAGCACAACGAAACAGAAAAACAACGCCCATGCTCGCTAAGCAACTACTCCCAAAGTGACCTCAGCCCAACAGCGCCTGACAATTTCCAGAGCTCGATTTCGTCGGCGATCATGCGGCAGATGGTATTGGCCGTCATGGCAACATGCTGAAACACTCGACCATTGCGTTCCTTCCACAAGGTCCACACAGTGAGCAGGACAAGGGAATCAAAACCCTTCCTATGCTGCCGAGGAACGCGGAGGCGCTCGTCAGGCCACCACTCAATGAGCCTTGAATCAGCCACCGGCGTCAACGCGTGCAGGTTGCAACGTTGCAGCAGGTTGTACCAAACTTCCCTGACGAAGACACAACCCAACGCTATGTGATCAGCCGTCTCCAGCTCCTGGTCACAGAGGGGACATATAGAGTGGGATTCTTGTCCATGCCGCAACATGCGATCCGCAGTCCACAAGCGTCGTTGCATGGCCAGCCAGATGTGGACCTTGCACTTGGCCGGAGCCCACGTTTTCCATATGGTTTTGCCGCACGGGAAGAACTCCAGGCCGGCGTGGAAAATCTTGTACGCGGAGCTTGCAGAGTACTCGCCCGAGGAAGTCCATCTCCACAACACTCGGTCCGGCGTTCCGTGGGTCAGGGTCATGGGCTGCATCTTGTCAACCAGCTCGAGGAACTGAACGAGCACAGGGACGGTGAGGGGGCCGGTGATGTCCCGGATCCAACGGCGTTCCAGCAAAGCTTCGGCCACCGTCCTCGTCTTGGCAGCTTGCGCATCCACGGCAACGTAAAGCGTGGGTGCGAGATGTCTGATAGAGCGGCCGTCAATCCAGGCGTCCTCCCAAAACAGCGTCATACGACCGTCCCCGACAACAACGTGAACAGATGCATCAAACAGCGCTTGGACCTCGGGCTCCACCTCCAGCTGCAAGTCACGCCAGCACCCACCCTGCCTCTTCCTGATCCACATCCAGCGCGAGCGGAGCGCGAAACCCAGCAGCTTCAGGTTCAGGATGCCCAATCCACCGAACTCGACAGGCCTACATACCCTGTCCCAGGCAACTAGGCACTGCCCACCGTGCACTGCTTCGGAGCCCTTCCAGAAGAAAGCCCGGATCCTCTTATCCAAGAATTGCAACAGCCAAGCCGGGAGACTCATGGCGATGGATAGATAGATTGGAATTGAGGTGATCACAGACTTAATCAGCACAAGACGGCCTGCGGAGGTGTAGAAGCTTGCCATACCCGGCGCTAGTCTCCTGCAGATGGTGTCGACGATCGGTTGCAGGCTTGATCTCGGCAGCCTCTTATAGGACAGCGGCAGCCCCAAATAAGTGTATGGGAAAGGCTTGATCGCGCACGGGAATTGCTGAGCGGCGACGGTGAGGTGATCATCTGTGCATCGGATCGGCGAGAGGGAGCACTTGTCGAAGTTGGTGTGGAGACCGGTCGCACGACCAAAACACTCGAGGATCAGCCGCACGGCTCCCAGATCGCGGGCAGCAGGGGAGATAAAAATCACGACGTCGTCGGCGTAGACAGATGTCCGATAACGCACACCACGACACGGCAGGGGTGAGAGCACCCCAAGGGCTTCAGCACGGCGAAGGGCGGCATTGAGGACTTCCATGACGAAGAGGAACAGCATGGGCGAGAGGGGATCGCCCTGCCTCAACCCTCGTCGGTGAAAAATCGTGCGCCCAGGGACTCCGTTCAAGACAACCTTGGAAGAAGCAGATGACAAGACGATGCAGATCAAATCGATGAAGCGCCTGCCAAAACCGAGGTGCAGAAGGATACGAATGAGGCACGGCCACGCAACGGAATCGAAGGCCTTTGTGATATCCACCTTCAAGAGCAGGGAAGGAGTCCTGCTACGATGCAACGCCCTGGTGGTGAGTTGAACCATCTTAAAATTATCTTGAATTGAACGGCCCTTCACAAACGCCGATTGGTTCTCCAGAATCAACTCGGACAATTTGGGCGCGAGGCGCCTCGCGAGGATCTTCGAGAATAGCTTTCCGAAACTATGCGTCAAGCTAATTGGCCGGTAGTCCTTGATTTCAGCAGAGCCTTCCTTCTTGGGGAGTAAGATGATGAGAGCATCGTTGAGCTGACGCATGCCATTGGATCGCAGCGCATGCAGGTACTGGACTGCTCTGAGTACGTCATCCTCGATGATGGGCCACGCGGACTGATAAAAACGACCCGAGAACCCATCGGGGCCCGGCGCCTTGTCCGCTGGGAGATCCTTCACAGCGGCCCACAACTCCTCAGCAGTAAACTGGTCGTCCAGGTCTTTTTTTTTTTGAGAACACAGTACAACACAGACGCTCACAAATACGCACATACACTCACCCCTATGAACGCACGCACGCACACCCTACCCCTATGAGCACCTCTGAAGGACTGAGCCGGCAGATCTTGAGGTTGACGAAGTCACCACAGGCGCCTCGCTGTTGACGGGCACGTCACGTACCACTGAAAGAATAGCGCCGGATAATCCTGGAATAAATCCAGGTAAATGCAAACGCCCATGCCAAGTCTAGGACTTGAACCTGGGTGGGCTGGTTCCACCACAGGGAACCCAACCATCAGACTCAGCCACGACCTGCAAATATCCCTCAAACTTGGGCCAGATGGGCTCAAAGTGGAACCGGAAACTACGAGGAGCCTGGAGATTGGTGTGCAGAAGGATTGGGCAATGGTCCGATGCAGCAGATGAACCGGCTCGCAGGATGCAGTTGGGATACCGCTCCTCCCAATCAGCTGAGTAGAACCATCGGTCCAGGCGCACTAGGGTAGGCACGCGGCGCTCATTGCTCCACGTGTAGCGGCGGCCATGCAAGTTCAGCTCCGCAAGCTCAAGATCATCGAGGAAACGACGAAAACGGGCCATCCAACGCCGGTCAACATTGGGGTTATTCTTGTCCACAGCCTGATATATGAGATTGAAGTCTCCAATCAGAGCCCATGGCCCTGGATTCGATCGCCTGAAGGTGGTCAACTCCTGAAAGAACAGCAAGCGATCGTCGGTAGAGAACGGACCATAGACCGTGGTGAGCCACCAAGGCGGCGCCGAGTCACAGCGCTGCTTTAGGCGTATCGACAAGGCGAAGGAGTGGTACGCTACGCCGGAGATCTCCCAAACAGCGGTACGCCAAGCGACCAAGATCCCGCCCCGCGTCCCCTGCGCGGGCAGGTAGAAGAACTCAAATCCCGGCCCAAGCATCTCTAAGATCAGCTGAGTGTCGATCACAGCAAGCTTTGTTTCCACGACGCAGATAAGGGACAGACGCTCATCACGGACCGTGTCGCGCAGCAAGTCGCGCCTAGCGCGTGCATTGAGCCCACGAAAGTTCCAACAGCCAAGATTCTCATTTGGTGTATCCATAAGTTACACGCACTATCAGCCGGGGTACAACGGCATGGCCTTCAGCAGGCCAGCCCAAGCTGCGCGGTTTGCGCCGCGACATCGACGTTCCGCGGCGTTTCCCGCGAGAACAGCTCACGGAGGGCTTGCAGCCTGTGCTCGAGAATCTCGTTGTTGAAGAACGCCTTGTAGCGGTCCAGCATGCCATCGTCAATCTGCTCGGGGCGATCCGCCAACCCAAGACGGCAGATGATCGTCTTCTGCGCCCAAGACAGCGTTCCTGGGATCTCGTTACCAGCGAACTTGGCAATGCGCCAACTACGACGTGGAAGAAGTGGAGCCAGCGGCTGTCTCGGTGGCGCGGAGAGGACCGGCGTAGACGCAGGGTTCGCGCAGGCACGGATGAAATCATCCACGGACAGAATCCTGCTGTCACAATGGAGCGGCGAGATCGGAACCTCAAACCACTCCTCTGCGGGCCCAGCCTGACCAGACACGGCAGAATCATCACACGACGAAGCAGTCTCGCATGCAGAGTTGACCGATTCAACCGTGGTTTCGTCCGTGATCAGCAGGGCATCCGCGTCCACGACATCCACAGGGTCATCAGGCAGCGGAGCAGCAGGTACAGTTGGCGTCTCAGCCTTCTCCAAAGCAGGCACAGTCGAGGCCAGCGGCACCTCAGACGTGCATGCAACAGGAGTGGCGACAGTAGCACCCGACACCTCGGGCCGCGGTGCGTCGTGATCCGGATTGGCATCCTGAAAGGCTCCTTCATCAGCATAGGCGAGACGGTCATTGGCGACGGCAGCGTCAGGGTGCAGTTGGTCCGCACAAGCCGACGAGGAGGTGCCAGCAAGGGACCCCACCGGTGACGCCTGCGTAGCGGCATTGTCGGCCACCACAATCGAAGTGGCTAGGGATCCGATGGGTTCGCACGGCACCAACGGGGACGAAGCACGGGGCGTGCGCTCATGGGGCAGTAAGCGTTCCGGCGTGGGGGATGCACGTGGCACCCAGCGAGTGGCGACCGGCACAGGGCCCACCCTGGAGCACGAGCGATGTTTCCGCCCACCACGGCGCCGGCGGCGAGAGGGCCGCGGCGCACCAAGCGAATCAGCAGGCGCCAGGCCACCACCTGCAGCATCGCCAACCGGACGCCTACGACGACGGCATCTACGGTTCGCACGGCGGGGAGGGGCCGAAGGGCCGGCTTCATCTCGGCCACGGCCGCCTGCCTGATCTGATCCAGGACCACCGCCGCCACAACTGTCGCAATCATCACCAGGCGATCTCGGCCTGTCAACACGGCGCAACTGGATGCCTACATCATAATGGAGCAGGTTCCGAGCGGCCGAGGAGGCAGGGGCGTTCCCCGACAAGATTGCATCTGGGATGGCCAGCGTGCGGGCGGCGGGAATGAGACCGGGGTTAGCGGTCCAGGCGGAGAGCCGAAAACGGCGCAGATCATGGCGTAGAGTAGTCTCGTCGGCGACGGAGTCGATGCAGCAAGAAGAGGACAGCAGAGATGCGGCAGTAGAGCGTAGCCACGCATGGGCAGGGATGCCGACGATGTCCATGTCCACCTTGTAGCGCATGACGGCGCTCGTAGCCTGGGACTGCGGCGTCCAGGGCTTGAGCCGAAGTTCGAAGTTCACCGAAGGGATGACCGGGTGGGAGAGCGCGAGATCCCTGTCCTCCATCCTGTCAAACAGCAACAGGCAGTCCTCTGGGGCCGAGGCGTGCACGGAGAAACTCGAGATCGAGATTTGGAGCACCTCGGCGATCAATCCAGCGACCACGGTAAGGCTGACGGGCGTGCCGACCACGGAGACCAACAGAGCACGGCGAAGCCTCTGGACCTCGGCGTCGATGGCCGGTGTGCGCTCGATGACACACAGCTCCGGTAGGCGCTCCGTATCAGCGTCCAGCGAGGCCAATGGGGAGGGAGGCACAAGCAGGGACCTTGGCGGCGTGGAGTCGCGGGAGGCGGAGTAGGTGTCTGCACTTGAAGAACGCCCAGCGTGATCACGCTCGGCCGGCGGCGCACGCCGAGCCCCGCCCTGGGCGCCGCGGGCAGGTGGGCTGCGTGGCTTCTTGCAGTCGCGGGCGACGTGGAGCTCGCTCTTGCAGCGGAGGCAGCGGGTAGGCCGCGTGCAGTCCTTGCGCCTGTGCTCCGTGGAGAAGCAGTTGAGGCACTTGCCGTCGAGCACAGCAGTAAGCGGCCGACGTGGCGGCGGCGAGGCGGGCTGGGAAGCCCGGCGACGCTGGCGCAGCCAACGGCGGGATCCAGCCACCTGCCAGCCACTCGCGTCAATCTCCGCACGTGCACCAGCCGCTGGCGGCCGCACGGGCTGCCTCGCGGGGCGCGGCGACGCAGAGGGAGGCGGTGTGACGGTGGCGGGGCGCCTGGGCGGTGACGACGCGGGCGGCCGGTAGGCGGCAACCGCGGCATAGGATGACCTTGGGGAGGCGGAGGCGGTGGCGGAGGAGGCCGAGCCGGGGCTCGGGCTCAACTCCAACCAGCGACGCTCACGCTCCGAGATCTGGCGGGTCTCCACGACGGCCGAACGCAGCTGGGGAGAGACGGCGGCCATGGGTTGGTGAGGGGGGCTTGGGAGAAGAGACTGGACGCAGCAGCCGGAGCGGCAGACGCGGGGAAAGGTGGACGCGGCGGCCGGAATGGCTAGACGCGGCGGCGGCGGGAGGAGCTAGGAGAGGAGCTCATTCTTCCCAAGAGGACTGTAACTATTTTCCAACCTCCCTGTACCACGACCCGTTTCGCATTCAGGCAGCAAGCAGGAACAAGTGCAAAATCAAGAGATGGAAGCCGAGCACTGCTGACTTATTAGAAGTTTCAAAGAAGGCCAAAGCATATCTACAGGTAGGCTTTGCTTAGTAAACAACGGAAAAACAGAAAAGCCTTATCCTCCATTATCGTTAACCACTCTAGCAAAGGCCACGACTCTCGCGAGTCGCGAGACCGCCTGTTTAATCCTGGATGAAGTGTCATTTGGCTCTTGTATGGCAGAAAAGGCCTTATCCTCCACCATCCGTAGGCAAATTATCAAAAGCTCTGGAGTTCCTATCTTTCCAAATTCAGCAACCGTAGGCGAATATACAGTTGGAATCTTGCTCTTCGGCGAAGGCACTATGAACTTCTTTTTTTAACAAAGGCACTATGAACTTATGATGACACATCAAAGTTCTCGGGAGTCCAAGGAAACCAAGATACAGGGGGGAAATGTGGAGGTTTCGATCTGAACGACTGAACTCTGAATCAATGATAACATATTCCGTCCAAGTCATGGCACGATGTTCACCAGAGAGACCAAGAGATGTGCAAATATACAATAGAACGGATGTTTCGATCCGAACCCATGGTAGTAACATTTATTTCGTCATGAGTAATTGCTTGGTGTTCACAAGCGATACCAGATACATGGGAAAATACAGTACAATGCAGTGTCTGAACTCTGAACCCACGATATCATCTATATTTCGTACAATGCACCGTATTTAGATATTGGGGGATTTAGCTGCCGCTTTAGGACTGAGAAGAGCTCATGTCCCAGAACCCGACCTCCAGCTCGAGTACCCGAAGGAAGGCCTCTTCAGCATTCTTCATAACATCGGATGGCGCATTTGCCAAGCAGCGATCAGCGATTCGCTGCAGAGACTGGCAGTACTGCTTGAACTCAGGGCTGCCCCATCTCTGACATGTCCCCAGGAGCTCCGATGGCGTCTTATGACCTTCTTCGATACAGAAAGCAAAACTATCCTGGTACACGGTTTCAATTATCCAAAAGGTAGTTATGGCGACAGCGTAGCTGATATCTGGATCATCGAAGCTTTGAAGAAACCTGGGAATAAGAATGATACCATAGTCAGTTACAACCCTTTACGTGTCTAATGCAGTAGAATTGTGTGATTTTTTATAGAGATCAACCTGCAGTACTCCGTATTAGAACTGAGGGGAGAAATACCGGCTAGATCAACACTCCATTTAGCAGCTTCCTTCTTGAACCAAGAGAGCTCATCACTAAGAGAAGCCAAGCCACCTAGGATTATTTCCATGTCCGAGCTGTCTGATTGCTTGCAACACTTGAGCAGTACACTAGCTAGAAAAGCAACAAATTCCCGCACAAACATGTAGTCCTGACCCTGAATATGCCACCAAAACATATTATTTAATTTCTAGTTTGATCCATAAGCATTAACACATGGGAGTAAAGAACCAATGCAAACCCGATCTACAAAATCAAGAATAAGCGACATTAGTGGTTATGATGTCCAATCTACCTCGCAACAATCCAGCGCAAAATACTGAGAAGTGAGACCAATACAGAGTAAGATCATAAAGCTTCGAGTTAAGCACAAGCAGCCTTCCAAAAACACGACATTAACATGCAATATGCAGTTTATTTTTATTTTGTATATCCTCAAAGAAGTACAGATCCTCCTCGGTGCATCAAATAAGTACATGAATATGTAGCACAAGTAACAAAAAACCATCACATTCTGAAAACACGAGAGATAATATTTTTAAGTATTCCATATTGTCATGTAAGAATGTTCTCACTGGGAGTTTATTTCTACAAACAGGCCATATTGATCTAAAACAAAAACAGGCCATATTGATTTTGCACCAAGCGTGAACCAACGGTCTACATGTCCTTGACCATGGTATCACAACAGGGAACTTCACAGCCTTAACTGCCTAGTTACTGGTACTTTCCAAACAAAGATCCAAGGTTCTTCAGTTACCCGAATCCAAAACAAGATAACACTATTATACCGAGACATTCGTGCTTTTATTCAGTTAAATTTTAATTCTGTCAAGTTTGTTCATTGCCGACATGGTTGTAATAAGGTTGCACACGCCCTAGGGGGGATGGGTGCGAGCCAACCCGAGTCCAGACGCCTGTGGCTGGACGAGGTACCTGACTCTGTTGTGGTGCTTGTGGCCGGCGATTCCGCTGAGCCTGTGATTTAATGGAATCGGGTGTTCCAAGTCAAAAAAAAAGAAGAAAAAAAGAGGGAATTTCAGTTTCTGACTATAACATCCTCGTCAGAACGAACCCTGCACCATGCTAATTTCAGTTTGCCCATTTTTAGACCAAGTCTAATGAAATCACCCAAATCTAAGCCACCGCCGCGTAGATTTTCATTAGACTTACTCTACCCGTTGTGCATGCCCTCCTACTATGTTGATTTGTACTCCTTCCGTCCAACAATAACTGTCTTAGATTTGTCAAAAAGTTGATGTATCTAGACATGAAACATGTATAGATACATCCCCTTTTGTGTAAAATTGAGACACTTATTTTGGGACGGAGGGAGTAGCAGCAATCACCAAAATCTCCTCAAATAATCCTGCACACATGCTAAACTGATCAACCGACTCAGTAGCCTTATGAAGTAGGAGTACCATCCACACTATTTCTCTTCTACTCAGTACACAGAAACACCTCTAGTGTTCTAGTTCATCAATGTCGGTACAAAATGTCTGGGCCTCCGAATCAAGATCCACTGGTAGTGTAAGAACTAAGAACCCACACAAATTCTGGCAAAGGTTAGCGCTGCGTTACGTAACAGCAGCCACGCAAGCCTATCAAATTGTAATCACCGGGTATCAGGTGGTAAGCAAGCTACGGGAATTGGGGGAACAGAGGGTGAGAGCGCGAGAGGAGAGAGCCGAGAAGTTACTGACGAGCCAGCGCCTGAAGGCGGCCAGGTCGACGGTGCCGTCGCGGATAGAGACGGTGAAGAGGTGCCGCGTGGCTCGCTCGTACATCCCGCGGTGCGTCGCCATCCAGGCCGCAGTCGTGCCCTCGGTGGCCCCGCCGCTGTCCATGGCTGCCGTGCGAATTTGTGATTTTTTTTGAACGGGTAAGGCCACGAAGGGCCTGGAAGCTGCATTCATGTCGTCGGTGGGTACAGTATTACAAGGACACCCCTGCAATCCATAAGAATTGCACCTAGGCCCTTACAAATTACAGGAAAGACCATGAGACAAAAAGTGAAAACGCAATCAGGTCCCTGGTCTTCTTCTCCTCCGCATTGACTCGATCTCCAGCTCCGGGTACCTGCGCTGCCGCCGGGGAACGCGCCACTTGGGGCAACGCCGGCAGGAAATCCCAGACCGAGATCCACGAAGTTTCTCCAGCGTTGACGATAGTACCATTGACAAAATTGCGCCTTCGTCCATCCAAAGTTATCTGTTTCAGAAAGTGGCATTGCTTTCCTCGTTTAGGGTCTCTTTTAATTCACAAGCATTGCAAAATACCAGACGAGGTATATACACTTTTATTAGTCCCACAACTTGTCCGAGATGTACAGATTAGTCCGACAACTTGCAAAATGAGGAACCGCGGTCCCACAACTTGCATTCAACGAACAAACAGGTCCCAATCATTCGGAAGCTGACACGTGGAGTTGTAAATTTTGTGGAAAGACCCCCTATAAATTTTCTCTGACATATGTGAACGGAGAACTGTCTTACACACGGGTCCCACACGTAATTACGTGAAGAAATAAATAAAATAAAGAGTCGTTAAGAGGGAATCGAACTCCCAACCTCTAGCTGATGCAGACGAGTGACTACCACGAGGCCAAGCGTGATTCCGTGTTACAGTAGGACCCCACCTTTTGATTGTTCTTCCTCCCGTCTTTCTCCTCCCGCCGACCCATGCCCCCTCCCCTACCTGCTCACGAGCGTCGCCTCCGCACCCCGGCGAAGGGTCCTCGACCGCCGCCGACCGTCAACACCCTGCTCGCGCACAGCCTCCCGACATATAGAACGGATCGATCGATCATTCAGCTAACTGGTAGCTGCTAGCCACATATCGTTCAACACTTCAGCTAGTTTCTAGCCACAGATCGATAGATCGTTCAGCTAGCTAGCTGCCGGATTCGAGTAACTTATAATAGTAGGACAGGCTGTAAGACCACATGAACCGTTGAGTGGTGTGTTGGCAATGCCATTCGCGGGTGAGCAGCATATCATAATCAGGTCACGAGTTCGATTCCTCTCCTTGCTGACATATGGGACCCACGTGTAAGACAGCTCCCAATCCACATATGTCAGAGAAAAATTATAGGGGTCTTTCCACAAACTTAAAATGCCACGTGTCAACTTCTGAATGATTTGGAACCTGTTTGTTCGTTTAATACAAGTTGTTGGACTACGGTTCTCCATTTTGCAAGTTGTGGGACTAATCTGCACATCTCAGACAAGTTGTGGGACTAAAAGTGTATATAGCTCGTACAAGAATAGATAAAATATAGTGTTGCAATGTGGATGTTAAATTATTGTTACACGATCATCTTCGCAAAAACTTATGTTGGACTGAATGAACTATGGACAAAACAAATAAATATTGCCAAAGACTAGAGCGGATAAACAAAATCGAAATATGATGCAAATGAATTCTCGGAAATGATATGGTATTTTTAATCATAGAGATCAAACAACCGACTTCAAAAAAATTCTAAGGATGCCTATCATCTAGACTTCATATGGAAATAATTGTATAATAGAATCTAGAACAAAAGGAGAGTCCAGAATTTAAGACTCGAGGGACAATGGATTATATTAGGTAACACTCGTAGAAAATATCCACACAAACCTGAAGATTGTTTTCTAGCCCTAGAAATTGGTTTTTGCATATCTAGAAAATAAACAAATGCATTAAGGGTTCAATTTATGTGCTAAGCTTGAACGAAGTTTTGAATCCCGTCTTAGATGTCAACTAACCTCTCACCATGGATGTACTCCCGTATGCACACCATAACCTCACGAGTACCTCCACAAAAACTGTGCTGGTAAATCTTGGAATTGATGAAGTCATTGCAGTCACCTTGTAGTCGACAGACTCATCATCTCTCACTTAAAAACGTCGCATGGAAAGTTGAAGTAAATCCACAAAAATATGAGCACTACGAGTGCCAAGTCTAGACTTGACCTTGGGTGGGTAGTACCACAAAAAAAATCTAGCCGTGCTTAGTTTTTTTGCTACTAACTAAATAATGATTGTCCAAGTTAATTATTTAGCAAATGATATAATTTTCTTAATGATCAACAAAGTACATCAGTTCAAATAAACCGAGACAAACACTAACTAAAGATCAACAATAAAACTAAAAATTGCATCCGGAAGTTCACCTATGAATCTGGTGAAGAAACTAGAGAAAACCAAATCTTTGCAAGACGTACTAACATTAAAGGTTTTTGTAAAGCCGCACGAACCTTCCACCCAAATGACTGAGAGCCTTAAGTCGTTGAATGCATTGTGATTGTTGGCACAAGGCAGGCCGTCAAACTACAACATTGTTGCGGCATCATAAAAAATATGACCTTGAGCGCAAAACAAGAGTATCATTGACCATACTGGATAACATCGCCGCTAACATAAAAACGATAGGAGGAAGCGTTGGACGACAATCAGTCATATCAAGAGTCATCGATCTGCGAGACTAAAAATTCCACATGCTCCCGGGTGTGAGCCACGACCGACAAACCTACACAGGAGAACATATCTAGTGCTAACATCCATATGAGTGATGAATTACCACACAATTTCAGGCATTGGAGGGACGTATATATTTGCAAAATAAGCTCTCGGTTCACTAAAATCAAACTGCACTACACATCAGCATGACAATTTTAGAATCGGTATGTGATCTTGTGATTTTGTCCCCTGACGGTATCATTAGTGGTCCTTTTTGACTCAACCAACCCACATCACACTCACAAGTCAGTTTGACGGTAGGAGACCTATTCGGCATGCAAGTGATATTGGGTCGTTGGGTAGTTCCCTGGAGGTGGTGGCGGTGGTGGAAATGCTGATGCATGTGGTTCGGTGACGGACAACACCCAAATGCGATTGTCTCACACACATCTTGCACGCTTCATCCTTATTCGTGTGGTGAGATCTAATTGCTCGTGCATGTGCTGCAACTCGTGCAAGATTTGCTCGTTGAAGGCAATCCACGCTTCAAGCCGTTTGTGGGCAAGAGATGTCTGGTTGTCGAACCGATTTAGAATCTGTTCGAGAATGACCTTGAGTTGTCTCGATGTCTCCTTTATGTCCAAGAAAGAACAGGTTGAGTTCGCGCCAAGGGGATTTACGGATCTATGTCGATACAGTGAAGAGCGCAATAATAGAGCGAAAAAATTATGGGGATTTTGGGTGGCTATGATACCAATTTGTGACGACCGAAGCTAGATGAGAGATCGCAATCGGGGAGAAGGGGACGAGAAGTTCAGGTAATCACGCATTCGATGTCGTTCTCTTGATCGGTACTACTCCCTCTCTTCTATAATATAAAAAAAAATGTTTTAGACATTCCAATACATACCAAATACGTATCAAAATGATTAAACTATCCACTAAAATTCATCTAGTTACGTATGGATTAGGAGAAAGCCAAAAAGGCTAAAAAAAGACTTATATTTTTGGAACGGAGGAGGTACAAGTTAAACATAACACTCACATGCCCCGAAAAAAAAAATACTCGCACACCACTCCAATGGGCCACATGCGGCTCCAGCCGGTGTACTCAGTACATTGGTCCTCTTTCTTCCTCTTGCTACTGAGTCCACGAACAAAACCTAACATGCCATCGCGAGGCGCCACGAGCTCATACGCAGCTGCCGTCGGGAACGAGCCCTAGTGTCTGCTCGCCATCTCCGAGGAAGTATGCGGCGCTCGGGGGTTCCGGCGAACAAGCAAGAAGTACGCCGCCGGAAGGGTATTCTCCGAGCGCGGCGGCGGTCGGCCACCAACCGGCGAAGAAACCGACCGGTGCACGCCGGGACGGCGGCGGCGTCGGCGGAGGAGGCAGGAGGTGACACATCCCCTACGCCGTACTCCGCACGGCATCAGGGGCGGGGTGGACCCTACCGGCTGTACCCTGGGTCGTTGGATCGTTTCCAGCTGGCACAGATGGCACAGCTCCTTTTTCGTGTGTTGCCCGTGGACCGTCGGATCGTTCCCAGCTGGCACAGACAGAGATCTGACGGCGCGGGCCATGGCGAAGGAAAGGAAAGGAGATGAGACGAAGGAAGACGCTGCTTTATTTGCATGCACCCCTGCTCTGCGCTGCTCTGCTCCGCTCTGCAAAACACAACCGCCCGCTTTTGATTCTCCGGAGCAGCCAGCGGAAAGGTGAGAGAGGCGATCACGCTGCATTTCCTTACTCCTCCCCGTCAATTCCGTTCCCCTCTCCTCTCCTCTCCTCTCTGGTTTTGTTTGTCCGCATCCCCACCAAACCCCAAACCCCAACCCGAACCACGCAGGGTAAGCTTCTTCTCCCTCTCCTCGCCGCCTCCCTCTGCACTTGCTTCCTTGCATCACGCGCGCGGGTGGTGGTGGTGTTCTACCCCTTCTTCTCGGTTCCTTCTCGCTGCGGCTTGAGCGCTACTGGTTGGTTAGTTGGTCGATCGAGCAGGGGGCTGCGTGTGCTTGTTTGTTGAACCCCGAGACGAGACTGGTTCGATTTTCTCCTGTTTCGTGCGCTGCGTGTCTCGGTTTTTGTCGCTTGCTGCTGCGTTTGATTTTGAAGTCGGTACCATCTTCGTGGTGATTTTCTGTAGAGGAGGACGAGGACGCTGCAGGGCCACCGAGACTCGATGGTGCTCTCTGTTCGCCGCGTCGATCCTGTCTCGTTTGTTCAACCCCGAGATCCCTTTCGGTTCGATTTCTGCGTGTACCTCTTTGATCCTGTCCCGTATCCCGCGTTTCGTGCGTTGCGTTGCATCGGTTTTTGTCGTTTGCTGCTTTTTTTTTGATTTTGTAGTCGGTAGCGTCTTCATGGTGATTTTCCTTGGAGGAGCACGAGGATGGTTAAGACCACCCAGACTCGATGGTGGCCTCTGATCACCTCGTCGATCCTGTCTCGTTTTTCTTATGCTGCTGCTGAATACCGAATTCCCGATACCCTTTTCTGTTCGATTTAATTTGCATCTGCCTCTTGCGTTTCTTCCGTTGTTGCGGCTGTTTCTGAAGTTGGTGACATATTCCTTCATGGTGATTTCCTTGGAGGAGGACGAGGATGCTAGAGACCACCGAGACTTGATGGTGCTCTCTCTTCACCTCGTCGACCCTGTCTCATTTTTCTCTGTCACTCATGACGTTTCTGCTTTTGTTTTTGCGTTCGGTGGCATCTTGGTGGCGATGTCCTGGGAGGGTACGTCTAAGAGCACCGATAATCCATGGCTGATCTTAGTCCGCCTCTCTTGCATATCGTGTTTCTGTTGTGGTTGCCCCTGCTTGCTCCTTTTGCAGTTGATGGTGGTTTAATTGTTCGAGTAGCACTGTAGTACCCAGACCCGACGGTGTTCCTATACTCTTCTCGATCGGAACTGGAATTGACGAGGGGTTAACTAATCAAATCCCATGGTTAGGGACCTAGGGTTGAGATTATAGGGGAGAGAACGTGGTAGAGCTGGTAGTTTCGTCGGCTGACAAGCAAAAGCAAGGATTTACCCAGGTTCAGGCCTCCGGAGAGTAACACCCTACTTCCTGCTTGTCTGGTATTGATCTGAGAGTATATGCGAGCTACAATGGAGTCCCGGCGAGATGTCGATCTCGCTAGGGTTTTGGTGGTTCAAGTGTTGCGTGTCCTGGATCGGCGGCCCTCCCAGCCTTTATATAATAGGCTGGGTCTCGGGAGTTCGCAACCGACTTAGATTACATGTAAGGAAAGTCTAAACCGACTATGCCTATGCCTAATCTTGGAGGATACTCCATCTTTTTGGGCCTTCTGTTATGGGCTTCATGTAGGCTCTTGATAGCTGGGCCTTAGTCGATACGTGCACCAGGTACCCTCATGGTAGGGTACCCGAGAGGTATATCCACGTCAGTAGCCCCCGAGTACTTGTCTGAATCGAAGAATCGGGCATGGACTCATTCATTAGTGCACGTCACATTCTTTTGTACTTGTGTTTATAATTGGAGAATTCCTGTATGAATAGCACATGCTGGCTATGTCGAGTATTTCATCAACTTCGGTTTTTGCTTATGATAATCAAGGGATAATAGCTTAGTAGGCCCAGTACACTCGACGGATCGGGACCGGTTAACTACACATTCGGGCAAAACCTTACTAGCTTTCAATCATACTCGAGTCCCCGGACTCGAATCTGGAACAGACTGGTCAGACTCGACTCAGGCCGCGGAGGTCTTACTGAATCGTTCTGCTGTATAACTTTGAGATTACCCAACGCGTCCGTCGGGATTTTTCATCATGTCTGCTGACACGGAAAATTTTAAGGATTAACGTTGCTGGAACGGTCCTTAGCCCAGCTCGAAAGTTCGGCGGGTCTTACCTTTGCACTATGCATGCAGCATCCGAGCTATTTGCGGCAGACGCAACTCGAGTCTTTTGTCGACTGATTCTTTGTCATTATTCTATCGGGTGCGCGACAGCGCTCCCGATGGGAGTAGCCCCCGAGATTGTGCTTTGTTGCTTGCAATGGAGGATAATATCAAATCTGTTTATCCCGTACATTGTCAGTCGAAGAATTTTTTGATACGCTCCCGATGGGAGTAATATGTTTCAGTCGAAGAAACTGTCGACTGCCTTCATGTCTTGTGCCACCCAGTCAAAGGACTGGCCTTCATCGTAAATGTTTAATGACTCGACTGTCCTACCAGGTATGAGACTTGACTTGACGTCAACAATGACGCATGCCTCGACTGCGATTTCTGACAAGCGATGGCGTGCTTGGTATGACTGATGGGACACGACACGCTTGTGGGCCCGTTATGCAGTGCTGACCGAGGATGGTGCCGTTTGGACTGGATTTGACCGCTCTGGCGCGATTTTCACGGAGACGTGATGATGACTCCTAGATTCCCGTGCGTAGTGGACGGAGTGGCCGTCGACGGTTGCTCTCCGTGCTTGCCACGTGTACGGCAGGATTCCCCGCGGAGCGCACGATCGTGGATTAACGGTTGTGATTGGTTTTGATTTGTGGTAAATAGTAAGGGCGGTGCCGGCAGAATTTTTTACTTGCCATTTGCCTCTTGCGCCGCCCCTGTTCCATCTTCTTCCTCGCACACCTCCTCCATTGTTTTTGCGCCCAAGCTCTCTACGCTCCACGAACCCATCTTTGACGATGAAGAAAGGAGCTGGCTCTAAGCGAGCTGCCGTGACCGCTGCTGCTGCGACCGATGTGGCTGTGGTGAAGGGTAAGAAAGTTGCCGCCAGCGCATCGGCTTCCACCGCCGGCCTGAAGAAAGGCGACAGGGATTGGGTGAAGTCCTCGATCAAGGAGGCCCACCTCGACAAGCTCCGCGAGGATGGCCTGCTGCCTCCCGCGGATCAGCTGTTCGTCCGCGCGCCATCGCCCAAGGAGGTACTCCCTGAACCTCGTGGCAATGAGCGCGTTTGCTTTGCGGAGTTTTTGACTAGGTGATGCATGTAAAATGCATACATGAACTTTGCATTATTTTACTTATATTCCAGTCATATTTGCATCATATAAGGGTTATATCACTGTTTTATAATGATTTTTGGGAATATTTGATATGTTTCCTATTTTTATGGAATTAACCCTGCACAGGCAGAAAACCCTATTTCTATATTTTAATGTTTCAGGGACCCAAACGACGTCCAAATGACCTGCAAATTTACGAGCGTCAATTTTTGGAAGGAAGAAGACTTGGGAGCGAAGGAAGCAAACAAGCGGAGACCCGAGGGCCAAGATAGGTGGGCCCACGTGGCCAATTACATGGGCCGTGTGGGACCCCTCCTTTTGGGCCTCGGAGCTCGGTTGCCGTCGATCTTTCCTCCACCGACTCCGTCTTGACCTAAAACCGACTATAAAAATAGCCCCCGACGTTCTCTGGAAAGAGCGCCGCAAAAACACAGAAACCACGAAACAGAGACCTGGAGTTGCAGATTGGAGGGGGAAAACTCCAGCGGGGCGCTGCCGGTGTGGTCTCCATCTTCTCCAACGACTTCTCCACCGTCTCCATGATGAAGAGGGAGTAGTCCACCCCTGACTATGGGTTTGTGGAAGTAACTTATGTATCTCTCTCTCTTGAGCTTCACTAATTAGTACCGTATGAGCTGCTGAATATGATTACGGTCATCTATGTAATACCCTTGTGATGGATCTTTTTATGAGTTAATATATGTTTTAGATTGCAATGGTTTTGTTTCAGTTATGAAAGTAGATGCATATTATGTACCCCGTTCTTATTTACTTGTCATGATCAAGCATGTTTATGAGAGCGTGTGAGGGGGAACGTGTGCATTAGTTGGAGTAACGGGGGTGGCTAGTGCAGTGAACGTGAGAGAAAGTTCTGCGATCCACTTGGGTATCTCTACCTTACTTTGTTGCCTCACTAGGGATAAAAAGAAATACCATGCTACCGGAGATGTGGGTGTGACCATTGCCAATTCCTCATGACTAGATCTAGCATGTTCTTATTTTAACTTCATGTCATGATACTTATTGCTATACTCTGAGTTATCTTAATTACTGAGGTGTTATGATTTAGTTCGCATCTTGGTGGAGTATAAGAGAGACTAATAACCAAAAGGTCTCTATGTTAGGACGTGATGCCCATATAATTATAACTTGTCATTAAACTGTTGTTGCAATCTCATATGTCAACTCTAGTGTTCCATTGTCTACCACTTTATTAAAGAGAGAGTGCATTTGTGAAACCATGAACCCCGGTCCATTTTTAATCATAAGAAACACCTTTCCAACAACTTTTACCACTTTACCATTTTCTGCCATTTAAAAATCCGAAAATACAAAAACACTTTTACATCTTGCATTCATCATATAAAACCCAAAAATATCATTTATCATTGCTACCACCACCTTGCATATTTATTTACCACCATTGCATATTTATTTCTTGTTTGCATTGCATATTATCTTGATATCATTCTCACACCTTGTGCTTGACAACCACTAGGTGAGGTTGAGGACCAAAACATTTACTTTGTTTTGTAGGTAACCAAAAGAAGGATAGGAAAGATAAATCTTCACTACTGATTCCCCGAGAGTTTGATATTAAACCCTCGAGTCACCCCTCGTGGGGAAAACACGTCTTCCACTTACTACACACTCTGCACTTGGAGTCTCAACCTAACCCATATTCTTTTGACGCATGTAACTACGTCATCGGGTCTCAAGACTGTTTTCTGGCGCCGTTGCTGGGGAATCATTGCTGAAAGGTTTATCCAAGGGTCCCCTGCACTAGCTCTGTTTTCTGGCGCCGGGTTTATCCATGGATATCTCACCAAGTCAACTTCATCACCAACTTGTGCTAACACCTAAGCTTGGGGAGGTTGCACCTACGTGAGCATCATCTTATCCATCTTTACCTTCAAATCATTTTATTTTGTTTTGTTATTGTCTTGCATATTTCGTTTTGCATTATTTAGTATCATTTTATTTTCAGTTTTTCATCTAAAAACATAAAACCCATAAAAACTAGTGTTGTTTTTAATATGTATGCTAAGCTATGGAGAAAGGTTATGTCAAAACTATGGGAGCTTACTATGAATATCGATCAACCAAAGAAGGAAATAGAATGCTTGAATTGCTTGAACATCTTAATGATATGGCCACTGAGTTTTGTGAATTACATAATATAACTTGCTGCTTTAGAAAAGACTATAAACACTCTCTCTATCAATGTAAGTATAATAGTGATCCTATTATTGCTTCTTATCAAGAGTGTAAATTTGCATGCCATGATATAGAACAAGTTGAGAAATATATTGCTTATGTTGCAGCCCATGAGATAGACTTTCTTATTGATAATTTTTTGCAACTAGTCATGAAGCTCGTGTAATGAAAGGACACATTTCTATTCTTCTCCAACTTTGCAAAAAGGAATTTAGTGATAATGTTTATGTTAAAGAAAGAATTCTTGCTTCCATGGAAAGTACTAATATTTTGCAGGAAGAGGATGATGAAAACATAAGCTTGGAAGAGGAAGTATGTGAAGAGGAGATTGAAATGGATATGTTCCAACCTAAGCTTGGGGAAGAGTTGGATCTCCCAACTTCACCATCAACATTTGATAGTAGCACTCAAACTCAAAAATCTTTTGTTATTTATGAGAATCCATGTTATGATGAGTGTGAAACTGAAAATTCTATGGTCCTATATGATAACCCATGCTATTATGATGAAACTAATAATGCTCCTTTACTTTTTAATGATGCTACTAGTGAACTTATTGATGATAATGAGGAGTGTTGCTTAAATATGCTATATGATAATGCTTTAGATGATGGTCCTATGCTTATTGATAATCCTCCATGTTTAGAAGTTGTTACAAATTTATGTGAGGATAAAAATGATATACTTGCTGTTTGTGATGGTACTCTTACTCATGAGAGTCCTACTTTGTTCTTAATTCTCCTATTACACCATAGAGGAGAAATTTGCTTATGTTGAGAAATACTTATGTGGTTTGCAATTATCTTTAGTTCCAAATTTGTTGCAACCATGATATTAAACTTGATATTGATCTTATTAACTATTTTGAAAGAGGGAAGCATGCTAATGAATTCCATAATAAATTTAATAATCCTCTTTATGTGCCTAAATTATCTAAGTTGAATGATTCTTGTGGTTATATGGTTGAATTTATTTCTACTACTTGCAACTATTATGAAAGAGGAGGTGATAAGAACCCTCTTTATGTTACTAATAATTATATGCTGCAAGTAAATATTGTTAATATGCATTGGAAACTTCTATTTATGGTGATTCATTCATATACAAAATGCCAATGCATAGAAAGAAAGTTAGACTTCGTTGTTATTACTTTTGTGTTTTGTTTTTCTCTCAACTAGGTTCAACTTGACTATTATTTTGATTGGTTTGAGAACACCATGGGATCCTGGTATTATGCATGAACACTTTCCAAGGAAGAGGGACACATCAAAGTTCAAGCTCCCTCATGAGCTTCGTCCACAATAAATATCAAGTAAGAAGCCTAGCTATATGGCTATAAAGAAAGCGCTTTACGGGAGGCAACCCGGTTGTTTTTATTTGTGATTTTCTTTGTGTCCTCTTGCTGTAACAAGAGACTTTGTTTTAGTTTAGTTTCTGGAATTTTTAATAAAGTGCCAAGTTTTACTCATTTTGGTTTGAAAAAGTTGCTTATAGCGTTCGGAGATTTTATTCCTGCACGAATCTGTGCACGGTATGATTTTTAATTCTTATTCTGTAACTCCGAATGAGCTCATATTTGAACTGTAGTTGCAACTTTTCATCCTCTGTATGCATGAATTTTTCGGAATTTTTCGACAAAGTTAAGTAGGGTAGAAAAATACGTTTTGCTGCTGCTGTTTTTCTGGACAGATTCTGTCCCATTTTGTTTGATGCATGCTTTGAACTTTTAACTTGAATCTTTTTGATCCAATTGAGTTTATGAGTAGGCATACAACATTATACACTTTCTGGACATTCATATGAATTTTTGTTCAAGGATTATATGCAGCAAGAAATCTATTTGTTTATCACTACTAATGCACCCCACAGAAAAGAAATGGGAGAAACGGTGTTTTGAAGTTTTTTCACAGGGATTAGAGGAGATGCACCAAGAGCTATCCAAGGATGGTGAAGACCATAAGCTTGGGGATGTGAAGACAACCCCACTGGACCTACACACTCTCGGTTTGCACACGTCTAACTTCTGTTTTTCGATCGAAACACTTTATCGCATAAACTTGGAGCGTCTTTTTGTTTGTTTTGGTTTGATTTTTATTTTGTGAGACCACCACACTATCATTTATATATGAGAGAGCTACTGGAAATTTGGGTTGAATTATGTTGGATGCTATTATAAGATTGGGAAAAGGGATGTTGGAGTTGATTTTAAAAGATACATATAGTTGCATGATTCATGAGCTTGTTAATGAGTAATAATTTGCAAGTATTTTATCAAGAGCTATCTTTTATTCATGTTTTGATGCTGAATGTTATTTTACTTGTTTAACATGGATTAGTTAGTTCTATGGACACTCATGCATGCATTTAGATGGTCAACTTTCTCCCTCTTGCTAGCCCAAAAATTCCAACAAGTAAAAACTTGTTTCCAACACCTTCAACCAAAGTTTTTCCAGTGAGTCCACCATATCTACCTATTAGCTTTATGCTATTCCGAGTATGTTTATCATGATATTTGTGTTATCTATACCTCTGAATGAAAATGCTTATGTTGTTGATTGTTATGGGAAAAGTTGGTTATAGAGCTCTCTCGAACTTGATGCACACTTTACTTTCATTGCATAATAAAACATGACCCATTGTGATTAAAATTATGATGTTGTGGGCTTGACAAATGTCTTTGGTTGAGAGTTAGCTCATATGTGCTGTCACATGGCAAGCTTTCAACATGCACTTCATTCATTTAGTTGATATCATGTACTTTTGTTTATGGATGCTTACCATGGGTGAAATAAATGTGGAAATGAAGTAGTTTAAATGAGTTTGTATAAATGGTTAGAGAGACGCCTGGGCCGCTAATCTAAGCCATGCATCATTCATGGTGGAAATTTACTTACATGCTATGGTGAACCTTCTGTGATACACCTTACAATAAAAAGCTATCTAATGGTAAATAAAAAGGGTGTTGAGATTGTTCATTGTGTTTGTTTGTCTTGTCATTTTGATATGGGCTTGTTCCATATCCTGGGACAAGAGGTACCCCAGTTGACGCTCTTAATGATACTATTATTACTTACAATGATATTTAACTTGAACTTGCTTTGTTTCCCAAGTTGAGTAACACATGGAGTAGGTACTTGTATTCAAGGGGCATGAGACTTTCAACCTGTACTTTGTCAAGCACACTACTCATATTTGCTTTCACTTTAAACTTAATCATTCAAGATGCTATGATAGGGGAATGAGAGCTTGACACCAAGGATTACCACATTACAATCATTAACTTAAGTAGAGAAGTTCAGAAGTTAGATGAAACTTATTCATGCTTTACCTCTACTCATATATATCTTTCCAAAGTGTCCACCTTTTATATTCAGATTTTCATCAATACTCTATGACCATTATAGGATGTTCTTCTTTCATTATGCATACATGTGGTCCATAGTACTTTCTTTTATGTTACACTTTGTGAATTATCATTGAACATCCTTGCATTGAATACTTGATATCACTTCATAAACTATCTTGCATATTGCTACTCCTTTTAAGAATGAATCATTTGACTCTATGTAGCAATAGTAATCATCTTTGATATCCATTGATAGTATTAAATTGCAAAGTCCATGTTAGTTTTATCACCTTCATACTCGAGGACGAGTATAGGTTAAGCTTGGGGATGTTGATGCATGTAAAATGCATACATGAACTTTGCATTATTTTACTTATATTCCAGTCATATTTGCATCATATAAGGGTTATATCACTGTTTTATAATGATTTTGGGAATATTTGATATGTTTCCTATTTTTATGGAATTAACCCTGCACAGGCAGAAAACCCTATTTTATATTTTAATGTTTCAGGGACCCAAACGACGTCCAAATGACCTAAATTTACGAGTCAATTTTTGGAAGGAAGAAGACTGGGAGCGAAGGAAGCAAACAAGCGGAGGCCCGAGGGCCAAGATAGGTGGGCCCACGCGGCCAGGTACCTGGGCCGCGTGGGACCCCCCTTTTGGGCCTCGGAGCTCCGTTGCCGTCGATCTTTCCTCCACCGACTCCGTTTGACCTAAAACCGACTATAAAAATAGCCCCCGACGTTCTCTGGAAGGAGCGCCGCAGAAACACAGAAACACGAAACAGAGACCTGGAGTTGCAGATTGGAGGGGGAAAACTCCGGCGGGGCGCTGCCGGCGTGGTCTCCATCTTCTCCAACGACTTCTCCACCGTCTCCATGATGAAGAGGGAGTAGTCCACCTCTGGACTATGGGTTTGTGGAAGTAACTTATGTATCTCCTCTCTTGAGCTTCACTAATTAGTACCGTATGAGCTGCTGAACATGATTACGGTCATCTATGTAATACCTTTGTGGTGGATCTTTTTATGAGTTAATATATGTTTGAGATTGCAATGGTTTTGTTTCAGTTATGAAAGTAGATGCATATTATGTACCCCGTTCTTATTTACTTGTCATGATCAAGCATGTTTATGAGAGCGTGTGAGGGGGAACGTGTGCATTAGTTGGAGTAACGGGGGGTGGCTAGTGCAGTGAACGTGAGAGAAAGTTCTGCGATCCACTTGGGTATCTCTACCTTACTTTGTTGCCTCACTAGGGATAAAAAGAAATACCATGCTACCGGAGATGTGGGTGTGACCATTGCCACTTCCTCCATGACTAGATCTAGCATGTTCTTATTTTAACTTCATGTCATGATACTTATTGCTATACTCTGAGTTATCTTAATTACTGAGGTGTTATGATTTAGTTCGCATCTTGGTGGAGTATAAGAGAGACTAATAACCAAAAGGTCTCTATGTTAGGACGTGATGCCCATATAATTATAACTTGTCATTAAACTGTGTGTTGCAATCTCATATGTCAACTCTAGTGTTCCATTGTCTACCACTTTATTAAAGAGAGAGTGCATTTGTGAAACCATGAACCCCGGTCCATTTTTAATCATAAGAAACACCTTTCCAAAACTTTTACCACTTTACCATTTTCTGCCATTTAAAAATCCGAAAATACAAAAACACTTTTACATCTTGCATTCATCATATAAAACCCAAAAATATCATTTATCATTGCTACCACCATCCTTGCATATTTATTTACCACCATTGCATATTTATTTCTTGTTTGCATTGCATATTATCTTGATATCATTCTCACACCTTGTGCTTGACAACCACTAGGTGAGGTTGAGGACCAAAACATTTACTTTGTTTTGTAGGTAACCAAAAGAAGGATAGGAAAGATAAATCTTCACTACTGATTCCCCGAGAGTTCGATATTAAACCCTCGAGTCACCCCTCGTGGGGAAAACACGTCTTCCACTTACTACACACTCTGCACTTGGAGTCTCAACCTAACCCATATTCTTTTGACGCAGGTAACTACGTCATCGGTATCACTAGGGGGTTTGCGTTCCCCATCCACGATTTTGTTCGTGGTTTGATGTATGTGTACGGGGTGCAAATCCATGATTTCACCCCTAATGGCATACTACACATTGCGTGTTTTATCACGCTTTGTGAGTGCTTTCTGGGGTTTCCCCTAGCTGGGCATTATGGAAGTCCATCTTCTCGTCCGGCCGAACAATAGAGGCGGTCGCACCTATCCCTTGGGCAGCTGCGGGATCCAGGTGCGCAGACACGCGCTACTTCGCCTGAAGCCAGTCGACTCGGCGCAAGGGTGGAGAAAAAAGTGGTTCTACGTCCGCGTCGACCAGGAAGGGATCCCGCCGTTCTCGACTGCCAGTCCTATTGCGAGGACCAATGCCTGGGATCACCAGCTGTCGACTGAGGAACAGGCGGAGGCAGCGCCTCTTTTGTCGCAGATTCGGAAGCTGCTGGGCAATGTCACAGGTGCGCACCTGATTGCCACCTTTGTGAAGATGCGAGTGTGGCCGATCCGCGCCCGAGCTCACCCCATGTGGCAGTATGAGGGTGTGCTCGACTCCAGTCGAATGAGCCAGGAGGAATTATCGAAGAACGAGCTGGTGGCGCATGTGCGATCCATTACCAGCATCAAGTCAAGCGACCCCTGCAACGTCGACTGCCCTGTCACTCCATATGGGCCGGACAAGCCTTTGCCAGAGGTTAGTACAACCATATGTATTATTTGTCATCTGGCGTTACCACTCGTTGTGTTTGAATTCTTAGGCTTTTACTGTTATTTGTGATATGTAGGGTCATTCGACTGCGTCAACCCTTCCACCCCTTCCAGAGAATGGCCCCACTCATGAAACGGAGGTGCAAGAGGTAGAAACGAAGGGAGGGGATGAATCGCCTCTACCTTCGGCTACCACATCTCCTATGGAAGAGGTCGAAGAGGAAGAGGTAGACGAGGTGCAGACTGAGGAGCCGGTCGTGCCTGATCATGTGAGCGAGGTTCCCACTCGCAAGCGTCGTCGGGTGGCCCAAGGTTTGTCCTCTTCTGTGAGCTCACCCGTGAAGGAGGCGGATTTGAAGGATGATGGTGACTCAGGTTCACCACCTCCTGTCAAGGCTACTCCCCTGGCCGTGTGCCCTTTGAGCTCAGCTCCTCCTCCCTAGTCGGGTGAGGCGCTGCTTTTTGGAGGCCCAATTTTCGACGACCCCGACAGTGAGGAGGAAGAATACAGGTGTGCTCATTTGCTACCTGTACCGAGGTTTTGCTGGTTGATACTTTTGCTTACGTTGTTTTATCTCTGTCATTCGTAGTACCGAGCATCCCTCGACTCCTCCAGCCGATAAGGCTTCGTCTCCGGAGCACCTGAACGCTTCTCCGGTTTCTCCAGAGGTTATGCAACCAGTAGCCACGGCCACTGCTATTGAAGTGACCAAGGTTGCGAGTGTCGCGACTCTGGAGGTCGGGACTTCTGCCGCAAAGCCTGCGCCTTGGATTGACCACGTAAGTATCTTTTGTCGAGTCCACATATCCGGGACTGGTTGTGTAGAACTTTATGCTGGTTTTATGTGCTTGCAGCCCTACTTCCTCAACCTGGTGGAATCAGGAAAAGCTTTTGTCCAGGTGGAACAGGAGAGGGACAGTCTGCGTGCTAACCTGGAGCAACTCAGCCGTAAGTTTTTTTAGTTCTGTACATGAAGTTCTTTTTCTCTACTTCACGTTGTCGTGTGTGAATTACATCTTGCCATCTACTTCAGGTGACAAGAAATCGGCCGAGTCCCGGGTGAAGGAGCTAGAAGAGGCCCTTGCTGCCCAGCGCGCCGAGTCGAAGAAGGCTTTGGACGCTGCCAAGGACTCAGCCGCCTTGCGCGAGAGAGGATATGCTGAGCGACTGGCTGGCCTCACTCGGGCTGTGGAAGGTTAGTAACTTTTCCCTTTCACACTTTTTTGTGTAGCTTCTGAGTACTATGCAATAATTTGTGTTTTTTTATCTTTGTTGAAGGAGTCATTGGCGCGCCAGCACCGGAGGACGTGGTCAGTGATGAATTGTCACTTGACCATGTTATAGGGGATCTTGGCGCCATGTTCATCCATGTGAAGGACGCTCTCGCCAAGTCCACCAGCACTCTGGGCGCCGTGTACAAGAATGTGCCCCCCTAGGCGAGGTACCGGTGGCTGTGGATGGCTTCGCCGACGTTCTGGGCCCAGGGACCTCGACTATGGCGAGCTTTGCTCGCGCCCTCACGGTACGCGGCTCGGAGTCTACCCTCAAGCTCATATTAGGTCATGGGATAGAGGGTAACTTCGAGGCGGCTATGTCTGAGTTCCCTCGAAAGCCGAACGGGAAGATGGTGTCGCTGAAGCATGTTAGTGAGCCAGCCGCGCGACTGGCTAACATATTTATAGCCACTATGGAGCGCCGGGCAGCAGAGATCACCACTCGTGAGAGTAGGGCTAGGTCGGAATCTATGTCGTAGACAGAGCCGAACCTTTATTTATGCCCTGTAATGATACCTTATGATCACGCGAGTATGCGTGTCCTTTTGCTACACTTTGTATGGATGTCATCTTTTATGCCTTTTGCGTTTTCACCTGGAAGGCTGTGTGCTGTAACTCGCCTAAATTATATGCTTTGTTTCTCATTTCTGACATGAGATTTTTGTGATGCTTTGAACAGCCACGAGAACCCGCTACTTCAGTGGGTTCCTCGCAGCCTCAGACTACCACCCGATCACAGGCGCAGGTGGCAAATGACGCCAAAGTAATGGAGTATATGAAAACTCGATGCGTGAGACTGGAGCAAGAGATAAAGAGTGCCCAGCGCGAGCTGAATACACTGAGAATGAGACCAGCTCCGGCCACAGAACGAAAGGATTATGTGCTTGGCGAGATGGACCTTGTAAACAGGCAACTCGAGTGTGAGTACAATCCTTGCTCTGATTATGGATTGTTTGGCTACTCTTTTTTCATTTGACTCGATTTGTTCTTTTTGCAGGTTTTGTCTCTGACTTTCAACCAGAGCAAGCTCGCATTGAGGAGCGTTTGGATAATGCTACTGACAACCCGATGACTGGTCGTCAGCATTTTTGGCTTGATAGGTTCTGAGCACGCACACTCGCAACTTTGAAGGATCAAGCTTGGCGAAGCGCTCAGCTACTCGAGTTATGCAGGGCGGCTTTGATTCGCATCAACCAGACCCTTTTTCCAACAGGATCACAACCACAAGGAATCCATGCCTTGCTCGATCTTTTCCGTCATGCAAGCCCCATCCGGGAGGTGCTTATCCAGAAGCTTGTGGTTGGAGCCAACGCGGCGATTGTCGGGGAATACTTTCTGGATTAACCCGCGGCCCAGTGCGACTTACTTTACTCGCACGGACAAAAGCCCACATGGGATCAAGCCCAACATCGAACCGCCACAAGGAGAAGAATCTAGAAGGCACGGAGGCGAGCCAGTCTCCGGATAGGTCCCAGTTAATATATTCCTTGAGGGGGAAGTTTCCTTTGTAACCTGACGAGCCTCTGTGTATATAAAGAGGACTCGCAGGACTTAGAGGGTCAAGCCCTAAAACCCTAGCTCATACGGCGAGTACCAGATCGGATCGCCTCCATTGTAACACCTCAATTATCATATCAATACCAATCTAGGGTAGGCAGGAAGTAGGTCTTTTACCTCACATTGAGGGGGCTGAACCTGGTTAAATCTGTGTTGATCTTTGTTCCTGCGATCCCAAGCTCGGAGATGCTTGACTCGCGTAATCCCACATCTACGAAGTCATCCATGACACCTGACGTGACAAACCCACAACAGTTGGCGCCCACCGTGGGGCCTGCGGTCAAGAGCGTCACGTTCCGCGCAGGATCCATAAAGGGAGCTGAAGATCTTGTTGTTGGCCGTATCATCACGGTCAATGGCACACCCCTCATTGACGATTCAAGCTGGGGGCCGGAAGCTGACTACCTGGAAACCGGCCACATCATCCCGTTTGGATCTGTCCATGTCTTCGTCGGCTTCATTGGCGGCGAGTCAGAAGATCCATCGCAACATGGCGACTCAGAAGAAGGAGTCGCGGTAACGGTGGACCAAGAAGAAGAATCTATCAACTATGAGTCGCTACCTCTTGAAGACGAAGAAGGCCAATCCATTGAGTATGTCCTTGAGGAAAGGCTATGCGGAGGCCCTGTGGATGGCGACTCGCCCTCTGTAGAAGATCGGCACATGGAAGGGGTCTACAGGACCACAGAAGCGGACGAAGGGCTGGGCATGCCACCAGGCAGCATAGCCCCCACGCCGCCAGAAGCAGCAGAACAAGCTGCGCTAGACGCATCAGGAGTCGCGGCATCCGCTGCGGTAACGCCAGGAGTCGCGGCCTCAGGAGTCGCAAACAGAGAGACTCCGCCCGGAGTTGCGCCCGCGGAATCAGGGTCGAAGGTAGCCCCCGACGCAGCGGTCACGCTGCCACAGGGAAGTGTGTTGCTCACGCCAATATCCGCGGTTAACGCGGCCGCTAGAGTGACAGAATTGGAGGCTACCAGGATCGGGCTATATGATGAAGTCCAGAGAATCGCAGATGAGAGAGCCAGGCTGGCGCGCGAGGAACAGCGCCTCCAACAGGATCAACAGCGACTCATCGAGGACACCAATACTTTGCAAGGAGTACAGGCCACCTTGCCACACAGACGCCATGCGAGTCGCCTGCAGCCAGGAACAGTAAATCCTATGGAGCTGTTCCAATCGCCTACCGCTGGACCAACAATCGTGGTTCCCGCGGTTGAAACGCCAGTAACCGCGGCACCACCCAACGCGATCCCGTCAGTCGCCACCAACACAGTGCGCCCGGTTGCATGGTCAGGAGTCGCACAACCATCAGTCACGGTACCCACACACACGGCACCGTCTGCCATGGTTATGCGGTCCGTGGCGCCATTAGCCGCGCCAGTGGTTCAAGCGATTGCTGTACCATCAGTTGTACCAGCGGTTCCGTCCTTCGCAGCACCAAGAGCAGCGGAAACACCTGGATCAAGGGCCATAGTACAAGCTAACAACAGGGCCATCATGCCCCCGCCATTGCCGCAGCCAACCTTTGTTCAGCAGCCGCCACAGCAGCCTCAAAGGTTCCACATGCCGCAAGGACATTATGTTAGCCCAGTGGAGAATCTCTTTGCGGCTACGAACATCTTGGCCAGGTTAGCGCCAGCAGGAAACACACCAATAGACAGAGAGGCGCGGCGCGCCATTGAGATGCTGAGCACAGCGGTAATACAGCAGGCAAACATGTCCGAACACGCGGGACGGCTGCACTCCACCCCCTACAATAGTAGAGCAACGGCGGAAAGAAGCATCCGCGCGGAGTCGCCGCACGTTGCGACTTCAAGTTCGGCTAGGCGACAAAGGGAAAATCAACCTGCGGCTCAAAATCAACCTCAGCAAGTTCAACCCGTAGAAGTTGTGCAGCCGCGCGCGGCGGCTAATCCGATGGGAAGGCCAGCTTCATCCAATCTATCGTTGCGACTCAAAGGCCCAGTCTGTTTCAGCGAAAGAATCAGGTCTGAACCATTTCCTGCAGATTTCAAAGGACCTCGCAAGGTCGCCAACTACAACGCAAGCATGGACCCTGTTACTTGGCTCAACAATTACGAGATGGGCATGAGCATCCTAAACGCATCCGAAGGATCTGCGCACGGTACCTAAACATGATGTTAGAAGGCGCAGCTCACATATGGCTGCAGAACTTGCCGGCAAATTCAATAAACTCTTGGGATGAGATGAAGGAAGCTTTTATCAAGAATTTCCAAGGAACATGCAAGCAACTCTGCAGTATAGAGGACCTCGAGCGTTGTGTACAGAAGGAAGGTGAGTCGAGTCGCCACTGGATGAGAAGGGTCGCAGAAATCATAATTCCTCAGACAACGTACTACCCAGTTCAGCAGTCCTTGTCATGGAGAAAAATTGCAAGTTTGAGCCGCTGGTCCACAAACTAGGTCGCATGAAGGACAAAGTCAGGAGCCTAAGCGAGGTAATGGCGGCGGCCAACAAGTATGCTAGCTCGGATAAAACCAGGGACGCATCTGATGGGGAGGAAGAGGAAAATACTGGCAAAGGAAAGAAGGCCAGTAGCAAGCCTCAACAACAGCAAGCTAGCAATGCTAATGCGAGTTATAACAAGCGCAAAAACGAGGAAGGAAACTCGGGGTTAGTCGCAAATACGAACACTCGGTACAAGCAAAGCAGCGGCAGAGGAAGGAATTTTCACCCAGTTAACTTGGAAGAGGTTTTTAACCGCCCCTGCGACATCCATATAGGGAAAGATGGGAAGCCACCCAACCACACAAAGGCACAGTGCTATCATTACAAAAAGTGGAAGGATGGGCAACCACTCAACACAAACAACAATTATCAAAACAATGAGGGAGGTAACCACGACGGAGGCAACAACAGCAACAACACTGTCCCAAATCCACAGCCAGATCAGCCATAGTTCCCAAAACAGTTGGGTCAGTATCACACCATTGTGGTTAATACCTCAAGGAGGGAGCAAAAGCTACGACGACGCAATCAGGCTGTTAACGCCATAGTACCAGCCGTACCTCAGTGGCTAAAGTGGTCCGAGCAGCCAGTAGTTTGGAGCCGCGAGGACCACCCAGGAGAAATAAATGAAGAAAGCAAACTCGCGCTGGTGGTCACCCCTCAAGTCGCAGGATACAAGTTGGGCAAAGTGCTGATGGACGCAGGCAGCAGCATCAATATATTATACTACGAAACCTTCAAAAGAATGAACCTCCAAGAAAAGCAGGTACACCCATCGAGAACAACGTTTCACGGTGTCGTGCCAGGCATATCAGCTCAGCCATTGGGGCGAATCAACTTGGAGGTCGCCTTTGGGACACAAAGCAACTTCAGAAGCGAGTACATCTGGTTCGAGGTTGTAGATTTCCAGAGCCCATATCATGCGCTGTTTGGCAGGGAAGCATTCGCAAAGTTTATGGCTAGGTGATACGTCTCCAACGTATCTATAATTTCTGATGTTTCATGCTTGTTTTATGTATCATTGTCACATGTTTTATATGCATTATATATCATTATTATACATTTTCTGGGACTAACCTATTAACAAGATGCCACAGTGCCAGATCCTGTTTTCTGCTGTTTTTGGTTCCAGAAAAGTTGTTCGGGCAATATTCTCGGAATTCGACGAAACAAAAGCCAAACCTCCTATTTTTCCGAGGGACACACGGAGCCAGAAGGGCAAGCCAGGGGGAGGCCCACGGCCTCCAAACCACACGCTCGCACGGCTGGGCCCACAGGCGCGCCGGGAGGTGAGGAGGGAGCCCAGGACCTCCACTGACGTTGCCCCTTCGCCTATTTATTCACCCCGACGCGAAAACCCTAAATATATCTCTAATACTCCAGAAAGACTTCCGCAGCGCCGCCGCCATCGCGAGACCTCGTTTCGGGGGACAGAATCTCTGTTCCGGCACGCCGCCGGGACGGGGAATTGCCCCCGGAGTCATCTCCATCGACACCACTGCCATCTTCATCGCCGCTGCTGACTCCCATGATGAGGAGGGAGTAGTTCTCCCCCGAGGCTGAGGGCTCTACCGGTAGCTATGTGGTTCATCTCTCTCTCACATGGTGTGATCTTTATGTGATCATGTGTATTGCTAGTATCGCTGAATACATTAATAATGTTTATGCTACTCAAGTGATTTTGTCTAGTTTCTGGAGTCATTGTGACAACACGGTATCAAGGTGACAGTGTGGGTACTTGTGTGACTCTATGAATAATTTAGACATTTATCATGGCTTATTCTTGGGAATTGTGGTGTTTGTTTACTCAGACTTTGAGGTGTGCTCTTGCAGCCCTACGCATAGTACTCTTGCTTCATCAAGAAGGAGAATGATCCCGAGTAGTATTTACTTGTGTTCAGTTGTGCTAATCTAGTTGAATATGTAGATGTTACTCTTTATCTATTATGCACTCTAGAGGTTACTTTAATACGAACTCCGGTACTCTCCACGGTGTAAAGGTGACAGTGTGTGCACCGTGTGTGACTCCTTTATGACGTTGTGCCGCTTGTTTACTCCGGCTTGAGGTGTGCTTTTGTAGCCCTACACAATGAATGGTGTTTGTTATCCAATAAGAGAGTGTTTAAGAGTAGCTTTTACTTATTCAGTTATGAGATCATTGTTGAGAGTGTCCACTAGTGAAAGTATGATCCCTAGGCCTTGTTTCTAAGCATTGAAACACCGTTTACAACAAGTTCTGCTACATGTTTGCTTGCTGCCATCTTTATTTCAGATTGCAGTTACTACTTATAATCATCCATATCACTTGTATTTCACTATCTCTTCGCCGAACTAGTGCACCTATACATCTGACAAGTGTATTGGGTGTGTTGGCGACACAAGAGACTTCTTGTATCTTAATTGCAGGGTTGCTTGAGAGGAATATCTTTGACCTCTACCTCCCTGAGTTCGATAAACCTTGGGTGATTCACTTAAGGGAAACTTGCTGCTGTTCTACAAACCTCTGCTCTTGGAGGCCCAACACTGTCTACAAGAATAGAAGCACACGTAGACATCACTAGGCCGTGCTATGTGTACCTGAAGCTTAAAATTCCAGGCCCCAGGGGAGTCATCACCATTAATGGCGACAAAAGAATAGCTTAAGAATGCGAAGAAGGTGACAAGGCCATGGCCAGAGCAGCTTGCATCGCAGAGAGCGTACCCATGCGCGAGTCGCAGGAGAATTTTTATGACATCGTGGAGGCCAAGAGGCACCTACCCGACTTGCGACTTCAGATTACGGCCGCAAGGGAGGCAAGGAAGTCAAGGGCTACAGGCCATTGCCAATAAGGACACATCCCAGGCATTGCGAGCTGCCATCAGCAGCCGCAACAAAACCACCAAGGGTTCACGTCATCAAGCTGGCCACTCAGGGCTAAACAACTTCATTTCTGGTCGCCACCTAGGCGCGACCGACCCATGTATCACCTCTGGTCGCCACCCAGGCGCGACCGACCCATGTATCACTTTTGATCACCACTCAGGCGCGATCGACCCATTTCTGGTTGCCACCTAGGCGCAACCGACCCAAGCATCATTTCTGGTCGCCACCTAGGCGCGACCGACCCTCTGTATCACTTCTGATCGCCACTCAGGCGCGATCGACCCATTTCTGGTTGCCACCTAGGCGCAACCGACCCAAGCATCATTTATGGTCGCCACCTAGGCGCGACCGACCTATGTATCATATAATGATTTTGAAATAAAGCATCTCAAACTACCAATTGAGTTGTCAGTCTTTTATTTTTTAATCATTGGTTCCTTGGGGGCGCGGCAGCTTTTTAGCCCGGCCTATTACCTTGGGATCGCCAAACGAGTGGCATTTATCGTGATTATACTCAACCTCTCTTGGATGCGACTTGCACTATGCGGCCAAAGTACTGAGGGTGCGGCGTCAATCGAGTTTGATCGCCTATCATGGCCGCTCTCGACCCTGAACACGCACTTTTTACCTGGGAAATACTGAGCCGCGCAAGGGCCTAAGTGAGGAAAAACCGAGACAAATCATAAGGACCAGCCTATTGGTCGAAACATGTACTGCTGAGAGTACTTACACAACCATAACATTGTCTTTGACATACATAATGCTAACAAATTATTACAAGCCACTAAGGGCTAAATTCATGAACACATTGTTTTTTCACTTGCGCCCAGATTTTGCCTTGTGCGCAGGAGGAACTGGCGGCTTACCAGGCTTGCCAGAAGGAACAGTCACAGGCTCGTCGGACGGCTTCTCCGTCGCGGGCTTGGGGGCTGCAAAGCTGGACACACCCGGTGAAGGGTTCTTCTCCTGCGGGTTCACCGCACTGGATGATGGAGCGGGTAACTTCTCCCATCTGCTTCCATCTGCATTATACTTGCCCAGATAGGACGCAAGATCTATCCCCTCCACCAGCTCAGTCGCATGGCCGCGCATGTTCTTCCAAGTCGCCGCATATTCTGAGGCCGTCAGCTCGGTGCCATCCACCTTCTTCGAGGGCCTGCCTTGTGCAACCTTGGCAGCATCAAAAGAGGGATAGTATGTCTTGGCCAAAGCAAGAACATGAGCCGCACCGGTGCGAGTTGAGGACTCCTTCCAGTCCAAAAAGAACTGAGGCGCCTTAAGCAGTCTTTTCAGCAAGCCTTCAGAATCACCGGGGACTGGCTTGGTTGGCAGCAGACAGTTAGACAGCGATTTCATGGCATCACAAGTCCTCCGCGTAAATTCGCGGATGTTATTCAGCTGTTCTTGAGTGGTCGCACGCTGAAGTGCAGAATCCTCACCTGCAACAAGATGTCCGCCAGTTAGCCCAGTTACATACAAAAAGAAGGTGGTCAGATACCACGATACAGCGGCAAGTCGCAACACATACCAGCCAACTCTTGGGTCATGATACAAATTTTGGCGTGGACAAGGTTATGGGCATCAGAAACTTTTGCCCATTTTTTCTCAAGGTCGCCAATTGCAACAGCCTTGAGCCTTGCGTCCTCGTTGGCTTGAGCAATGGCGTCTTTCTGAGCATTGACTTGGAGGTCTGGCTGCTGGACCCTCTCTTGGAACTTTTCTTCAACCTTCTTAAGCCGCAGCTCAGTGGCTTTGGCTTGTTCAGATAACTTAAAGCTCTCATGAGACTGCTCGCCCATCCTGGTTTCTCTCTTATTCAGCTTAGCGTCACGCTGGCCAAGGAGCTCGCGCAACCTCTCCAGTTCAGAAGGAGTCTCCCACAACTGCTTTTCCAAGGCGAGTCTTGCGGCTGTTACGGAATGTAGTTCCTCCTACAAAGTGTACATCAGCTAGTACGTACATATCAACAGCTAAAGAGAAGTATCAAGTCTCCCTTTACAGTAAAAAAAGAAACTTGATCCTTGGGGGCTAGAGACAGATAAGTGGAGACAGAAGTTTACCTTGTAAGCCGCAGACAGATCAGATAGCACCTTGCGGAGCTCCGCGGCTTGCTGATCATTTGAGGCAATGATGGCCTCTGACAGTTTCTCAGCACGGCTCATGGAGGAGGAGGAAGCGACCTCAGCACGCAGAGCTGGCGACCGCTGGCTATCGGCCGCTGGCGACTCAATCAACGGCGCATCAGCATCCTTGGCCATTGCAGCTATGGAGGAAGGGTTGACCTTCTCCACGTCTTGGATACTAAGGAGATCCGTTCTGTCCTCCAGAGCAACCTCTTGGGCAGCTGTGTCAAGAACAGAGGCCGTAGCCAAATCATCAGTGGTGGCCACGCCCTCCACCATGGCGGTATGAGTCGCAGGTGATAAGCGCGGCTCAACCGCGGTTTCAGAAACGACTCCAGGCTCAGTCGCGGATTTAACCGCACTTCTGCAAAAAACAAGGGCATTGTGTGAAGAAGAAGCACATAAACCAGAATAAAAGTGTTATAAGCGCAAGGAAAGTCACTAACTCTGGAGCCATCTTCACAGAGGCCATAAGGTCGTCACTTGACGGCGATGACGGGCCTTGGATCCCAGAATCTACGAGCAGAAGTTTGCGTGTCAGTAGAGGAAAAAGAATAAGCAGTCAAGATGTCAAGACAGCATAAATTACCAGAATGGGGACCCATGTCTTCTTCAGCTGAGGCGGTGGCTTTGTACACACGCCTGGTAGCGGAGGAGGTCGCGCCCGTAGCAGGCTTGCGACGCTTCGTGGCCTCAGGATTTTCCAGAGCATCAAGCTCTGGCTCCTCACGAGATAGCCTCTTGGAGGCTCTGCGGGGAGTTGGGCCAGCGCGGCAGCAGAACTCGCGGCTGGCACTGGACTGTCATCCTCGTCCAGTTCAGTCTCTTCACCTTCTGAGGCCGCAGTGGCGACAGAGGGGATGCCAGCAATTTCGCTGCCCTCTAGAGCGGGCAGCAACTTCTTTCTTGTGGCACGCTTGGGAGCAACAGTGCCGGCGTCGGTCGCAGGCAGCGACCAGTAATTCTCATCAGCCTGGATCAGGAAAATATGAGTCGCAGTATTAAGAAAGGAATGCGACTCAACTACAAAGGCAAAAAGACAGGGAAAAGAAGTTACTCAAAAGGCTTGTTGTTAACACTAAAAGGGGCAAGCCCCACCTTATCAAAGGAGATGTCTTTCTCCTCGGTCACGCGGGTGACGAATTCCACCCAATCCTCAGGCGTCCAGTCCGCAACCTTTATGCGATCGACATCAGCAGAGGTGCCAGTGCACTCAAGGAAGGATCGTTGTCGTGGACTCACGGGCTGGATGCGCCATTTGGTCCAGCAAGAAAGAAGATCAAGGCCAGTAAGACCATGATCTATTAAGGCGCGGACCTTAATCAGCGACTCATTAATAAAAGCCGTGGCCGAGTCGCGAGGCTTTGATTTCAGTGCCTCGGTAGGCACGAAGGTGGTGTTGGACCAGGAGGGGAGACGAGTTTCGCCCTCCGGAGAAGTATCTTGGCAGTAGAAAAAGGATTTTTGCCAAGCCCTGGGCCGATTCGCCAGGGCCAGCTTGGAAGAACAGAGTTTCGATGACGCTGAAGAGAGATGGCGCCAACTTGGACATAGGCGCCACCTTTGCAGATGAGTTGGCTATTACAGGAGAAGGAAGCCAACCACAGATCGATGCTGGGAGCTATACCGAGGTAGTCCTCGCACAAGACATGGAAATTACTCACTTGGAGCATGGAATTGGGCCCGATGTCGTGAAGACGGAGGCCTAGACGCCGCATCAGATCGCGGAAGAAGAGGGAGCCGGGCGGCATGAATCCGCGCTCCACGTGCTCCACGAACATCACCAGCTCGTTGGGCCTAGGACGCGGCTCGGTTTCGTTGCCAGGAGCCCGCCAGACGTTGTCCTCCTTGGAGGGCAGGAAACCCTTGGCGGCTAGATCTGTGAGGACCTCCTCCGTGACCCAAGATCCTTCCCAGTTGCAAGAAATCTTGCGCTTGTCATCGGAGGGCTTGGCCTTAGGCGCCATTGCGAAAGGAAGATTGGATCGGGGGACTAAGCTTGGATTGAGGAAGAAGACGGTGCGGCAAGGGATGAGGAGATTGCAAGGGCAAGTGAATAATGACCTAGGCGGCCGCAGCTTATAACTGGAGGGCTCGCAACTAACGGCACAATCTGCGCTTGCAACCAATGGCACAATTTGCGCCCGCAAAACGAGTAATGGTCCGCAATTAAAGGGAACAGAATATCTCCAGAAGCGGAGATGATTCGCACAGATAAGTCGCGACTCTGAATCGCATAAGTCAGAGATTGGCCAGAACGTTTGCAGTGCGGCTCAGCGACCATTTCAAGAGGTCAGAAAGTTCTCACCGTAAAGTCCTGACCAATCTTGGGGGCTAATGTCGGGGGAATACTTTCTGGATTAACCCGCGGCCCAGTGCCACTTACTTTACTCGCACGGACAAAAGCCCACATGGGATCAAGCCCAACATCGAACCGCCACAAGGAGAAGAATCTAGAAGGCACGGAGGCGAGCCAGTCTCCGGATAGGTCCCAGTTAATATATTCCTTGAGGGGGAAGTTTCCTTTGTAACCTGACGAGCCTCTGTGTATATAAAGAGGACTCGCAGGACTTAGAGGGTCAAGCCCTAAACCCTAGCTCATACGGCGAGTACCAGATCGGATCGCCTCCATTGTAACACCTCGATTATCATATCAATACCAATCTAGGGTAGGCAGGAAGTAGGTCTTTTACCTCACATTGAGGGGGCCGAACCTGGGTAAATTTGTGTTGATCTTTGTTCCTGCGATCCCAAGCTCGGAGATGCTTGACTCGCGTAATCCCACACCTACGAAGTCATCCATGACACCTGACGTGACAAACCCATGACAGCGATGGCGTATGCGCGGAGTCGACGCCCCAACTTGGTGTTGCCGCCACCCGCCATTGGAGCGACTCTGTCTCAGGGGGACCTTGATGACACCCACGACCAACTCTTTGGTCCTGTGCTACCCAACAAGGATGAGCGTGAGGACTAGATGTTTTTTGTGTATAAACTTTGTAGGGAGGGCAGCCCCCGAGTGCATATTTGCCACCTGTACATAATATGAATTGTTTACTTTGTATTTCCGCAACCCCAGAGTCTATCGAGTGGGGTTTATTAGGATGTTTCAATTGTGAACTAATAATTGCTCAGCCCCCGAGTGTTAGAGTGGGGCTGTGAATTATTTGTGATAGTTAAATTTCAACCTTTGCTTTGAGACTCAGCCCCCGAGCGTGCGAGTGGGGATTGGAAGTTTTGCGTTCTTGTTTGAACTTTGTGATCCAGCCTCTGAACGTGCGAGTGGGGCTGAGGTATTTTTCTTAAAGGGAGCGAAAGCTCGTGTCTTTGATGGCGCAGCCCCCGAGCATTTTGGGTGCGGCCGAGGTATGTATGAATAGTAAATAGAGAGATAGGAGGAGCATTGATTATATTCCACTTTTGAATGTTAAGCTGCAGGCCGCCTCATTAAAAACCTTCCAGCCCCCGTAGGTACCCTGGTAAGGAAAAGAGTGCGTTTGAAACCTGCAGCTGATGCCCACAAGTATAGGGGATCGCTGAAATCTTCGTTTGGAAGTATTACCCAAATTTATAGTTCGACTCGATGGGAACACAAGAATACCAATAAGACTTTGGCAATTGAGGCGTCACTCTCAACCACACCTGTATATCAATAAACTTGCAGCAGTAATAGTGATGGCAGTAAGGTGATTCAAGCAAGCAAAATAAACACAGTAGTAGTAACAAGGGTTTCCCAGTTTTCACCGGAAAAGTGAAAGTGTAACTCAGGGATTTAAAACGTAGGCACGAGGTGATAGCGGGGTGTTGCATGAATAAGATTGATCATATAATAAGATAAACAGCAATGGGACTTATCTCTAACTCCGATATATGTAGGTATGTGTTCCATAAATAGTTGTGCGTACTAACCAAGAGAATTTGCACAACATCTATTGTCCTACCTGCCCATTTCACCGGGGCCAACTTGGAACTACAGGTAATTAAGGTCTACCCTTTCGAATAGCCCGGAACAACGCATTAACACTTCATGAACACATAGAATCCTCAAACTAATACATCTCCCCCTTGTTTTCCCTACCTGTCACTTTTAGGGTTCGCAGGTTCAACATAATAGCAGGTAATACACTTTGCAGATAGATACCAAACTCAAATATATGATGGGGCAAAATAAGTTCAGTACTGAAATCATGCCACTCGGGCCCTAGTAGCAAGCATTAAACATAGCATAAGTGCATCAACACAATACAAAAGTATCTTCAAGATAAACCCCTAGGATCTAGAACAACGGGTACCATTACATGATCAATCTCATCCAATCCCCATCCACCTCATGTGCCTACAGGGGACTACTCACACATGGTGATGGTGAGGGAGCTCATGGTCGATGGAGATGAAGGCGGTGAAGATGGCGGTGAAGACGGCCTCCGGATCCCTCCTCCGGGGGAGAAATCCTGGATCAATCTGTCTCCGAAAACGAAGATCGTGGTGGTGGCGGCGCTCTGTTTCGCGAAAGCTCCCTCCTTAGGGCGTCCACTTTTTCGTATATATGAAGGGGTACGCGGAAGACCGAGGGAGAGGCGGTGCCCGACGCCCAGATAGGTGGGCCCACGCGGTCAAGGAATCTGACCGCGTGGGGCCCACTCTTTTGGGCCTCGTGCGCCTCCTCGAGTCCGTCTTTTGCACGATGTCCTTCTTTTCCATAAAAAATGACGTGGTATTTTTCCCCGATTTAATTTCCTGCAAAAACAACCAGAAAGGAGACTTTGCTAAAAACAGCGTCAGATTCAGCAGTTTTATTCAAATATGGGAAGATTCCGGAGCAAATTATGAAGCAAAGTGCTTGGAAAAGTAGATGCATTTTAGGTGCATCAACTCCCCCAAGCTTAGCTCGTTGTTTGTCCTCGAACAACTCAAACGTAGTGCAGAAGCGATGAAAAGACTTTGACAAGAACTTTGCATTGCATATACAACACCGTTTAATACCAACAAGTATTCAAAACATAATTTCCATAACAAATAACAAACTGCTGGCAAAGATGCATCTAACCGGTGTTAAAGCATTTATATTTGTTACAAAGGAAATAACATGAAGTGTCAGCACTTGGATGAGTTTGCCCAACTGTAGAAGAAAACAAAGGTTCTTGCATCGCTATTGATTGAATCATGTCAAGATTTTTGAGATCTCTTGATTCTTTACTTTGTTGACTAGTGAACTCATTGTGCTTACATCCTTGCTCTCAATTTTATCAAATCATTTAACATTCCCTATTATGACTCATATGCTTGACCAACTAGAGGTTGAAAGCCTCATGCCCCGTGAATACGAGTACCTACACCACGTGTTACTCACCTCGGGTCACAGAGTAAATTCAAGTTTTAGGTCATTGTAAGTATTTTAATAGCGTCATTGAGAGTTGCTACAGGGGTACCTCTTGCCTCATGACATGGAAGCCAGCCCATGTCAAAATAACAAGACAAACAGACAATGAACAATCTCAGCACTCTTTTATTTACTATGGGTATAGCTTTTTATTATGAGGTGCATCATAGAATGAACATTATGGTTATGCTGTAAATTTCCACCATGAATGATGCATGGCTTAGATTGGCGGCCCAAAGCATCTCTCTAGCCATTTATACAAACTCCTTAAACTTACTAAGTTTCCACATTTATTTCACCCGTGATAGGCATCCATAGACAAAAGTACATGATATCAACTAAATATAATTAAGAACACGTTGAAAGCTTTGCATGTGTCAGCACATATGGGCTAACTCTCAACCCTAAGATTGTCAAGCATATGACTTCATGTTTATCATTTGAAAAGATCTTTTACTTTGGTTGGCAAGTTTAGCAAGCACAATGGGATGCGTAGACCTTTGTTTAGAACCACAGTTACTCAATCCACATCCAAGTGTTGACACTAAATAATATCTCTCTTGCATCATAATATAACATACTAAACCACGGAGGAGATAAACATTTGCTAGCACTTCCCTAGATGTTAGAGAAATTATGACATGCGCACTTGCTATTATTAAAAAGTCCACATAAGCACGGCAAAGGTGTCATACCTTTCATCCACTTCATGCACATCAGCTCATCATTGTTGTTCTCCTCTCCCAACTTGAACTGCGCATAAAAACTCAAATCTGCCATAAAATGCTACTGCATACAGTACTGTTTTTACCCTACCTAAACACATCAGAATAATTTCATAATTTACGGGTGTGTAGGTCATATAAAGTTGCAGCAGTGGTTAAAATTTTAGCTCATTCGGAGTTACAGAAAAAATATGAAAAATCAAACAGTGAACAGAATCAGAAATTCCTGCACCTCCGTTTTTGCATTAGATTCAAGAAAACGAAAATATTTTTGTTCTTTTTATATTTCGAATACATAAAGTAAATGACCAGAAACAAATAAGCAAAAAGAAACAAATAAAATCTTTTTGTGTTTTTGTGATTTTAGCAACAAGAAACTAAAACATAACAGGATGAAAGTGATATAAGACAACGAATGGGAAGGGAGAGAAGTACTCCCCCAAGCTTGTGATCAAGCTAGTATCCTGGGTGGTAACCATATCCACCACTTCCACTTCCGGGAGTGAAACCATATTGATAGCTTTGCATTTCTGGATATTGGGGCTCCTCTTGAGGTTGCACTTCCTCCACGGTCCACTTCCCGAGAGTCCTGTCAAAAAGGTCAACACGAGGGAGCCTAACGGGCACATTTTGCCCATTAGAGCCCTTATAGCTGTATATATAATGTTCCCCATGTCTCTCCCCATTTCCATGCGAGAAAGTAAAGTAAAATCAAGTAATTTAGACTCTTCCACACGCGTGCCCATGTTATCGCTGAATCCTCTCTCGTTCTTAATGTGCTCATATACTAAGGTAGCAATGGCACCAGCATAAATAGGAGTTTCATCGGTATTATTTCTACTCACAGCAAAGTGCAAAGTCCTAGCAAGAATTACTCCCAAATTATACTCACATGGTGTGTTCTCTTTTGCACATTTAAGTAAATAAATCATGGGTCCAGTGCAAGCAGAAGAGTTATCTCTGGCAAGAAATCCTCTCGCAAGGAACAAGGCAAAATATCTTAACCCTGGGTGTATGTGTGTGAATTTACCCCTATTAAGTCTTTCAGGAGCGTTCACAGAAATACTACGCCAAAAGGCTACAAGATCTTTATTAGTATCAGCTTTAGTCTCTTCCCAACTACCGTGTTTTCTACTCGAATAGCCTTGCAAAACTCCTCTAATGACATAACAAAACGCTTTCCTCTCATAGAAAATTTTATGACAAAGGTAGGAGGTGGTGGCTTACTCTTCTTACTGTGTTTGTAGCTCTCAGGGCCCTCGAACCGAAATGTGGAGAGGAATTCCCGCGAGAGCTCTTCATATGTATTCCGTGGATTGTTGGAGAACTCGAGTAAGCCGGTCGCAGTGACAAAGGCATTGAAGTCCTCTGTTATCCCCCAATGGTCAAGAACAAGGGGTCTTGCCATTTGGTTGCATGAATCCGAAGCTTCTCTCCTGCATAAACTGCACTATCCTCCCATAGATGATTGTCATCATAATTCTCGGAGACTCTCAATACTCTTCTTCTTGGTCTTGAAGTCATTCCAAGCAATTCCTTACCCTTGTTCAACATGATACCTTGCTGTACAAAAATAATACCCAACAAAAATTAAGATGTAACAATCTAAAACAACATTGAGCCATCCATAGCTAGTCTCCACATCAATATCATGCATCCATATTAACTAGAAAACTCAAATCCATGGGTTTCTCAAGCATATTAGGTGACACCTTGTACAGCAAAATACTTCATACACAAAGCATAATAACAAAAAGTAATTGGATGGGTGGAGGAGTTACATACCAAGGAGCAATTCCACCAAGCAGATTTGAAAAATCTGCCCTAAACTTGGAGATCCAAGGATAGCAGGAAGAACGTGCACGGGAAAATTTTGGGAAAATACCTGGAGCTGGTTTTCTGTCGAGAGGAAGGAGATGGGCATCGACCTCTCACCTAACACCCCCAGGTGGCCAAGTTAGTGGGTCCCACGCGGCCAAGGAATCTGGCCGCGTGGGACACTCTCTTTTGGCCCCTGGTGGCCTTCTGGTGCCCCACTTCTGGCTGTTGGTTCCCCTGGTAAAATAACTTACCTACAAATTTTTCTAGAATTTTTCGAGACAATTTTCTACAGAGAATTTTTCAAACTTAATATTCTGGAATTTTCTGAATTCTGAAATAATCATGATTATGCATATACTCTAAAATTCTAGGACAAGTAATTTAAAATGCAACACAAATTTTTATGGGAATCAAATTTTCATCATTTCCACATTAATAATGAGGTTGATCAAGTCTCATTGATAATATGCAAAGGATAACATAAATGATTCTTATTTTATATATAAAGAAGAAGTTCAGGATACCTCATATTTGATTGGAATAGTTCCAATCATCAAGGTAGCATACTTTGGTGCAGGAGGTGGTAGTGCAATTTCAAAGCTTCCAATCATAATAGTATTTCTTTGAATAGAATTCACACTCTTGTTTATCATTGTAACAGGATTCTTCTTGGGAAAATAGATAGTATGCTCATTTCCTTTGACATTAAATGTCACTTTGCTCTCAGTGCAATTTATCACAGCTCCTGCAGTGTTTAAAAAGGGTCTTCCAAGAATAATAGATAGATTATCATCCTCAGGCATTTCTAATATAACAAAGTCTGTAGGAATTAACACATTAGCTATAGAGATAGGAACATCCTCACATATACCTATAGGCACAGCAGTTGATTTATCAGCCATTTGCAATGAAACTTCAGTTGGAACCAATTTATTCAGGTTAAGTTTCTTATATAAAGAAAAAGGCATAACACTAACACCAGCTCCTAAATCACATAATGCATATTTCACATAAGTATCTTTATATGACAAGGAATAGTTGGAATACCAGGATCTCCACGTTTTTCAGGCAATTTCCCTTCGAATGAATATTCAGCAAGCATAGCAGTGATTGCATCATTAGGTATCTTTCTTTTATTAGTGACAATATCTTTCATATATTTCGAATATGGAGGAATTTTAATAGCATCAACAAGAGGGATTTGCAAATATAAAGTTTTAATCAACTCAAGAAATTTCTCAAACCTAGCATCATCCAAAGATTTCATTACCTCTTGGGGATATGGTATGGGCCTTTGTACCCATGGATCCCTCTCTTTACCTTTTTGTTGATTTGGATGCTTCTTCTTTTTATTCTTATCAATAGATGGTTGAGGGTCTTTTTCAGGAGGTTCAGGTTCTTCAATATTTTCAGCTTCATGTTGTTCTTCAGGTGTAGATGATTCCTCTTCTTCATTATTATCATCTTCAGTCTCAGCATCAGAAATAGAAATATCCTTATCTTGTTCTTGAGAATCATCAATATCTTTGTTTTCATTGGGAGATTTTCCTGCAGAAGATTTCTTCTTGAGAGCCTCTTGCTCTTTTCTCTTAGGATGGTCTTCAGGATAATCAGGATCCTGAGTACTTGCACCACCTCTAGTATTAACTCCACAAACCTGTTTCTTCTCAATAAGATTTTCATACAATTTATTTTGAAGAGAAACCATCTGTTCAACTTGATTATTCATCATCTCACAGTGTTTAATAATTCTTCTAACTTCTTCTACACTAGCATTTAAACTTTCACGAAGAAATTTAATCTTATGAGAGTTTTCCATAATACTCATTCTAATACTATGCTCCTCAGGATTATGATTATAAGCAAAATCATTAACATATGATACATCAATAGGAGGTGTTACCTTTTCATTACCTTCCATAGAGCTAATAGCATTGACTTGGATTGGAAAACATGGTTTATCAATAGGAAGTTTAACACCCATTTCAGATAGTTCCTTGAGATGAGAGGTTTTAATTCCCTTCTCTTCAATATCCTTGGCAGCTACTTTCATTTGTTCATCATTTAATTTAAGAATACCTCCTTTCTTCTCTGGGAATACCTCTTTTTCATTTATCACTTCAATATTCCAATCTTCATAATTCCTAGAGATAGTCTCCAATAATTCGGTTGCTTCATCAATGGTCCTTTCCCTGAAAACATTCCCTGCAATATAGTCTCTAGTATTTTCAGTTAGTCCATTGTAAAATATATCAAGTATTTCATTACTCTTGAAGCCATGTGTAGGACATTTCCTAACCAACTTACGGTACCTCCCCCAAGCTTGGGGTAGATCCTCCTTCTCTTTCTGCGAAAATTTGCTAATCTCAATAGTTAAACCATGAATCTTATCAGCAGGGAAATATTTATTATAGAATAATTGCAAGCATTCTTCTTTGCTAGTAATAGATCCAGGTTCTAAACTATTATACCAAGTTTTAGCATCTCCTCCCAAGGTAAAAGGAAACAACTTTAAGAAATAATAGCGTTGGTGAATCTCATCTTTACCAAATAAAACAGATAAATCATGCAAAACAGCAATATGTTCAAAAGGAAATTCATTGTCTCTCCCATTAAACTTAAACTTCTCAGCCTTTTTAATTATTTCAGGATCAACACTAAACTCATAATCTTTATCTTTAATTTTAATAGCTGGAGCATTCATTTTCTTAGTAACAGGAAAATAATCAGCAAGAGAAGAATTTTTATTGCTATCAAGTTTATCCAATTTATCAAGATTCGAATCCATAAAAGCCATAGCAATTGCATCTTCTTCCTCATAAGAAGAAGTTTCATATTCATCATCACAAGACTCACTATCTTCCAAATCAGACTCCACATTTTCAATAATAGATGATTCAGGCAATTCAGGTGTTTCAGTTGTCTCAGATGTTTCAGGTGTCACTTCTTTGTCTATGCTACCACATATTAAATCATTTTCAGTACTAGTAGACATCTTAGACAATGGTGAACTAGATAAAACTTTTCCTTTTTTCTTAGAACAACAGCAGAAGCAACATTAGGTGAAAAGTTTGCCTACTTAGCAAGTCAGTACCTCTACGAGTAGTTGAAGGCCTCACTTCCTTCGGAGTATCTTTTCCTTTCCCATAGTTAGGCCAGCAAATAAATGATAACAAGTTGTCTTACCAATAAAGCTAGGTTCCCCGGCAACGGCGCCAGAAAATGTCTTGATGCCCACAAGTATAGGGGATCGCTGAAATCTTCGTTGGGAAGTATTACCCAAATTTATAGTTCGACTCGATGGGAACACAAGAATACCAATAAGACTTTGGCAATTGAGGCGTCACTCTCAACCACACCTGTATATCAATAAACTTGCAGCAGTAATAGTGATGGCAGTAAGGTGATTCAAGCAAGCAAAATAAAACAGTAGTAGTAACAAGGGTTTCCCAGTTTTCACCGGAAAAGTGAAAGTGTAACTCAGGGATTTAAAACGTAGGCACGAGGTGATAGCGGGGTTTGCATGAATAAGATTGATCATATAATAAGATATAATAGCAATGGGACTTATCTCTAACTCCGATATATGTAGGTATGTGTTCCATAAATAGTTGTGCGTACTAACCAAGAGAATTTGCACAACATCTATTGTCCTACCTGCCCATTTCACCGGGGCCAACTTGGAACTACAGGTAATTAAGGTCTACCCTTTCGAATAGCCCGGAACAACGCATTAACACTTCATGAACACATAGAATCCTCAAACTAATACATCTCCCCTTGTTTTCCCTACCTGTCACTTTTAGGGTTCGCAGGTTCAACATAATAGCAGGTAATACACTTTGCAGATAGATACCAAACTCAAATATATGATGGGGCAAAATAAGTTCAGTACTGAAATCATGCCACTCGGGCCCTAGTAGCAAGCATTAAACATAGCATAAGTGCATCAACACAATACAAAAGTATCTTCAAGATAAACCCCTAGGATCTAGAACAACGGGTACCATTACATGATCAATCTCATCCAATCCCCATCCACCTCATGTGCCTACAGGGACTACTCACACATGGTGATGGTGAGGGAGCTCATGGTCGATGGAGATGAAGGCGGTGAAGATGGCGGTGAAGACGGCCTGGATCCCTCCTCCGGGGGAGAAATCCTGGATCAATCTGTCTCCGAAAACGAAGATCGTGGTGGTGGCGGCGCTCTGTTTCGCGAAAGCTCCTCTTAGGGCGTCCACTTTTTCGTATATATGAAGGGGTACGCGGAAGACCGAGGGAGAGGCGGTGCCCGACGCCCAGATAGGTGGGCCCACGCGGTCAAGGAATCTGACCGCGTGGGGCCCACTCTTTTGGGCCTCGTGCGCCTCCTCGAGTCCGTCTTTTGCACGATGTCCTTCTTTTCCATAAAAAATGACGTGGTATTTTTCCCCGATTTAATTTCCTGCAAAAACAACCAGAAAGGAGACTTTGCTAAAAACAGCGTCAGATTCAGCAGTTTTATTCAAATATGGGAAGATTCCGGAGCAAATTATGAAGCAAAGTGCTTGGAAAAGTAGATGCATTTTAGGTGCATCAGCAGCCATCCGACATATCGCCTATTACATTGTATGACTGAGTAGCCTAAGCATAGAAACAGCGCAGGTGCGCAACGTTCCAAGGATTATTCGAAAATTCGCCTGTCTTTGCGTTCTTCAGTTTGTACGCGCCACCGTCGATGACCTCGGTGACGATGAAGGGTCCCTCCCATGGGGAGGCGAGCTTGTGCACTTTCTTCTGCTTCAACCGAAGCACCAGGTCGCCAACCATGAAGGACCTGGTGCGCAGTCGATGGCTATGGTAGTTGCAGAGATCCTGCTGATAGACAGCTGTGCGGGCCAGGGCCGTGTCGCGTGCTTCTTCGAGCAAGTCGACTGCATCTTCGAGTGCTTCGTCTGCGTCGTCTTCGTTGTATGCTGCCACCCTTGGTGCATCGAACTTTACATCGGATGGCAGGATTGACTCTGCGCCGTAGACCATGAAAAATGGCGTGAATTGTGTTGAGGCGTTAGGAGTTGTGCGCAAGCTCCATAGCACCGACGGAAGTTCTTCAACCCAGGCACCCGTGGCCCTTTTGAGTGGCACCAGGAGGCGTTTCTTGATTCCGCTGCACACGAGTCCATTGGCTTTTTCAACTTGGCCATTGGACTGCGGGTGCGCCATAGATGCATAATTGAGCGTAATGCTTTGCTCTTTGCAGAAGGAACGAAATTCTTCAGCCGTGAAGTTTGTACCATTATCAGTTATGATGCTGCTTGGGACGCTGAAGCGGTAGATGATGGTCTTTATGAAGTTAACTGCCATAGTAGCAGTCGAATTTGTGATGGGGACTGCCTCGATCCACTTTGTGAACTTGTCGACTGCCACCAGGAGATGAGTATGCCCTCCGTGCGAAGATTTTTTGAGTGGTCCAACCATATCGAGCCCCCACTGGGCGAAAGGCCAGGCCAATGGTATTGTCTTCAATGCTGATGCAGGTGCGTGCGGCTTTGTGGCGAATTTTTGACAGCCGATGCACCTTTTGACTATGTCCTTCGCGTCCTTGAGTGTTGTGGGCCAGTAAAAACCTGCTCGAAAGGCTTTGGCTACGAGTGATCGGCTGCTGGCATGATGTCCACAGGTACCTGCATGAATATCTCGAAGGATAGCTTGGCCATCTTCGAATGCGATGCATCGTTGGAACATACCTGATATGCTTCGCTTGTATAACTCGCCATTGATGACGGTGTATGCTTTAGATCGTCGAGTGACACGTCGTGAGTCGGTTATGTCGTCAGGTAGCTCGTTGCGGAGTATGTACGCCAGGAAAGGTTGAGTCTGCGGGTCCTCTGTGTTGGGTGTTTTGCTCTTGGCTGGTGCGGTCGATGTAGGAGGTGCTCATTTTTCCTTGATTGATCTGTGCTCAATGCGCTCGAGGAAGACACCAGGTGGAACTTGCGCCCTGGTCGAGCCTAGGTTGGCTAGCATGTCTGCTTCCTCGTTGCTTTCTCTCCCTATGTGCCGCAACTCGCAGCCTTCGAAGCTTCCCTCCATTATGTTGTACAGGTCGCGGTAGGCGATCATGTTGTCTGCAATGGCGTCGCAGGCCTTCATTGTCTGTTGCACCACCAGATTCGAGTCACCGTAGATCATTAATCGAGTGCACCCGAGAGCTTTGGCCATCCGCATGCCATGGATCAAGGCTTCGTACTCGGCCTCGTTGTTTGATGGTAACTCGAACCCCATTTGCAGGACGTAGCGAAGCTTGTCTCCTTTTGGCGATATGAGGACGACGCCTGCACCTGCACCTTCGTTTTTCTTGGACCCATCGAAGTACATGGTCCATGAGTTGGACACATCTGGCGCTCCAGGCAACTGGGCCTCGATCCACTCGGTTGTGAAGTCAGGTAAGACTTGCGCTTTGATGGCCTTCGGGTGATCGTACTTGATGTCCCTTGGTCCCAGCTCGATGAGCCATTTTGCGACTCTCCCAGTTGCGTTGGGGTTTGTGAGAATATCCCCGATCGCTGAGTTACTGATTACAGTGATCGGGTGTTCTGCGAAGTAGTGCGTCAGCTTTCTTGATGACATGAACACGGCGTAGGCCAGCTTTGATAGTGCGGGTACCGCTGTTTTGATATGGAGAGGACCTCACTCAAGTAGTAGACTGGTCGTTGTATGCTCTGGGCGTGTCCCTCTTCCATGCGTTCGACCACCAGTACGGTACTCACCACCTTGTTGGTAGCCGAGACGTATAGGTATAGCGGTTCCCGTTCCTTGGGTGCGACGAGGACTGGAGGGCTTGTGAGGACTCGCTTGAGTTCCGTGAAGGCTGCTTCGGCTTCTGGCGTCCACTCGAACTTGTCTGCTTTCTTCATCAGTTGATAGAACGGGAGTGCTTTTTCGCCTAGTTTGCTGATGAAGCGACTGAGCGCCGCCACTCGACCTGCTAATTTTTGTACGTCATGAAGCTTTGAAGGCCTTTGCATTGTCAAGATGGCCTGTATTTTCTTCGGGTCAGCCTCGATTCCACGAGCTGAGACTAGATAACCCAAGAGCTGCCCGGCTGGTACGCCGAACGTGCACTTCTTGGGATTGAGCTTGATGTGGAAGTGTTTGAGGTTGGCGAACGTCTCCCGTAGGTCGTCGAGTAGTGTGTTTTCTTCCCTTGTTGTGATGACAATGTCATCCACATATACTTGGACGTTTCGTCCGATCTGCTTTTTGAGGCAATCTTGCATCATGCGCTGGTATGTTGCACCCGCGTTTTTGAGCCCAAAGGGCATGGTTGTGTAGCAGTAGACCCCGAGTGGGGTTATGAACGCCGTTTTTTCTTCGTCTTCTTCCTTCATCCTTATCTGGTGGTAACCTGAGTAAGCGTCCAGGAAGGACAGGCGTGCGCATCCAGCGGTGGAGTCGACGATCTGGTCGATTCGAGGTAGCGGGAAGTGATCCTTTGGACAACATTTGTTGAGGGCTGTGAAGTCCACGCACATCCGAAGGATATCTGTATGCTTCTTTTCTACAAGTACGGGGTTAGCCACCCATTGTGATTTCTTGATTTCTCGGATGAACCCTGCCGCGAGTAGTCTATCAACTTCAGACTCGACGGCAGCTCTTTTTGGGCCGGAGACGCGCACATTGTTTGTTTTACTGGCTTGGCATCTGGAAACAGTTGGAGAGAGTGCTCGGCGAATTCCCTGGGGATACCTGGCATGTCGGCTGGACACCACGCAAATATCTCCCAGTTCTCACGGAGGAATTCGACGAGCGCGCTTTCCTATGCGATAGGCAGACTCGATGATACATTGACTGTCTTGGACGGATCGGTCGGGTGCACCTGATGTGACCTTGTGTCATTTGTTGCGTTGAACGCTCTGTCGACTGCCAATTTTTTGTGTTCCGGCATGAGTGTGCGGTCGTTGGAAATCGACAGATCGGCGAGTGCTTCTTCCATACCGAACGTCTCAGAGATTTTGCTGAACTCACGGTCGCAAGAATCGGACCTTTGAAAGTTTCCAGTGACAGTGATGACTCCTTTTGGCCCTGGCATCTTTAGCTTGAGGTAGGCATAATGCGGGACTGCCATGAATCGAGCGAACGTTGGGCGTCCAAGTATGGCGTGGTATTGTGACTTCCAGTCGACGACCTCGAACTCAATCGATTCCGTCCTGAAGTGACTTGGGTCCCCAAACGTGACGTCGAGTTGTATTGTGCCTTCTGGACTGACTGCTTTGCCTGGGACGATACCGTGGAAGGTATTTGTGGACTTTGGTAGGTTTTCGACTGACCTGTTCATTTTGCGGAGTGTGTCTGCAAAGATGATGTTGATGCCGCTGCCTCATCCATGAAGACCTTGGTCATGGCGTACCTCCAATTTGCGCGTCGAGTACCAGAGCTGCGTGCCCTGGTCGAACTACAGCTGGGGGGTGGTCCTCCCGGCTGAAGTTTATGGCAGTTTCGGATCCCTTCAAAAATTCAGGAACAGCAGGAGGTGCCATGGCAGCCATGTTCACCTGTCGAGTGCGTAGTTTTTGCTGCCTATTGGAGGGGCGACCCTTCTGTATCATGTACATCTGCCCTGAGGCTGAGGGTACCGATCCTCCTCTACCCGAGGACAGGGTGTATGGCGCCCGCGACATGTCCGCCTGCGGCAGGCTGTGGTGGTGGTGGAGGTGCCATCAGGGCAGGTACGGTGTTCGGCTGAGGTGCAGTTGCGGCGGGTGCCTTTCTGAGATTCATGTATTCAGATGCCAATTCTTCGAATTCTCTACAGTTCTTCAACGAGTGATTGGAAAGCAACTTTCCGTCCTCCCCTTTGTACAGGTGGAATCTGCAATAGTCATCCATCTTGTCATCGAATGAGCGCTTGTTTTGTGCATCAGAACGTGGCTTTCGCCACTCTTGCTTCTTGTAGTTGTTACTTCGTTGCTCGCGGTCTCGACTGTCCCGGCGATCGTCTGGCCTCCGGTCGCTTCTGTCTTGGTCATCACAGGGTTGAGTGAACCCAGCCGCCATGAACTCGGATTTGTCGTCGTCGTGGTGACGTTTGGAACGCTTGCGCCTCCGATCGTCTCTGTATGTGTCCCTGCGGCTTCGACTGCCGATGTCATGGTTGTCGCGTGGTGAGGAGGCGCGGGTTGCTCGCACCGAGTCTTCTCCATCTGCCCACTCAGTCGCGATTTTGATGAGGTTAGCCAGGAGGTTGGCTTTTCTCGACCAAGAGCTTCTTTGAAATCTCGCCTGGCGAGACCCATGATGAAAACGTCCATGGCCCTATCTTCCGATATTGCGCCGACTGAGTTGCGTATGGTGGTCCATCGCCGTATGTATGATCTCAAAGTTTCGTCTGATTGCTGAGTGCAGGCTCTCAGTTCTTCGAATGTTTTCGGTCGCTCGCACAGAGATTCGAAGTTTTTGATGAAGTCTCTGCGGAAGTGATCCCACGAGTCGTATGTTGATGGAGGTAGCGCCTTGAGCCAGTCGCGAGCTGTACCTTCGAGCATGAGTCGTATGTATTGCATCGCCGTAGTGTTCGTGCCTCGTTGGCATGAGACGGCGAGTCTGTAATCTTCTAGCCATCCTGAAGGTTCATGTCGACCTGTGTACTTGGGTTGCTCAGATGTTATCTTGACCCTTTGGGCATCCTTGTCTCGCGGACGCGGCGAGTGAAACACAGAGCTCCGCATGGCTCGGGCTCCCGGTCGGAATATGAGTCGCTACTTGAAGACCTTCGAGATCTGCTTCTGCTGGACCTGTGTCGGCGTGTGCCTTTCCTTGCTTCCTCCGAGTGGCGACTGCGACCGCTACGATCGTGTGCTGCTTGTCGCGAGCTGACTATGTTGCGATCTCGACTCCCTCCTAGAGTTTTTGCATCCGGTCGTATGGCCTGCACCGCTAGGGCTAGTGATTTGAGCTGTTGGCGATGCAAGGTTGCGTTGGGATCGTCTGCCGGAGGCTGTGTTGCTTTGAGGTAAGCACCCACAGAGAAAAGAGCACCCGCAACTGTTTTGGGTACCGGGATCCCTTCGTCGTCATGTGTCATGAATGACAAGCCTAGGTTGTGAGTAATTGCCGCTCTCTCATCCTCCGGGAGGCGCGCCAGCCTCGATCCGCCTCTTGGGCTCGCCCGTCCTGTGGAGCTAAGTGATAGCTGTCTTCTTCGTACGCTCGAGATGCTGGCTTGCCTTTTGCGCTCATCGAGTGCTGCTTTGATATTTTGCAGTCGAAGTGATTCCTGCCAGTTGAAGTACTGGAAGGTCAACATCTCTTCCGGAGTTGCGTCTGCTGGCATCATTGTACACTCTTTAATTACTTTGTCTGCTTTTGCTGCCATCTCAGCAGTAATTGTCAGAGTTGTGACCCCATCCGGCATAGTTACCGTGCATGGGAATTCTGTAGGCCTGCGGGAGGCTGCGGCTTCAGATGATTCTCCGTTAATGACAACGTAAACCTGGTGGGGGATGACCCGCGGGTACGTGTGTGTGCTGCCAAGTCTGTTATGGACTCGACGTCTTCATCAAGGCTCATATCGGAATCGATATGCCCGTCGAGTGATCCGTCTGGACGGATCTCGTTGTCGATGCGTTCAGCGTCTATGCTCATCTCAGCTTCAGCGAAACCGTTGTAGACCTCGGAGTCGACTTTGTTGGTGCAGATCTCAGAGTCGACGTTGCTGTCGTTATGAAGTTCAAAGTCGTCGAGGGAGATCCTGCAGTCTAAGGTGTCATCGAGTGGAAGATCTAGCTCGAGATCGTTTTTGCGGTACGCTGATTCAGCTTCCTCACCTTGGAGTTCTTTTGTGAAGAACTCGTTGATCTCTCGAGTCGACATGGTTGTTGCAGATGAGCAGGCTTCAAGAATCGATGATGGGACGGATGCAGTCGATGGAGCCGCGGGTGCGGCATTCGCGATTTGTTGCATATCTGTCAAGTCCTGCGTACCAAACTTGTTTACGAAAAAATTGAATGCTCCAACAGTTAAATCCAAACCTGACTCGAGACCAGCAAACGTCTCTCGGTCTTCTGGCGAGTGTGGAGCAAATGCGCCTTTTGTTGGTGAAGTTGGTGGGCTGCCAATTTTCGAGTGCGTTGGCGAGTTGCCGTATGTTGACTGAGTCGTCGAGTTGTGGTTTGTCGATGCAGTCGGCAAGTTGCCATTCGTAGATGCGATTGACGAGTCACCGTTTTCCAAAGGGACCGGCGAAACCGCGAGTCCAGCACTATTCCTTCCCACGGACGGCGCCAATTGACGAGGGGTTAACTCATCAAATCCCATGGTTAAGGACCTAGGGTTGAGATTATAGGGGAGAGAACGTGGTAGAGCTGCTAGTTTCGTCAGCTGACAAGCAAAAGCTAGGATTTACCCAGGTTCAGGCCTCCGGAGAGTAACACCCTACTTCCTGCTTGTCTGGTATTGATCTGAGAGTATATGCGAGCTACAATGGAGTCCCGGCGAGATGTCGATCTCGCTAGGGTTTTGGTGGTTCAAGTGTTGCATGTGCTGGGCTAATCTTGGAGGATACTCCATCTTCTTGGGCCTTCTGTTATGGGCTTCATGTAGGCTCTTGATAGCTGGGCCTTAGTCGATACGTGCACCAGGTACCCTCATGGTAGGGTACCCGAGAGGTATATCCACGTCAGGAATAGTCTTCAACTCTTGATCTTTCCATCGTTTTTATTCTTCTCTTAATTGGAGTATCTGCATCCTGGTCTAGTATGGCGTCCAGAAACTGCTCTTTCTTTCATTGATCCGAAATGGAGTCACTTAGCAGTTCTTCAAACATGTTTTTATCAAGTTTGTTGTTCGTTCTGCAATGTAGTATCAGTACATTCAGTTTATATGTTTGCTTGTTTTTGCTGCTAAGGAGTTCCATGCTATTGTTTTCATACTGGAATCTTACAGGAAAGAAAACCCTGCAATGGTTGATATTATCGCCAAGCGTTCTTCTGGAGAAGAGAATGACAAAATTAAGTATGGCGCATCATGTATGAGAGGAAATCGCGAGACAATGCAAGATGTTGTGAGTAGTATTGCACTACTTTATAGTTTATAATATTATTATGGGGATCGATGATAGTTATTTTCTACGGATGTGTATGATCGATTGCAGTAAGCTCATTCAGCACTCTGTGAAATACTAAATTTGAACCATGCACTTCTTATTTTCAGCACACAGCTATCCTAGATCTAGGTGGTTCGGATTCTACTTCATTCTTTGGTGTTTTTGATGGCCATGGAGGTTTGATCTTTGTCTGATACTTCTCCAACATATTCCAATCACTTCAGCTCTTAGCATGACTGACCATTTCATGCATTTATTAAAGGATTATAGTCTCAGAAAGTCCATACTTATCGAAATGCACATACCATGTCTAAATCTGTATATTACATTATATCTGTGCATGCATTTTACATTTACTACTTCTCATGATTTTCATCTGTTAGCATTCTATAAATCATGATGAAGCAATTGTGCAGTACTGGTACAGTTCAACATACATGACCAAGTTACACAATCAGATCTGTGCTAAGATACCATAGGGCGAAAATGGATTATGCTAAAGTATAGATTGCGAGAGGCCAAACATTTATGCTAATGTGTTTGTGTATGCTACCAATACATTCAGTACATATAGTGTATGCTTTGTTTCCAGTGAGACACATGTATTGATCTTCACCTAGTGTTGGTCTTCACATTGTTTTGATATATGAGCTTGTACAGACATATGATTGCTTCAGCCTTCGTTTTCTGTTATATAAGATGGTCATGCAGAGTTATAAATTTTGTGCTTCAGGAGATAAAGTAGCATTGTATTGTTCGAAGCAACTTCCCATGGAACTTATCGAAGACCCAGACTATGAGAACAATCTGCCTACCGCAGTATGCAATGTGTATTCCAGGTTATTTTCTAATAGATGACTAAACCATGTACACTTTGTTTTAGCTATATAAGTGTGGAAAGTCACATATGAACATGTGTGAACGTGCACACATTATCGGCAGAGGGATGAAGTTTTCAAAACTTATGAATTTTGCCATATAATGTGAACCCTATATATTTATTTAAACAATATGACCCAACTGTGGACCACACAACAAAACAAGCATCAAGTGCCACTACTTATCATGTGCGCCCGGACACATGTTCACATAATCTGCACTCAGATGTGTGCACTTCTTCAATAATGAAAGGTGGGTCAGTGTTATAGTGTTGGAGATAGGGCCAATGCTATGCTCATTCTTTCCAAAGTTGCAATTGCTACATAAGTTTACTTGCTGCATGTGTAGATATGGAATGTGTAGTCTCTAATGCTTATTTGTTGCATAATTGATGAGAACTTGAAAAACCCAGATGAGTGGATGGAGTCTCATTCTCCTCGTAAGGGAAATTTGCTAACGCGTCTCGGGGCTTGTCTTTGTAGCTCGTTCAGGAAGGTGATATATCCACTCCTGAATGTTCTTTAAGCATTTATCTGCCGAAGAAGTTAATAATTTTTTGATGCTGCATATTATTATGTGTAAAAAGGAATGGGAAGAGATCGATGGGTGTGATAGGAGGATCTATTGTACTTTTCCGAGATTGACTTTGAAGTTGGCACTGATATGTTTAACTCATAATCCCAATTTGTGTTCCATTAAGTGCCTGGTTTTATGAATTGGAAGCCAAATGCTCCTTATGTTCTCATTGCACCTTAGTTGTTATCATACTGCCAAAATTGAGGTACTATATGACCAATAACTCTTTTCCCATGTTTTAATCGATCATTTGGTAACTACATTTGTTTGCATCTTTTGTCGAAGGGCACATTGAAAATGTTCTTCCATGGTGGCATTAGTTGATTGTTTCTTGATATCCTATTTTTTCCATATGATTTTGGATTTTCTGCCATATTGTTTCTTTACATTTGTTTCCAACTTCTTCTTTTCTTTGCAGGAGAAACCTTATATTGGGCCCCAAGGGGAAGGAACCACAGCATGCGTGGCTCTCATTAGAGGCAACCAGATAACTGTTGGAAATGCTGGTGATTCCCGTTGTGTACTCTCAAGGGGTGGTCAGGTACAGTGAGTGTTTTTTGTCAAACTTCTGGGTGGGGCATCCTGTTTTGTCATAATGACTGTGTTCAAGTGGTGCCTGACAATTCTTATATCCACATTATCGAAAGGCAATTGATCTATCCACCGATCACAAGCCAGACCACCCAGATGAAAGAAAGAGAATTGAAGCTGCAGGAGGACAAGTAGTCTTTCCGCAGATCGATATGCGGCCGGATGGACGAAGTGTCACGGGCGTACCTCGCCTCGATGGAAAAATAGCCATATCCAGAGCACTTGGTATGTACTAGTATTTATCTGATTTCCTTTTTGTTTGTTGGATGCTACCTATTCAATGTTTGATGGGCATTTTGACTACTTACATTTCAGGTGATTTTGAATACAAGAAGAACCCAGAATTGGATCGTGAACAACAAAAGATGATATGTAATCCTGACATTCGCACTGTGAGTTTGTGACTATGTTGCGTGAGGCCGGTGTAAGTTTGTTTCTGGTGGGTGTGGTCTGATGAAAATGGCCATTTATTTTTGCAGGAGAACATAACTGATGATACTGATTTTCTTCTGATAGCAAGCGACGGTATCTGGTAAGTCTTGAGCTAAACTAACACAAGAGGCTGTTTATTTATGACTTGCTTCTAAGTGCAATACTTCATCCAGAATTAAGCTACTCGAATTACTATTATCTTTCATGCTTATTTCCTCTTAGGCACTAGAGTAGTATTTCTCGAACCGGAGGAGTATTATTTTCTTTCCTGAGTTTAAGTTAGTGGAAAGAGCAACCTTTGCTAATTCCTGGGTTAACTATTGCTTTGCAGTGTTTAGATAATTATTAAATTTGATGGTTCCATATTAGGTTTATTTGTTATTTGGAAATGTCTGCTTGGTATGTTTGATTACTCTAGTTAACAACCTTAGTGCTTCATGAGACATTTATGACAATAGGAATTGTGCTAAATTTTCTGTTCACGTGGAAGAATATTCTAGCTACTAAGAGAGTAAAGCAAAACTTACTAGTCACCACAGCCGATAGATTCAGACACTAGTACCCACAGAGAGATCTTTGTTCACTGTTTCATACTTTTATAATTTCGTTTATATTTTACCTTGGCCAGATTAAACACCTCTTGTTTTTCGTCTTCTCCAGGGATAAGAAGTCAAGTAAACAGGTGGTTGATTATGTACGCCGCAGATTGGTGAGTCTTATTTCCTCAGTTATTTCTGCTTGTCATGCTAGCAATAGTATATCTAAAAAGCACATGGTTTTTGCATTTGCTGATAGTAGAACTGTTGTTCTGTTGCCTTGACATATGGTGTGATCAAACGCAGGGGGATAGAGATCTGAGTGTCATCTGTGAGGGACTTCTTGATTGGTGCATACCGTCGGATGACAATTCGACCGTCATACTGGTTCAGTTCAAGAACGACGCCCCGATGAGTTCTTCACTCTCCTGCCCCCGGTCCCAGGTCAACGACCCCACCGCCCCAGGCAGTTCTTCACCCTCCTGCCGCCCGCCCCAGGCCAACAGCCCCACTGCCATTGACAGCACCAGTAGTGAATCCAAGGCTGACACCGAAACTGAAATCAAGGACGTGGAGGAATGATAGCTGCACACACACAGTTTTGAATTTTGACCAGGAAGAGAAAGGTGATCCTGAGCTGGAAGGTTTTATGGTGCTATTTTTGCTCTCTGTCGGAGACACAATCTGTGTGTTGCCAATCTACTGTGTAGGATGATATGATACCACTCAGACTAGCTGAACAATTGCTCTTGCTTTGGTAGTGCTTCCTGGGTACGTTGCATCCTAGTTAATTTTGCTTAAAGTCACTTGGATACACGCGCACACTCTGTTTTCTTGTGCTTCTGATCTCGGATGTTGAGGATGCTTAATGGGGTAGTGTTTCTTTGGATGCTTACTGCATTTTTCGTTTTCGGGGATGCTTACTGCCTTCATGATTGATTCTACTATTCTATGCAATGCAGTATATGATGCTCTGTTGATTTCATGTCTGTATTTTGGATGTAGACATTAGATAGTGTAATCATGAAAAACATAAAGGCCAGTATTTTTTAATGGACCTTGACCTGGCTCTCAGGTAGCTTTAGGTGCAGTCAAACAAGGCCTGCGTCGCAAGTTGTTTGGCCATGGAAGGAATTCAGAGACAAGCAAACGATTCCACACGTTTCTGTTTTATTTACACTTGGTAGCTATTACATGAGTTTTAAACTAGTAGCCTTGCAAGCGAAGGCAGAGAAAAAAAGGGTCGTGTGCGGGAGTGACTAGCTAAGCTACCCAGATGATTCGATTGTCCGGATGTATCTCAGCGTCTCAGGATATTTGCCAACTGACTCACGAAAATAAACTGCCATTGCCTAAATATTTGGGTCTCACGATTTGGCAACTCAAATCCTGCTTGCCTCTTTCAAGTTTCATGATCCACTTGGTCAAAAGAGAAACATTGCAAGCTCGATTTTCAACAAATCTAACCCACCAAATTCTGTAGGACCACACATGTCACTCGTGTCAACCTTCATGCGCTGACCACTATTCTGAAAGACCGATCTGATAGAAAGGGTCAGACAATCCACTTATACACTCAACACCCCTCCTCACATGTGACGGGAAGAGAGAGGCCAACATGTGTAAACTCAGAGGTAGGCGCATGAAGAGAAAGATGCCTTGTACGTGGACGGAGGGGGCATCAGCAATTTTTAGGAAAATTGCGCCACACAGGACTCGAACTCGAGACCTTGGCTCTGATACCATGTCAAGCTTCATGCGCTGACCACTATTCTAAAAGACCGATCTGATGGAAAGGATCAGACAATCCACTTATACACTCAACAACTCGAACAGACCATATAATATTTGCTATTACCTTAGATCCTTCCCGGTAGAAATTTGCCCGTTGCATATCCATCTTATAGTGATTACCTTTCACCTTTGTTCAGCAAAAAAAAAAAACCATGACATAGGTCGGGATGTTACTCAAACAAGAGTCAATAGAATTTTTCTGCCACCCATTGACACCCAAGATTTTTCTGAACCTTGTTGGGGAGGACCTCAAAGTCATAGGCTAGTAATTTACGCAAAGACATGAGAACTCCCGGGTATTTCATGGGAAATGAGCCAAGAGCACAACTAAAAAGGTTTGCAACTCAAACTTGTTCCTCTGAATCGACCCCAATGACGAAAATTTCACTCTTTTCAAAGTTTATTTTGAAACCCGACATCGCCTCATAACAGCGAAGAAGAGACTTCATAGTCATGATGGGCTGGTCCTTGAGCTCCAGAAAGAGAAGTGCACCATCAGCATACTACAAATGCGTGACACCTCCACCAACCAAGTGAGGAACCAGCCTTTGGAGGTGACCATTAAGTTTTACAGACAAGATCATGGCCCCCAAAGCATCCCTACGATGTTGAACAAAAGGGATGAGAGAGGGTCCCCCGGCATAGCCCTCTAAAAGTTCTATTATATTATCTGTCTTCCTATTGAAGTTGATGCCAACTTTCCCTGTTTGGACTCCATGATAATCTAAGCGATCCACTTCTCACCAAAACCTTTCTTCACACGAACACGACGCAAAAAAGCCCACTACACCTTGTCACATGCCTTCTCGGAACCAAGTATCGGGATAATGCCCGCCCGGGATAAAAGTTGTTTGTGCTGAAGGAATTACTTTAGCGGCCACCACCAATCTTGAAGATTACAATGAGCAGACAAATCAGATGATGTATTTAATGACATTCGAATATTTGATCTTTGGAGTCAGAATAATCACACCATATTTTATCCTACCAAGATCCAAACGACCAACATGCAAATCATTATTTGATCAGATGTTTGACCTTAGGCCAAAATTCTTTATAAAAATTGAAGTGAGAAACCGCCAAACCCCGGCGATGTGTTAGTATTCATAGATTTAACCTCTCTCTCTCAAGCTCCTCCATGGAGAATAACTTACTTAACTCCTTACGTTTCTCATCTCAAATCCTCCCTTCAGGAGGCCCACATTTTAGGATGAATACCCATTCGGTGACACCAGTTTTTTACCAAACAATATTGAAAGGATCGTATGACACCTAGAGGGTGGGGGGTGAATAGGTGCTAATTCAATTTTAGTACCTTTTCAAATTAGGCTTGACACAAAAGGTAAATTCTCTAGATATGCAACTACGGTGAATTTATCTATATGACAAACTAGCAACTAAACAAGATACACGAAGTAAAAACGGTAAACAAGGATAGAGGTAACCGAAAGTGAAAGCACGCGGAGACACAGATGTATTCCCGAGTTCCTCCTTTTTAGGGGAGTACGTCTCGTTGGAGAGGTGTGAGCTACCACAAAGGTCAACTCAACAGCCACAAAGGTTTCACCTTCTTCTCTGATGAACCGCACCACAAAGGTTTGGTTCACCTTCCACTATCGGAAACCTTCAAGGCGGATTACAGAGCCTTTACAACAACGATCCGGGGCACAGCCCACAATTGGATTGGGGGCTCCCGAATAGCTATAATCTGTCACAAAGACAATCAAGTAAGTACAACAATGAGCTAGGTTTTCCCAAAGAAATCCTAGCAAAGGGGCCCTCAAGTGAATGAGGGGGAAATGTAAATCGGCTTGGTGAAGATGTAGATCCGGGCCTTCTTCTTCAATCCTACAAAGATCAACGAGTTTGGGTGGAGGGATTGGGAGATCTAGTGATTCTTGAGCTTGCAATAATGGTGTTCTTCAATGTTGGGCGAGCTACCCGTCCCAAGGTAGGTGGAGGAGTATTTATAGCTCCTCCTAAAACGTGACCGTTGAAGGGGTACAGGGAGGCCGGCCTCACGCGCTGCTTCAGAGGCTTCAGAGGAGCCGGCCTGGGGGCCGGCCACCCATCCGAGCCAGCCGGCATGGAGCCCGGCCTGGCCGGCCTGGGAGCCGGTCACCCAGCCGAGCTAGCCGGCCTAGAGCCCGGCCTGGGGGCTGGCTTCTCAGGGCTTCACTAAAACAGCGATCTCAGACGATTTATTTCTTCTTTTTGTATAGAGAGATAAATGCTTTAACATTTTAACACAAAACCTGAGATTTCCTGTAAGCACTTAGAGAAGGGTTAAACACTCCAAGTGTTGTGATCAAACACCAAAACAAGATTAGCGGACTATGTCCTTTCAATCTCCCCTTTTTGATGTTTGATGACAACATATGGATTTGCAAAAAGATATCTAATTTAAGCATAGACAATGTTTTAATTGAAGCTCCCCCTTGCTTTTATAAGCCAACCATAAGACTAGTGCTAGCAAGCTAAAAGGATAGACAAGATACAATAGGTAAGCACTAGCAAGAGATAAACAACAACTTGGCATAAACAAGTAATAGTAAGGCATGTAATCACAAAAGTTCTATGTGAGTAAAGGATAGAAAATTTTAGCTCACCATAGACTTCTCCATATGGATAGATAACCGAGAATAATAGATCAATATAGACTTCTCCATATGGAAAGATAACCGAGAGTAACATAGCCTTACAATAAACGATGATAACATGGTTCCTTGATACAATAATCCGAAGATAACATAGTTCCATGATACAATAACTTAGGTAGCCAAGTTCCACGAGCATAAACCAAATAGAGTTCAACTAAAACGATTGCAATGCAAATAAAAACACAAATGGATGCAATGCATGAATGCAAATCCTCGGATATCTCTCTCCCCCTTTGGCATCAAGACACCAAAAAGGAGAAAGTGACGTGAAAGCCCATGAGATCACTCGACATCGTCACCATCAACATCCGCATTGGTGCCACCAAAAGCTTGACCGGAGCTTGATGCACCATGGGTGCCCGGCCAATAGGGAGCAAGAGAGAAAGCATCATCGCCGAACCAATAGGTGTAGTTGGAATTGTAAGTATTCTCTGAGACCTCGGCCGAGCTGGAGCAAGATGGCAAGGGAAAATAAAGTTTCTTCATAATCTCTCTTTGATTGCGGTTATAAGACTTTTGCTTGTGATATGCCTTGAAGTCCTTGGCTTGCTTGTCTGCAAAGAAGCAACTCATTTTCTTGAATACATCCATTATGCCATGCTTCTTCTTGGAGGCCTCATCATGAGCTTCAGGAGCTTTTGTTCTAGCACGCTTCTCTTGAGTAGGGATGACCACATCCGGGGGACGAGATGGCAAAGGATGAAGTGAATGCACAATCAATGTTATGGCATAGGCATTGAGCGAGACCTTAGCCAACTTGATGTCAAAGAGCTTCTGAAGGTATGAACCATAAATTGGAACCTTGGTCTCAAGAACCACAGAGCACATCTCTTGCCACAATCAAGAACATCTATTTTCTTCTTCCTCTCCTTGGTGGTAACAATGTGGTGAAGAAGATTGACCATGTACTATCGAGCCTCACCCTTCTCCCCAAACTTGACAACAATAGTGTTCCAGAGGATGAAATAAGTGGCTTTCCAATAAGGAGTCATATAAGTGCTCTTGGGGATCTTTCCAATAGTGCCCGACTCGGGGGGATAGCAAACATGATGATTTCTTCACACATCCAATGGAGAAAAACACAGATACCCAAATAAGCAACATTGGATGTGATTCGAAAGAGGGTAAAAACAACAAACATGCAATAAAATCTCAAATAAGAACCAACTCTTCATAAAGAAGAGGGCGGTGGCCTAGGCCACCATGTATGAGTTTGTGGAGTGACACCGCGAAGATGTATCTTGGGTTCACGGCCACAACTCGTCATTTAAGCTCACAATTCAACAAATGAACATAGAAAAACAAAATGAGTTATTACTATCGGCATAATGGGGGGAGGGATAGTCCAATGGATTAGGACCGCACTCCCCCTATGTCCATGCCTACACCTAAACCAAATACATAGTCAAAATATAGGTGTGTATGCAAGATAATCAAGTCAATCTCCTTGAATCCACGATATTTAGCTCATGTCTCAAATAAGTGAATCTTGCTTCATCAAGTTACTTTGTGAAAATATCGGCAAGTTGATCTTTGGTTGGAATATAGCCAAGCTCAATATCACCACGGGCAATATGATCCCGAATAAAATGATGACGAATCTCAATATGCTTCGTTCTTGAGTGTTGCACCGGGTTGTGGCCAATCTTGATTGCACTTTCATTGTCACACAAAAGAGCCACTTTGTCACAATTGACACCGTATTCCTTTAAAGTTTGCCTCATCCATAACAATTGAGTGTAAGCACTAGCGGCCGCCACATACTCGGCTTCGGCGGAGGATAGAGATATGCAATTTTGCTTCTTAGAAGACCAACTCACCAAGGACCTACCAAGAAATTGGCATGCCCCAGAAGTTGATTTCCTATCATCCTTGCAACCGGCCCAATCCGAATCCGTGTATCCGGCAAGAGAGAAATTAGTGCCCTTTGGGTACCACAAACCAAATCTTGGGGTATAAACCAAATATCGAAGGATTCTATTGACCGCCTTCAAGTGGCTTTCTTTTGGAGCCGCTTGATACCTTGCACACACCCCTACACTCAACACAATATTGGGTCTAGATGCACAAAGATAAAGCAAAGAACCAATCATAGAGCGATAAAGTTTTTTATCAACATCAATACCGTCGGGGTTAAGTTCAAGATGACATTTGGTGTCCATGGGAAACCGCTTCTCCTTAGCATTTTGCATATTGAACCTCTTGAGCATGTCTTGGGTATATTTGGTTTGAGAGAAGAAAGTCCCTTCATTCAATTGCTTGATCTCAAAACCGAGAAAGAACTTCAATTCGCCCATCATAGACATCTCGAACCTATCGGTCATAAGCTTTGAAAATTCATCATTGAAAGCTTTGTTAGATGAGCCAAATATAATATCATCAACATAAAGTTGGCATATGAAAAGCTCCCCTTTAACCCTCTTGGTAAAGAGAGGGTGGGATCGATTTGCCCCACTTCAAATCCACGGTCTAGCAATAGCTCTCTAAGGTGCTCATACCAAGCACGAGGTGCTTGTTTGAGACCATAGAGCGCCTTATCAAGCTTGTAAACATGGTTAGGGAATTTGGGATTCTCGAAACCCGGTGGTTGCTTAACATATACCAACTCCTTTAAAGGACCATTAAGAAAAGCACTTTTCACATCCATTTGTTGCAACTTGAAATTATGATGTGATGCATATGCAAGAAGGATACGGATGGACTCAAGGCGAGCCACGGGTGCAAAAGTCTCTCCAAAATCAATGCCTTCAACTTGAGAGTACCCTTGAGCAACCAATCTTGCCTTGTTCCTTACAAACATTCCATGTTCATCTTGTTTGTTCTTGAATATCCACTTAGTGCCTATAACATTGCGGCAATCCTTTGGCTTCTCAACTAGATTCCACACTTTGTTGCGCTTGAAGTTATTTAGTTCATCATGCATAGATTCCAACCAATCCGGATCTTCAAGTGCTTCAAACACTTTCTTTGGTTCCAACATGGATATGTGTGCTTGATGTTCACTAAAGCTTGCCAATTGTCTCCTTGTGGTAACACCCTTACTTAGGTCACCAATGATTTCTTCTAGCTTGTGACTTTTTATTTCAAAGTCTCTTGCAATCCTTGCTTGACGACGGGCTTCGATATCTCTATTGCATCTTGGAGGTATCTCTTGATCATCTTGATCATTTGAGTCCCCGTCTTGACCGGAATGTTGATCTTGATCATCATTATGCACATCTTCAGCAATAGAAGGAGAGGGTTGATCTTGGCCTTGACCTTGGCTAGCATCGATAATTGGAGAACTCGGTTCTTGCATAGCAACTTGGTCAACTTGAGGAGGGTCTTGAACTTGTTCTTGGGTCGGTGCATCATTTGCTTCCATAGTGGGTGCCGGTTCAACTTGTGATGGTGATGAAGTTTCCACATGAGTGGAGTTTGGACTTGCTTGAGGAGGGTCATAATGGATCTCAACGGGGCGATGGAAACCAATACCCATTCTTCTTATTGCATCTTGAGGCTCCTCATTATCTACATCACAAACATGAAATTGCGCCACTTGGGAGCCGTCATTCTCATCGAACCTCACATCACAAGATTCTATGACTTTCCCGGCGGTTTTGTCATAGACTCTATAGGTGTGAGATTTGGCACCGTACCCAACAAAAACACCCTCTAAAGGTTTAGATTCAAATTTAGACAAACGAATACCTTTGATCTTATAGAAATACTTACAACCAAATACTCGGTAGTAGGAGACATTGGGCTTGTTGCCGGTGAGCATCTCATAAGATGTAAACTTCTTGCCTTTGCGAAAGAATAACCGGTTTGATGAATAACAAGCCGTGGAGATGGCCTCGGCCCACAAGAAGAGTGGAGATTTAAACTCCGCCAACATAGACCTTGCCATATCCATGAGGGTCCGGTTCTTCCTTTCGGCTACACCATTTTGTTGAGGGGTATATGCAGCGGAATATTGATGACGAATTCCCTCTTCACTAAGAAACTCATTTAGGGTGTAGTTCTTGAACTCGGAGCCATTGTCACTCCTAATGGCCAATATGGGGACATTGTGTTGGCGTTAAACTTCATTGGAGAAGTCGATGACGGCTTGTTGAGTCTCATCCTTCGTCTTGAAGAAATAAACCAAGTAAATGTTGAATAGTCATCAACAATCACCAAGCAATACTTCTTCCCACCAAGGCTCGGTTGAGGGACGGCACCAAAGAGATCAACATGAAGAAGTTTCAAAATCCTCTTTGATGAAATGATGGTCTTGCTTGGATGGGGAGAATCATGCATCTTTCCTTCAACACAAGCCCTACAAAGACGATCTCTAGAAAAAAACATTGTCTTTTAGTCCAAGAATGTGGCCACCCTTGTGAAGACTTTGCAAAGTTCTCATGTTGACATGGGACAAGTGGCGATGCCACAACCACCCCACGTCGGCCTTTCCGAATAGGCATATTGCTTGAGTGTTGGTTGACCCCGAAAACTCCACCACAAACAACTCATTTTCAACATACCCAACGAACATGACCTTTAGAGTCTTGCTCCTCAAGAGTATCACCATATCAATAGTAAAATGGACATCAAAGTTCATCTTATTAAGTGCACGAACAGACATAAGATTGTAACCGAGGGACTCGACAAGCATGACATTTACAAGGGTGATATCCTTTGCAACTACCACATTGCCGAGGCCCTTTACTTCCGCTTTTGATTTTTCACCATAGGAGACGGATGCTTGATTTATATTTGGTCCCAACTCCATCATAATCTCCTTGCTTCCGGTCATATGACTAGTGCATCCACTATCAACCACCCATTTAGACCCACCGGAAGCATAGTCCTACAAGAAATCATTCCTTGGTTTTAGGTACCCATCTTGCAATGGGTCCTCTTTGGTTAGCAACAAGAGTCTTTGGGACCCAAATAGCATGAGCAACATAACCATCATAAGGTCCAACATATTTTGCATAAACATCAACATAATAATCAACATAGAATGTAGTGAGGGTTAGCATCTCCCGCAAAGTCACTACGAGTGGTCTTGCCCCTAGTGGCATTCCCACTCACAATGAGAGTCTTGGTTTGTGCGGGCTTGACCTTGTTGTTGCTTCTTCTTCTTCTTTGCCTTGGCTACATAACCAAGACCCTCCTTCCCTTTGTGTTGCTTTTGCTCAACAACATGAGCAACAACCTTTTTTTACCTTTGGGAATTGAGGTCTTGGCACTAGTGGCCTTGGCAAGCTCAACCTTCAACCTAACATTTTCCTCAATAACATTTGCATGATCACATGAATGATTAGAAGTGCTAGGTGAGTTAGATTTAGAAAGTTGAGTTTGAAATTGCTCATGAGACTTGACTAGAAGAGAGTGAGTACTTTCCAAGGCCTTGTGAGCCTTGTCATGTTTCTCCATATCCTCAAGAAGTCTAGCATTAGCAACAACAAATTCGGCTTTCTCCTTTTTAATCACTTCATATTTAGCAAAGACATGGTCTCTATCCTTAATGATTTTAGCAATTATTTCATCATTTTTATCATCAAGGGACTCAAGTCTTTCCTCGAGAGTAGTTCTATATTCACTTTCTTCTTCAAGAGAAGCATTCAAGGATGTTATGGTAAGAGAGTCCTCTCACTCAATTTTGCCCTTGACCTCGAGAAGGTCTTCGGCGGCACCAAGTTGGCTCATGAGAGCCTCAACATGCTTCTTAGCTTCACCTTGCAAGTTAGCCACAAATGTATCGAAGGCAACAAGTTCTTTCTTAATCACAAGACTAGAGTTATCATCCATTTCATGCATAGTCTTGGGAGTAGAAGATGATACCTTGATGACATGGGCCATGAGGCAACGAGCGGTGTTGATGGAGAGATTCTCATTGGGGGATTCAAAGAGAGAAGGTGATGGAGTTGAGACTATGGCCATAGCGGCCACCTCACGAGTGTGTTCATCTTCTTCTTCGAAATCATCAGAAGGATACTCTTCTTGAGTCATTGATACGTCTCCAACGTATCCATAATTTCTGCTGTTCCATGCTTATATTATACCATTTGCTACATGTTTTATATACACTTCATATCACTTTTATGCATTTTCTGGGACTAACCTATTAACAAGATGCCACAGTGCCAGTTCCCTGTTTTCTGCTGTTTTTGGTTTCAGAAAGTTACTTCTGGAAATATTCTCGGAATTGCACGAAACAAAAGGCCAAGTCCCTATTTTTCCAGCACGTACACGGAGTCCGAAGGAGAGACGAAGGAGAGCCACGAGGTGGCCAAACCACAGGCGGCGCGGCAGTGGGCCCAGCCGCGCCACCTGGTGGTTTGGGCCCCTCGGGGGTCCGCCGACATCGCCCCTTCGCCTATTTATTCCCCGAGATGAAAACCCTAAAACACCGAGCCTTTCATCCAGAACATATTCGCTGCCGCCGTCGTCGTCAACCCTAACTCGGGGGGTTTCTGAAGCTCTTCCCGGCACCCTGCCGGAGAGGGGAATCATCACCGGAGGGCTCTACATCGCCATGCCCGCCTCCGGAGTGATGCGTGAGTAGTTCATCCTTGGACTATGGGTCCATAGCAGTAGCTAGATGGTTGTCTTCTCCACTTGTGCCATCATGTTTAGATCTTGTGAGCTGCCTATCATGATCAAGATCATCTTATTGTAATGCTACATGTTGTGTTTGCTGGGATCTGACTTATATTGATACCTATGTGGAGCTGAATATTATATTATCATGTCTATGTCATTTGTGATCTTGCATGCTCTCCGTTACTTGTTGAAGCCTTGGCCAAGTGAATACTTGTAACTCCAAGAGGGGGTATTTATGCATGATAGTTGGGTTCAACCTCTATTTAACCTGGGATAGTGACAGCAAGTTCTAAGGTTGTAGATGTGTTGTTGCCACTAGGGGTAAAACAGCAATGCTTTATTCAAGGATGAATGTATTGTTTACATTACGCACATTACTTAATGCAATTGTCTGTTGCTTGCAACTTAATACTGGAAGGGGTACGGATGTTAACCGGAAAGTGGACTATTTAGGCATAGATGCATGCTGGATAGCGGTCTATGTACTTTGTCGTAATGCCCAAATGAATCTCATAGTAGACACCACAGCTCACACATGCATGTTATATGCACTTATCAATTGTCAATTGCCCAGCTGTAATTTGTTTACCCAGCATGTTAGTTATCTTATTGGAGAGACACCACTAGTGAACTGTGGACCCCGGTCCATTCTTTTACATCTGAAATACAATCTACTGCAATCATTGTTCTCTACTGTTTTATGCAAACAAACATCATTTTCCATTCGATACGTTTAACCCTTTGTTTTCAGCAAGCCGGTGAGATTGACAACCTCACTGTTAAGTTGGGGCAAAGTAATTTGATTGTGTTGTGCAGGTTCCACGTTGGCACCGGAATCCCTGGTGTTGCGCCGCACTACACTCCTTCACCAACACCTTCGAAGCAAACCTCGTTTTCCTACTGGTTCGATTAAACCTTGGTTTCATACTGAGGGAAAACTTGCTGCTGCACTCATCATACCTTCCTCTTGGGGTTCCCAACTGACGTGTGACGTACAAGCATTGTTTCTGGCACTGTTGCCGGGGAATATTCCCTCGTCAACTTAGAGCCACCAACACGTTTTCTGGCGCCGTTGCCGGGGAAAACCGAATTGCTTCTGCAAGGGGAGTCTCTCACACCCAATCTCTTTACTTTGTTATTTGTCTTGCTTAGTTTATTTTTATTTAGTCTTGTTTGCTCTCTTTATCAAAAACACAAAAAAATTAGTTCCTTTTTATTTCGAATTACTATTATGACTAGTTGTTTTCAATGTCTTATCTCTATGAAACTGGGTCTCGTTATAAGAATTACCGCTTCTCTCCAAAAGGAAAACATCTATGGGAACAAATAAGAAGATTGAATGGTTTTGCTAAGAACTTGTGTTCTACATATGATGAATCCTACTGCTTTAATGAATCTCTTTGCTATAGAAGGCACAAACATCTCCCTTTCCAATGTGAGTATACTGATAATGAAACCTTGGCTGCCTATGCTAAAGGAAACTATGATTTTGGTAATCTTGAACAAATTGAAGAGTTTATTGTTTTTAAGGGTGCCCTTGAAATTAGTTCTTATCTTGAACATAAAACTGATGCCCCTTATAAATCTGAATGTATTGCCATACTTAAATATTGTTGTGATACCTACAAGGATAATAATTCTTACATTACTGAACATCTTGAGAGGATGTTTCCTCAAAAAGATGAAACTTGTGCCTTGCAGGAACCTGAGGAAGAGGAAATTGCTGAAACTGTGATCTCATTGGATGAAAAAGAGGAGGAGAGTGAAGAACAAAAGGAGGATCTACCTTCTAATGACAGTAACTCTTCAACTCTTACACTATTTAATTGCCCTCCATGCCTACCTAAGGAGGAAGAGTGTTATATTGTTGAATGCCATGATTCTTTTGAAATATCTCCTTTTGATAAATTTTACGTAACAAGCTCCTTGACTCAAGAAAACGAAATTTCAGAAATAAAACAATGGCTCCCTAATGCTATATATGATAATGCTCTTGATGATGGTCCTATATTGCCTAATGATATTTATTATACTACTATTGTCAAAAGTGGGTTTAATGACCCCACTGTTTTTGAACTTAATAAAAATTATGTGTTTGTAGATCATGAAAAGCATGCTTTATGTGATAGTTATATAGTTGAGTTTGTTCATGATGCTACTGAAAGTTATTATGAGAGAGGAAAATATGGTTGTAAAAGTTTTCAAGTCACTAAAACACCTCTCTTTATGTTGAAAGTTTTGAAGTTGTACTTGTTTCATCTTTCTATGCTAGTTGCTTTATGCTTCAATAATTTATTTTGTTACAAGGTTCCCTTGCATAGAAAGTGGGTTAGACTTAAATGCGTTTGATATTTGCCTCTTGATGCTCTCTTTTGTTTTTCAAGTTCTATTCCTATGAGAGCATCATTAAAATCTTTTAGCCTAGCTAAAGGCATTAAAGAAAGCGCTTTAGGGAGGCAACCCTTTATCTTTTATTTTTAGTTTTTCTCAAGGAGTTTTGTTACTTCTGTAGCAACTCCTTTGTATCTTTATTTTATCGCAATGTTGTGCCAAGTAAAGTTCTATATTGAAAGTTGATGCAAGATTTGGATTTCTGCGCAGTGACAGATTTTTAGCTGTCACGGATTTGAGCTTATCTCCCTGTAGAAAATTCAAAAAATTCTGAAAAAATCACGCATATTCCTGAGATATGTACGCAACTTTCATTATTTTAGGCCAGATCCATCTGAGCAACTTAAGTGCCTCGAAAAAATTCGTCATTCCAGACTGTTCTGTTTTTGACAGATTCTGCCTTTTGTTTTGCATTCGCTCTTTTACTGTGTTTGTGTGGATTTCTTTGCTCCACAAAGCATTGGTGGCTGTAGCTAATGTCCAGAAGCTTTGGGATTGATTGTATCATTACAGAATATGAGAATTTTTGATTATGCACTAACCCTCTAATGAGAACTGTCTTGAGTTTGGTGTGAAGGAAGTTTTCAAGGATCAAGCGAGAAGGGTGATATTATGTGATCAAGAAGAGTGAAAAGCCTAAGCTTGGGGATGCCCCCGTGGTTCATCCCAACCATATTCAGAGAGACTCAAGCGTCTAAGCTTGGGGATGCCCAAGGCATCCCCTTCTTCATCAACAAACTTATCAGGTCATCTCTAGTGAAACTATATTTTAATTCTTTCACATCTTATGCGCTTTACTTGGAGCGTCTGTGTGTTTTTATTTTTGTTTTTGTTTGAATAAATTCGGATCCTAGCAATCCTTGTGTGGGAGAGAGACACGCTCCGCTTTTTCATGTGAATACTCATGTTCTTCACTTATATTTGTTGAGTATTCTTAACTAGCTACTGCAGTGCTTTTAGCTCCTGTTTTTCATGCATCTCTTCGAGCTGTTAGCACTTGTTTATAAATACTCTCTTGCTGCATTATATTATCATTTGGAGAGTTTATGTTTAAATAAATTGATTGGTGTTTGTTTGGAAGAAAGAAAATGCTACATGTAGTAGTTGGTATTGGAAAAGACATATGCATTCTTGTAGATCATTGTCTTGTTTGATTTGATGCTTTGCAATTGTTTTGAGCTCTCAAGTAGATCATGTTTAAGCTCTTGCATCATGTAGTTAAAGCCTAGTAGTGGAGAACTACCGTAGAGCTTGTTGAGACTTGGGATGCATATTTGTTCTCTCTAAGGTCTAGATATTTTCTGGTAAAATGTTTGAGCAACAAGGAAGACAGTGTAGAGTCTTATAATACTTGCAATATGTTTTTATGTGATTCTTGCTGTACCGGTTTATACTTGTGTTTGCTTCAAACAACCTTGCTAGCCTAAACTCTGTACTGAGAGGGAATGCTTCTCGTGCATCCAAAACTTGAGCCAAAACCCATGCCATTTGTGTCCACCATACCTACCTACTATGTGGTATTTCCTGCCATTCCAAGTAAATATTTCATGTGCTACCTTTAAACTATTCAAAACTTTATTACTCCTTATTTGTGTCAATGTTTTATAGCTCATGAGGAAGTATGTGGTGTTTTATCTTTCAATCTTGTCATTTACTTCTGACAGACTTTCACCAATGGACTAGTGGCATATACATCCGCTTATCCAATAATTTGCAAAAAGAGCTGGCAACGGGGTGCCCAGCCCCAATTAATTACAACTTTCATTAATAATTCTCTTCACATGTTTTGCCCTGATTTATCAGTAAGCAACTTAATTTTGCAAATAGACACTCCTCCATGGTATGTGAATGTTGGAAGGCACCCGAGGATTCGGTTAGCCATGGCTTGTGTAAGCAAAAGGTTGGGAGGAGTGTCATCTATAAAGAAACTAAAATACATGTGTAAACAAAAGAGAAGAGGGATGATCTACCTTGCTGGTAGAGATAACGTCCTTCATGGGAGCCGCTCTTGAAAGTCTGGTTGACAAGGGGGTTAGAGTGCCCACTACCATTCGTTGACAACAACAAACACCTCTCAAATACTTATTTTGTGCTCTCTATATGCTTTCGAAAACTTAAAAAGCTCTAGCACATGATTTAATCCCTGCTTCCCTCTGCGAAGGGCCTATCTTTTACTTTATGTTGAGTCAGTTTACCTACTCCTTTCTATCTTAGAAGCAAACACTTGTGTCAACTTTGTGTGCATTGATTCTTACATATTTACTTATTGCACTTGTTATATTGCTTTATGTTGACAACTATCCATGAGATATACATGTTACAAGTTGAAAGCAAATGCTGAAACTTAATCATCCTTTGTGTTGCTTCAATGCCTTTTACTTTGAATCTATTGCTTTATGAGTTACCTCTTATGCAAAACTTTTTGATGCTTGTCTTGAAAGTACTATTCATGAAAAGTTTTTGCTTATATGATTCATTGTTTACTCTTTATCTATTTGTTAGCAAACTATAGATCATTGCTTTGAGTCACTTCATTCATGACATGAGCCTTGCAATATATTGATCAAGATTGTGTGAAAGCATGTCTCCTCAGAAATTATTTGTTGTTATCGTTTTACCTACTCGAGGACGAGTAGAACTAAGCTTGGGGATGCTTGATACGTCTCCAACGTATCCATAATTTCTGCTGTTCCATGCTTATATTATACCATTTGCTACATGTTTTATATACACTTCGTATCACTTTTATGCATTTTCTGGGACTAACCTATTAACAAGATGCCACAGTGCCAGTTCCCTGTTTTCTGCTGTTTTTGGTTTCAGAAAGTTACTTCTGGAAATATTCTCGGAATTGCACGAAACAAAAGGCCAAGTCCCTATTTTTCCAGCACGTACACGGAGTCCGAAGGAGAGACGAAGGAGAGCCACGAGGTGGCCAAACCACAGGCGGCGCGGCAGTGGGCCCAGCCGCGCCCCTGGTGGTTTGGGCCCCTCGGGGGTCCGCCGACATCGCCCCTTCGCCTATTTATTCCCCGAGACGTGAAAACCCTAAAACACCGAGCCTTTCATCCAGAACATATTCGCTGCCGCCGCCGTCGTCAACCCTAACTCGGGGGGTTCTGAAGCTCTTCCCGGCACCCTGCCGGAGAGGGGAATCATCACCGGAGGGCTCTACATCGCCATGCCCGCCTCCGGAGTGATGCGTGAGTAGTTCATCCTTGGACTATGGGTCCATAGCAGTAGCTAGATGGTTGTCTTCTCCACTTGTGCCATCATGTTTAGATCTTGTGAGCTGCCTATCATGATCAAGATCATCTTATTGTAATGCTACATGTTGTGTTTGCTGGGATCTGACTTATATTGATACCTATGTGGAGCTGAATATTATATTATCATGTCTATGTCATTTGTGATCTTGCATGCTCTCCGTTACTTGTTGAAGCCTTGGCCAAGTGAATACTTGTAACTCCAAGAGGGGGTATTTATGCATGATAGTTGGGTTCAACCTCTATTTAACCTGGGATAGTGACAGCAAGTTCTAAGGTTGTAGATGTGTTGTTGCCACTAGGGGTAAAACAGCAATGCTTTATTCAAGGATGAATGTATTGTTTACATTACGCACATTACTTAATGCAATTGTCTGTTGCTTGCAACTTAATACTGGAAGGGGTACGGATGTTAACCGGAAAGTGGACTATTTAGGCATAGATGCATGCTGGATAGCGGTCTATGTACTTTGTCGTAATGCCCAAATGAATCTCATAGTAGACACCACAGCTCACACATGCATGTTATATGCACTTATCAATTGTCAATTGCCCAGCTGTAATTTGTTTACCCAGCATGTTAGTTATCTTATTGGAGAGACACCACTAGTGAACTGTGGACCCCGGTCCATTCTTTTACATCTGAAATACAATCTACTGCAATCATTGTTCTCTACTGTTTTATGCAAACAAACATCATTTTCCATTCGATACGTTTAACCCTTTGTTTTCAGCAAGCCGGTGAGATTGACAACCTCACTGTTAAGTTGGGGCAAAGTAATTTGATTGTGTTGTGCAGGTTCCACGTTGGCACCGGAATCCCTGGTGTTGCGCCGCACTACACTCCTTCACCAACACCTTCGAAGCAAACCTCGTTTTCCTACTGGTTCGATTAAACCTTGGTTTCATACTGAGGGAAAACTTGCTGCTGCACTCATCATACCTTCCTCTTGGGGTTCCCAACTGACGTGTGACGTACAAGCATTGTTTCTGGCACTGTTGCCGGGGAATATTCCCTCGTCAACTTAGAGCTAGCAGTCATCAACACAATTCTTGGCGCTTTCTTGAAGAATGACTTCCTCTTAACAAACGGCTTCTTTTGTATCACCTTTGATTGATCCTTTGGGACAAGCCTTCCACCATGTTGTTCTCTATTCTCATAAGGACACTCTTTGATGAAGTGATGCTTGTCATGGCAATTGTAACAAGTCTTTGTCCTTATAGCAAACTCCTTCTTCCCACATGGATTGTTCCTTAGATCAACTGAGCCTTTGCCTTGGCCGGGTCACGCCAAAATTTTCTTGTGGCAAGAGCCACGTGATCATGGTAGGCTTGTTCAAGATCATCGGGAAGAATGTTGCTTGGGCAAGCTTCAACTTCCACACTATCATCTAGGCACACCACTTTGGCCTTCAAAGCAAGTGAATAACCTTGTTTCATTCCCATGGCCCTAGCATGCTTCTCTAGAGCATTTTTTGTGGCAACCTTGGAAGCTTACATCTCTTGCATAACTTCATTAGAGGTCATTTCAAGGTAGTTGTGTTTTTCTTGTATGGCCTTCAAGTCAACGGGCTCGAAGGGCATGAGAGCATTCACATACTTCCTTTTGACCCAAGCATCATCCACATACTTTGCCCCAACATTATAAAAGGCTTGGGCAAGGGTCTTGAGTCTTCCATACATCTCTTCATGAGTTTCACCCTCAAACATTGTTCAAAGCATCAAATCTATTCCTCTTCATGCTCTCATTTCCAAGGAATGCCTCGGAGAGACAATCCCAAGCTTCTTTGGCGGTGGTGAGATGTTGAATGTGATGAATATCCTTTTCACCAACGACAAGTTTAAGCATGTGTAGAGAGGTGGCATTGAGTTGAGCATCAACCACCTCTCTCCTTGTCAAGTTGTTTGGATCCACGGCCTTGTATCCCGCTTGAATGATCCTCCAAAGCTCGATAGAGGCACTGTTGGCATGAGATCTCATTGAGTGTTGCCAACTAGTAAGAGCTAAAGCATTAAGCTTAGGTGGAGGACCTAAAGGGTTTATGCGAGGATGAGGGATAGGTGGGTCGGGAGAGTACAAGAGAGGGACCTCATGGTACCCGGGCTTCCCACCTTAGGGTGTGGTGTTGGATGAGGAGGGTTTAATAGGTTCGGTTTTTTCAACCCCTTTCTTTTTCTCTTTTCCCTCCTCGGTGTCACCGTCATTGGAGTTAGCGGAGTCCTCTAGTGGGATGGTCTCCAAAGGAACCTTGCCACTTGTGAGTTGAGCAAGTCACGCATCTCAGCAAATTGGGTATCCATGGACAATTTCAATGATGTCTCCATCGTTTTGAGATCGGCCATGGATGCCGGAGTGGCTTGGTCCTTCAAGGAATCATCCTCACCTGTCATATTTCTCTTAGTCGGTTAAGCCCAACAAGAGAACCAAGGCTCTGATACCAATTGAAATGATCGTATGACACCTAGAGGGGGAGGGTGAATAGGTGTTACTTCAATTTTAGTACTTTTTCAAATTAGGCTTGACACAAAAGGTAAATTCTCTAGATATGCAACTACGGTGAATTTACCTATATGACAAGCTAGCAACTAAACAAGATACACGAAGTAAAGACGGTAAATAAGGATAGAGGTAACCGAAAGTGAAAGCACGCGGAGACACGGATGTATTCCCAAGTTCCTCCTTTTTAGGGGAGTACGTCTCGTTCCAGAGGTGTGAGCTACCACAAAGGTCAACTCAACAGCCACAAAGGCTTCACCTTCTTCTCCGATGAACCGCACCACAAAGGTTTGGTTCACCTTCCACTATCGGAAACCTTCAAGGCGGATTCCGGAGCCTTTACAACAACGATCCGGGGCACAACCCACAATTGGATTGGGGGCTCCCGAACAGCTATAATCTGTCACAAAGACAATTAAGTAAGTACAACAATGAGCTAGGTTTTCCCAAAAGAAATCCTAGCAAAGAAGCCCTCAAGTGAATGAGGGGGGAATGTAAATCGACTTGGTGAAGATGTAGATTCGGGCCTTCTCCTTCAATCCTCCAAAGATCAACGAGTTTGGGTGGAGGGATTGAGAGTTCTAGTAATTCATGAGTTTGCAATAATGATGTTCTTCAATGTTGGGCGAGCTACCTGTCCCAAGGTAGGTGGAGGAGCATTTATAGCTCCTCCTAAAACGTGACCGTTGAAGGGGTACAGGGAGGCCGACCTGGGAGCCGGCCTCACGCGCTGCTTCAGAGCTTCAGAGGAGCCGGCCTGGGGGCCGACCACCCATCCGAGCCAGTCGGCTTGGCCGGCGTGGGGGCCGGTTACCCAGCCGAGCTGGAGCCCGGCCTGGAGCCCGGCCTGGCCGGCGTGGGGGCCGGTTACCCAGCCGAGCTGGAGCCCGGCCTGGCCGGCCTGGGGGCTGGTCACCCAGCCGAGCCAGCCGGCCTGGGGGTTGGCTTCTCAGGGCTTCACTAAAACGGCGATCTCAGACGATTTCTTTCTTAATTGGCTACACGCATAACACAAGCTTCTTGTGGTTTCTGTAACATCCCAAATTTTGGAACCCAGAAAAACTTAGTTTTACCAGACCCCAAAATTCAGAACCAACAAAAACTTTTTGAAATGTTTTGCTGATGATTGTGTTTTCCTTCCCATTGCTATGTTTGAACTGGTGTGACTTGTTGTTTGAGTTGTTTGACTAGTAAATCTAAGACCCAACCAATATAAATATATATATTAAACTTGGTGATCATGTTATGACAAGAACAAACTATTCCATACAACTTCTCTACTCTAATTTGGACCAACTTATTTTCAAAGGATGCTTTGTGTAGCAACAACCAAAATACTTACTCTTTGAAAATAAAAGTATTTCCAAAATTATGTGTTTCCAAAAATATGGAGATCTATATCTTGATATTTCCCTTGTATTGGTAGCCCTTATTTTAACTCATACTTTCATTTCTTTGAAAACAATAAAGGTGGGAAGTATATGGCCCATATATTTTAGCAACCCTTTTTTTTAAATATCAAATTACGAAGTTGAGCTTTTCCCACCTTATTCTTGTCAGGATGATACTGGATCACCACCCCACCACTTGTCTGAGTGATTAAAACTTGGTTGACATTTATAAATGGTTGTCTAGTGTTGGTTGTTATTTCCTGCCAAATCGATTGCTTGTGAGATTAATTATTCAACTATGCTGGAAACTTTAAAACACCCCTGTCAACAATTGGAAGGTGACTTGATTATTCACACACTCCCAATAAAAACACTAACTAAAAGAAAAGGGTCTTATTTAATCTCCCTCCCTATCTATATCTCTATTTTGCTATAACAATTATTTTATCTCCTAAAGTCCAGGAATGAGATGCAATAATAACCATCCCGTTATCATATTGCTCTCACCTCAAAATATCTAATTTCCAGATTACAAGGATATTTTCAAATTCCAAAATCCCTTCTTTAACCTTTAGAGGTTACTTGAATTATGACACAAAAATATTCAAAGTGGGAAAATATTTATTCTTTTCTTTTTTCTTTGCAAACAAAACTTAGAGAGGTGGTGACCTGCCCCCTCTCATTTCATCCCTAATACTTTTCCCCCTCTCTATTTAATTATACTCAAAATTCTATTTCCAAATTTCCAAATGTTTCCTTAACTTTGGAAATCATCAAAAACACCAAGTTGCACTCACCACATAAAAGCCCCAGAGGCACCACAAACCTAGGTAAAACAAATGGAAGCAAGTTATAAAAATGAAATTCTGAAAATCAAATTTTGGAGTTGGTTCAGGAATTAGATCGAACACGTGGTGAACACCACCGTGTTCATCCTCTAAACCGATTTCCAAATCGAAAATTTGGAGCTCGATTCGGTGAAATCGAGCAACCCCGTAGCCCCCACTCCCTCCTCTCACCTCACTCACTCGAAGGAGGACGAGAGCGACGTGCTAGTTGACCTCAGGGTGGTGTGCCCGCAGCTCCACGCCATTGCCGTCCTTGGCGCGCTGCCGCACGGGTCACCTCCGTGGAGAGGGACGATGCGACCTCGAGGCGACGCCGCGCCGTGTCCACCGCACCACACTCCACCCTCTGCTCCTGCTCGACGAGACCACACCGCCGCAGAAGCTCCCTAGCGTGCACGCCGTCCATGCCCATACATGCCGCTCGCCATGGCGGGCAGCGCACGGCACCGCAGCACGCCGCGCCACCTCTGCTCCCCCCGACCAGCCGACCACCTCTGCAGCACTCCCTAGCTCCCAGCAACCTCCCAGACACCTCCAGCTGGACCCCGCACCTCTCCTACCCCCTCTGCACCTCCGTGCCATTGATGGCCGTGGGAGAAACTCCGCTATAAAAACCACCCCACACCACCTCTTCTCCCCACACCTCACCACCACTTCTTCCTCATTCCACTCGCTCTCCAGCATCGCCAGAAGGGCGAGCAAGCCGCAGCAGCGGCCGTGTTCAAGCTCGGTCGTGCGTGCCACAGGCCGAGGTCGGAGTCGAGCATGGCAGACCCATGCCACCTCCTCCCCTCTCTGTTCTCTGCCCGAAACCATCTTCCCCATCATCACCGCATCCTCACTCGCCTTTTTCTCCGTTGTTTCGTGCACAGACGCATCGCCGAGACCTCGCCGGAGTTCGGGACGTGCCGCGGAAGGAGGGAAGCTCACCACCGACGCTTCGTCCAGTTCCAGCAAGCTCCACTGTCTCCGCGACCTTCCTCGAGCCTCCGCCGTCTCTCTGCATCATCTCCACCGTCTCCAGAGCCCTCTAGGTGAGCCTCCGACCCACCTCGCCGTCGCCGGAGCCACGGCTCCGTCGTACTCCGGTAGTCAAGGAAGGGATAGATCCTGCGCCGTTGGATTTAAATCCAACGGTAGCATACCGCTTCATCTTGTTAAGCCACCGACAAGCGGGACCCACCTGTCATAAGTTTAAACATTATCCAGAGCGCGCGATTTAAAACTGAGTCACTGACCCTTGGACCCCACCCGTCAGGGATCTCATCTTTATCCAGTAAATTCGAATTTAAATCCTCTCTGAATTCAGTACTGGACACTACTTTGAAATTCAATAACTCGAGTTCTAGGAATCCAAATAAATCAAACTCAAATGTTCTGAAAAGATTATAAAATTATTTAACTCACCAAAGTGGTCTCATCTCATTTAAATAAATAATAAAAGTGTATTAATAAAAATTCTCCATAAGATGTAAAACACCAAACCATTTGTTTCTGGAGTTATATTAGTCCAAATAACTTGAAACCAATTTTGGTAGCTTTGTATTAGGATCCTTTAGCTCCCCAAATTTTGGTAGAATTAATTGAGCAGTGTAAAATCCTTAGCCTTTGGTTGAACTTCAGTAAACCCTTCTGCACTAAACCAATTAGTGTGAATTAATAGTAGGTCCAATTAAACTAAACCCAATTTTGTTAGGTCACATTCAACCAAGGTTAGTTATCCCTAAAAGGATTTAAATTTGGGAGCAACCTAATTTGTTTGGTAGCTAAAACTTGATTAAAAACCTTCGGAACTAAAACAAATGTGTAGGGAGTTTGATAAGTCCAAATGACCTCAATCCAATTGGGTAGTCTTCTACACATCAGTAGCTATCCATAGAAATCTAGTTTAAATTTTTGTGACCAACATAGAATAAATGGTGAATTGTTTGGTGTACAACTAGTTTCTGCCTTAGTTTAAAAAGAATTAAATAAAGTTTAATTCAATTAAATTGAAACCACCTTGTGTTGTTTGGTGTATGCAGTAGATATTTATAATGATTGTGCTTGTATTGTTGTGGTGATGTTTTGAGTTAGAGTAGTGATTGTTGGTTTGCTTGCTTAACGTTTAGACGATACCGCCGACGGTTTCATCGAGGAAGGAGGTTTCGTTGAACTCGAAGATCCGGACCAGTACCACTTTGTTGAACAAGGCAAGCTACTTCACTGAGCTTGCATTTATATACATCTATTTTAATCTCAGGAGTTGTTCAAAAGTATCACTGTTTGTTTTTGGAAAAAACCTTTTTACAAAAAACTGAAAATTATTTTGCCACTCTATGTAGAAATATAAGGTAGTTATTTACAACTATAGGATGGGAAAAACAATAATTATTCAAAACTCCTTTGAAAGTACTTGAATGGAGATGAAGTGCCGAAAGGTCGGTATGAAGATGGAGAAACAGAGAATGGTGTTGTTTTTGGAAAGAAAAATGCACATTGTGTCCTTGTACTTACATCCCCAGCCGAAAAATCTGTGCGACCACATTTACCCACATATGGGAAAGGGCGTAGTCATATAATTTGCTCGTGTTAGTACTGGATGCCTCAATAACGAGGATAACCTCGTTCCATGAGGGGATGGTCTGAGGACCTACCCCCTGACCTGGGTCCTCTTAAGTGAAGTCTACCGGAAGCCGGTATGAGTGTATTGGAGAAAGAGGATTGAAGGGCTCCCTTGGGTCCGCCGGGCAGAACTACGAGTCCTCACACTTAGTTTCCGAGGATTTAAGTGTCGATGGAAAGTGTCGTAGAGGCAGGGTCCTATACTAGCATGAGCAAAGGACAGGCTATGGCCGGGAACTCAACTTCGCATACCCCTGGTATGGCGGGACGTGGCTGACACGATGAGTAACCGGATGGGTGTGGGAAAAGCGTACTACCTCTGCAGAGGGTAAAACTATTCGAATAGCCGAGTCCTCGGATATGGACAGTTGGGAAGAACTACTAAGACCATGTGCAAGCTTTGCAAGTTTTGAAAAGTGTTTAGGTTTAAAATGAAATTGAAGTGGAGATGATGTTTCATACCTGTTCCAATAAGTTGGTATGAGGTTGCTGGAAAATGAGTGACCCTGAAGGGGCTATGATCGGAAAAGGAAGAGATTTGGAGAAATGGACAAGATGGTGATTTTCTAGGAAAAGGTTTTAAAGGAGATTTCTTACCTCTTTAACCAAAGGTATATTTTCGAGAAAAAGGTTTAAAAAGACTTCTTACCCTTTTTCAACAAACATGGTGAGAAAACTATTTTCCCAAAGGGTTTGTTTCCAACCAAGATATTGAGAAACTACTTTTCAAAATATTTTGCCTTCAACAAAGATATAAGATCTACTCTTCTCTTTTTCAATAAAGATATAGAGATGTTTTTCTAAAACTAAAGATTTTAAAGATTATCAAAACTAGTGCATGTTCAAGTTGGGGTAGTTTGCGAGTACAATCAAATGTACTCATATTGGTTTCGTCCCTGGCTATTGTCTTAGCCAGATTTTAAAGAGGAGCAGTTCGAAGAAGAGGAGTTCACTGGCGTCTTTGCGAACTAGGGCGCTTCCCAGTCAGCTGCCTGTAGGGTTAAGGCGAATGACTTGGGCTCCACGTTGTTTGGTGATTTCCGCTGCAAGTACCTGTTGAAGCCTATGACTTCAATCACGTAAGTATATTTATTCAGTATTTATGGATGTCCTGTGATGCCAATTCAAGTTATGTGCAACAACAGACTGATCATGAGATTGTTGCAGGAAACATAACGAGTATCTCGGATAGCTAATCCGAGGTCCTCACAGTTTCATTGGTCACACTAGACTATCAATGTATTGGTTTCCCTTCAACTGTGGTCTCATTGTCTTGGATTTATGTGAGATAGTCTAATACATTTAAAAAAAATCTATATGCAAAAGTTCTTTATTATTTTGAGATTGCTTATCACGGCTGTTGCGCGATTATTTCTTTCGAAGTTTAATGGATTCCTTTCGTAGGCATTTCGTGTTCACCACCATGAGGCTAGTCACAATGGAGAGTAACTTAGAGTAATAACATATGCTTAGAGTAGTAACATGTACTCTAAGTTACTACCTTCACAATGGGGAGTAACTTATGTGTGGTGTAATGCAAGACTTTATTTATTATGTTGTACACTCATTTTGTCTAGAAATGTGTGATGTTAGGATAACTAGATATGTTACCACAAACATCTCTTTTTATTAATTACATGCCACATAAACAAATTTGTCTTGAGATGTATGATGTTACTAGCTAAGTTACTCCCATTGTGACTAGTCTAGAGTGCGGCATCAAAGAGCTTTTCAATTAATTTTAAAATTCTTTAAACTAGTGGCTTTGTAAAATAGGAGCTCAAATTCCACGTGTTCACCTCCCGTGGAACGCGTCCGCCACGCGGCAACAAACGCGTCGAACCCCGCGGCCATTCCTTCCTCTCTCTTTTTTTTTCTCTCGAGGAACCTGCCCTTCTTCCTTTCCTCTCGTTATTCCTTTCTTCCCTCTTCCTCTTCCTCCTCCACCGGCGGGGGAGAGATCCTTCCTTTGCAGCAGCGCCCGAGCCGACCGCAGGAAGGCAGGCGAAGATGCTGGACATCCAGAAGCGGCGCGTACAGCTGCTGCTCTTCGTCACGGGCGTCATCGCCCTCAGCATGACCGGTATGCTTCCCGGACCGCAGAATCTCCAATTCGCCCCACCCCTCTTTCGTTTTACAGTTTTCTTGGTCAATTCACCAAGACAGAACCCGAGGTTAATTTTTTTCGTAGAATGCCAGATCCTTGCGGGCGTAGCTCTAGGCACCTTTCAGTCTGCGATTCGGTGATTTTTGGGGGTGGTGGCGGTTGTTGCCTTAGCCAAAAGTGGATGCACCTTTAGCTAGTTTCGAGTGGCGATGCGTGCTATCTTGCCTTTCTTGGAGTCCGGACGATTGGTAATGTCTACCAAGAGCAACGGGGACATCTCATGTGCTGAAATTTCAGCTGTTTTGGGCTGATTGAGCATTCCCTTCCCAGGTTTGGGTTGATGTGATCGCGGTGGAATTCGAAGTGCACACAAGGAATGCGTGCCTTAATTCAGAAAGGCATATATATGGTGTGAATTCAGTACTAACTTTCTAAGGATTATTCCATTGCTTTGCTATACAGATTAGCATCTGACATAGTGACAACAGGGTTGAAGTGAGCACATGTGAACAATTTGTCTAGCACGCTAACTCATACTGATGGGTTCATGACCACAGATTGATATATGAACCCAGCAATACAACAGGCTGTTTGTCACAGTCTTGAAGGCGGCGTCTCATGCCACTGTTATCATGAAGAACTTTGAATAACATCGTTTTGCCAGTTATGTCATTATGCATTTCAACTAAATCAGTGATGACTGTTGAGTTAATAGCTATGGAATTCTGTCCGCTACAAGTGAGTGCGCACAATCTACCAACATGTTTTGCCTTACTAAACTTTCTCCCCGTACTGACTTAAGGGAGCTTGGCAATGATGCATGCGATTCATCATGCAGTTTGCTGCACGTGAATAGAATCGCCCTAGAAACCGAGTGTATTGTGCTAAAACATGCTGTGACTAGCAATGCTATGGACCTGTCAGAGAATGGTACGCTGGTCAAGGAGCTAAGAAGTAGCATTTTACTTGCATTCGATAACTGTAACTCTAATTCCATGATTCCATTCCACAGGAGTGTTATCTAGTAGCACATTTTATTGCGGCTAAAGATTGCATCAGGGGCTTGGATGACCATGTAGTGTGGACATCCAGTTTCCTGCTGATGAATATTGTGTGGCTACTAGCGTTTTTGACATGTGCCCTTGTTATTGGAATCTAGGTGTTCCGCAAAAAAATAATATCCCATACTAAATCTCCAACTAGGGGATCCAGGAGTCTCAAATTATTTTTGGAAGATAACCTTGTCATGTTGCTAAGTTGACATATTGGCAAGCCATGATCCCATGATATTGTAGAAAGTAGCCACACTGAAATAGCTGCTGCATTGATATTTTATCCAAGTTTTCATTTTGGGGAAGTAAACCTTATGTCTTTGTAAGTTAAACGAAATGCAAGTCAAAAAAGTTAACCTTAATGAAATTTTCTAATTTGCAGCTGAGAAGTGCAGGGAACTTGTCGGAAAGGAGGCTGCATCAAAGAGTGGGCAGTTCACATTCCTGAACTGTTTCGATATGGGCTCGGGCAGCCTTGCATGCGCAGGGAAGGAGGGGGTGAAGCTGTATGTATACAACCTGCGAAATGCACACATGGAAAGGGTGAGGGAGCGAGCCATTGAGAAAGCGTTAGCCGATGCTGTGACGGAAGGCCTGAACCCCGCCGAGGCAGCCAAGCAGGCTCAGAAGGTTGGTGCAAAGGCAAAAGTGGCCGCTCGTCAAGCCAAGAGGATATTGGGGCCCATAATCTCCTCTGGCTGGGACTTCTTTGAAGCAATGTACTTCGGTGGAAGCATGACCGAAGGTTTTCTCCGGGGCACGGGCACCTTGTTTGGAACATATGTGGGTGGTTTCCATGGTGAGGAGAGGTTGGGAAAGTTTGGTTACCTTGCTGGAAGCCAGCTAGGCAGCTGGGTCGGGGGAAGAATGGGCTGATGTTCTACGACGTCATCAACGGGTTGAACTACATGCTCCAGTTTGTCCGGCCAGAGCAGTATCAGTCATCAGCTTATGCAGCTTATGCCTCAGAGGAGGATTCAGAGTACGCAGATAGCTATAGAAGTGCCGAAAGAGAGGAGCCAGCCTACGGTGAAATGGCAGAAGAGGAAAGAGAGGAGCCAGCGTACGGTGAAATGGCAGAAGAGGAGCAGCAGCAGGAGGAAACCCGGGGTTTCAGCATGTTCTGAAACCGCAAGCTTCGAATATCAGCCAGAACTTACAGTGGAAACTGCAGCAAGGAATGCTTAGTCTGTCCAGTTACAAAACTGAACTATAACATGTCGTGCTCCGTTTTGCTTGGTTAGACGATGATACGATGGATTCGATACGATTCTTATGTGTAATCTTGTTTGGTCACTGTATATAGAAACGTTCGCATGCAAACATTGTGTTGTTGTCCTGCTGAATGGTATAAACGGCAGCGACACTGAACATCAGTAGAGAACACATGTGAGAGTACCTTGTATCTTCATACACGCATCTGGAAGCAGGTCCATAGAGTGTGTTTGCTGTTTATACCTTCTTGAGATTGTTTGAATTTGACAGTGTTGTTTAGAATTTCAGAAAGCATTCCAATTACTGAATGGAATGTGAGCTCTTATTGTCGTTTGACTCTATTCTGAAGTTTATCTGCAGTTTACAATTACATTACATCATAAGAACTGCATTTTTGTACACGCAGTGGCTGAACAGAGCAGCACCTTTGCTAAACTAAGCGTCAAAGGGTAAATCATCTACTCGCAGCACTCGCTGTCGCTGCTCAGCTCATGCTGCAATGCGACATCGCCACATAGACCTTCAGAAAGGTCTTTCACTAGCTTACAAATTCGATGGAGCATCGTTTTGCTGTGTCGATAGCATGACTCCATAGCCTACGTTCGGATCAGATTCCAATCAGAAACTGGATTTTTCATCTGAGGCTCAAAGAAACCCTGATTGATTCACATCGCCAAGACAAACCCAATTAGCAGTACCAGTTTCTCAAACTATCAAAGCACGAAAAATTCAATTGCAAAAATAACAATACAGTTTTTATGTATCTGAGAAAAGTAATTTCGAAAAGGCAGAAAATATCTGTTGTTGTCCATCAAGGTATCCAACCATCCTACTATTCTATGCTATCTACTACTCGTTCGTATACAAGACGGGAGGGAGGCCATGTCTCCCCTTTCCATCCTCCACAGGGCCTGCCTCCGTGTCGCCCTGCTCCCGGTCGCTGCTCTTCGCCCATCTCGTCTTCCGCGGCCTCTCCGCCTGCCTCCCCGGAGCGCCATGAGCTCCGCCGCGTCCAGGATGTCCCACATCGCCGCCGCCGCTGCCTCCGGGGAATCCAATGACCCGGCGGCGGCTGCATCCGGATGGGCCCAAGAAGACGACGGTCGGTGCTGTTTCCTGTTGTTGATTCGTTGTCACTTCATTTCCTCGGGGTTAAGGGATGGTCTGGGTTTAGTGGATTGGACTGGTTTGACGGGGGGAGAGATAGATTGGAGCTCTGGTCTTGGATCGGCTCCAGGAAAAGTTACTAGTTATCATCATTTATGATCTGGATCACTCTTTAGGGAATTCTTGTGTGCAATTCAGATTAATCTGTCTTGTTCTGGTGAAGATCGCATCACCCGCACAGCCGCACAGCCGCACTCTTAAGTCCACTTCAGTTATTGGTTTGCTCGTCGATAGCCCAATACCACTGTTCAAAGCTTGATGTTAGTCTGATTTTTGCTAGGAAAATCATGTCACTTATTTGTGCCGTGTGTAGCTTAATAAGATTTTTTTATAGGGAGCATGCAGCTTAATAAGAGGCTGTTGTCTTTCAGTTATTTACTTCTGCAAGTTTAGAGATTGTTCAATTGGCGTTCAATGGGGTTCGTTATTGGGGAAATTGTGTTTGTGTAGCTTCAGTTGCCACGCCCACGCATGATTTATCTAGGAAAGGCACAGTTGTTCCCTGTGAACTATTTGGACTTTTGTGCGCCTTAAACTTTTCTTTTGTACTTATATGTCTCCACTTCTCTTGTTTTGCTTACATGAGGAATGAATATAATCCTAGAACTGTTTCAACTAGATTATGACACTGGTGCCTTTGCTTCTCTAGGAAAGATTATAATACCTTTAGTTCTAGGAGTAAAACATAAATGCATGGGCTCTGGGGCATTGCCTGATTTTTGGTGTGTTGATACACAAACATGACATTGGTATTTTTTTGGGGGAGGGGAGGGGGATCGTAATAGTTTCTTTGAACGGAGATGTATTTGTTTTGGCCAATCATACAAGGTTTCTTTTTGTGTGCCTGGTGAAGTGCTGTTTCAGCAGATTTTGTCCTGGTTTTAGCTCTGTCAGAAAAGATAATATATACTAGTGGTACAGTGAACACTAAATATGCTTACATATCACGCAGATCTTTCATCGGAGGCGATGGGCTACCGCCTTCCCCCAAAAGAAATACAAGACATTGTTGATGCACCACCACTTCCTGTTTTGTCATTCTCACCAAGTAAAGACAAGATTTTGTTTCTCAAACGCCGAGCATTGCCACCACTATCTGATCTCGCAAAGCCTGAGGATAAACTTGGTGGTGTCAGGATTGATGGCCATTCCAATACTAGAAGTCGAATGTAAGTAAGGTTCATGCTTTGCCCAACATTTATGTCTATTTTGTTTCATTTTTTTCCAAGTTCATTGTTACACATTACAACATGCCATCATTGGAAATCTGATTAACCTAATTTGTAGGTCTTCCTACACCGGAATAGGTATCTGTAAGCTAATGGATGATGGAACTTTGGGCCCAGAGAAAGAGGTCCATGGATACCCCGAAGGAGCGAAGATTAATTTTGTTACCTGGTAAATTTCCAGATATTTGTATCAACTTCTATCATTTATTTTGGCACTTTTTTTTGTAATGGATTGGATCAATCTTGACTTGCAACCATGTGAACTAGGTCACATGACGGTCGTAATCTATCATTCAGTGTTCGAGTTGAGGAGGTAATTGGTTGACTTGGCTCTGAAACAAAGATAGTTGTTGTGTTTCCATGATTCGCTATAACAGACTGTTTTCCAAACAGGAGGACAACAAAATCGGCAAGCTAAGAGTATGGGTTGCGGACGTGGAATCTGGAGAAGCAAAACCACTTTTTAAATCTCCTGATATCTACTTGAATGCTATTTTTGACAGGTGATTTTTTCTAATATTTCTACGCCTCTATTTTAACTATTCCTACTTCCAAATAATTGCTTCTACTATTTTGCAGCTTTGTATGGGTCGACAACTCTACTTTGTTAGTCTGCACCATCCCTGTATCACGTGGAGCTCCCCCACAGAAGCCATTAGTTCCATCTAGTCCAAAAATTCAGTCTAATGAGACAAAGAACGTGGTCCAAGTGAGAACTTTCCAGGATCTTCTGAAAGATGCATACGATGCTGATCTATTTGATTACTATGCAACCTCACAGCTCATGTTGGCCTCTTTGGACGGAACTGTGAAGCCAATGGGACCTCCTGCTGTATATACATCCATTGATCCATCACCAGATGACAAATATTTGATGCTTTCTTCTATCCACCGTCCATATTCATATATCGTACCCTGCGGAAGGTTTCCAAAGAAAGTTGAATTATGGTCTGCAGATGGTAAGTTTATTAGGGAGCTTTGTGACTTACCCCTTGCCGAGGACATACCAATTGCGATGAGCAGTGTGCGCAAGGGAAAACGTTCAATCAATTGGAGGCCAGACAAACCTTCAACTTTGTATTGGTACGCAAAACAGCACCAGAGGCATTAATTTTTTGTTTGAACCTTAAAAATAGCATCTGGATAATTGGTGCATGAAAGCATTCTAAGTATTAGATATTCTATGTACAAACTTTGCTCTATGGTGCCAGATAAACCCTTGGATGGTCTATTATTTGCCCGTGCTACAGTAACTTAAGTTGAGAATATATTTAATGTGTTGAGAGTATCTTTGTCAATATATGTATGATATGCTGGTGTTTTTATGTGTTATTTCTTGTTGCTGGATTTAGTTTATCCTTTTTTTTTCATAGGGTGGAGACACAGGATGGTGGAGATGCAAAGGTAGAAGTTTCACCACGTGACATAGTTTACATGGAAAATGCTGAGCCCATTAATGGTGAACAACCAGAAATTCTACATAAACTTGACCTTCGATATGGGTATGTCCTTCGAACTTCCATTAGCCTACTCCAGTAGGATTAGAGATCTTTGCTTTACCGCACCTTGATTTCATGGTTAAGCTTTGTTCTTTGACATAGGTACAATACTGCTAGCAGGAAACTTGAAATAAATAAAGAGTATTAATATAAAATTAAGCTTTGTTCTTTGACATAGGTACAATACTGCTAGCAGGAAACTTGAAATAAATAAAGAGTATTAATATGAAATTATCCATCAAACACATATGAAGTCTTAATCCAAATTACTTGTCCTTTTGTACAATTTCCTATCCTTTTGTGACTTCTGTACCAAGTAATTAATTGTTCCCACTTTATTCTTGTCCTGTTTTTGTTCTGTTGGTGCAGAGGAACCTCTTGGTGTGATGAATCTCTTGCTTTGGTATATGAATCATGGTACAAAACTCGGAAAACAAGAACATGGGTGGTCGCTCCTGATAAAAAAGATGTCAGTCCACGCATTTTATTTGACAGATCTTCAGAAGATGTTTACTCTGATCCGGGCTCACCAATGCTGCGAAGAACTGCCATGGGAACATATGTTATTGCAAAGGTTAATAAACAAGATGAAAGTACTTACCTCTTGCTGAATGGAATGGGCGCTACACCAGAAGGAAATGTCCCATTCCTTGACTTGTTTGACATGTATGTCCATATCAATTAATCATTTCATTTATTTCTTGTCATAATATAATTGTACCATGTATTCCAGATGCTAGCTGATGCCTTTGTTGTTGCAGAAATACTGGAAATAAAGAGCGAATATGGGAAAGTGACAAGGAAAATACTTTGAAACTGTTGTTGCACTGATGTCAGACAAAACTGATGGGGACCTTCCCCTTGATCAGTTAAAGATACTTACATCAAAAGAATCAAAAACAGAAAACACACAATATTACCTGCAAATTTGGCCGGAAAAGAAGCAAGTTCAGATCACAAATTTTCCCCACCCATACCCCCAGCTTGCTTCATTGTATAAGGAGATGATACGGTACCAACGGAAGGATGGGGTTCAACTTACAGCGAACCTATATCTACCTCCAGGTTATGATCAATCAAAAGATGGACCTTTGCCATGTTTGGTTTGGTCATACCCTGGTGAGTTTAAAAGCAAAGATGCTGCTGGACAAGTACGCGGTTCTCCTAATGAGTTTTCAGGGATTGGTGCTACATCCCCTCTGCTTTGGTTGGCTAGAGGGTATTATTTCTCTTCTTGATTTTCAACAATACACATGCCATTTATTCTTATTGCAATTTCTCATGATAAAATCTCTTCCGCTCCCTTAACCTTCAAATTTAGCTGTAGTTAAAATTTGGATGCATACCTTTCAGTTATCTTTCTTTCTGGTGCACATTCTCACTCAATACTTTGGTCTGCAGGTTTGCTATTCTTTCAGGTCCGACAATCCCGATTGTTGGTGAAGGTGATGTAGAGGCCAACGATAGGTGTTTTTGCTACTTCCCTATTCCAGTTTTTTCTATATGACCTATTTTTTTAATGTTCACTGCACCTGTACATGGAACTTATTCTCTTGTTAACGCAAATTGTTCTGTAGTTATGTGGAACAACTAGTAGCTAGTGCAGAGGCTGCCGTCGAGGAAGTTGTCAGGAGAGGGGTGAGCCTTTCGTAATTCTTTTTATGAGCCTTTGTGGGTAATGCCTTTGAAGGGTTGGGCATGATCTCTTCTATCACTATTTTTAGGTGGTTCATCCTGATAAAATTGCCGTTGGCGGTCATTCCTATGGTGCATTCATGACAGCCAATCTCTTAGCTCATGCTCCTCATCTTTTCTGCTGTGGTATAGCTCGTTCTGGAGCTTACAACAGGACCTTAACTCCATTTGGGTTTCAGGTACTAGCAAATGCTGAATGGTTTACCACCTGTCTGGTGCATTGTCAGATTTTCTGTCTTAACAGCCTGCTTATTCTACAGAGTGAGGATAGAACACTCTGGGAAGCAACTAACACCTACGTGGAGATGAGCCCTTTCATGGTGGCCAACAAAATTAAGAGACCAATATTACTTATTCATGGAGAGCAAGACAACAATTCTGGAACACTGACAATGCAGGTAATATCCTACGCACGAAGTTGAACTTTTAATCTGTGTGTGTGAGATATCAGTTGCTTTGCAGAAGATTCAGAACTGGCCACCTTTGAACTACTACACCCATCTCTGATGTTTCAGTATTTTCTAATCACTAATTCATTTGGGCCTGTATAAGTTATCTTGCAACCATATTTGCAACCAAGACCTTAAGAAATTCGATTTGTCATTCCAGGTCTTGCGTTAATGTAACTAGAGGCTGGGGCGCCCCTTGGGGCGCCTCCTCACCGGTCAGTGGCGGTCTAATCGCTGAAAAACCATTTGAGATACATTCAATGATAACAAAGCAGCTACATTGATTTATTTTCATAACCCCACATTCATAGTCCAGGCAGACGAATTCAATGATGACACTACGACCATTGCAGCCATAAGAATAGGCAATATTGCATATCCTAGCGTTATACAAATTCTATTTTTCCTTGAATACATCTATGCTAATGAATCAATAAAGAACATGGTGGCCAAAAGAATACATAGCATCACACAAAAACTTCATATAGAACTATACATTTGCTAACTCTATTTCTCTTTGAATCCCGCCTGAAATCGATTCAATAAGTTGCTCCAAGATCAATGGCTTTATCGAGAAAAGCTCTTTGTCTCCTTTTTAAAGCTCGATCAATTATAAATTCGTAATTTCCTTCACTCACAAGCACAAGATGCCCTCAAACATACCCCTGTAGTTCGTTTTAAATCAAATTTGATGAGGTAAATGAGGAAACAAGATGTAACTGAAAGAAACAAGATAGAGTAACTTGAAGTGTGGTGCACTATAACATTCCTTAAATTTTGGATATTTTTTGGACAGGTTCAAAAGTATAATCCAGATATTAAATTATTATCCGTGCTATCCAACTTAAATTGAGAAATAAAATAAGCATGCATCGAGAGATGAAGCAAGAAAATCATAGTAATTTGATACAATTGTATATTATCAGATTCCATGAATATAATGATAATTATTGGACAGGTCAAACGTCTAAATGAGATATTAAATCTTATCCTTGTGCAAATAAACCAACACAACTTTTTTAGATTCTGCAATTAAAGAGCGAAGCAGAATAGAAGATAAAATGCACCTCCAAACACTTAGATATTGCCAAACCAGAGCCCCTAGGGCTTATAGAGTGGATCTACTGGAGAGCTCGCAATTAGTCACAACAACGAGATGATTACCTACCTGGGACACTTTACAGAGGACATTATAGCCACCAACCATGCCCCAAATGTCACATAAGGTCTGATACAGAATTCCCCTTCACTGACCTGAATTGTGCAATGAGGGGAGTCCTTGCACTGCTACAAGGGTGTCAGTAAACATGGAAAGTTTATGATTGACAAATGTCTTGGGAAGTGCAACGTTATACAGAAGTCAGAATCATCGTTACTTCAAAAGTGTCATCTGCCATAAAATAGTTAGTGGGGATATTGCTAGAAACAGGTTCATGTAATAGTGAATTATAGCGGAAATACTTTCAAATGTACATGAATTTTTTATTTGTAAAAACAGTTCGATATATACGTAGATACTCATGGCAATAGTAGCGGCACGAATTTTATATTTGTAAAAACAGTTCGATATATACGTAGATACTCATGGCAATGGATCAACAAGAAAATTTGTAGAACAGCTAGAAAATATTTACACAATTGCTATGTGCCATAATTATGTTTTACTGAAAAGATACAATATGATAGTACAATGTAAACTTAACTGTAGAGTAAGGAAAATGATCCAACCTGTGTCTGAATTTGTCTAGAAAAAATGTAGAGTTTTGCGGTCAGGTCACATGAGTACATGACAGCAATCAGGTAAATTAAAGAATCTGACAGTAGACGTGTGCTACTTTCGGATCACTAACATTTTGTCTATGTCACAGCATATAGGATGCTTTTCTACTGTCGAATGTTTGTAACTTGCTAGGAAAAACTTACCAGATGAGGAATTATCTGTGCAACTAACATTAGCAAATTCAAAATATGAGGCTCCAATACCTGCATAGTAGCATAAGCGCAGAACTAAGACAAAATCCATGTCTAAAACTCTAAATTGCAAATGAGCAAATCAATTGATCCTGAGATCGTAAAGATAGCAAATGAAGAGGCCAACTGCTACCACTGCCCAGTCTATGTTTGTAACAAACAAAGAGATGCCTACAGACCTTGTAGGTGCTCTATAAGATAGAAAGCAGAAGAATATACATTGATCTTCTACAACTCCAGAAAAAGGTGGACGCAAAAGTAGAGAGGAACATCTGGAACACGCATGTAGGACATCAGATTACTTGAATGCCAATCTTCCTCCAATATTTCACAATCGTGTAAACTCTATCATTTCTCAAACCAGATTTAGGATCACATGAAGAATGCTTATCTCTCTGTTGATATCTTCTATGTAAGTTTTTCCAAGCTACAGACATCTAAAAGAAGCAAAGAACTCATCTTTCCATCTAGGGGCATCTAAAGGAAGTAAAACCTCAGGAAACACATACCGATGCTGGATGCATAAAAGGATAATTTTTCCCTGTTAAATTTCCCTTTTAGGAATAAAATATAGTTCTAGAGAGAAAAGAAAAGGCCACCAATATTGCACTATCAGTTAAAAAGAGGAACTAAAAGTTGAAGATATTTTTAGTTCCATTGATGAATACCATAAATAAAAAAAGAAAGATCAAAGAAAAAGGTACCAAAGAACAACTCACATATATATATGTATGTAGAAGTCACTGCAATTAACAATTAAAGCATCAGTATTCAGTAGGGGTGCTGAAAATGAACATAAAACAGAGATATCCATCAGTAATCAATCAAACACTTGTAGGGGGAACATGAGAATCGGAAAAAAATGTGCTGTATAATGAGGAGAGCTATCGCTACCTGAAAACTAAATAAAGAGACAATCCAAGGTGAAGTTGTGAACCAATGCAAGAGTAAAATTTAAGGCTGGATTAGCTCAAATTTCAGCAAGAAACACGTAAATCATATCACCTAAAGGAAAGCGAAATTTAAGCTAGGATGTGGTTGATGTGCTTTAAGAACGTAATGTCACAATTAGTTTACTGAAAAATTATGAAAAGATCAAAAACACATCTGTCCAGTAAAGCAGTTTTGTTTATAAGATTCAAGGACAAAGATAGTTAGAACTAAATAAGAAACTATGCACAAAATATCTTGTAAGCCAAGATTGTAAATTTTGTCTCTCGGCACATTCAAAAACATCCCCTTTCTACAATGATGAGGTTTCTTACCACAGTTACAACTACACTCAATCTGGCCATCCACAGCTTGTTAAACACAGCCCTCACATCTACCTGTCGTGATGCAAATTATTCGGGGCAGGGTAATCTTCACAAGTTTTATACAGCCATGGTTTTAAAGGCGGCAAGGCGTCCTAAGGCGAAGGGGGGGCGCCTTGTCGCCTAGGCGACGCCTAGGCGGGCGCTTTAGACGCCTAGGCGCCTAAGGCGGTCGTTTTTCCAAGGCGGAGGCTGGGCGCCTTGACGCCTAGGCGACGCCTTTAAAACCATGTATACAGCATATATCATGATAAGTCATAATAAAGCAACAGCCAACAGCCAGTTCATCAAAAGAAAGAACGGATAATCTATCTAGGGGACGTGCCCCAGAATGCGATCTCATACGGCGCTTGTCCCACTCCGATCCCATTATTCTAGTAAACAGCCCCACGACACATTCCGGAACGGCGTCGTGATCTGTTAGCTGGACAAGCACGGCCCACACGTTGTTTCGGGCGCGCAGGCTGATGCATTAACGGGTCCAATTCGAGTGGCTAATAGACATCTCTCGTCACCTGAGTGGATAAGGTGAATGGCGGGCCAGTCGGAGGAGGCACACGAGGTGCGGCGGGAGTCGGAGCAGGCGCGGGAGGTGCGGCTACCCGTCGGAGCAGGCGCAGGAGGTGCGGCGGCGCTGGCGGCGGTCACGTCGGAGCAGCCGCGGGAGCTGCTGCCGTGGCTCGCGGAGCCAGCCCAGGCGTTGCGGCGGCGGGCCCGTCGGAGCAGGTGTGGGAGCTGCGTCCGCGGCTCGTCGAAGAAGGCGCAAGAGCTACGACGACGTAGGGTCTGCGGTTATGGCGTCGTCCGTCGGAGCAAGTGTTGCGCCGCGTGAGCAGCGGCAGGTCACGGCGGTGCCTCGGAGAAGCTAGGCGGGCGAGCTGTGGCAGCGGTGCGTCTGAGCACGTGTGGGTGCTGATGTCGCATTTGTTGGAGCAGCGGCAGGACGCATATCTTCACGTCTGAGCCGCAGCGGCATTGTTTTTCTGACTGTCGAGGAGATGATGACCAACACATAGTACCACAAAGGTAATTGCTATCGTTGTTTCTGCACCCTGTTCCCATCCACAACGAATCGGATTTGTACTTGCGGCAACGATTTTTGGTGGTGGATGAGGATAGTGCACAATACTCCAGATTGTGTTGTGAGAGGCAGCATCAGTTTTTTTTGGGCGCTTTTGTTTTCTAGCTCTGGACTTTAATAGCATGTGAATTCCTTTTTACGTGAATACCAGAGCCTAGAAAATTCGGTGGCTAATCAACGGTGTAAGGTAATTGTAACTTGGTGACTGAATAACCCGGTCATCATGACCAAATAACCTGGTGATCAAGATCATCACCGAATAACCTAGCAACCATCAAAGAATAGCCTGGTGACCATTACCGAATAATCCGGTGACAATCACCGACTAACCTGGTCATCATGACCGACTAACCCTGGTGACCATCACCGAATAACCTGGCAACCATCAAGGAATAGCCCGGTGACCATGACCGAATAACCTGGTGACCATCACCGACTAACCTGGTCATCATGACCGAATAACCTGGTGACCATCACCGAATAACCTGGCAACCATCAAGAAATAGCCCGGTGACCATGACCGAATAACCTGGAGACCATCACCGACTAACCTGGTCATCATGACCGACTAACCCCGGTGACCATCAACGAATAACCTAGCAACCATCAACGAATAGCCTGGTGACCATGACCGAATATCTCGGTGACCATCACCGACTAATCTGGTCATCATGACCGACTAACCCGGTGACCATCACCAAATAACCTGGTGACCATCACCGAATAACCTAGCAACCATCAACGAATAGCCTGGTGACCATGACCGAATAAATCGGTGACCATCACCGACTAATCTGGTCATCATGACCGACTAACCCGGTGACCATCACCAAATAACCTGGTGACCATCACCGAATAACCTAGCAACCATCAACGAATAGCCCGGTCACCTTGACCGAATAAACCGGTGACCATCACCGACTAACCTGGTCATCATGACCGAATAAGACCATCACCACCAAATAACCTGGTGACCATGACCATCACCGAATAACCTAGCAACCATCAACGAATAGCTCGGTGACCATGACCGAATAACCCGGTAGCCATCACCGACTAACCTGGTCATCATGACCGAATACCAGGTGGCCATCACCGACTAACCTGGTCATCATGACCGAATAACCTGGTGACCATCACCGAATAACCTGGTTACCACTGTGACTATTACCGGAATAATGCGGTGATTTCCGTCGGCAGACAACGTGGAAGCTATTACTCCCTTGTGATATATCACCAGTAAACATGTGACCGTTGTTGACAACCTTATAGCAGATGGCCCCCTGGATTAAGTCCTAAAGTGTGAGGTGGATTAACATTTTTAATACTACAATAATTGTAAAATAAGAAATTAAGAGAATTTTTTGCTGCTGTTACTTTTTGGGACGGATTTACTTTTGTATGTTAATAAAAATAGTTGTCCGTGTCGGCGAGCATCATGAGTCATGAAATGTTCGGTAGCACATGGACCGTGTACTGTAGCAAGCGAATACTGTAGCAGTGCACAGCGCAATCTGTTGGCTGTCGTTACGTGATTATGGGGACGTGAGCACATGAGTCTCACTTTGGGGCGGTGGGATGGGAATCTGGCGTGCCGACGTGTGCAGCTCGCAGCGGGGGTGGGGGAACCGGAGTCTGGCGTGCGTCCGTAATCGGGTAATCGGGCGCCGTACGGGAGCGTTTTCTGGGGCACGTTCGCTTGGTAGCACAGTCCAAGAAAGAAATGGCGAACAAAAATAGATACAGCATGAATTATTCTTGCTTGCTGAATACCATAAACAACCTAATTTAAAAGCAGTTTATACAATCAAATTTTCCATTTGTGCTTTCTTTCAAGAAATATACGTTTTATATAATGCCAACGGAATATTGCCAACAAAGAAATTTATGTTACAGCGCTCACCAATTTCAGGATCAGTACCACCAGCAGATTCCTCCTAAAATTTGCACCACTGCATTTTTACCATCACATACATCTGACCAGACAACATATTGTTAGTGACCAAGAAACACACAGTACCTTCAAGAGAACAAAATGAGCACGTTAGTATTTCCTAACAGAGGAAACAACAATACTCATTGTTGGATGTAGCTTCATACCCAACTGTGTCAATATTAGGAGGCACAAAGATTGCAATTCTGGTGTAGCAAGTGTATTCTGAATAAGATGCTTCTGTTTGCCTGAAAAGCGATTTTCTCACCTAGCAGATTAACAAAATCTCAATTTAGGCTCTTAGAAAAAGCTCAATCGGGTCATCTTTGCTCCTGTTTTGACAAGACAAGTAACTCATCACCTTTGACCATTTGCCATCTGCACGAACCAAATGACCACCTTCAGATTTCCACCCATCTTCCAGTATGGCAGTAACCTGCACTGCTTTGGTAAATGGTACAAACAGTATAGTTCTCTATAAGCCAATTTTCTACTGAGATGGGCACTAAACCCAAGTGTTCATTCACCTTGTTGCCATCGTCTGTGAAATTAACTACATGGTGATCGCTCCTTATAGCATCATTGCCAACCGCACGAGCAAGAATCTCCCGCATAGTTATGCAGCTAACAATCCTCTTGACTGACAACCCTCTCTCGGCTGCAGAGCAAAGGCATCAAACTTGATGTACCTGCATAACTTGGCAGAGTCAAATGGATGCCTCCGGCAAATTAACTTCTGATCTTATAGCTGATCAACATGCACATTCAAGGATGCAGTAGAATAAGCACAAGCAACTAATCAGTGCCCTGCAATATATGATCAAACTGAAACACTTGAAAAAAGAACAAAGTTCATTCAATTCCCACCCCGACCCGATTTGAGAAGCATAAGACAAAAATATAATCCGTAGAATACCACCTCTTATTTCCATGTGTATAGAGGTCCATCAACCTGGTAACTAATTGCTACTGTAGAAGCCATTTAGAGAGCATACATTGTAATATATCAATTCAGTCGCTGAGCATCGCGAAGGGGTCAGCCCAGAACGAGCAGAGGATGCAAGGGAGGGGCTACCTCGGGTCCTGGGCCGCTGGGCGTCGTCCTCTGGTAGGGCGGAGACGGCAGCGGTGGCGGCGTGAACGCCTATGACCTGCTAGACCTCGCTCTGCCGCGCGACGAAGAGGGGCGGGGTGAATGAGGCGGAGCTCGGCCGGCGACGGTGTGCCGCTTCCCCTTCCAATCGCGGCCCTGTGCGTGGGTAGGATGTGGTGGCCAGCGAGGCGGCGGTGGCGGCGGAGAGGAAGAGGCGAGGAGCGGGAGGGCACAGGGTCACGAGCGAGAGCGCGGGGTGTGGCGGTTAGGTTTTCCCGATGAGGATGAGCGAGACGAGGAGAAAGGCATGCTTGTGTTGGTCTATCCATCTTTCTGTACCTTTCTGCAGCCAACCAGCGTACAGCAACTGGATCAATCGGAGACAAATCCTCCCAGCGATGCCCAGCCCGTGCGCGCCAGATGTGCAACGTGGATAGCCCCAGAGATCGCCCAGGGGGTGGGCACTTGCTTGTTCTCAATTTTCTACCTACCTTCCCCATCTCACATAGAAAACTAATACTTTGGTTTCCGTTGTTTGATAGGCTATACGGTTATTTCAGATTACTATCTCCTACTGTCATGCATTGTCTTTTGAGAAAAAGAAGTCTCTACATTATTAAGAATTGATGTGTTGTCCTAGTATTCGTGGGAATTGTTTATTTCCAGGTCACTGGCTCATTAGTTGATTAGATGTAGATGCTAGTTTCGTATAACCTAAACTTTCCCCCCTTTATATTTCAATTACAGTCGGACCGATTCTTCAATGCCTTGAAGGGTCACGGTGTACAGTCTCGTTTGGTAATACTTCCTTTCGAAAGCCATGGTTACTCTGCCAGAGAGAGCATTATGCACGTTCTTTGGGAGTCTGACAGGTGGCTGCAGAAGTACTGCATCAGTGGTACTATCAAGACTGATTCAGAGCCAGCTTCTGATGGTGAAAATAAAACATTGTCAGCTAGTGGTGGTGGAGCAGCTGTTGAAGGTCTAAGCTCCGATGGGTTCTCATCAACACCACGATCGCTTCTGTGGTAACTTTCTTCTTGTTGCTGCTTTTCTTATGAAGTTAAAATCCATTTTCCTTGCTTATTGTGGCTAAGTTAGTCTGTTTGCTGAGTTTTTTACTGATGTGTTGAATGGGGAGTTGGGGATGAACTACAACCACCAACTCAGATAGGACATAATTTCCATGTAGAGCAAAGCATCAACAAGTGTCTAAGCCCTAACCAATGTAGCAGCGACTACCGCTTATCTGCCCCATATCCCCAGACAACAAGACACTCCTGGCACTACAGCAGCAGATGTCACCATCTCGTCGTTGGTGCTGTGGTGGCAACTGGCAAACTGGTAGGGAGGGGGGCAATGGGGAGCGATGGAAAGTAATTTGTGGAAGGAAGAACAGGTTGTTAATAGTTAATCCACGCAGCAGGAAGGTGTTCATTTTCTTGGAGTTTTATTTACGGATGGGGGAAGGTGGAGAATGATTGACAATAGTGACACACCACTCACCGTTTAATCAGTTTCCATATCAACACCAAAGCATATTGAAACAAATGAATTCGAGCAATTTTTTGTATTTGGTTGCTTGTGGTTAGGCGTGTATCCATCCATGCTAACATGTCTGTTTTTTTTAACTATTTATGCTTTAGTCGAGAAGGTGAAAAACTCTCTTTGTTTCATACAGATCAACTACCGAGAACATTTCATGAAACCATGTACGGGAAATAAGATCATAGCATATATATGGGCAAAAGGAAAATAAAATGTGGTGCTGCACTTATAGGAGCCGGTCCTTCTTCCGGCAAGGCTGGACTGCCATTGTAATTTGACTGGATTTCCGCAGAAGGTGATTATTTCACAGATTTGTGGGCGCTAAGGAAAGCCTTCAACATTGGTGGATATTGTGCCCTGGCTGAATTCGCTCAACCGTTGGTGGGGAAGCCAAACATACTGTAATTTTTCCTCACAATTAATGATGTACAGGTGTATTTTGGCCCATCCTAGGTGGCGATCGACGTATGCAGTATTCTATTGTTTCAGAGCGAAAGTAAGTTTGTGGCGCCATGGCGGACCTCAGCTTATTCCCGGTGCCCAAACTGAAGAGAGGCAACAATGATGAGTGCAAAAATTGTTTGTATCAGAACGGTTCGTGTGATGCTCATCCTATTGTTCTTATTTGTGCCCCTCTTGCGAAGTTCATGAGCTATGTCCGGACAAAACTTATCCCGAGTGGAGAAAAAAATATCGCAACTACAGTTGCGTTGGGGCAAAATAATGCAGGTTGTTGCAGTAAATAAAACTGAATCCTTTTCCGAGGCACCGACATGGGCGCCGACGGCGCATAGTTGCCCTTTGTATGTGAGGCGGGGAAGCAGCCTCGTTGAGCTTTGTGGGCTTTGCATTTAGCCAGGAATAGATGGGTTGCTTCACTCATTTGGAGATTTCATGACAAATATGTCAATTTAGCATATTTGCACATGACATAGTATAGACATATGATTATTACAAATACCAGTAGCTAAAAAAATATATGTGATTTTGGAGGGGGTGCCATGGCAACCCCATGACACCCCCACTAGATACACCCCTGGGGGGAAGGATCCTGCACCGGTGCACCCGCTTGTCCACTGACTTCACCTGCTGAGTATCGGTGTCTAGAGGTGCATCGTCGATCTCGTGGGATGAAAATCTGTCTTGCGCATCGAGAGCGCACTATGAAGCGGGAAGACTAACAACTGTTTTGGCTAAGTCATACTACCAATATGGTCGACCTCAAGATTTTCCACTTGAGACCAAGTGCCACAATGTTAAAATCTAACTAAGGTCGACCTTAGGAGGCTTATGAGCGACCTTATTTCCCCACTGGAAACGCCCTTAGGTTTGCAAACACTATCCAAGGCTATTTTCTTCTACTGCCCCATTATATAAGAAGTTTATTACAACCAACCCCAAGATCTCTTCGAATAATAAAGTATTAATAAAGTGCACACAAGAAAAATATCACAATTGGAAAACGTACGCTGTCCACTTCAACAGCCGGACGTGAACACGTCAGAGCAGAGGCATGAAACCAGCCTGATTGGGCATGGACGCGTGAAGCTTGCATGCATGTGCACTCCTTTTCCAGCTTCTTCTGCCCTCTAGACGGCAGCCATGGTGCTGCTACATATACACATCCTTGTGCCCGTTCCTTAGCTCATCAAGCAGCTCGACCACTGTCACCTTCCTATCCCTCAGCGTTCGCGCGTCGATCAGTAACAATCAAGAAAAAGTAAAATGGAGTCCCAAAACAAGGAGGTGGATGCCCTGGTCCAGAAGATCACCGGGCTCCACGCCGCCATCTCCAAGCTGCCGTCGCTCAGCCCGAGCCCGGACGTGAATGCGCTCTTCACCAACCTGGTCACCGCGTGCGTTCCGCCGAGCCCCGTCGACGTGACCAAGCTCGGCCCGGAGGCGCAGAAAATGCGGGAGGGGCTCATCCGCCTCTGCTCCGAAGCCGAGGGAAAGTTGGAGGCGCACTACTCCGACATGCTCGCCGCCTTCGACAACCCGCTCGACCACCTCGGCATGTTCCCTTACTACAGCAACTACATCAACCTCAGCAAGCTGGAGTACGAGCTCCTTGCCCGCTACGTGCCTACGTGCCCGGCGGCATCGCGCCGGCTCGCGTCGCGTTCATCGGCTCCGGCCCGCTGCCGTTCAGCTCGTTCGTCCTCGCCGCACGCCACCTGCCCAACACAATGTTCGACAACTACGACCTGTGCGGCGCGGCCAACGACCGCGCCAGCAAGCTGTTCCGCGCCGACAAGGACATGGGCGCCCGCATGTCGTTCCACACGGCCGACGTCGCCGACCTCGCCGGCGAGCTCGCCGCGTACGACGTCGTCTTCCTGGCAGCGCTTGTGGGCATGGCCGCGGAGGAGAAGGCGAAGGTGATCGCCCACCTTGGTGCGCACATGGCCGACGGGGCGGCTCTCGTCGTGCGCAGCGCGCACGGGGCGCGCGGGTTCCTGTACCCGATCGTCGATCCCGAGGACATCGGTCGAGGTGGGTTCGAGGTGCTGGCCGTGTGCCACCCCGACGACGACGTGGTGAACTCCGTCATCATCGCGCGCAAGACCAACGACGTGCATGCCGATGGGCTCCAGAACGGGCGTGGTGGACAGTACGCGTGCGGCGCGGCGCCGGTGGTCAGCCCGCCGTGCAGGTACGGTGAGATGGTGGTGGACCTGTGCCAGAAGAGGGAGGAGTATGCCAATGCAGAAGTGGCCTTCTGAATTTCTGATCGTATGGAACGAATGGCGTGCTGCATGCGTGGTCATTACTGATACGTCGCTGCTTGATCGCTTGCAAATCGTACGTGGTAAGTGTCCTACTACTTATGTTACCGTTCAAGTTATGTGTTGTTTGTAGTTGTACCCAAGTGTGGTGTTTACACGTGCATGTCTATGTACGCCTCTCCCTGGAAGGCAGAGCAGAGGACAGTTTGTGAAGAAATAATATGTGCCCATAAGTGTAAACGTTGAGAATAAGACGATATGTGTATTTCGTTCACAAATATGCAATATAATTGAATTGGTGTTATATTAGCACAAGCACGGGAACAGTATATATCCTGAGCTGGAAAATAAACGTGCTCTATCAAAGGGGCAGTAAATGTGTTAATTCGCTTTCCTGAAAGGGGCACGCGTACATTTTTGCTATGAGGGATGTGTTTTGTTCGGCAACACACAATGCTATAAGAGAGGGCTACCACATCAACACTCCGACTAACACTACACCACGACACTGCATTCTGCAAACAAGTTGGTAGGGAAAACGGCTTGTGCCTATGGAAAGTCGGTCGGGAATGAGTATTACCGACTGACACCATCTGTCACCGAAAGTCCAGTCGGCAATGGCCTTCCCCGACGGCGACATGATTTCTTTCCCGACCGACGTTTCCTTTATCGACCGACGTTTCTTTTTCGACAGACATTTTATACCGACGAACTATCAGACGGTGTTTCCATTGCCGACCAACTTTTCGTTGGGCCCGTGAATAGCATTTCCCGACCAACTATGATCTGATGTTGTTCGTTTTGCCGACCAACTTTCGGTTTGTGGTGTGAGCCTTTGCCGACCAGCTGTTCGACAGTGTGTTGTTTTATCGACAAACAATCATAAGGTTTGATGATGACCATGTTTTGGTGGAAGAACCACGGTCCTCCCTTCTCGACCTTTAACCAATCTTTACTTCCTTAGCTGGACTTCAAGCGACCCGCATATGTTGCTCAAAAGACTACGATTGAAATAGTTCCTTGCATGAACCTAGCTAGGGCCATCCACTTGATACCCTCCTTCGGAACCCTTGTTTCTTCCTCAAAGACAAGGTCGTCTATCTCATCCTTCTTGATCTCGAGGTGTTGCAGTATGTCATCCAGCGCCTCAACTTTCTTACTCCCAGATCCTTCCGCCTGGCTCGTCGAGCTTGAGACAGAGGGCGTCGTCATGTTGTCCAACTCGCACAAGATCACCGACCCTTGAGAATTAGGAGACTGCAAGGACACCATATGGGATTTTCTAAGACTATCGACGTAACCAGGAGAGAAACCCAGGACATGTCTCAGCCGGATCGAAGAATACCCCACACCGCAACGGAATCCGACAACGAAGGTTTTGATTAAAACCGTAGTCGTCGTGGCGGCCATTTAAAAAACCTCACGTCACTACTAGGGAAAAGGTCACTAGTGGCGCACCTTTTTGGAATTCTGTGGCGCATGGTGGGTACGCCACAGAATTCACGCCACTAAATTGCATTTCTGTGACGCATATCTATATGCGCCACAGAATTCTCACATTTCTGTGGCGCATCCACATGATATGCGCCACCGAATTCTCAATTTTTTTAAAAAAAATGTTCAAAAAATGTTCAAAAAATCAGGAAAAAACAAAAAATGAAATAATTTGGAAAAAACTAAATATTTGAATTTTTTGAACATATAATAACACTGCAAACATATCTCAAATGATGACTTCCCACTAGGTCACATATCCTCTCCAACCCAAGCACGCTTAACTTCTAAGTTCTATTCAATTCAGCTACCCTTATGCTACTAAATTTATTATTAATATACGTATCATATCAACCCTCTTAATCCTTGTATGTGTATATATGTGTGTAGATGTGTGTGTAGTTTATGTCTGGTATGTGTATATATGTGTGTTTTAAATTTCGAAAAAAATCAAAAATTTCAAAAGGAAATTCAAAATTTTCAAAATATCCAAAAAAATAAAAAAAATCCAAAAAACTTTAAAAAAATTCAAAAAATCAAAAAAAAATCAACAAATCCAAAAAAATTGAAAATTTAAGAAAAATGTATTTTTTTAAAAAAAATGACAAAAAAATTTGTACTGTGGCGCATATCAATGTGCGCATTTATGCGCCACAGAAATGTGTATTTTTGTGGCGCACATCCCCATGCGCCACCGAAATGTGTAATTCTATGGCGCATATAGCAATATGCGCCACAGAAATATTTCTGTGGCGCATGACTATTTTGGTGCGCCACAGAAAGTGGTTCCACCTATAGCCATTTTCCTAGTATTGCGTACCACATACCCCCACAAACAGATATATACATTATCCACAAACAAATGGTGGTAGAGCGCCCATTTATATGCCTATATGCTTACTGGCCACTTTGTAACTTTTTTTGAGGGCTGCGCGGATTGTCCATTCTTTGATGTATTTCATGTATGTGTAAAGTATGATACACCCAAAATGAAATACATATTCCCTCCGTTGCTAAATATAAGACGTTTAGCATTTTCAGCCCCACGTGCTTCTAGACATGTTTTACTACAAGATTCACATGTTTTAGCCTACGAGAGGGCACGTAGTCATTTTCATTCAAGGCTCGCCACCGGCTCCAAAATACTCCAAATGTAGCATTATTTCTCCCAAATAATATTGTTTTCTCTTGTCGAAAAAGCAACATTTATACCAAACACATATTTCGGGTCACACGATCTGCTATTCAACATCAATGCATTAAGAACCGAGTCTGAGCTCTTGATATTGCCTTGCCTGTTTTAGCAGGAGGTCTAAAAGCGCCCGATTTACCTTAATGAGAAATTAAAGGTGATGGCATAACATTGGATAACCTCACTTTGCCTGTCCTCGTCGAAGAAGCAAAGCTGCACCTAAAAAAAAACAGTGAAAGTAAAAGTTCTGCTGCAGCGACGAAGTATTGTAGACAACTAGACAAGGGATTTGCTAGCCAGATAATTCTTTGAATACGGGCAACGGCCTTGTGAAGGACTGGACTTCTGAAATAAGGGTCGAAGAAATAGGCTTTTGCCCCGCTATATTAATATAGCAACCACACCGATACAATCGAACCATACAGGAAGAAGGGGCAAGGAGAATGCTGGGGCAACAGCAGATACATGCCCAAAAAAAGGAAATGAATACTAAGCCAAATTGACAAAACGAAAACGACCCGCCACCGGTGCGCCCTCTCCATCTTCTCCCACCACGATCCAGGCACTCCGAAGTGCTCCGTGCCAAGCAGCCCCTATAGGAGGGGAAGCACCGTCGACACGGCGCTGCTAACCGGACCATAGGTCCTAGGGTTTCCCCCGGCACGCAGAGTACAGTGGGTAAGGGATTCCCACGATGTCCTCCAGGAAGGAATAGTGCCACACGCCGGTGGCACCACGTCATGGTCAGGCAAGCTGATAGGGATTTCTCCCGACACCTATCCACAAGGGCACCCTGACACAAGGGAGTACCACCACCCAGCAACGCCATCCACCAACATCCGCCACGCCGATGTTGAGTCATCTTCATCCGTCGCTTCGTGATACCGGCAAGCGGCCTGAAAGGCGGCAACACACTACAGTGTCGGGACGAGAGCAGCACCCTCGCAGCCACGCGGGAGGTACCCACCTCCACCGCCGAGAGGCAGTCATCGACCGGACAGAGCAGCGGGGGCACACCAGGCCCCAGCGTGGCCCGGCCGAGCCCGGATGGGCCGTAAAGCCCCTGCCGCCCTGTTGCAATAAGCAGGCCGCAACACCGCCGTCGCAGTCCCAGACATCGTCGTCGTCACCACCTCCAGAGAGCCCTGCCACAGCAGTAGCCAGCCCGCCCAGGCCCATCTGGGCCCGCCCAAGCCCATCTAGGGCCCAAGGCGCCCAGATCCAAGCCAAGCCAGCCGCCGGCGCGCTGCCGAAGAACTTCGTCGGACGTCACCGCCACCAGCTCCGTCGGACGTCACCGCCACCAGCACCACCCGGACGCGCCGGACCAGGGCCTTCCGAAGTACACCGCCGCCAAGGAGGAAGAGGCCCCGACCGGCCTCCATGGCGCGGGGAAGGGAGAGCCGCCGCCGCCGGCGTCGCCCGGGCTTCGCCCGACGACCCCTGCCGGCGGCGGCGACGGGGGGAAGGAGATGGAGAAGGGGGCGCGGCGGCGCGGCTGGAATCGCCCCGTCGCCCTCGGGGGGGGGGGGGGGGCGAGAGGGGGCGGGGTTGGGGAAAAGAATGACGGTACCGGAAGCAGAGGAATGCGAGGGAGCAAAAATTCGTAAAGAAAATGAAATCAATCTTGGGGAAAATAAGGGTCATTGTCACTGGGATCCGATACCTCCTTGTGTTGAAATCAATCTTCATCGTGGAGTAGCTGTTTATGATCATTATTGTAGAACGCGTGGACGACTATTTTAAACCTGCGAAAATTCGTAAAGAAAATGAAAAATATTGGCCACAATCAGAACGCTGGTCCAAGTCCAACACACGCCACGAGAAGACCGTGCATCGTGTGATCTACGTCCGCACGACCCCAAAGTAAAACATGTATACATGGTATTTTTCCAAATTTAACCCCTGTGGTCGACGTCAAAGAGGATGAAGCGGAGCTTGTACATTGGCTCTAGAGAGGATAGAACCGACCTCTATTTCAAAATTTTAAATCCTTAGAAAAAATTAGGGAATCAAAACATGTGTTTGGCGCCAAAGGAGGATGGCGCTGAACTGTACATGTTGTGCTCCAACCTATTTGGCGCCAACCCCGAAGGTTCAAATTAGAAAATAATTGTAAGTAAGGGTCATATACATATGTTTAGTTTGTTTTTCTTTGCGAAACATACTACAAACGCAGATGCTCATATACACGTTCACACACTCACTCCTATGAAGACACACACGCACAACTTACCCCTATGAGCACCTGCGAGAGACTAAGCCGACGGTCAGATCTTGAGATTGACGAAGTCACCACATGCGACTCGTTGTCGACGGGAACGTCATCTCCTACTAAAGAATATTACGTCTAAATGAGAAACATCAATGTCAGATCTGTGGTTTAAACACTGGTGGACTGAGGGTACAACCACTATACTAACCATCCTATCACAGATAGGTTCTCATGTGTTTAGTTTGTTAAATGTGGCGGATTTGCGGAAAATGCATTTTGCTCCCGGGCACCATGCTCCCTCCCATTTAAAAAAATTGAAAATCGTATTTATAAGTTTCACAAAATTCTGAAAAAAAATATGAATGTAGTCAATGATATATCCCAAGAACGTGTAAATTTTCAGTTCAAGATACTTTATATTGTGGCCTCAACAAAAATAACAAATCTGATCAAACTTAGAGATTTGAAAATGTGTATACTTAGATCCACAATTTTGTTATTTTTGTGTAGCTCAAAATATAACTTATTTGAAGTCGATCTTTTACACATTTGTAGGATATATCATTAACTACCCCCGATTTTTTCAGAATTTTTTAAAACTTATAAATATGATTTTCGAATTTTTTAAATAGGAGGGAGCACAGGGCCCCGGGAGTAAAAAATCTCCACGCGCGGATTTGTCAGAAAAAATACATGTCATGATAGGTCAAGTTGGGTAACGTGAGAAGATCCGGCTCCACCTCAAAGTTGTCTAAAAGAAAGAGTTCGGGCCGAAGGGTTAAGTTGCCGCTACAGTAACTGAGAGAGGGGAAAGCGAGGCGACCGGGTTTCGCCGGCGATTCCGCCGCTTCCCTCCGTCTCCGGCGCCGGCGCGGCGTCGTGAGACGGGGGGGAAGCTGTAGATCTCGTCCGCGCGAGTAGATTAGTACTAGTTTTTCTAGTTTTCGTCCACAGTTTCGTCGTCTTCGTGCTGGAGGCGGTGGCGGCGGTGGTGGAGAATAAGGTTACTCCCTCCCTTCTCCGGTCCGGCGGGCTCGCCGGGAGGGAGATGGAGTTTGTGTCCTCCGTGCTGGCGGCCGTCGTGGCGACGTGGGCTGCTGTGCTTCTTGGAGTTTTGGTCCTTCGGGTCTGTCGCCATCACGCCGTCTTCTTCTCCGGGGGCGACGTGAGGCCCGTGAGGTGGTGTGTCCAGGTACGTTTCTCCGTTCTAGCTTCTCTGGCCGGCCGTGGAGGCGAGGGGAGAGCTCGGCGGCTGTGGGCGTCCTTGTTTGGCGTGGTGGTGGTGGTGGCTCTCTGCGGCGCTTTTACTCCGGCCGGCCGTGGCGGCGAGGGAGTGTTCGTCCGGAGTGCGGGTGTGCTGGGTGGCGAGCCTGGCTGATGCGGAGATGGTGGGATGCTCGGTGGTTCATGGAGGCAAGCGCTGTGGCTGGATTCGTTCATCGTCTTGGGTGCCCGTCGCCAGGGCCGGTCCTGACATTTCGGGGGCCCAGGGCGAGACTAGAATTTAGGGCCCCTTAATATAAAGAAGTAAAAATAGATATATGAAATAGAGATCAAACGAGAGAAAACGTGACACAAATTTTTACGTGGAAACCCCTTGCGAGAAAAAACCACAGACGCATGAAGATTTGATTTCACTATGATGCAAAAGTATTAAATTTCAACATACACTGAATTTTTCTACTAACATTATTAGATGCAAATTCATTGATGATGGAATCAATATCAATCTCGTCAATAATTGTGTCATCATTAATACTACAGTAGCAGATTATGTAGAAGAGGAATTGAATGTGTGCTCATGATCACTCACATTGTTATCGTCCTCCGATGTCAACATTTGTCTTATGGATCTCATCTTCTTGATTAACATTACTTTGTTCTCCATAAGAAATAACGCCAAATGGTATAGATTTGTCGAAGTGCTCATGCTACTATCCAAATATTTGTGAAGAGGTGCTCTCCTTTTCCTTTCCACAGCAGCGGGCATATAATAACACTGCAATAAAATGGAATTAGTAATTGAAATTAGGGCATAAACCACCTACACCAGAGATTTATAGAAGATAAAAAATCAACAAATATACCTAGGTTGGCCGTCCGGCGGTGCGGCGCCTCGGGCGATCGGATATACGTAGGGCCCTGGATGTATGGAAAAATACCGCCGGCGCGGCGCCTTGGGCGATTAGACGCAAAGGCCTGGATGTACGGCGACCTTCCGAGGAGGAGGTGCGCTGCGGCGGGGAGAGACGAGATTAGACTTTAGAGACGTTTCAATCGGACGAGCGAACAACTGAAGTTACGGAACAATCTGACCGGGCGATGCATGGCTAGTGCTCGACTCGATCGTGTTCTCCTGTCACCAGGCCTCTCTGAGCGGAAAAGTAGAAACGAACAGAAGAAAAGGGCCCAATTAGCCAATCGTTGCACGTCTTCACCACGGAGCCTTCATAGGCTATTTGCATTTTTCTTGCATGCCATATATACGTACAAGGCCTAGTGTACATATACCTGGGAGGGGCCCCAAAAATTTCAGGACCCGGGGCGGCCGCCCCTCCCGCCCCCCCCCCCTAGGACCGGCCCTGCCCGTCGCGGAGCGGCGGCCGGTTCTGCAGCCTTCTACGTTGTTGGAGGTGCTTCGTCTCCTGGGCATGGTGGTACGGCGTCTCCGGCGGAGGCTAGGATTTGGGGATGGGATGGATCCGATTGTGCTTCTTCTTGCTTGTTCGGGGTGCTGAGTGCAAGTTTTCTGGGTCTTTTGTAAATTTTGGTTTCTCCTGGGCCTGGTTGTATTTTGTTCTGAGCTCTCTAATATAAGTATCGGATCCTGTTAAAAAAAAAAGATCCGGCTCCACCTTCCACGGGATCACGGCGCACGATCCTTTCCGGCCGAGACCCCAAAACCCAGCTCATCACATTTATGGATCAAATCGCAACTGTTGCTCCAGTAGTGGCGGAGCCCGAAAGATTCCGCCGCTGTGCCGGTCGCCAAACACCCACCAAAACCCCACCAAAAAGACGCAATTTTCTCTTTCCTACCGCTAGAAAATCCTTGTTTGGTAGCGATAATAAACCAACGCAGTCGGCCAGACGAGGGAACACGCGAAACGAGAAGGAGAGTCGTCAGCTGCCTCTCTCCGGATCTTGCCGCTCCATCTCAATCGCCATGTGTGGTCGCGGACGGCGGCGTCGCGCCGGCTCCGACGCGGCGGCGGCAGGGTCGGGCGGGCGCGGGTTCTGCGCGACCGCGCTCGCCGTCGTGGCCCTGGCGGCCGCCGCGGCGGTCGCGCTCCTGGAGAGCACCACCGCCGGCGGCGTGGCCTACGCGGGCGAGGGGTGGCTCCACGAGTGCGCCAAGTGGGACGCCGAGGGCGGACGGTTCCTGGTGTCCACCTTCTTCGGCGCCGGCGTGGCCGAGGTCCGCCTCAGGGGCGGGAGCCCAGTAGAGGAGCGGGTCGTCGTGGCGGACCCCGAGGTGGCCGGGAAGGTCGCGCTGGGGCTCGTCGTGGACGCGCCCAGGCGGCGCGTCCTCGTGGTCTACGCCGACCGGCCGCCGCGGTTCGGGTACGCCGCCGTGGGCGCGTACGAGCTCGTCTCGGGACGCCGTATCTTCCTCGCCCGCCTTGACGGGCCAGGTACGTCCTTTCTCGACCATACCTTCTAGCCGTCCGATCGATTAGGATATTCACTGACCGGTGGGCCATCTCTGCACCGTCGCCATCAAGAACCGTTGGGAATGTGGTGCGGACATTCCTTTGAGAATCGATGATGAGTGGGTTGGGGGGGCATGCCGGCATGGTCATTGATTATGTCCATGAATCAAAGCCATTACTGGAGTACAAGAGTACGGAACACTGTGGTTTCACTTCTTTTCTCGGACAAACACGTACTAAATGGAGACAGAAGCTATTAGCACAGATCCTGCCCTCACGTTTTAGGAATTAGGATCCTGCCTTCACCCGACTGGAATCCTGCAGTTAGCACAGATCTAATCAAACAGCCAGCCGATGCATTTTCCATACAGTGAAAACCATGTTTCTTTTGAGCTGAAATGCTGGCATGGACCCTGGGAATGTTGTCATGAACAGGGGAGCAATTAAGCACCAAACAGAGACCCCCCAAATACTGATAGGCTAGGTAGCTAAGATTCTTTTTGTTGCGTCAGTGCACAGTTGGGGCAATGAATTTCTGGAATTACTCTCGTATGAAAAAAAAAGATCAGCATCAGTTTCATGGGTGGTCTACCTAACTCTGTGATCTATTGCGAACAGTATTGTTTCGCTTCGTCTGCTCCATGCTTCAGTTATGAAGATTTTTTTGCATTCGATTAGTTGAATTGCCTTAAGCTCAAGATAGAGTAGTGCTTACTAATTGATCATTGGTCACTGTTTCATCCATGTACGTGCAGGCGAGTCCTCGTTCGCGGACGACGTGGCCGCCGACGATGATGGCAACGCATACGTGACGGACGTCAAGGGCAGCAAGATCTGGAAGGTGAGCCCGGACGGCGAGCCGCTCTCGGCCATCACGAACGCCACCTTTACCCAGCGTCCCGGGACGATGGACAACCTCGTTGGCCTGAACGGTATCGTCTACCACCCAAACGGCTACCTCCTCGTCATCCACACCACCGGTGGCGACCTCTTCAAGGTGAACCCGAAGACGGGGGCAGTGAGCGTCGTGAAGGTGCTGGGCTCCCTGAAGAGGGGCGATGGGCTGGAGCTGCTCTCTCCGACGAAGATGGCTGTTGCCGGCATGCCGAGCCGGCTGGTCGAGAGCTCCGACAACTGGGAGACCGCGCGCGTCACGGGCCGGTACGTCGGGCCGGCGCACAGGGTCGGGTCGTCGGCGACGGTGAAGGACGGGGACGTGTACGTCAACCACATCTTTGGGTTTGGGCTCGGCAGGAAGAAGACGCACGTCATTGCCAAGGCGGTGTTCGCGCCTTTGTAGCTTGGTCGCGCCGCGCGTCTAGAACGCGGTGATCGGGTTGATGAGGCCTTGTCGACTCTCAGTCCCCGCCACTATCTGTTGTAACATTTGCCTCAACTTGTCTAAAATTCGGCCGCAGTTCCCCACCTGAATATCTTACTCAAAGCTTGATTGAAACAAGACGATCAGCGATTGCAGGGTTGCACCGGAGCGCGAGGAGATGTATAGCCGCCAAGACATAGCGTAAACTGAAAATGCCCTGAATTCCGCGACCAAAAAACGACCCGATCAAATCTCGAAAACGGCTTGGCCAAGATTTTTTTGGGAGGGGAGTGGGTATTGCACCCTGAGTACTCCATATGTCCAGTTTTTTGCGGTCATATTTCCCGGTTTCCCCAATCGATCCGAAATTTTGGCGAGCCGAAAGTTTCAGTTCGCTCCTTCCCGCCCCAACCGCGGCAGCACCGTCGATCTCCCCAGCCACGCGTTTGGTCTCTGCGCCACCCAATCGACGGCATGGAGTACCCACAGCCGCTCGCCGACCCCATCAGTGCCGTCTCGAGCTTCCGCACATCCCTTGGCCGGCTTCACCGTCGCCGTGCCAACTCCTTCCGCCGTCGGGCAGAAACGGAAGCGGCAGGGCATCCACGCCGTCCAAGCGCCGGGCAGAAACGGAGTCGGGCCCCTTCTGACCGCCGGCTCCAAACTCCCTCCCGCATACGACGGCGTCGTCTTGGGGGTCGGCTTGGCTTCGGCGGCGTCAAACTGACGGGCAAAATCCCAAGCCACCGGCCCAGATACGGCCAAGGCTCGGGCGGCTTGAGACTGGCGCCTCGTCTAACCACTCCGGCTGCCGATGAACACCGTGCCGCCTTCAACTCCACCGGCGTCCACAACATGTTCGAGGAAACGCATCCGAGGTAAAAAAAAATCCCTTTATCGCGATGTGTGCTCAATTGAGTTCAATTTCTTTGTGTTTCACACTTTTGATTGTGTAGCTACAACTAGGTGAACATCATGCGTGCTCCACTTGACGCATTCGATTCCGGCATGGAAGCCGAGGGCGAGGGCAAGGCTGAGGTGGAAGCCGAGGTGGAGGAGGATGTAGTATGTAGAAGAGATTGGGGAGGAGGTGTTCGATGGTAGCCAACCAATATTTGGAAAATGAAGCGCCAATTTCACCGAGATGCAGGACCTTTGCTTCACTAGAGCATGTGAGGGTGTGTCATTTGATGCGGTTATCGGCAATGATCAAACTGGCAAAAAATATTGGCAGCGCATCGAGGACAAGTATCATAAGCTTATGCCGATCCCATTCCCCGTTCATTGAGTTCACTCCAAGGCCGGTATGATTACATTAAACAAAATTGTGCCCGTTGGATTGGTTGTTTGGAGCAATGGAGAAATGCACCTACAAGTGGTTGCACAATTGATGACTATGTGAGTTTCTGTTCATTTTCTTGTACACATTTGTGATCTTGTTTGGCTTGATGACAATATGAGCTCACACCTACCTCTTTGGCAAATGTAGGATCACATCGCTCATGAAAGGTACAAGCAAATGTCGGCATCCAAACACAAACCATTCTTGCTCCAACATTGTTGGAAATTGCTTTGGCATAGTGAGAAATGAAGGTTGAGGGATCAAGAAGATTCACCGAAGAAAGGTGCACTCGTCAATTTGGAAGACGACGATGATAGTGATGATGCTCCAACTGGAGGAAGAAACAAAGGAAAGCCCAGTGGAAGGAAGATGGAAAAAAGATAGGGTGAAGAGATCGGCCGAGGCCTCAATCTTGAGGACCAAATTAGTGCAATGGTGAAGTTAAAGTAAAAGCAGTGATGAAGAAGCAATTGGAAACCAAGATGGCTTTGGCCGAGAAGAATAACCAACAAAAAGAGGCAAAGTGGGAGAAAATATGTGCCTTCGAGGAGCGGAAGATCACTTTTGAGAAGCAAAAGAGGAAGGACGACAAGATCGCCGAGGATAATCGGTTCTTGATGATGGATCCGAATAGCATGCTTTTGGACAATCTTAATTGTTACGTCTTCTATTGCGTCTTCTATTGCGCATGCTTTTGGATGTGGACTATTCGACATATTAGATTGTATGATATTTACGCATTTATATTTGGGGTATTGCAACTCTTATATCTTTCGTTGGTAAAATGAATGTGCAAATCAAAACTGGTATGAGGTACCCTGCAGACGGTACGAGTTTAGGACGTTTGTTCCGCCCGATGCAGCGCGGTACTGCTAACCAGTTTTTGGTGGTACCCGAAACGCGTTTTTCGGGACGCGTTTTTCCGAGATCTGCTAGAGAAGTTCTTTTTTTTTTTTGAGGGAAGAGATGCTCTTATGTTCAAGTAATGTAAACTTGTGAATCTAGTGAAGTCAGACTCATCGCAATGTTCTTTATCGTTAGGATGGGCTGTCAGACTCATTCGCCTCTGAATACCTTGGCGTACCTGAAGTCCTAGATCTTAGGCAAATCCTATTTGCCGCCTTTTGCGGCGAGGGAGGCTCGCGCCGCATACCCCGCGCCTCACGGGGCCAGCCCATTTGCGTCTTCTTTTTCCTTTCCATTCTGTTCTTTTTTCTGTTTATTTTTAAAATGATTATTTTTTTAATGTTCAAATTTGATATTTGTTCAAACTTGGAAATTGTTCAAACTTGAAAATTGTATGAATTTGAAAATTGTTCATATTTTTTTTTCGAATTCGAAAATTGTTGGAATTTAAAATTTGTTCAAATTTGAAAATTGTTCAGATTAAAAAATTGTTCATATTCGTAAATTGTTCATATTCGAAAATTGTTCAAATTCAAAATTTGTACAGATTCAAAAATTGTTCAGATTTTAAAAATATTCAGTCTTAAAAACACTCAGATTTTAATAACGTAAAAGAAAAATGAGAAAGGGTAAATAAGTGATGGCCCGCGGCCCAACACACCCGCTACAGTGCGCCTGTGTGCGGCGCGCCAGTTCGACGCCGCTAAACGCGGCAAATAGCACCTCCCTAGATCTTGCATGAGACGAGTTCTTCTTCTATACTACTATTAAAAGAGCAAACTTGTGTTGTGCTGCGTTGATACATTAAATATATAAAGACCCCCCTCCACCCCCGCGTCGCCCGCGCCTGGCGACACGGGGGAACCCTAGCCACCGTCGGCCTCCCAGGGGCTCCCACCTCCACCCGTCGCTCCGCCGGAGGAAACACCGGCAAAGCCGCGTGCTTCTAGGGAAGGTGGCGGCGGGCGTTTCTTTGTGGTTTCTCGAGCTCCAGACACGGAGGCGCGCCGTGGGGTGGAGGGCGCGGCGAGCTGCCGGCTGGATGGCGGCTCAGCGAGCTGGTGGCGTGGCGAGTGCTGTCCGGCGCATAGAGGCGGCGGGGGTGCTCTGTGGCTCGGCGCGGAGGTGCGGTTGCGGGAGGCGCCCGCCAGGCCCGATCTGGGCCGAAGGCGGGCCGCGGTCGTGCGGGGTGCCTGCCCTGGACCTTCGTCCCCAGTAGGGGTACTGCACGTGAAGGGATGTGGCGTTCGTGCATAGTGGCGGCCGGGGCGTCGTCCGGCACGACGGCGGGAAGCGAGCTGAGTGGTGGAGGTTCCGCCGCGGAAGGAGGAGCTAGCTCTCCTGCTGCCGTGCTCCTGCACCCGGGCGGCGTGGAGGCCGGGCGGCGGCCCCGGACTGTTAGCTGCGACAGGAGGCGCAGCGGGCATGATGGCCTTGTTGCGTGAGGTGCAGCAATGGCTACAGCATGCGGAGGGGCTCGGTGGACGGCCACACATGCGGTCTCCTATCTCGCAGCTCTCCGAGCTTCGTAGGCGGCTCGAACTCCAGGCGAAAGCCTTGCACCGACTTTGGTCGGTGCCGACGATGAAGGCGCCCTTAGGCGTCGTTCTCCTTCTTGATGGCATCGTCGAGGATTTTCGACAACCGGCCCGACGGGAGTGGTCCGATGGTCTCCGGGTGAAAGCCTAAGCTTCGTCGGGGGCGGGCGACGGTGACGGACGCGTCACTACCTTGTTGGAGGCGTCGTCTTGGAGTCACCGGCTCTCTCGGTGCGGCGGGTTCGCGGCGGATGGGTAGGATGGCGATGTGGTCAGGGGAGGTGGATGCCGGGTGGCAGCCCCGGACGGTGGCGGTACGTCGAGGCAGCGGCCTCGGGCTCCCACGCTATGACGGTTCTATGAGGCAGAGCCGTTGTTTACCGTGGGTCTGAGTGGCGACCTGGATGAAGACTGCGCGGGCAGAGGGTTCGTCGACCTGACTGGATCGCCTTCGGGCAATGCGAAGGTCAATCTGGTTGCTATGCCGGGGCGGCGGCCCCGGAACAGGGTGGTTTTGGTGGCAACCTGGATGAAGACTGCGTGGGCAGAGGGTTCGTCGACCATGACTGGATTGCTTTCGGGCAATGCGAAGGTCGATCTGGTTGCTACGCCGGGGCGGCGGCCCCGGAGCGGGTGGTGTGTGTTGTGGCGTTTGGTCGACTTGTGTCGTGTGGGCGGCAGGTCGCTTCGTCTGTGTGATTCTTTTGTATAGTTTGTTTAGTTTTTTGACCCGGTTTCCCTTATAAAGGGTCAATTCTATTCTATCTATTCGAGCGGTGGATATTGATGACCCACAAGTATAGGGGATCGCAACAGTCTTCGAGGGAAGTAAAACCCAAATTTATTGATTCGACACAAGGGGAGCCAAAGAATAAATATAAGCCTTAACAGATGAATTGTCAGTTCAGCTGCACCTGAAAGTAAACTTGCTCGACACAATTTATCAGTAGTAACAGTGATATAACAGCAGCAGTGTTGAAGTAACAGTAGCAACAGTGTAACGGAGACAGTAGTGGTGATTTCGGTAAACAGCAGGATTAAAATACTGTAGGCATAGGGACGGATGTACGGGCGTTGCATGGATAAGATAGCTCATGTAATAGTCATAACACAGGGCATTTGCAGGTAGATAATAATAAAGCATCCAAGTACTAGTCAAACATAGGCATGTGTTCCGTATTTAGTCGTACGTGCTCGCAATGAGAAACTTGCACAACATCTTCTGTCCTGCCAGCCCGTTTGCAGCGGGGCCTCTAGGGAAACTACTGGCAATTAAGGTACTCCTTTTAATAAAGTACCGGAGCAAAGCATTAACACTCCGTGAACACACGTGATCCTCAAGTCACAGCCATCCCCTCCGGTTGTCCCAATTATTGTCACTTTGGGGCCTCGGGTTCCGGACAACGACAGGTGTATACAACTTGCAGATATGATCCAAAACATAATTATACTCATGATTCAATAACATGTTCAGATCTGAGATCATGGCACTCGGGCCCTAAGTGTCAAGCACTAAGCACAACAAGTTGCAACAACGATAAATAGCACTAACAATGGATACTAGGCACCATGCCCTAACAATCTGACATCTATTACATGAACAATCTCATCCAATCCCTACCATCCCCTTCAGCCTACAGCGGGAATTACTCACACATCGATGGGGGAATCATGGATGGTTGATGGAGAGGCGTTGGTGATGACGATGGCGATGATCTCCTCCGAATCCCCGTCCCGGCAGGGTGCCAGAACGGAACTTCTGATCCCCGTATTAGGGTTTTCGGTGGCGGCGGAGCGTGGATGTGTTTCGCGAAAGAACGACGGACTCCCCGATGTTTTTAGGTCAGGGCAATAAGTAGTCGAAAGGGCGGCGTCGGGGGGCGACCGAGGTGGCCACGCCAACCCTGGGCGCGGGCCCACCTCTGCCGCGCCGGGCCCTGGCGTGGTGGCCTGGTGCGTCGCCTCCGACTCCCCTTCTGGCTCCGTGGGTCTTCTGGTAAAATAGGATGTTTGCGATTATTTCCAGGGATTTTCTCGAAAGTTGACTTTCTGCACAAAAATAAGACACCAGGGTAATTCTGCTGAAAACAGCGTTAGTCCGTGTTAGTTACATTCAAATCACACAAATTAGAGGTGGAACAATAGCAAAAGTGTTCGGGAAAGTAGATACGTTTTGGACGTATCAACTCCCCCCAAGCTTAGCTTATTGCTTGTCCTCAAGCAATTCAGTTGACAAACTGAACGCGACAAAGAAAACTTTTACGAACACATTTGCTTCATATGATGTATACATACTTGAACTATGATCAAAACTTAGGCAGTTCATGATAGGAGATATGTAAATAACGAAACCTGCTAATTATGCAACCATGAAAAGATTCCAACATACTAAGAGTAAACAACCTGAAATATATCTATGTGCAGGATTGCAATGTTCGTAATAAGATATGGTAAAGTGGTATCTCGCTTGCCTGTATTTGTACAGCAAAACATAAATGCCCGGGCACCTCTGAAATTTAAATGAGGACTAGATAAAAAGATATCAGAGATAAAAGCATCAAAGTTATACCACAAATAACCGTATTCTGGGACAAGTACATTTCACTAAGAATGACAGTTGTGCTCTCGAAGAAGTGCTCAAAGAAAGGATAGTGACTCAACATTAAAATAAAAGATAGGCCCTTCGCAGAGGGAAGCAGGGATTAACATGTGCTAGAGCTTTTTATTTATAAAACAGAAGTAAAATTGTTTTGAGAGGTGGTTGTTCCTGTCAACGAATAGTAATAGAGTTCTTATCATCTTCCATGCTAAACAAGTTTTTAGAGCGGTTCCGAGATATTGATATTAGGCATTTATAGCATGCACTTTTATATAGTTTGACACTCCTCCCAACCTTTTGCTTTCACAAACCATGGCTAACCGAATCCTCGGGTGCCTGCCAACAATCACATACCATGGAGGAGTGTCTTTTTTCATTACTTTTCAGATGTTATAGTGGTCTAACCAGCTCTTGTGCAAAATAAAAGTAGATAAGCAGATGTAAGCTGCTAGTCTGAGAAACTAAATTTAGCATGGAAGATAATAATCCCAACTACCACGTCCTCATGAGCTAAAAACAGTGTCACAAAATGAGAAGTATTTTGAAGATTTTAAAGGTAGCACATGAAAATTTACTTGGAATGGTGTGAAATACCATGCATAGGAATTTATAGTGGACTCTTTGGAATAACTTGGTTTTAAAGATTTTGGATGCACGAGCAGCATTCCCGCTCAGTACAAGTGAAGGCTAGCAATAGACTGGGAAGCGACAACAAAGAGAGCATAACCGTCATAATCATACTTGCGACAGAATAAAATTAACAGTGGCATAAAAGTGATACTAAAACTCTGAGGCAAAATAAATCATCGAGGCTTTGATTGACTTTTGCTTTGAGTCATAAACATGTGTGAGCATGTGCCAAGTCGATTCAAGTAAATCATTCAGAGGAGGATACCACAATGCCATACCGCTTTACGAATAAAACAATGCAAGCAAATATCTATATGACAGGTTATCCATAATCAGTAAATTGGAATTGATCATAAGAGACATGAACTAACAAGCAAACATTAAATAACATAACCACCACCATGACAGACTAAGCATGTCCATATGGATAAGTATATGTACAAAAATGAAAACAAATAGAGTTCATACCAGCCTCTCACCACATCCAAGTTGTCGAACATCGTCATTATTGCCTTTCACTTGCATGACTTGAATGATATGAAATGAAAACCAAGCCCCAAGTGGAGTCACGGAAGACTGTTGAACTCTGCAACAACTATACAAAACAGAAGAAGAGCAAAAATATTTTTGGATTTTCGATTTTAAAACAAAGCATGAAAGAAGCAAATAAACAAGGAAATCTTTTTGGATTTTTGAATATCAAACCGAAAATTAAAAAGATAAAAAAACTACAATTCGAAATGGCAAAAGTAAAGGATAGAGAAATAAAGTAATATTTTTGGTCTTTTGGGGTTTTGAGAAAATAAAACAAATACAAGAAAGAACAAACAAAAGAAAACGGAACATGGATATACAAAGAACTGACATGATATGAATATAGGAAAGAGTGAAATGTCAGCATACGCGTACCTCCCCCCAAGCTTAGGCTTTTTGCCTAATTGGGAGTCAATCATCCCCACGGCTAGTAAGAGCTCCATGATGGTAAATCATTCCTAGCATGATCATAGGAATCATCCTGCAAAGAAGGAAAAGTACCACTCGCATAATCATATTGGTGTGAAGAGCTTGCCTGCCCGGGCTGCCCCTCCTCAGGTTCGGCCTGGGTGCCATGCTCCACCATGTATGCATCGAGGTCCTCCTCTGAGAACGACCATCCTTGCCTGACATCAAGGTTAAACAAAAGAGGTGCAGGCAAACAAACTATTCGCTCAGAAAATTTAGGTCTACGCCTAGAGACAGTAATAAAAATCAATTCATAGGATAAATTATCAATGGTAGACCAATTGGTAACAAATTGATGACTTATCATGGAGTTGATATCAAGTCTAGCTCTAGGAAGCTCAATATCAGCGTAATGAGGTCCCAACTGGTGATAGGCTAACAACCTGGAAGCAATGAGACCACCACAAATACTCCCTTTTTCACGGTTAGTCGAAAGACGAAAAGCAATCAAAGCACCCAAATTATAAGTCTTATCATTCTCAAGGCAGTAGAAAGAAATGCCAAGTCATACACAGATAGTTTGTTAGCATTTTTCCTGGCTAGAACACACTTACTAATGAAATAAGCTAAGTATCGAATAGCAGGGAGCAGGATATGTCGAATCTTACAACCCTCACCTACAAAACCTCTACCTTTGGTGATTTCGAGTAAAGTTCCACTAGATGATTAGGTTGCCCTTCAATCTACGCATATGACCCCCACTGTGATACCTTGATGGCTGTGCAGAAATCATGAAAGGGGAGATCAACAGGAACATTATAAATTTTATAATGAACCATGGGGACTTGCAAAGCCCAATCAAATCTGAAATCTTGCACAACTTGAAAGGACAATGATGTCGCCTAGAGGGGGTGAATAGGCGATTAAAACTTTTCCGGTTTAGGCTTGATAATTGCGGAATAAAACTAGGTGTTTAAATTAACAAACCAACAATCTAAATAAACTAGGCTCACCTATGTGCACCAACAACTTATGCTAAGCAAGACGAGTAACAAGGTGATAGCAATATAGAATACTTCAAGCACGAAGGCTATCACAATGTAAAGTGCATAAGTAAAGAGCTCGGGTATAGAAATAACCGAGGCACGCGGAGACGAGGATGTATTCCCGAGTTCCTCCTTTTTAGGGGAGTATGTCTCGTTGGAGAGGTGTGAACCAACACAATGGTTCAACAACCACAAAGGTTTCACCTTCTTCTCCGATGAACCGCACCACAAAGGTTTGGTTCACCTTCCACTATCGGAATCCTTCGAGGCGGAAATCCGGAGCCTTTCAACAACGATCCGGGGCACAACCCACAACGGGATTGGGGGCTCCCGAACAGTTATAAGTGACCACACAAGGGTCTCAACCACCACACGGGCGTCTAGGGTCCAAAGACCCAAGAGTAACAAGTTCACAAGTTTTAAACTTCCACGAATCCTCGTGGAGAGCACAAACCGATGCAACGAAGCAATGGCAAGAGCACAAGTGCTCAAATTCTTCACTCTCAAATCCCACCACAAGCAACTAATGCTTATGGGGGGAGAAGAGACAAAGAACAACGAAGAACACAACAAATGGAACTTCAAGAACTAGATCGAAAGGGTTCCACTCACTTAGAGGAGAAATGGATCGGTGGAAATGTAGATCTAGGTCTCCTTCAATCCTCCAAAGATCAACGAGTTTGGGTGGAGGGATTGGGAGTAATCAAAGAAATGAGCTTTCAACAATGAAGGAGAGAGGAAAAACGTGCTCAAATACTTAGGAAACATTGGGGAAGAAGGACCCTTAAAAAGGTGCTCGAAAATCTGCCCGTTGAGCTGTTTTTCGGCCCCGGGGCGGTACTACCGGGTCCCCGGTACTACCGGGTCACTACCGGGCCACTACCTGGTTAAAAACCGCTCGAAACCAGTACCAAACACGAGATCCGGTAGTAGACGCGGTAGTAGAAGCGGTACTACCGCGCGTGTAAAATGCAGAAAAACACCGACACCAAAACGAGCAAAACTTTCGCATACGAACTCCGTTTTTGATGATCTTGGGCTCGTTGGAATCGCAACGAAGAGCTTTACAAGATCATGCAGAGAAACATCATATTCCAACAATGGAGGGTAAAACCAAATGGGAAAGGTTAGACCTCTCGATAAAAGAACAACCGATAAAACCTCCAAACCAAAACTGCAATATGTTTTTCATCCGGACTCCGTTTTATATGATCTTGGGCTTATTTCGAAGATACTCACAAGCACAACAAGATTATGCATATACACATCATAGTCCATCATGTGAGGAGGAAACCACAAGTGGAGAGTTTGACCTCTCTTAGAAAAGACAAACCGGTAAAATCTCGAACATCAAAAACGCAATAAGATATTCATATGAAATCCGTTTTTGATGAATTAGAGCTTGGTATGGAGATGAACACAAGCTCTAAATTCTCACATGGATAAAAGCCAAATAAGAACCAAGAAAGATGATATGCCAAATATGCAAAGGTTTGAGCTCTCCACAAAGATGCGATCAAGTTACTCACTTGAGAGCCCCTCTTGATAGTACGCCGTCTATCCTATAACCCGGTCTCCCACTAACACCACGAGAGTGGTAAAATAGAAACCCTATCAAGATCATACCTTTGCCTTGAGCATTCCACTTGAGCTAGATGATGACGATCTTGACTCCCTCAAGTTGGAACACCTTTCTTGATTGTGCTTGCTAGCACATGCTTGATGAAGACTTCTTCAAATACTCCCCATACACCATTATGGGAGAGCCTCGCTTAGCTCCGTCTTCATGTATCCACTTGCACTTTATCTTCTTCTCTTGATATAGATGATGGCTTGGAGATAAACATGAATGTTCACTCAATCTTCTTTTCCAAGCCATGCTTGCAATAAGCTCAACTCTACACATGATCATTCTTCATATAAACCCTTGAATAGAGCATTGATCATCATGTAATCTTCTAGAGTCCAACACATGAACTCCAATCTTTTCCATGGACAAGATCTATAAAGATAACTCAATGCAAACATTAGTCCATAGGGATTGCCATTAATTACCAAAACCACGCATGGGGCAACACATGCACTTTCAATCTCCCCCATTTTGGTAATTGATGACAATCCCTTTTACGAGGGTTTATATAATGAATTAAACAACCATCCAACACAAAGAGCAAGGATGAAACCAAATTCCCTTAAACCCTCTAAACTTCTCCCCCATTGGCATCGATTGCCGAAATGGGAGGAAAAATTTAGAAGGCCAATATAATAAGAGCTCCCCCATATGTGTGCATTTCTCATAATATGAGTGAAATCAAATGCACGTATCCAATGACGAATAATTGGGAAGGAGATCAAACTATATTGAGGATCCAAAGATTGCAAAAGAAAAACAAATTGAAAGATACTTCGACAAAAGAAGTAACTAATCAAAGATCCGAAAAACCAATAGAACATAAGAAGATATTATGATAAGATCAACCAAGTGTTCTAATAATCAAGAGGGAACTCCCCAAGGTACGTGCACAATAAGGATTTGTATTTCAATATAGTGTGCACAACATGGAATCCTCACTCCCTCCTAGATAATTTTGAACACGAACAAAAGAGTAGCAAATAGGTCCACAAGCTTATTAAGATGTAAAGTATACCAAATAAAAACAAAGCTTGTGCCTTTTAGAAACCACCAAAGAATAAAAGTAATAAGAGGTGGTCACTAAAGAATTGGAATATCAATTAAAGATGTAACTATTCTCATGTGAATAAGTTTCTAAGTAGACACCAATCATCAAGATATAATCCACAAAGAAACATGCACACACAAAATAGGTACAAAGTTAGAGAACATGATATCCAAGAGGAAGTCATAATACACCAATAAGATCTTTGCTTAAAAGCATAGCACAAAGCTCAATTTTATCTTAAAGGGATATAGATGAACTTCCAACACATACTCATCATAGCATCAAAAATATCCACAAGGGATAAGATGATAAAAGGGATGCTCCGAGAGATAACAAGTATCGCAAGAGGCAAATGATTTTGAAGAAACATCAATATTGCATATGCGAGACATAGAGTAGAAAGTGCTAGATTAACATATTTGGGATTGTGAATCATGAAAATGATTATATATTTCCCTTGATATGTAATCATCCCGGCTTGCCCACATTTGCAATAAAGTTGTTTTGCAAGAACCAAATGAATTGCAACAAAAGAGATTCATGCCATGAAACAACCTACACAAGGTTGAAAGCTAGAAAAGTATGCATGAGGTAGATACTTGTTACCGAGATAGCATTGGTGATGTAGAAGATAAGAGTTCATGATCATCCGAGCTTGGCTCCAATAAGCACATGGTGATAACACCTTCCTTGTAAATGAGACAAGCTTCCAATGCATCTCCAATGTACCTAAAACAAATTCAAGTACAAAATGGTACCCAAACTCATTGGGTCCAAAGTAGTTAGAGCAACTACAATACATAGGACAAACTCCACATAAATATGTGCATATTGATATGAAATTGAATTTCATGCACATCTTAGCCATTTAGGATTTGATGGAGTTTATCCTATATATTGGATCAACGAAAGTAAGCATGCCATAAGATATACATATAGTAAATATGCATGCACAAGACTTTCAAGAACCAAACGAGATACAAATTGGACAAAACACCAATTAAACCAAGAAAGCACACACAAGTGTGACAAGAAAGAATTGTCCAAATTATATCAAAAACCAAATCAACACATGATTGAAGATACCACTTTGAAAAGATGCCAAATGAAAGTAAGATACCAATTGATGAAAATATCATCAAGGAATAAACCACACCCTCTACACTTCTCATGATGGCACAAAGTACCAAGACGAGAAATGTTTGTCTTCCAAAGAGACACGTCATCGGGATCAAATGCCAATTGAAGACAACTAATGTTCAAAAGCATATAGGATAGCTCCCCCAAGATTTGTGCATTATTTATGATCTTGCATTTGAATACAAAATGCACACAAATGGGATCATCACTCTCCATACATATTATTCAAACACTAGTCATGTTCAAGGAAAGCAATAAGATACAAAACCAATTTAAAGAATGATGTTCTACTCAATGTAGGATAGCTTCTCCAAGAATGGGATCATTGCTTTTCCTAACTCAAGAAAGAATAAAGCAATTTTGAGTAGAGCAACAAGGATCCAAAAGAAGCAAGGAAGACAAATGAGAGTTAGATCAAAATAAATCCTTGGCATAAAAATAAGGCAAATTCAAAGCAAAACCAAAGTGAAGATGGTCTACAAATTCACCACAATTATGAGTATCACTTGTCATGGACAAGGAGTATATAGAGATAATTCTCGGTGGTATATAGAAATGATATTGAAGACCAACTTCACAACAAATAAGCATATGACAAAGATAAGATTTAAAAACCATGCTTAATAAATAGATATTCTTGATAGCTTCAAATATTCACGCGATCATGCAAACACTCAAAGAGTAGCTTGAAGCAATGGTTTCCCAAAAGATATATGAGAACATATTTGGGAAAACCATACCAAGAATGTCCATCACAAACAAGATCCAAAAGAGTGATTAAAAAAATCATTTTAGCAAAATGGAACTTGTTTGAGCAACATGCCACATAGGAATAAGATAATGAAGAATATCAATTCTAGGTGGCAATACCTCACATGTTCACATTTTCTAGGCTTGTAATATGCACATAGCTTATTACTCCCCCATAATGTGATAATCCAATTTTTAAAACAAGAGGCAAACAAAACCAACTCGAGAAATTAATGGACATTATAGAATTTGAATTTCTCATGAGCATGACATACCACATAGAGAATAGATAATATTAATATGTCAACACTAAGTGGTATTCCTCATGTATACACAATTTTAGGATTGTGAAGTGCACGAAGCATATCACTCCCCAAAATAGGATAGTCCATTAATCTCTCAAAAAGAGAGCCAACAAGATAAGATATCAAATAAAAGCAATAAGGCTCAACACAAGTAAATGGTGTGCAAACCAACATACACATCTTGATTACTCAAGATAAGTAAGTAGAGAGCACAACACATACAACACTAGCAAGGTACAAAACCTAACACATGCAAGGGTGCAAGCAACTTTCAATGTATATATGATTTAAATAAAAGTTACCGCAAGGAGGAACATTGGATATGAGATAGAACAATATAATCCAAATGACTTGGCTTGAGAGAATATAATTGATGAAGATCCCTTAATTCTTCATGAGTAGCCAAGTCTCCAATGCCCTCCAACAACACCTATTGATCAAGTTTTAGCTTGTTGGTCCCCAACCAAGTTGGGTCCTAAGAGGTTAGTCACAATAGGCTTGGCAACCCAAATGGTTCTTTTCTTGACACCACTTTGAGTACCAACATATTTGGCAAACACATTGCCAACCTTATCCTTCCGAAGAGAATAATCATCATTAATAATAATGGGGTTGGATAAGGTACCATTTGTGCATGAAGAAGCAACGTGACCCTTCTCACGGCATAGGTAGCAACATCTACTTCCTCCTCTCTTCTTAGTTGGAGTCTTGACTTGAGGAGGGGTAGCTTGATTCTTCTTGGGAAGAGGCCGTTCTTCAACTTGAGGAACTTGAGTTTGAACTTGAGGCTTCTTCCCTTGTTGCTTCTCACTAAGAGCCTTCTTCTTCAAAGGGCAAGATCTAACATGGTGCCCTTCAACTTTGCACTTGAAGCAAACAATCTTGGCCGAATCTTTAACTTGTTCTTGGCCCTTTTCTTCTTGTTGAACTTGGACTTGTTCTTGATATTGGAGTTGAATCCAAGTCCACTCTTGTCATTGGGGCGTCTTTGAACACTCAACATATTGTCAAGTGTAGAATCCCCAACATGACGCTTTTCCAAGTCTTTCTTCAAAGAAGTGACTTGGGCCTTGAGCTCATTTAATTCCTCTACATGGTTAGTATCAACACAAACACTAGAGGAAGTAGAGGCTTCATTGTTAGAGCAACAAGGCATAGAAAGTAATTCATCACAAGATGTAGCAACATTGTGAGTGGATGAATTACTAGGACTAGCACATGACAATATAGCATTAAGAGTAGAAGTTGTGCCATTGTCCACATGAGGCTCACAAGATGTTACCTTTGACATAATAGCCTCATGAGCTAACTTTAGCCTCGCATGGGATGCTAGAAGATCTCATTAGAGCTAGAGAGCTTTTCATGACTTTCTTCCAATTCCCATACTTGCTAGTTAGCAACTCAAGTTGAGCCCTTAGCTCAACATTCTCCTTCAAAATAGATGCTTCAAGAATGGAGTTAGTAGCACAAGCATCATCAATATTAGAAATGGAAGAAGACAACTTGGCAAGCTCATCATTTTTAGATAGTTGAGTTTGGAGTTGATCATGAGACTTGATAAGGAGAGAGTGTTCACTTTCTAAAGCCTTGTGGGCTTTGTCAAGTTCTCTATATCCTCAATTAGTCTAGCATTGCCAACACCAAATTCAACTTTTTCCTTTTTAAGCACTTTATATTTAGCAATAGCATGATCTCTTTCCTTAATGATTTTAGCAATAATAAGATCATTTGAATCATCAAGAGATTCAAGTTTCTCTTCAAGAGACACTCGAAGCTCTTGCTCTTCCTCAAGGGCATTCATTAAGGATGCCTTTTCATCGGCATCCTCTCTCTCAATTTGACATTTCTCGAGAAATTGAGTTTCCAAGTCCTCAATGATTTCCCTACTCTTAATAGCATAAACAATGATTTCACTTAGAGGAGGGATAGCTTTGCTACCTTTGGGGAGAGCACCAAAACCATCTACCCTTCTTTGTTATGGATTCAACATCCATAAGTTCTCCATGAGAATCTCATCCACATCATCACAAGATGTAGAGGGTTCCAAGGTGGAGATACCTTTGAATCCATAGCCATAAGGCAAAAGTGAGTAGTGGACAAAGATGGTGAAGAGTACTTGAAGCTTCATTGAGATCCACGTCTTGTTCCAACAAATGTTGGGATTCCTCTACATTGTTAGCCACACAAGAAATAGAGGATATGGAAGTATTGTTTTCATGGCAACAAGACAAATGAAGCATATCATCATGAGATTTAGTTAAACAACTATTACATGATATGCAAGCAGTGGCGGAGCCAGGAATTGAGACGAGGGGGGGCGAACAGTAAAAGGTGTGCCACCGGCGAATTTTTTTTTTGACAACACATGTAATCCACAATGTAAATAAGTCGAAGTCTCACAATATAATAGCCGAAAGTGTCCACAATTTCATATTGCATAAAGCACAAGTACAAACTGACTACATAAAAAATAGTGCTACATTTTGATAAGAAGATAGTACCATACCATTAAGTTGAATCCATGTTGATTTCAGAGGTAGCATATTCATCAATTGGTCTCCGAATTCCAGGATCGGCAACCACATTTGCTAGATCAAAAATTTCAGAAACATTTGCTTGTTGAGTGTCCTACAATATTGAAATCAAAATCAATCTTTGAGCAATCTCCTGCACACTATTACTCACTAATCACTATACAAGTAGACATCAAATATAAAACCTCAAATCGAAAGAAGAAATTAACCTGCTCATGGCATGTCCTCTTGAGATTTCTGGAGGCCTCGTTTTCTTCCCGAGCTAGAGCCATGGCTGCTGCGGCTTCTTCCTCCTCGAACTGGAGCCAGTAGGCCTCGTCGTCCATCGGACTATCAGAGCAGCCGAGCCGCCCGGAGCAGGGCCGGCCACCCAAAGCAGAGACAAGGCGCAGCTGCGCTGGGGCAGGGACTGGCGGCGGGGCGTCGGGGCTTCGCGGCGGGCAGGGCGTGGGATTTGCGACGGCGTGAGTCAGGGGAATGGAGCAGAGGGAGGAGCGACGGGCTGGGGAATCAAGCAGGGGAGAAGCAGGGCTGGGGAATCGAGCAGGGGAGGAGCAGCGGCGGATCGAGCACGAGCAGGAGCAGAGAGCAGGGCGGAGGCGCGGAGCGAGCTAGGGATTGGGTTGGTGGGGAATCGAAGAAGCGAGGCTGCGAGGGGATCGACCGAGGCAGTCCTGGACCGAGGGGAGCGAGGGTTTGGTCGAGTCAGACTAGAGATGGTCGTTCTGCCAGTTTTTTTCTTTTTTTATCCCTCACTTTGACGTATATTGAGCGTAGATACATACTGAATACCTATAGTCAAAAAAATCACAAAAGTTGAGGGGGGGGGGGGGGGGGCGGCCGCCCCACCTCGCCCCCCTGGTGGCGCCGCCCCTGTATGCAAGGACTATCAACACTAGCATGTAAAACATTTGGAGTGCTAGAAGTGTTTAAGTCCAACGATAGAACATTGCAATGAGATAGAGATAAAGTATAGTCAATAGAATATTCACCATCAACAAAGCAATTTCTATCACCACTCACCATATCATTACCTTGTGACAAATCACATGTTGGTGAAGTGGAAGAAGTTGTGAACTCGTCACAGCCGGAGGTGGAGGGAGAACAATCATCCTCAATAATATTGGACACTTCATATTTATCTTGAAGCTTGGTCCAAAGCTCATGAGCGTTCCGAAAAGGCATGATTGAAGCAAGAACTACATCGCTCAAAACACATATAAGACCATTAGATACAAGAGTATCGAGATAAGAGTTTTCCTCATCCTCCTTTGGAGAAGAAAAACCCATATCTACAATTCTCTTAACATGTGGGTCTATATCCCGAAGAAGGTTAAGCACGCGAATTTTCCAAACATCATAATTTGTGCCATCGAATTTAAAAGTGGGATTGTGCATTAATTCTCTAAACGACATCTTTACTCTCTAGGCGGTAAAGCCCAATAAAGAGAGCCCAGGCTCTGATACGAATTGAAAGGACAATGATGTCACCTAGAGGAGGGTGAATAGGCGATTAAAACTTTTCCGGTTTAGGCTTGATAATTGCGGAATAAAACTAGGTTTTTAAATTAACAAGCCAACAAGCCAAATAAACTAGGCTCACCTATGTGCACCAACAACTTATGCTAAGCAAGACGAGTAACAAGGTGATAGCAATATAGAATACTTCAAGCACGAAGGCTATCACAATGTAAAGTGCATAAGTAAAGAGCTCGGGTATAGAAATAACCGAGGCACGCGGAGACGAGGATGTATTCCCGAGTTCCTCGTTTTTAGGGGAGTACGTCTCGTTGGAGAGGTGTGAACCAACACAATGGTTCAACAACCACAAAGGTTTCACCTTCTTCTCCGATGAACCGCACCACAAAGGTTTGGTTCACCTTCCACTATCGGAATCCTTCGAGGCGGAAATCCGGAGCCTTTCAACAACGATCCGGGGCACAACCCACAACGGGATTGGGGGCTCCCGAACAGTTATAAGTGACCACACAAGGGTCTCAACCACCACACGGGCGTCTAGGGTCCAAAGACCCAAGAGTAACAAGTTCACAAGTTTTAAACTTCCACGAATCCTCGTGGAGAGCACAAACCGATGCAACGAAGCAATGGCAAGAGCACAAGTGCTCAAATTCTTCACTCTCAAATCCCACCACAAGCAACTAATGCTTATGGGGGAGAAGAGACAAAGAACAACGAAGAACACAACAAATGGAACTTCAAGAACTAGATCGAAAGGGTTCCACTCACTTAGAGGAGAAATGGATCGGTGGAAATGTAGATCTAGGTCTCCTCCTTCAATCCTCCAAAGATCAACGAGTTTGGGTGGAGGGATTGGGAGTAATGGAAGAAATGAGCTTTCAACAATGAAGGAGAGAGGAAAAACGTGCTCAAGTACTTAGGAAACATTGGGGAAGAAGGGCCCTTAAAAAGGTGCCCGAAAATCTGCCCATTGGGCTATTTTTTGGCCCCGGGGCGGTACTACCGGGCTTGACACGGTACTACCGGGTCACTACCGGGCCACTACCGGGTTAAAAACCGCTCGGAACCAGTACCAAACACGAGATCCGGTAGTAGACGCGGTAGTAGGGGCGGTACTACCGCGCGTGTAAAATGCAGAAAAACACCGACACCAAAACGAGCAAAACTTTCGCATACGAACTCCGTTTTTGATGATCTTGGGCTCGTTGGAATCGCAACGAAGAGCTTTACAAGATCATGCAGAGAAACATCATATTCCAACAATGGAGGATAAAACCAAATGGGGAAAGGTTAGACCTCTTGATAAAAGAACAACCGATAAAACCTTCAAACCAAAACTGCAATATGTTTTTCATCCGGACTCCGTTTTCTATGATCTTGGGCTTATTTCGAAGATACTCACAAGCACAAAAATATTATGCATATACACATCATAGTCCATCATGTGAGGAGGAAACCACAAGTGGAGAGTTTGACCTCTCTAAGAAAAGACAAACCGGTAAAATCTCGAACATCAAAAACGCAATAAGATATTCATATGAAATCCGTTTTTGATGAATTAGAGCTTGGTATGGAGATGAACACAAGCTCTAAATTCTCACATGGATAAAAGCCAAATAAGAACCAATAAAGATGATATGCCAAATATGCAAAGGTTTGAGCTCTCCACAAAGATGCGATCAAGTTACTCACTTGAGAGCTCCTCTTGATAGTACGTCGTCTATCCTATAACCCGGTCTCCCACTAACACCACGAGACCGGTAAAATAGAAACCCTATCAAGATCATATCTTTGCCTTGAGCATTCCACTTGAGCTAGATGATGACGATCTTGACTCCCTCAAGTTGGAACACCTTTCTTGATTGTGCTTGCTAGCACATGCTTGATGAAGACTTCTTCAAATACTCCCCCATTCACCATTATGGGAGAGCCTCGCTTAGCTCCGTCTTCATGTATCCACTTGCACTTTATCTTCTTCTCTTGATATAGATGATGGCTTGGAGATAAACATGAATGTTCACTCAATCTTCTTTTCCAAGTCATGCTTGCAATAAGCTCAACTCTACACATGATCATTCTTCATATAAACCCTTGAATAGAGCATTGATCATCATGTAATCTTCTAGAGTCCAACACATGAACTCCAATCTTTTCCCATGGACAAGATCTATAAAGATAACTCAATGCAAACATTAGTCCATAGGGATTGCCATTAATTACCAAAACCACGCATGGGGCAACACATGCACTTTCACAACTGACATAGTCAGTTTTGCATACTGATGTGGCTCATCAGAAACAAATTGCCCCAACTCTGCATTAGAAGTTAGTGTGATGAAATCATGGAGGATTCCGGCAGCAGACATAAACTCGTGGCATGTATAAATTGCAGGGAACACGGAGTCTTCACGATTAACCCCCATTACTTCATGCACAACTAAATCTCCAGCATGAATTGGATGTCCATGCACATTCCCATCCATTTTCCTTTTCTGAAATTTTTAACAATTCTCATAAAAAATGATTTTGGAGCAACTGAAAGCAAGAGAACTACTATAGAAACTTGCAAGAGGGCTACACATGCATCAAAACTAATTAATCTAAGCAAAGAACAAGCATGCAAGCTCACTTAACATGTCACCTACAGCAGCCAAATACTATAGATATACACAACCAAACAAAATTCTACTTGGATAATCGGGGGAGTCACTTACCGGAGAACAAATGATCCAAATCTCAGCAACAAAGATGGGCTGAGCAAGGAGATCGAAAAATTCGAGCAAGAACAGCAAGAACACGAGTTTGAGCAATGGTGGTGAGTTTGGTCGGGAGAGAGAAAGGATGGGGAGGAAACTCACCATGTGGATGGCCAGGTGGGGCCCACGCCAGGGCAGGGCGCGCCCCTGCCTCTGCCGCGCCGAGGGGTGGCCTGGTGGCCTGGTGGGTCCCCCTGGTCATCCCCAGGTGCTCCCACGCTCCATTTTTCAAACTAGGAATTTTCGTAATTTTTCCAGAAATTTTTGACAACTTTTATTTTCGAGCAATTTCTGGGTATTTAAAACAATGAATAGCAGCAAAAACAATTTTATAACTGAACTATTCATCACTAAAAATTTGTAATGACAGAGGTAAAACAGTGGGTAGATCAGGTGAGAGGGAGAGAATGTTGTTTAACAATTTTATGCATCTAAAATGTATTTGTTAACAAGGTTGATCAAGTCTTGCCACCAAATATATTTTATTTGACATAAAAGAATTAAGCTACATGAAACCATCATTTTACCTTATATTGAATAGCTATAGATCCCACCATGATATTTTGATATCCTTCATGATGATCATATATAGGACAATCAATACTTCCCACTTTGACAGTACTAAAATTTGCAATTGTATTAACACCATATATTTTATCCTGCTTCTTGGGAAAATAAACAGTATGCTCTTTATCATTGACATTGAAAGTAACCTTCCCTTTATTGCAATCAATAACAGCTCCTGCAGTGTTAAGAAAAGGTCTTCCAAGAATAATAGACATATTATCATCTTCAGGCATTTCCAACACAACAAAGTCAGTTAAAATCAAGCAATTGTTAGCAACTTGAACAGGAACATCCTCACATATACCAACGGGGACAGCAGTAGATTTATCAGCCATTTGCAAAGATATATCAGTTGGTATCAATTTATCCAAATACAGTCTTTTATAAAGGGAGAAAGGCATCACACTTACTCCTGCTCCAAGATCACAAAGTGCAGTTCTAACATAATTATTTTTTATGGAACAAGGAATAGTTGGTATACCTGGATCTCCAAGCTTCTTTGGGACCTTACCATTGAAAGAATAATTAGCAAGCATAGTAGAAATTTCCTCATTAGGAATCTTCCTTTTGTTAGAGACAATATCTTTCATATATTTCGAATAAGGAGGCAACTTAATAGCATCAGTCAAAGGAATTTGCAAAAACAAAGGTTTCATCCACTCACAAAATTTGTTGTAGTGTTCTTCTTCCTTGGATTTATGTTTCTTATTAGGAAAAGGCATTGGTTTTTGCACCCAAGGTTCTCTTTCCTTACCATGTTTCTTGGCAATAAAATCCTCTTTAGTATAATTCTTATTTTCAGTATCCTCATCAGATCCTCTTCAATTTCTTCTTTATCAATGGCATTGTTCTTATCATTATCATTAGCATGTTCATTACCACTTTCAGTTTCAGCATCAGACACAGATATACTATTAGGATCATTAACAGGTTCTTTATCCTTAGCAGTTTCAGAGGACTCTACAACATGTTTATGTTTCTTCTTCTTTCTCTTAGAAGAAGTACCAGGTTTTTCAGTTAATTGAGAGTCTTGTTCAATTCTTTTAGGATGTCCTTCAGGATACAAGGGATCCTGAGTAGAAGCACCACCCCTAGTTTCTATACCAAAAGCATGTTTCCCATCATTGTTAGAATTCTTAGCTAGCAGATCTTTTTGTACTTTAGTAATTTGCTCCATTTGAGTTTGAACCATATTAAAATGTTTAACAAGGCCTCTAACATCATTAGCAGTTCTTTCCAAAACATCATGCAAATTACTAATAATACGAGAATTTTCTAACAGATGATTTTGCACTCTCATATTAAAATGCTCCTGTTTAACAATAAAATTATCCAACTCATCTAAGCATTGATCAGGAGGCTTACGATAAGGAACATCACCAGAATTAAAATATTGGAGAGAGTGTACCTCAACTGTAGAAGGGTGAGGAATTGGCTTACATAATTCTTCTATTGGAGGTAGATTCTTCACATCTTCAGATTTAATTCCTCTCTCCTTAAGAGATTTCTTGGCTTCTCTCATTCCTTCATCATTCAATTCAATAACACCTCTTTCCTCGGTGTGGGCACTGGAGCAGGTTCAGGTACCGGAGCAGGTTCAGGTATAGTCCAATCTTCATGATTTTGGCTTATCTTAGCCATTAATTCCTCAGCTTCATCTGGAGTTCGTTTCCTGAAAACACAACCAGCACAACTATCCAGGTAGGTCCTAGATTCAACAGTTAGTCCATTATAGAATATATCAAGAAGTTCATTTTTAGCTAGTTGGTGTCCCGGTCGAATTCTAATTAAATAGCAAAATCTTGTCCAAGATTCAGACAAGTTTTCTTCCTTTAATTGCTTAAAGTTAAAAATTCTCTGCAAAGCAGCATGCTGAGCACTAGCAGGATAATATTTCTGGAAGAAAACATCAATCAAACCTAGAGGACTTTTAATAGAACCAGGAGATAAATTACTAAACCAAGTTTTAGCATCATCTTTCAATGAGAAAGGAAATATTTTAGTAACGAAGTAGCTGCGTTTTTTAATATCATCAGAAAATAAGCTACTTAAAGTAGAAAGCTTATTCATGTGTTCTACAGCACTTTCATTTTCGACACCTCGAAAAGGTTCTTTCTCTGCAATGGATATAAGAGACAAATCCACAGAAAAATCATAATCTTTATCTCTTATATTTATAGGAGACGTAGCAAACTTAGGATCAGGAGACAATTTATAATTAACAGCACGCCTTTGAATAAGATTTCTTATAGCATTAGCATCAGCAGATGATTCAAAATTCATACATTCATCAATAAAATCATCATCAAGATCTATATAGGCTTCCTCGGGATCATCATCATCAATGAATTCCCTCGACCCAGGTGAATCAGCAGGTGTAATAAGATTTTCATTAGGCATTTCATCATTTTCAATTTGTCTAGACCTAGCAATCGTAGCATCCAGAAAAGCACCTAGTGAACTACTTTCATCAAGAACAGTAGAAGCATCATCAAATTCATCAGAAATATTTTCAGATTCAGCAGTAACAGCATGTGAAATACGTGCATGAGGTGGTGTGATAAGTTGACTTATAACAGACGGTGAATCTAGAGCAGCAGCAGTGTTCAGAGTTGTACCTTTCCTTGTAGTGGATGGCAATATAGCCACCTTCTGATCACGAGCCTTCCCCATGATAAATAAATTGCAGCGAATAATATCACCTTCAGATGAGCTTATAAATAAAGCTATGCTCCCCGGCAACGGCGCCAGAAAATAGTCTTGATGACCCACAAGTATAGGGGATCGCAACAGTCTTCGAGGGAAGTAAAACCCAAATTTATTGATTCGACACAAGGGGAGCCAAAGAATAAATATAAGCCTTAACAGATGAATTGTCAGTTCAGCTGCACCTGAAAGTAAACTTGCTCGACACAATTTATCAGTAGTAACAGTGATATAACAACAGCAGTGTTGAAGTAACAGTAGCAACAGTGTAACGGAGACAGCAGTAGTGATTTCGGTAAACAGCAGGATTAAAATACTGTAGGCATAGGGACGGATGTACGGGCGTTGCATGGATAAGATAGCTCATGTAATAGTCATAACACAGGGCATTTGCAGGTAGATAATAATAAAGCATCCAAGTACTAGTCAAACATAGGCATGTGTTCCGTATTTAGTCGTACGTGCTCGCAATGAGAAACTTGCACAACATCTTCTGTCCTGCCAGCCCGTTTGCAGCGGGGCCTCTAGGGAAACTACTGGCAATTAAGGTACTCCTTTTAATAAAGTACCGGAGCAAAGCATTAACACTCCGTGAACACACGTGATCCTCAAGTCACAGCCATCCCCTCCGGTTGTCCCAATTATTGTCACTTTGGGGCCTCGGGTTCCGGACAACGACAGGTGTATACAACTTGCAGATATGATCCAAAACATAATTATACTCATGATTCAATAACATGTTCAGATCTGAGATCATGGCACTCGGGCCCTAAGTGTCAAGCACTAAGCACAACAAGTTGCAACAACGATAAATAGCACTAACAATGGATACTAGGCACCATGCCCTAACAATCTGACATCTATTACATGAACAATCTCATCCAATCCCTACCATCCCCTTCAGCCTACAGCGGGAATTACTCACACATCGATGGGGGAATCATGGATGGTTGATGGAGAGGCGTTGGTGATGACGATGGCGATGATCTCCTCTGAATCCCCGTCCCGACAGGGTGCCAGAACGGAACTTCTGATCCCCGTATTAGGGTTTTCGGTGGCGGCGGAGCGTGGATGTGTTTCGCGAAAGAATGACGGACTCCCTGATGTTTTTAGGTCAGAGGCAATAAGTAATCGAAAGGGCGGCGTCGGGGCGACCGAGGTGGCCACGCCAACCCTGGGCGCGGGCCCACCTCTGTGCGCCGGGCCCTGGCGTGGTGGCCTGGTGCGTCGCCTCCGACCCCCCTTCTGGCTCCGTGGGTCTTCTGGTAAAATAGGATGTTTGCGATTATTTCCAGGATTTTCTCGAAAGTTGACTTTCTGCACAAAAATAAGACACCAGGGTAATTCTGCTGAAAACAGCGTTAGTCCGTGTTAGTTACATTCAAATCACACAAATTAGAGGTGGAACAATAGCAAAAGTGTTCGGGGAAATAGATACGTTTTGGACGTATCAGATATCAACCACCTTTAACTCAAAAAAATACATTAAATATAGTCTGTCCAATATTTGATCAACGTATCAGATCGTTTCAATGTCTTTTTACCGTTTTACCCTCCCACCAAATCACATAATATAACAAATATGCCATTGTACCGGTTCACTTTTTTTCTCTCATCTCCTGGATATATCCCCTCCTCCCGACCAGAGAAGCCACGGTCGCCACTAACTCCATCTCCGGCTGGCGCAGGCCGACAAAGGCGGCGGACACCACCACCGTCGGGACCTCCCTCCGTCGTCGTCCTACCGCTGCCTACAGCCGCAGCTTGCACGCCGGCGGGCGAGGTCGTCGACAACCGAGGCACCGCCCTGCAGGCCGGAACGGGGAACGCCAATGCCCTCCCAGATTTTTTTTTTTGAAAAAAGGCAAATGCCCAGCTTTGAATTAACAAAGCTCAGAGTTACAACGGCAATTACAAGATGCTGAAAACACAGCTTTACAGGAAACGAAATACAAGCAAACACAAGTTACAAAAGGAAGCACAGCTTGAACTTCGAGACCACCGTCCGTCGACAAAAGGCAGCAAACCGGAGAGGGACGCCGTGAAGCCAGACACGCCACCGGGGAGATCGTCTTCATCATCCCTTGCTTGTCGTCGCCGTCATGCCATTCGCCTCCACCTTCAGAGAAGACCCCTGTCTTCTCGCCCTGGCTCGTAGGGCGCCGGACCGTCGGAAGGTGGAGCAGCTCACCCGAGAGCACGAACGCAGACACTTCGAAAAGCAGAAGAAGGACCCAGCACGAACACCACCACACGTGAGCTGGTAACCCACAGACACCGCCGCCGGCACCGACCACGCAGCAAGACGCAAGCTGTAGGACGAGAACACGCAGAAAGAAGACACGGCCAGAGGGAGGCCAGAGCCGCCACGACAGAGCTCAACCAAGACGCTGACTCCACGCATTTGCCAGGATGTTGCCGTCACAGAGGGGAATCCTTTCACCTCTCACCCAGGCTCGAGGGCGCCGACCCACCGACGAGCAGACCACCTGCGAAAGGTTAGCACAACCAACCTGGGAGCATCGGCCAGACAGCACTGCACCGCAAGAAGTGCCGCCACAGGCAGACCACAATCACACACAAAGCCACCACCTTCCCGCAGCCCAAGACGGCGCCTCCAAGGAGAACGCGACGCCAGAGCGCCACCGCCGCCCGGTCAAGGACCTAGGGTTTTCACCCGGGCAAAGGAGAAGGAGGGCAGGAAGGGGGCTATACCTCATCGTCGCCTCCAAGGAGAAGCACGGCGTGACAGACGTCGCCGACGATGTGGCCGCCCCGCTGGCCAAGGATTTCTCCCGGCAGAGCCCCCAACCCCGCCAACCCAGAGATGGGTCGGGATCCATGGTGGATGTGGCCGCCGTCTTCAGATCTGGAGCAGGGAGTCAACGGGGGGACTCCCACCGCAAGCCTCTTCCACCGCCCCCTCGCCGCCCGCGGGACCAGGAGAGCGACCAGCAGCACCAGCAACGCCCCCCGCCACCATGGCTGATGCCGCAACACCACCCGTGACCGCCGTCGCTGGCACCAGAGCCCTCCGCGCGCGGGGCGGAGCAGCGAGATCCACGCCGCCACCTTCACCGGCGGCCGCGCGGGCTTTCCCGACGTCCTCCTCAGGTGGCGACGAGGGAGGGGAGGAGAGGAGGGAGGTGGCGGCGCGCCGGAACCCTAGTCGCCCCCGAGTCGCCCTCGGGAGGATGACGCGAGGGCCGGTTTCCTGGAATTCCCTCCCAGCTTTCACGTTGGCGAGCGAGGTCGCCGACAAACGAGGCGGCGCCCTGCAGGACGGTGGCCATCGCCGCATATCCCGCACGATCTCACATAACTAAAATCACACGGTGAATCAGTGATCCCGCGTGTCCTCTACCTGCCCACGCCTCCGAGGCCCCAGCTGCGGTGGCGGCACCGAAGGGCATGTTGTGGCCTAAGACTGCTCGGGTCTGTTAGGACCTGGGTGATCCTAGACAACAACAGATTGAAGGAGGAAGAAGAGGAGCACGATTGCTCAGAAGTACTCTACAGCTAAACTAAGAAAAGTAGATAAAACATGATAAAAATTGGGTTTTTGATTGCTTGATCCTCCCAGCCTCCCCACCTACACCTTTATATCGAAAGTGTAGGCTCAAGCAAGATTACAAAGTTGTCCAAATTCAGAGTTCAGATACAGCTAGTTCTAGACAAGGGTAAAACCGTAAACAGTCTACAAGCGACGCTCAGGGCCGTTGGATGGAAAAGAAGCGTCATCCTGGCCGTCCTTCTTGGATCAATCCACTCCAGGGATCTTCTGCGGCTGTATCATGTCGGAGCTAACTGAAGGTGTTGTTGTTGATCTTCAGAGTATTCAGAGATGCATCTACAGGTACCTGACAGTGCGGCCCCCTTAACTCAAGACCTCAGGGCTTGAAATCACGAAATGTTGCTTGAATGTAAGATGCATCTTCCCAGGTGGCCTCCTCTGGAGCCATGTTTTCCCAGTGTATCAACCATTGAGGCACTGCAACTGCATAGGAACCAACAGAACGAGGTATCTGACGACGTTCCAAGACAGCTAAAGGTGCAGTTTTTACCTTTCCATCAAGAGTGAGAATGGGTAGCTTCGCATTGGGAACTGCGTGCTTGCCGAGGTGTTTCTTCAATTGATTGACATGAAACACATCGTGTAATTGAGTACCTTCAGGAAGTTCAAGCTTGTAAGCAACTCTGCCAATTCGCTTGGAAATGCGGAAGGGTCCATACCACTTCGATGTCAGTTTCAATGAATTCCTGAGACCCAATGTTGTTTCACGATAGGGTTGCATTTTAAGGTACACCTTGTCGCCCTCAGCAAATTCTCTTTTAGTTCTATGTTGGTCAGCAAACTTCTTCATGCGTTGTTGAGCCACAGCCATGTTCTTTTGCAATGTTTTGACCATCTGGTCTTTTTCAGCCAATGTAACTTGTGCTTCTGCTGATGCATTGCATGGAATAGCTATCTCTTGAAGCATTGGAGGTGGATACTCATAGAGAGCTTCAAAGGGAGACATCTTGATTGTGGTGTGGTAAGAACAGTTATACCACAATTCAGCTGCAGGTAGCCATTGACACCATTTCTTCGGCTCCTGGAAAGCCATGCAACACAAGTATTGTTCAACGCATTGGTTAACGCGCTCAGTTTGGCCGTCTGACTCCGGGTGGTAGGCAGAACTGAAGTTCAGAGAGATTTTGTGAGCTTCAAAGATTTCCTTCCAAAGAGTGCTTGTGAATATGCGATCTCTGTCACTGACAATGACAGATGGAGGTCCATGGAGCTTCACTATGTTGTCCATGAATAGGCTGGCCACCTTCTGAACTATGTAAGGATGTGAAAGTGGGATGAAATGCGCATATTTTGTTAAGCGATCAACAACCACTAAAATCACATCATTGCCCTAAGATTTAGGCAGTCCCTCAATGAAGTCCAAGCTTATCTCTGACCATTTCATCTTTGGTATTGGCAGTGGGTTTAAAAGACCTGGATAAGGTAGTTTTTCAGACTTGGATATCTGACAGACTGGGCATTGAGAGATTTGCTCTGTGATGAACGCTTTCAGTTTTGGCCAATAGAATAGCTTCTTGAGCTTGTGGTGTGTGACACGAATACCAGAGTGTCCTCCCAGTACTGATGAGTGCATTGCCAGGAATACTCGCTGCCTTAGGTCAGTGGAACTGCCCACATAAATGTGTCCTTTATATCTGATGATGCCAGAAGTTAAGGAGAAAGCTTGGTGGCTGTTGTTGTTTATTGACAGTTCTTGTAGCAGTTTGACACAGAGTGGATCATCTTCATAAGAAAGAAACACATCCTCAATCCAAACAGGAAGTGCTTGTGAAATTGCGTTGCAAGTGTCAGCTTCAGTGTCCTGAAATTGCCGAGATAATGCATCAGCAACACTATTCTGTGTACCCTTCTTGTATTCGATTTTGTAATTGAATTCGAGCGGTTCCATCATTAACTTGTGTTGCATGCCTTCAAGCAGACGTTGGCTTGTCAAGTACTTCAGGCTCTGTTGATCAGTGCGTATGATCACTTGGTTTCCTAAGAAATAGTGACGCCATTTCTTCAAGGCATGGAAGATAGCCATTGCTTCTTTCTCATAGATGAATGCAGTGCTGTTCCGAGGTCCCAAACACTGACTGAAGGAAGCTAGTGGTTTGTTATGTTGCATCAACACAACACCAATACCAGTACCACTTGCGTCTGTCTCCAATATGAAAGGGGAAGAGAAATCGGGCATGGCAAGAACAGGAGGGTTAGTCATGGCAGATTTTAATTGTTGAAACGCCTTTTCTTGTTCAGGTCCCCATTGGAAAGCATCCTTCTTCAGTGCCTTGTATAGGGGTTGACATATTAGAGCAAAGTCTTTGATGAATCGTCTGTAGTATCCACACAGACCAAGAAACTCTCTCAATTTCCTGATGTTTGCAGGAGTAACACAGTCTACTATAGCCTTGATTTTTGTTGGATTGGTTGCAACACCATTGCCAGAGATGATGTGCCCGAGATATTCAACTTGAGGCTGCCCAAATGTGCATTTGCTCAATTTTGCTTTGAGTTGATGATTGTGCAAAGTTTGTAAGACCAACTTCAGATGTTGTGCATGCTTAGCCATGTTCTTGCTATAGACCAAGATGTCATCGAAGAATACGAGCACAAACTTTCGCAGAAATTTGGAGAAGACTGAATTCATTAACTCTTGGAATGTAGCTGGTGCATTGCTCAGGCCAAAAGACATTACTTGGTATTCGTAATGTCCTACATGTGTGGAGAATGCAGTCTTTGGTATATCCGGCTCGTGCATGCGGATTTGATGATAGCCAGAACGGAGATCAAGTTTGGTGAACACTGTTGCTCCATATAGTTCATCCAAGAGGTCTTCTATGACAGGTATGGGGAATTTGTTCTTGATTGTCAGATCGTTTAGCCCTCTGTAATCAATGCAAAGGCGCCAGGACATATCCTTTTTCCTGACAAGAATCGCTGGTGAGGAAAAAGGACTACTGCTAGGACGAATTTCTGCACTTTTGAGCATTTGAGCTACCAATTGTTCCACAATGTTTTTCTGGCTGTGAGACATGCGGTAGGGCCGAATATTGGGTGGTTTTGCATCTGGAATCAAAGGTATCGTATGGTCCGTAGCTCTGTGAGGAGGGAGTCCTTCAGGAGTATCAAATATTTCCTGGAATTCTTGCAAGAGATACTCCAAGGAGTGAGGTATGTTGGCTGAACTAGTCTCATCCATTGCAGTCACTGATTCAGTTGGACTCAAGAGGATATATCCACTGGCTCCATGCTCAAGCAATTTTGAACATTCCTCACTAGATATCAGCAGCTTTGCAGCTAGGAGCAAGTGGTCGTTGAAGGTAATTGCTGAACCTTCATGATTGACTGTCAATGTTCTGTGTTCAAAATCAAATGTCACTGGGTTATATTGCTTGAACCAGTTGACACCTAGAATTATGTCAGAGCCTTGTAGCTTCAGAATTCTGAAGTGGGATCTGAAGGAATGACCTTGAATCTGAAAGGGACAGTTGATAGCTACTGCATCAGAGATGAGGGTACCTCCACCCGCCACTGTTACGGTTCTTGCAAGAGCAGGAGTCATCGATATATTGTTTTTCACTGCAAAGTCATAGTCCATGAATGTACTGGTGCTACCCGTATCAGCTAAAGCGACTGCCTGAACTTTCTGAAATTTCAACAATAGTGAAATTGTATCAGCACTTGGTGTACCCGTATAAGCTGCTGTGGAAATGTGCATACAGTTTACAGCTGGTTGTTGCTGTTGGTCTTCTGTAACTGGTTGCTGAACAGGCACGTCTGCTTCTTGCATAGCTTGCACCATTGCTTGTTCATCCTCATATTCCTCATGCATCTGAATGGCATTTATTGCTCTTTGCATTCCTGCACATCTATGTCCAAGTACCCAGTTTTCTGGACAATACCAGCACTTCCTAGGGAGCCGTGGCCTGACTGGAAGATTTGCTTCACGAGGAGGTACATTCCTGGGTTGAAGATTACCCTGAACTTGTGCTGGTGGTATTCTATTGTTTGACAAGAAGGATTTTTCATCCTGTCGTGCGTACCAGTATGCAGCCAATAGGTTTGCAGGTTTCTGACAGAGGACTGAATGTTTTATGCTCTCCTTGAGACCAGCAATAAATCTGTCCAGGAAGAAATCAGGCTGAAGGTATGGTTTTTCACGTTTCATAGCTGTCATCCATGGCTCATATGCATTGATGTATGCATCGACCGAAGTCACTTGTTTCAGTAACTGCAGCTGGTCCATCGGATCAACAGACGGCATATCCGGGAATCTTTCAATCAATATCTGACAGAGATATGACCACGACATTGTTTGCAAGTTGAAACCTGCACTGCTGATCCATGTCTTAGCTTGTCCTCTGATGTGTGCGAGACCTCATCGAACACGCTGCTCCGTGGGTATGTTCACAAGGTTGAAAACATCCTCACATTCTAAAATCCAAGCACGAGGACCATTTCCAGAGAAAACTGGCAACTTCACATGTGGGGCACGTAGAAACGACTCAGGTGATTCTCTTGGTGACGCATTCTCTCGTGGTGAACTGGTTGGTTGAGACAAGTGACTCACGTAGAAACATGCGTGGGAATGGAGGTGGTTGAGGCTGTTGGTATTGAGGTTGATGTTGAGGTATGGGTGGGTTTTGGTATGGGTAGTGGTATTGGGGTGGTGGCATTGGTGGGTATGGGTTGTAGTATTGTGGTGGAGGCATTTGTTGATATGGTGGGTGGTAATAGGGGTAAAAGGGAGGCAAAAATTGGAATTGTTGTTGTGGGAACGGATTCGGAGGAAAAGCTTGGGGATTTTGGGGTTGGTAGTACTGAGGATGTGTAAGAGGTGTGGTGAGTTGGGTCTGGATTGGTGGATCTTGGCTTGTCGAGGCAATAGCGGCGTAGTTTGTATTGTCTGGGATGGGTTGGTCATTCTGCCGAACAGGTAGCAGCTGTGCGGGATACTGTGGGTGTGGGAGCTTGTCTGGGGTGAGGTTGCCGAACTGGAGTGGCTGATTTTGGGATGGTGGCGGCGTGCGGGTGTTTGCCGGAGTTGGCATCTCGGCGATGGTGGATAGGGTGGTGGTGGGGAGAGGTTCAGGGGTGGGAAAGGAATGACCTTTAGTTGAAGAACCTTGATCAACCGCGCCGGTGCTCTCCACTGGGTGCTTGCCGTTGTTGACGACGAGCCCTGCCAGCATGTTGGAGATCTTGGCCATCTCGCTCTGGAGAGACGCCATGGCTGAAGCAGCGTGGGCTTGGTGTAGATCCAGACGCTCCGAGAGGTTTTGGACCTCCTGTGGCAGGTTGGCGTAGACCTGGGCGACGTCCACGTTCTGGAACTCTGTTGCGGCCTCGTTTCCCTGATGTTGGGCGGCGGCGTCAGGGGCGCGCTCCCTGAATTGTGAGCGTTGCCGCGCTCGAGTCGGCATGGTGGAATTGGGGAAGGTGGGCAGGGATTTTACGGCTGGATTGCTCCGGTAACCTGATGGCGGCGAAGAAGGGTGGTGAGGGAGGGAGAAGCGAGAGCAGCTCGATAGCTGGCTCTGGTACCAAGATGTTAGGACCTGGGTGATCCTAGACAACAGCAGATTGAAGGAGGAAGAAGAGGAGCACGATTGCTAAGAAAAGTAGATAAAACATGATAGAAATTGGGTTTTTGATTGCTTGATCCTCCCAGCCTCCCCACCTACACCTTTATATCGAAAGTGTAGGCTCAAGCAAGATTACAAAGTTGTCCAAATTCAGAGTTCAGATACAACTAGTTCTAGACAAGGGTAAAACCGTAAACAGTCTACAAGCGACGCTGAGGGCCGTTGGATGGAAAAGAAGCGTCATCCTGGCCGTCCTTCTTGGATCAATCCACTCCAGGGATCTTCTGCGGCTGTATCATGTCGGAGCTAACTGAAGGTGTTGTTGTTGAGATGCATCTACAGGTACCTGACAGGGTCGGGACGGCCGTTGATCGAGGACGCCGGCACCCGGCGAAATAGAACCAACCTAGGTTCGTTCCCCATGTTCCGCTTTTGCCGGCGGCCGCCTCCGGGTCGCTGCTCGCAGATCACCCACTCCTTCGAGGCCCCAGCTGCGGCGGCGGCGGCCAAGGGCATGCAATGGCCTGAGACTGCGCGGGGCGGCCGTTGCTCGAGGACGCCGGCCGACAGTGGCTGAATCTCTTCGACGCTACATCGACTTCCTATGAACAGTATCGAGCTCCTGCCGCCGCCGTTGTGGTTAAGAATCACCCTTCAGGATGCACCGTATGCAGCAGTGCTGTGATGCCGAGTGAGCTCGTAGACAGTCTCACCGACGTCTTGGCATATCTTGATATCCCTGCATCATCCGTGCTGCATCTTGCTGCTGGGACAATGCAGCTTTCCTGCCCATTGCTTAAAACATCTTCTGTAAATACTTTTTGTTAGTTCGTCTTCGTGCAAATATGGTTGTAGTTTAGATCTTTTTATCAGATGCTTACACGATTCAGATTTTTTTTACGTTTTGATTTGTTTCAGAACATATTCTTATATTTGCCTTTTTGGTGGATATTAGAATTGTGTAAAGGCCACGATTCAAATTGAATTGACCGGTTGACCCGTGTATTTCAAGCACGATCACTGTGTTAGTCTAGATAATAATCTTTAAACAACACTATGATTTGATACTAGCTATAACCAAGCTAGATCAGTACACACTTACAGCCTTTTGATTTCCAAAGTTTTTGCTAGAAGACGATACACAATAGTGAAACATCAGAATCTCCAATCATGAGACTCCTTTCCAGTAATTTTAGGCAAACGCCATTGTACTTCTGCTTCAGTCTAGAGAAGTTTTAGCACACAGTTAGATTAGCTATAATCTAGGAGTCCGTGTATTGATATCACATTGCTAGCAGAAATATAGAAAAAGGTCTAAATAGGATAAATAGGTGTTTTTAATCCCGTTAAAACTGCCCGTGCGTTGCTCCTGTGATTTTCTAAAATAGGTGTGCTTTTATTATTGCAGGTTAACGCCAGGCTTCATGTTCTTTTGTTCATTATTAGGACCTGGCAGCTCAAAAGCATCCAGGATAGAATAGATCTGATCTATTTATATTGTTCCATGAGGTCAGCTTCTGAATGTTTATCCAGGATGGGATTAGTTCATTCACATTGTTTCTGTACATCTCCTCAATGTAGAATTATAAGACATCGATGCTAACTGTCCGCCATGTGATCTGATCACATAATCTTTTCCAATTTTCTCAAAATAAATAATTATTTAGAAGCAACATAATAAAATATGCATGTGATTGCTACAGTCATCTAAGGCTATTTGCATTATTAAACCCGTGGTACTTTTTAACTTATTTCAATCAGAGGCTCCTTCCATAGAATCACAGGATGATTTAGTTCAACAGATGACGTTTTTAAGAGTGCTACATGACATCTTAATTTCTTATTCTTGTGACCAATAAAGCATGTTTCAGAAAATGTTTGGAGCAGGACTGTTGCTTAGCTATATTACGTGCATTGCACGTACACGACTACTAGTAAGCATAAAATGATCAACTTCAGGGCCACGATCCAAACGAACTTTTATATTTTGGCTTGAAAAAAAAGGATATGTGGCCTGACGCCTGATTGCTTTGAGACTGGTTTTCGCCATGTCCACGGCGGTTGGGAGTCGTACGATTTTCCCTACACATATGGATTTACCTAAAACACGAAGCGATTGCAAAAAAAAAGTCAACCAATCTGTTGCTAGTCCAGGCGAAACTTGGAAAGAAAACTACTCCCTCCGTTCGAAAAAGGATGTCACAAAAATGGTCTATAGTTCATTTTTGTGACATCCTTTTTCGAACGGAGGGAGTATATAGTAGACAACATCTGTTCGAGTCCCTACCATGACGACCATGACTTTGACCGGAGTGGAAGGATCCCGTTTTTATCCACAGTCACGAATAAAATAACGCGAAGGTGTCTATCGGCACGGCCCACGGCCCATATAAGTCAATACAAAAATAACCTTCGTCACTGGCACACAGGCAGAGCAACGCACCCCCTCTTGACGCCGCTCATGTCAACGGCCGTATTATAGCTCGACGCCATCGTCTACCTCCCGCATACGTCACTCCCGAGCTGCTACATTCGCGAGACACCACCAGCAACCCAACCCCAATTTCTTCCACCTTCAATCAGCAGCCCAAGCTTCAATGCCTCAATCCCTGGCGTGGCGGCAGCTAGCTCTGGCGACGCTTCTCTGCTTGTGCATGCTCCCCTCCCCGTCTCGGTGCCAGAACTCGAGCGGGCAGGGATTCAACTGCTCCGCTGGAATCTCGTACCCGTGCCAGGCGTACGCGCTCTACCGCGTGGGCTTGGCGGGCGTGTCGCCGGACCTCTCGGCCGTGGGCGACCTCTTCGGCATCAGAAGCTTCAGGCTCGCGGACGCCAACAACCTGTCCACCTCTCCCGCGCCCTCCAACGGGCAGCCGCTGCTCGTGCCGCTCCAGTGCGGGTGCCCCTCCGGGTCCCCCAACGCGTACGCGCCCACGCTGTACCAGATCAGCTCGGGCGATACCTACTGGATCGTCTCCTCCACCAAGCTGCAGAACCTGACGCAGTACCAGGCCGTCGAGCGCGTCAACCCCGCGCTGGACCCCGCCAAGCTCAACGTCGGCGATATGGTCACGTTCCCCATCTTCTGCCAGTGCCCGGCCGCCGCCGACAACGCCACCGCGCTCGTCACCTACGTCATGCAGCAGGGCGACACCTACGCCTCCATCGCCGGCGCCTTCGCCGTCGACGCCCAGTCGCTCGTCTTGCTTAACGGGCCCGAGGGGGGCAACAAGGTGGCCTCCGAAATATTAGTGCCGCTCCGTCGCCAGGTGCCACAGTGGCTTCCGCCAATCGTGACCCGCATGCCACCGTCCACTCCCGCCACGGCCGGCCCGAGTGATGTGACCGACGACCGGAGCGGGGTGGTCACCGGGCTGGCCATCGGATTGGGTGTCGTCGGTGGGCTTTGGTTGCTGCAGCTGTTGCTGCTGGGCTGCCTGTGGAGGCGGCTCAAGGCGAATGTGCGGCGAGGGGAAGAAGCCGTCGTGAGCGGCGGTGAGGGCGGTTGGTCTGCCAAGAGCGCGTCCGGCCGCGTCGGAGGGGAGAGATCCTTGGTCAGTGACATATCGGAATGTATGGACAAGTACAGGGTGTTCAAGGTCGAGGAGCTGGAGCATGGCACGGGGGGTTTCCACGACATGCACCTCATCCAGGGCAGCGTTTACAAGGTCAATATCGGCGGCAAGGTGTTCGCCGTGAAAAAGATGAAGTGGGACGCCAGCGAGGAGCTGAAGATCCTACAAAAGGTAAGGCCTCTTTTCTTCCGAAACTGAATTATTTTCTGCAGGAAACTCAGAGCACACTGTTTTTATGGTTTCGCTAGTGTTCTAGGTTGACTGAAAATTAAGTCAGAGTTCACTCGCACCGGTAGATTTGCATCGTGATTCATGATGATTAATAATATGTCCTAAGAGTTGTATATCAATTGTGAGATTTTTCGCAATTGGGTTGCAACGGAGATTTTTCAAATGCACAAAGTTTACACATGAGTTGCAACTAAGTTTGGGTGACCTCTAACTGAGAATTAATTCATTTTAAGTTCCACTCCTTGTACTTCAAAAGGAGTAAATAACAGTACTAGTTCTTTGTCCGAAAAAATAGCAGTATTTTTTTTTTACTAAAAAAAATAGCAGTATTAGTTACGCTTTGGAAGTATAGATTTCTACTACCCGTTGCTACGGCGTTCTCTTCGACGTCATGGTGGAGCAGGGAGAATGTGTCATCCAGAAGTACGTGCAGACGGTTGTCTGCGTAGGTGACAGTTAGAAGATGGTGTATCATGTGCTGGGTTTGTGGATGGAGGCTGACAGTTCTGGCTTGCTCCTTCGACGGCGTAGTCGTACAGGGGTGTCAGTTCTGAAGTTCGATGGCGTGTCCAGGGACATGTTACCCCGGTCTGATTCGTTCAACGGTAATGGTTTTTCTTCTAGCAAACTACTTTGGAGGTCCGTAAAGCTGCTGATCAGCGATGGAGCCACATCGAGCTCAGGTGAAGAGGTGATCTGTCTCGCTTCACTTTGGTGTCTACTTTGATGGTGCCGAAGGAGAGAGATAGGCATTGATTTGTCACATAGGTTTGTCCTATCTTTACAGATCTGTAAGATCAGTGTGTACGTGCTTTATGGAGAGGCGTTTTGCTAGTCATAGTGGTACCTACACATGCATCTAACACCGTTGGATCAATCTCAACACCGTTGGATTCATTGGATCGTAACGTGGAGATAACGACGACAACACGGTGTAACTCAAAGTCGTTGTTTTCTTTTTGCCGCGGGCACACATGTGGGCCCCTATGGCACGTGCTAGCTTGTGCTTGTGCAAGGTACTACTTCGTCTCAACTAAAGGTCAAAGAAACGACGGATCGATCCAATCCAATCTGCATTTGCTAGCACGCTAGCTACTACTCCGTCTCAGCTAATTGTGTGCAGCTTCTTGACCATGGCCGTGGTCCGCGGGTCCGCCCTTGCTATTTCCTCTGCCGGAGAAACGGAGCTGCCGGAGGTCGCCTCGATCTAGGCGACGACGCTCGCCCCGACAGGGCCGCGGCGGAGCTTGCCTCGAGCTGGGAAGCGGCAAAGCTTTCCCTGGGCGGCCGGCGGCAGAGCTCGCCTTGGGCTGGGCGCCGGTGCTGGCCTCGAGCTGGGCAGCGGCGGAACTTGGCTCGGGCAGGGTCAGCGAAGCTCGCCTTGGATGGGTGGCGGCCGTGGCAGAGCTCTCCTTGGGCTGGCAGCAGCGTTGGGGCCTCCATGATTTGTCCTCATCACATTTTATCTTTCAACGAGAAATGACCACTGGTTAGCCCTATGGTCAGCACATGCTAGCTACTGTTCAAGAGACGATTGATGTTTGATGGAATCCAAGAGACGACTCGTTAGCCCTCTGCTGAAGGTCGACTCCAAGAGACGATTGATGGAATCCAATCACGCACGCCTCCCGCACAAAAATAACAGGAAATAAGATTAACCTTGCTATTGCTCGTCCTGTGAGCAACAACAAATCAGGACAGGGCCGCAAAAGGCCTTCGCCATCGATCTTCTCAGCCACTGACGCGTCTTGTCCACCGGCGGCGAGCCACCGTCCGGCCCGAATACAAGGAGCTTCTTAGGCAGCGCTGGCTTCCCGGATGTCACGCTCGTGTTCGTCGCTGTCGTGCCCACCGTCGAGGGCCCGTGCGACGGCGCGAGGACCGTAACCAGACCGCCACACAGAACAGCTCCAGCGGCAGCCAATGAAGATATCGTCCTTGGGCAGCTGAGGAGTAATTTTTTTGTTGACGAAGAGGAGGAACAGATGAGTTGGAGGCCAGCGGTGGTTGGATCTGAGGTTGAAGACAGGACGACCAGGGACGAGGGAGCTCACAAGCGGCTGACCACTCCATTGGGTCGAGATGGGAAAAGACAGGCACAACAGAGTTGGGAGAGAAAGAGGACAGACGTGGGACCTTGCATGCATGTGACCGCATAGGTCTTGCGGTTAAACAAAATGGCCGTTAGACACGCGTCGTCTGCTAAGCCTATGCGTAGCTACCACTATGACTAGCAAGCTTCATTTGCGTGCTTTATATCTTGTTCTTTATTTATCAATGAGAATCGTATTACCTTGCAAAAAAAAAAACCACGTATAAAATACCAGTTGAACTCGACTCCCCCTCTCAAAAAAAAAAAAAACTCGACTCGAATGGTTCGCCGAATACATATTTGAACAATCTGATGCGGACACAAAGACAATCTAGAGTGCTAGTGCTTAGAGATAGATCTAACAATAGCGAGTACTAATTCTTGTCTTTTTGTCTAGACGTAAATTAAGCTACAGTTGAGTTAACTTCTCAGCCGTTAGATTTGAGTTGCGATTTGTGCTTGTGTGAATTGCACACGAGTTTTTTCCAAAGTTGTAAGTGACCAAAAATTAAGCTAATTCTCATCTAGCAATACACACTTTGTTGTAAAATATAGGAGTTCGGTCGGGTTGGTGGTTTTTATCCGAATCATGTCTCAGTCTATCCGCCCGATCGTATATATGGATAAGTAACCCACCCCCATCGGCAATTCCTAGGTACCGACGCACCTGATATGCGCCAAAAAAAATAGAAATTCAGAAAAGTAAAAAATTTAAAAAAACATTGTGCTAAAAATGATCATATATTGTACTCATATACAAAATTTGGTCAGAAAATGATTCCCATTAACTTTGGGGCAAAAAGACTAATTAGAGTACTATTCTAGGCAAATTTTTGACTCGGTCTGTAATGGAAGTCATTTTTTGACTAATACTTTTGTACGGTACTATACTTGATCATGTTTACCCGAATGATAGTTTCAGATTTTTTTTTTACCTTTTTTGGATTACTACTTTTTTTTTACATATTAAGTGAGCACCCCATGTATTTTCCGTAGCAGTACTTCGTATAAAAATGGTTTATCAAGCTAGTGATCACATAACACATTTATTTATTTGTTTATTTTTGCAATGTGTCGCTCCTTCAGGTGAACCACAGCAACCTGGTGAAGATGGAGGGGTTCTGCGTCAACTCGGCAACGGGCGTCTGCTACTTGGTGTACGAGTACGTGGAGAACGGGTCGCTGGACCTGTGCCTCCTGGACCGGCACCGCGCGCGGCGGCTGGACTGGCGCACCCGCTTCCACATCGCTCTCGACCTCGCCCACGGCCTCCAGTACATCCACGAGCACACATGGCCGCGCGTCGTGCACAAGGACATCAAGAGCAGCAACGTCCTCCTCGACGCCCACATGCGCGCCAAGATCGCCAACTTCGGTCTCGCCAAGACAGGCCACAACGCCGTCACCACCCATATCGTCGGCACGCGAGGCTACATCTCGCCCGAGTACCTTGCCGACGGCCTCGTCACCACGAAGATGGACGTCTTCGCCTACGGCGTCGTGCTGCTCGAGCTCGTGTCCGGCCGCGAGGCCGCCGGCGATGGCGGCGAGCTGCTGCTGGCCGACGCGGAGGAGAGTCTGGATGCGTGGGCGGCGGCGTGGATGGACCCCGTGCTCGTCGAGCAGAGCTGCCCGCCGGGGAGCGTGGCGACCGTGGTGAGCGTGGCCAGAGCGTGCCTGCAGCGGGACCCGTCCAAGCGGCCGAGCATGGTGGACGTGGCGTACTCTCTGTCCAGGGCGGACGACTACTTCCTGGACTACTCCGACGAGAGCGTGTCCGTGGATGGCAGCGTCGAGATACTTCTCCGTAGTTAATCATCAATCAGCTAAACAAGGTCAGCACGGATGATATAGCTAGCGGACGGTGTGTCGATTCCAAAAACGAGACTAAATTTGTCTAAAGTCAAACTTACGAAGTTAGACAGAATATATCAAATAAATTATTTTCTTGCTCGTTGGCCAAATTTCCTTGGAGTGTGGTTCGCTGCTTGGGTGCAACCGGTGCCCAGTCTCTTTCCCTCAAGCCTTGGCGATTATTTCGGATTTTTTCTCAGCAACTTCGTAGGCAAAATTGGATTTTTTTTTTTGTCGCGCAATCTTGTTCCCTTTGGCATTCGCAATAAACTTATTATGGAAGCTAAAATGATTAAGCATCCATCTAAGTTGATTTTCAAAACTATCCTCTTATTGCAGTTGTGGCTTCCTCTATCCAAGCTGCAGGATAGGGCGGGACTAGAGGAGATGGTCGTCGAACCAAAGCAATTCATCGTGGAAACCCTGCAAAATAGGACGGTGTCATGGGGATGACCCCGGGTAGTCAAAACCCCACAGAAGATCTTTTCAAAGCAAAATCAAGAACTACCCAAGTACTTCGACCGGGTCCGAGGAACCAGCCGGAGCCGGCTGCCCCGAGCGCAGCCGGCCCCGTCTCCTTCCTTCTACGAGGCCACCTGCCCCAAGCGCAGCCGGCCCCGACGACTCTTCCTCACGCTCAAGCCGCCTGCCCCGAGAGCAGCTGGCCGGATAAAGCGCCCCAGCCGGAAGAGGCAGCACACCGACGTGATGGCGTTGATGGGACGACAATCCATGCAAAGGCGAAGAGTGTTGTCGTGCTTGGGTACCAAGATGACGGGCACGGCGCACGGACTCAAGCTTGCGGATATGTCCCATGGCAAGAAGTTCTTGTATTTGCCGTTCAATCTCCTTTGTCTCCTCGGGGTTGGTGCGGTAAGGAGCGCGATTTGGTAGCGGTGCGCCGGGAACAAGGTCGATGCGATGCTCGATTCCGCGTAGAGGAGGTAGTCCCGGTGGCACTTCTTGAGGAAAACATCTTCAAAGTCCTTCAAAAGAGACAACAAAGAAGGAGGAAGGTTTGTGAAAGTGTTAGTCATAGAAACTTCACCCTTGCATATGAGCACATAGTGGAGGGTGGATGGGTTTCTCTCAACTCCCTCATCTCTCTCTTGGTGGCAAATAGTGTAAGTTTTGTGGGAACTCTCTTTGAAGTGTCACTCTCATTTGGCTTGTGGCTCTCACTCACTTTATGGTGGGTCTCTCGCTCACCACTCATCTCACTTGACGAACGATCTTGTTGTGCCCGTGCAATAGTCTTGGCGTTGTCGGCGATGACTTGACTTGGTGTCATGGGACGAAGGACGAAGGTCTTGTCGTTGTTCTTGAAGCTATAGTAATTTGTCCTTCCATCATGCATAGCACCTTATCAAATTGCCAAGGACGTCCAAGAAGTAAGTGACAAACGGTCATAGGCACAACATCACAATCAACCGTATCTTCATAAGCACCAATCTTGAAGGAGACTTGCACCATGTGTTGAATCTTGACGGCTCCGGTATCACTCAACCATTGCACATGGTATGGATGTGGGTGCTTCTTGAACTTCAAGTTGAGCTTATCACAAAGTTCCTTGCTCGCTAAGTTGTGGCAACTTCCACCATCTATGATGACCTTGATGGACTTTCCATTGATTCCCGCTCTTGTTTGAAACAAGTTGCATCTTTGGTCTTCTTCCACTTGAACATTGGTGGTTAAAGCTCTTGCCACAACCAAGGAAGGGTTGTTGTCGCCATCACAATATATCTCATTTTCTTCTTCTTGAGCACTTTGCATTGTGGCGACTTTGTTCAAAGCATTGTACTCATCTTCACTCATAGATTCATACTCTCCCATGTCATTGATGATCATGACCTTCTTGTTGGTGCACTCAAAAGATTTGTGCCCTTGTCCTCCGCACTTGTAGCATTGCAAAAGTCTTGTGCCGGACGAAGATCCTTGAGGCGCCTTGATAGCGGGAGGTACTTTCTTGAAAGGTTGAGGCGCTTGAGGTGTCGATGTAGAGACTCTTGGAGGACCTCGAGTGTTTGCTTGAGGAAGAGCTTGTGAAGGTGTAGGTGTTGACGAAGACGGCTTGTTGGCGAAGAATGCCTTTTCTTGAGGTATTTGAGCTCTTCAAGCACGTGACGCTCGGCCTTTGTTGCTTGATGGACTAGCTCAACCAAGTTGGCATATGGTTGGAACTCCACGATCTTCTTGATTGGATAGTTGAGGCCATTCATGAAGCGAGCCATGGATTGCTCTTCGTACTCGTTGACATTGGCTCTCATCATGGAGATTTCCATCTCCTTATACTACTCATCAACCGACTTCAACCCTTGCTTCAACTCTTGCAACTTCTTGTATAAGTCTCTAGTGTAATGGCTTGGCACGAAGCGCTTGTACATTGTTTCTTTCATTTCAACCCAAGTGTCGATTGGTTGTTGGTGGTTAGCGATGTGTGCATCTTGTAGTTGTTCCCACCACAAGAGGGCATACTCTTCAAACTCCATCGAGGCTAGGCAACCTTCTTGTTGTCGGAGAAGCGTTGTACGCGGAAGATCTTGTCAACCTTGAGTACCCATGAGAAGTAGGCTTCCGGATCACTTGTGCCGTAGAACTTGGGTATGTCAAAGCGAAGATTGTTCAAGTTGTCAGTCGTCGCCATGGGCACCACGTGGGAATGCACGTCCACGTCTCCTTCGATTGAGTCCATCACCATTGTGTTGGCTTGACTCGTTATCACTTGACTCGGAACGATGGTGTTGTTGACGATCATGTGGAAGTTCTTGACGAGGACGAGGATCATGGCGAGGAATGGGTTGTTCGTTATTGTTCATATTGTCATGATTTTGATGGCGTGGCCTTGGAGGATGACGGGGATGACGTCCTTGTTCATCGAAGTCATTCGCACCCGGTACGCCATTGTCATTAGCCAATGGGTCATGACGATCACGTTGTTGCGGTGGTGGTGATGGTATGCGTTCGTGACGTTCATCATTTGGTGAGGTTGTTCTTGATGCGCATTGGCATTGTTCGCGTGAAGATCATGTGGTTGTTCAACGTTAGGAGGAGGTCGTTCATGGGCGTCGCGCCTTGGGTTATGTTGACGTTCTTGTCGAGGTTCATGACGTCCATGATGTGCTTGCGTCGACCTTGAGGTGCTTCTTGTACGGCTCGATGATGAAGAAGAAGCGCGTTGTCGCACAAGGTTGTTGAGAGCTTCGGTCACCCGCTCCATAGCTGCTTCTTGCGCATGCATGCGGTCGTTGAAGTTGGCCTCTTGAGCTTGAAGACGGCGCTCGTAGCGTCCTAGGCCATCACGAAGAAGGTGTCGAAGACCAACAAACTCGGTATGTGTGACATAACCATGATCACCTCGAAGTCCACTATGCATTTCATCGTCCGGGCTTGAGCTTCCGTTTGTACTTCCCCTAAACATTTTCTCAAGAACAAGTGAGATATGTGGTAAGGAAAACCAAGACAAACTATATCCCAAGTATAATGTAGCTTGAGAGGAGAGAATCCGGTTCTAACACCCAACACACACACTTATGAGGATAGGAAGGTATGAAGTGGCAACGGAAATCAAGCAAACTCGGTGAAAAGCATATCGTCAAAGGTAAAGAAAATCCACAATGATCAAATTACCAAAGAAACTCCAACCACAAATATCAAGAAACACACACAAAAGCGAATGATGAGGTTGGGCGACCAAAGGGCGAGCACTCGAAGATAGACAACCTAACGAAGACTACGTGCTCAAATGTCACCCAACACAAGAGGGACGCTAGCTCAATTGCCTTTTGATGGGCAACGGATTTGCACAAGTGTTACACACTCACTCACTTTTGCGGTATAAGCTTTGTCGCAACCTACAAGAGATGATACTTGGCACTACTCATGTCTTTTTTTTTTTTTTTGCTTTTTGACGATGATTCCTTCAACTTTTGCTAGTGCCAAGATCTCTAACGATACTCACTCGCCAATACTTTAAGACAATCACTCGATCAAGTGCAATGCCCCAATATCAAAGAGCTAGTCCGATAGGTCAAGGTACGCGAAAGGAAGAAGGGTTCACAACGGATTACAAAGTCGGGGAAATGTCGAGTCCTTGGTGTCGTCTTTGCTTGTCGTTGATGAAGTTGCTGCGGAAGCTTCGATGTTGTAGACGTTGCACACACCGGAAAAGGACTCAAACAACAACGGAGAATTGCCAAAACGAACCGAGGAAACAAAAGGAAGAAAAGAAATTTTTCTGTCAAACCGGACCTGGGCCGGTTTAGGCCGGGTGGGGGTCCGGTCGCGTCGGGTTGGGGTCCGGACCTGGGGCCGGTTTAGGCCGGCTGGGGGTCCGGCTCAGCTGGAGCTCGAAAATCCGCAATTTTTGGCGGAAAAAGTGACGCGAAAAACCTCGATTTCATGGGAAATTGGCAAAATTAAGGCTAGGGAACGCAAACAAGGGTGGAAGGGGGTCCTAAAGCAACAGATCCATGGATCAAAACTACCAAAAACTCATCAAATCGACCAAATCGCTCGAATCCCAAAATGGCTATTTTTGGTGGAAATTTTCGAATTTCTCAAAAACGAAGAAAATTTGGTGAATTTTGGTGGAAACAAAAACAAATCCATGTCAACCTAGAGCTCTGATACCATATGATGTAGGTTGGTCCCGATTTTCACGGATTTGGGCGGAGGGAGCGATGAACACGAAGAACAAGGGATGAACTCAAGAACACAAAGAGGGGAAAACTCTCAATCAAAGGTAACTAGCAAGTAGCAACTCAGCAAGATTCAATTGGTAACAAATCCCCTAGGGCAGCCCCCAATTCTCCTCTCCCAAGCACACCTTACTCTTAGGATTGTTTGTCCAATTGGTCAATCCAACCAATCCAATCTAGCCACTACAAGAGGGAAGATTAGCAAGTAATCGCAACTACAAGAGGAAGCCTTGGTATCCACGAAGGGATCTTCTCCACAAGGGAGGCCTTGGTTCATCTCCACAAGGGGAGGCCTTGATTCATCTCCATAGGAGGAAAGAGACACTTTGAGAAGAAGGAGCAAGGCCCTAGTCTAATCCCAAATCATAGTCTAACCCTAGATCTGGAGGGGAGGGGGTCTATTTATAGTCTGGGTACAAAACGGGGGTAAGACACGTTGACAGGTGGGGACACGCTCGAGCTGGAGGAGATCCGGTCCTGGATCCGGTTTAGGCCGGCCTGGGTGCCGGCTGCGTCGGGTGCTGGGCCGGACCTGAGCCCGGTCGAGGCCGGCTGGGGGTCCGGCCGTCTCTGGATCCAGCCCGCCTTGAGGCCGGTTTTGGCCAGCTGGACGACCGGTCTTGTCGGGTGCAGGTCCGGACCTGGATCCGGTCTTGGCCGGCTGGGGGTCCGGTTTCCTCAGGTGCTTGTCCGGCTGAGCTTCTTCTCCCTCGTCTTGCGTTGTCTCTTGGCCATCTTCTCCACTCCATTGTAGGTCGTCATCAAGGTGGTTCCTGAGTATGCACAAAGTATCCGTATGAAGTAGCAACCCATTCAAAGGAGTGTCGAGGTCACACATAGATAGGAGTGAATTCACCTTATCATCGAGGGCTATGACTCTTGCTCTTGTCATTGGGCCACTTGTTGTAGGAGCCGTAGGTTGGGCTACATCACTTCTCCTCTTCCAAGCCACCGTCTTGGCGTCCTCCATTCCTCTTGCACCTTGGTCATCCTCTCGTGTATCCGTAGTCGTCGTGACACTCCTAGTATCAACAAGAGATAGAAGATGATGTAGCATAACATCCAAAAGGGTGGGACCATGTAATCGATATAGTTACCCGTCACTTTGACTAATATTCACCCCGTAGTACTGATGATGTTACCATGTCTTCATGATGTAGTTATCCACTAAGAAATCGATATAGTTACCCTACTCTCTGTATTACCCATCCAATACTGATGGAGTTACCCACACAATACTGATAAAGTTACCAATTATTTCATAATGTACTTATCCACCACGAAATCGATTTAGCTACAGTACTCTCTCTATTCTCCGTAATAGTTACCCACCTACCTACCCAGTAATGATGAAGTTATCATGTGTTCATGATGTAGTTATCCACCAAAATCGTTGTAGTCACCATAGTTACCCACCTCATACAGATGGAGTTACCCACACAGTACTAACACTACAAGAGAACTGGCATAGAGACATTTTTGTAGAGACATTGGCCATTGTGTCTCTTAAATCCTAATCCATTTTGATATAGAGGCATTAACATAGACACTTTACAAAATGCCTTAGTGGTAGAGACATCTACCTAAGGACATTATCCAAAATGTCTCTTAGTCTACATGTAAAGGCATTCTAGGAGACATTCTTGCGAATGCCTCAACAATAGAGACATTTCATTGGACACACTCTTTGTAATGTCTCTTGGCACCTCTGGAAAGGCATTACATGAGACATCTTTCAGAATACCGTAACAGTAGAGGCATTTTCTAGAAACACTATCCGTGTCTCTTTTACTAAGTGAGATATCTTCGAGAATGCATTGAAAGTGGGATGTATAATACCACCAATATAAAACAATGAGGTAGAGAAATTTGGAGACTAAATCTAGTTACTATAAACTAATCAGAACTAACTACTAAGTACTAGTACTATTAAAAAAAGGTAAAACCGGTCCATGAGACCAATAACAAACCCCAGCTATATACGCACGCACGCCTTCGAAAGAATAGAACCGTGCGGGAAGTTTCCACTCCCACGATCCCCACCTCCGCCCTCTCGTTCTATCTTCTTCAGTCAGCCGCCCTTTTCAAACCTCTCACATTCTCCCATCTATCTACTCACTCAGCCAGCCAACAGCCGTTCTTCTAGATCTCTTTAAAGATGAACGTAGCAGCAGCTCTAGTGGGGGCCCGAGGCACAAGATCCGCTCAGGGGTCAAGGAACACCTTGCCAACTACCAGAGTCAATAAGATCTGAGGTACGTATAGTCTAGCAGCATGTTACCTAATGTTTTACTCGAACATGCATATACAATCTTATATCAAGTGCATCCAGCGTACGTGCATCCATCGGCTGATTTCCTACACATCTCATTTGTCCTTGCAGCAAGGATCTCGAGCCTCAGTGAAGTCGATGACGACCAATCAGCAAGATCTTCGATCTGGGAGGTCCGCCGCCACACGTGTTCAAGACGCGGCCAGAGGATCACTGCTACGACGATAATGTTTCTTCGATCCGGGAGGCCAATGACGACCGCGTTCAACAACCGCATCCACCGGATCTAACGATGACTGCGTCCATCTACTGCGGCCATGCAGCCACCTGATCGATGACGATCGCATTCGGCGACCACAGCCACCGGATCAATGGCGACCGCGTCCGGCAACGGCGGCCACCAGATCAATGACGACAACGCCGGTCGCTTCCGGGGACAGACGGAGGACGGCGGTGCGAGGCGGCGTCGCCGGCGCCGCTATTTTTTTTGTTTCCTCCTGTTTTCATCGCACATTTTCTTTTGTCAGTGTGTTTGTGATTCTTGCAAACTTCCCGCACAGTTCTGTTCGTTTGAGCGTGTGCAATCGGAAACCTCATCGCCTACCACCAAACCGTGTGTAATGGCTCGTTTCACCCGTCTGCGATTGTGGAATCTGTACTGTTGTGAATTTCTGAAGATAAGAACAAATGTCATGACAATGTGCCACTTTGTGACGACATGTATGTCTCTTATGTAATACCTTTAAATTTTAGAGACCAAATAAAACACCAAACGTAATTGTGGCATTGTATTTCTAGTGATCAATACATTGTCACGATAAAATGCTTCCACTAATGTTAGAGACAACCCAAATTGCCATATAAATGTGTCTCTATAGCTTTGCATACATTGTCTAAGTGTACCTTTAAAGTGTCTCTATGTTTGTAGATACACAATTTATTGTCTATACGGAGTGACCTTATGTTATATATAGGCATTTCACAAAACGACTCAACAGTTTAAGAGACACTGCACGTAGTGACACTTTTGAGACAATGTGTAAAATGCCTCTACAATTATGTAAAGACAGTATCAATGTCTCTACATGACCAAAATAGTGCCTCTACGGGGCAGTTCTCTTGTAGTGTAATAAAGTTACCCATATGTTTATGATGTAATTATCCATCACGAAATCGGTGTAGTTTCCTACTATCTCGGTAATAGTTACCCACCAATATAATGGAGTTACCCACACATTACTGATGAAGTTACCATGTCTTCATGATGTTATCCATTACGAAATCGTTGCAGTTACCCTACTCGCTCGGTAATAATTACCCACCCAATACTTATGAAGTTACCCACCAATACTGATAAAGTTATCCAGTGTTTTCATGATGTATTTATCCACCACGAAATCGATATAGTTACCATACTCTCTCCGTGGTAGTTACCCATCCAATAAAGTTACCCATGTGTTTTCATGATATACTTATCCACCACAAAATCGATTTAGTTACCATACTCTTTCGATAATAGTTACCCACCAAATACTGATGGAGTTACCTACACAGTACTGATGAAATTATCCATATGTTCATGATGTAGTTATCCAGCACGAAATTGATATAGTTACCATCTCTTTTAAATAATAGTTACGAACACAATGCCCATATATTTTATGGTGTAGTTGTCACTATGAAATCGACATTTATCACCCTAATACTTATGGAGTTTTACCGGTGTTTTAGTGTATAGTTATCAACTTGTGCACGATACATTTACCATCCCAAAGTGATAACTCTCATGAAACTATGTGGTAACTTAAAACTCGAAAACATGGAAAAGAACAACCAAAATGGTTATATTTCAACCCGAAAACTAATCGTTAATATGGTGGGTAACTTACATGTTATAGGCTAGATAACTTATGTGTTACCGGTGGGTAACTTTTGGGTCAAAAAAAAGTTGTCAAATATGTCAACAGGGATCTTGTTTCGAAGATCTCGTCGCGACTAGCTCAGCGGTGAAAACGGATTCTTTCGGATAAACGGTTTAGGTTACAAAACTTTTTAAAATTTTAAATTTCGCATTTAATGCAGGATGATATCATATTTTTGGTTTTTTTTGCATGCATTCATGCTAGAGAAAAGAGCTTGCCCTCCGTGCATACACATTTGCCAAATGTAGGGCGCTTGCTCCCTAGTCACGTCCGAGTAACCCATTATACGTCATATTTTTTCTTATTTTTTATTAATTATGTGGCAGGTTTAAGATAAGATTATTCTATCGAGCATTGTACATGCCCTGATATTTCCAAACGTGCTTTCACATAGTGCCAGCTGGCCCATGCCAAGCATGTGATGAACTGGCGTGCTAGCGTCTAGCGTGCGTGTATCTGTCCGCGTGCGACAGTTGGTGCTTCATTTTGCTAGTGGAGTTGATCAACGAAAGGCTGAAGCAGGAGTACTTGCCTCCGTTAAATTTACTCTTTTTCTTTTCATCATATCAATAAGAAAAGAAAATAGGCAGCAACCGGCGGCAGCAGCAGGTACACTAGCTACTGTAGCAAGTACTCCCACTTACTCCACGACACCCGAAGTCCCCGTTCCGTTGCCGTTGCAGCAACGCCGTCCAGCCCTTCTTCCCCGGCTCGCCACCGCCCACTTCCGCATTTATTACCAGTTTACCACGCGCCCCGCCATTGCTACCAGCAATGGAGAGACAGAGGAGCGGTTCTTCCCCAGCCACCTCGCGAGCCCCAAGAGCCTCCTCCTCCCTCCTATTCTCCTTCCTCTTCACCCTCTTCGCCCTCCGCTTCGGCCGCCCGCTGCACCTCCCCTTCGCCGCCTCCGTCGGCGGAAACGACTTCGCCATTGCGGGACCGCCGGTTCGCGGTGGTGGGAGCGCGGGGGTGGAGGTCGAAGAGGAGGCGTTTCTTGGTGGGGGCGGGAGCGGGGGTTTGGGGGAAGGTTCGGCTAGCGTACCTGCTGGTGATTTGCCCGTGGACTCGGCAACGGAGGTCGATGAAGTGTTCCCTGGAGCTGGAGGTGGGAACGTTGAATCCCCTGCGGACGGTGCGGCTTCGGAGGTTGCGGAAGCTGGAAGCTATTCTCTGCGAGGTTTGGATTCCGCGACGGAGGCGAAAGGGGATGGACTCGATGAGAAGCTTTCAGTTCCGGAGAAGCCCAACTCCTTCCAAGGCGAGAACCCGACGAGCAAAGATGATGTCGCCCCGTCAAATCTAGGCAATGCTTCTTCTTCCCATGGGGCAGCAGCGCCATTGGAGAAATTGGATAGAACAGAGTCCGCCCAAGCTGTCAATTTGTCCATAGAAGCTTCATTTCCTGCAGTGGGGGCAGAAGGCAAATTCCTGCACCGTGGCCGTGTGGAAGAAAATGGCGATTCCTCTGTACAAGGGGCTTATGCTTCGAAACAAGCAGGGCAATGGGAAATCTCGAACCATTCAGCTGCAGGGAACAAGTCGGGAGAAGCTCTAGTCAACCCAAATAAGCAAGATGTTGATATGATTCAGGAAGCGGTCCGGAGAAAAATGGATTTATCGAGAAGCAACTCGGCACAGTGCGATGTTTACGATGGGAGGTGGGTGTTCGATGAGAGCTATCCGCTTTACACAAGCAATTCGTGCCCATTCGTAGATGAAGGATTCAGCTGTGACGCAAATGGAAGAGTGGAACACAACTACACTAAGTGGAGGTGGCAGCCAACGCACTGCAATATCCCGAGGTGCTGCATCAGTACATCTGCCCCAGTCTCATGCTTGCTAGGACTTGCCTTTAGAAATTTGACGTTTGCTAACTTTGACTTGCTATGAAATTCAGACTTGATCCTAGGAAAGTGCTCGAGATGCTGCGTGGAAAGCGGCTAGTGTTCGTAGGGGATTCCCTGAACAGGAACCAGTGGGAGTCCATGATGTGCTTGCTGAGAGAGGCAATCCCAGATCCTGCAAGGATTCACGAAGCTCGTGGACGCAGGATTACTAAGGAGAAAGGGGATTACAGTTTCAAGTTCCTGGTTCGTATGATCTTGATCTTATATGGAACTAGTCCATTCAGTGTCTAAGGTGCTGTGTATGAGTAATCTTGGCATGGTATTTGCAGGACTACAACTGCAGTGTGGAGTACCATGTGACACATTTCTTGGTGCATGAAGGCAAGTCAAGAATCGGTCAAAAGCGTACGAGGACACTACGGATTGATACCATTGATCGAAGCTCGTCAAAATGGAGAGGGGCCGACGTGCTTGTGTTTAACACTGCTCATTGGTGGTCTCATCACAAAACGAAAGCTGGGTGAGTGCTCATGAACGCAAAAATGCATACATTATGGTTTTGCGTATACGCATAGCATTTGACAGGAAATTTATCTAGTTAGGAGTGTTAAAGTGGCATGTGTATGTTTTGATTCTTGCAAAACCTAGAACTTGCAGAGATGCTAAAACTGCTTTTGTGAAGGTGTACAAGATTACCAACATAATGATGGCATCTAAATACTGCATTTGCTTGCAGAGTAAATTATTATCAAGAAGGGGATACAGTGCATCCCCACCTCGATGTATCCACAGCTTTCCATCGAGCACTAACCACATGGGCGTCATGGGTCGACCGTTATGTCAATACACGGAAAACTCAAGTGTTCTTCCGAAGCTCGGCTCCGTCACATTTCAGGTTTGCTCCCTCTAATCCGAGCTTTTCAAATCGAACACGAGCAACTTTTTTTTTTTTTGAGGGATCGAACACGAGCAACTTCAATTGGCTGCAATCTCCAATGAGCGAACGTGCCCAGCTAAAAACTTAACCACTGGTTTCAGCGGCGGGGAGTGGAACTCTGGGGGGCACTGCAGAGAGAGCACGATGCCTCTCACCGACACTCACGCAAGGCCGGAGCCTGAAAGAAACGTGATCATGGAACAAGTGGTGAAGCAAATGACGACTCATGTAACAATTCTGAACATTACCCATCTATCTGGGCTGAGGATAGATGGCCACCCATCAGTATATGGGAGAAAAGCAGGAGATTTACCAGCGTCGAGCACCCAGGATTGCAGCCACTGGTGCCTTCCTGGAGTGCCGGATACATGGAATGAGCTGTTGTTATATCATTTAGTATCCTCGCACCAGAACGATGTTACAAGTTAGTGACAAAATATTTGATACATTTCCGCCTGTAAATGTTATCTCTTCCCAGGTGGTAATGTTTCTAGCGAATTGTGGTATGGATTCTCAAACGCACATTGGCATTTGCCAACACTTAACTGTACATTACAAATACAAGACACCGAGCTGACTAGTGAATTACAATAACAGTTGGCAAATACTTCCTCTGTCCTCTTTTATAAGAGGTTTTGGCTAGCTTAATTGGCTTGCCAAAACGTCTTATAAAATGGGACAGAGCGAGTATCTTTCAAAGAATACCCTAGCTATATTCGTCTATGAATTTCCATTGTTATGTTAGTCCACCTCAACAAGTAGCTCCAGTTTAAAAACCTCACATGAGCGCAGGCAATAATCTTTACAGCATAATGATGCAATCATTCAGACTTCCTATCGTCAGAGGCTTATTTGTCAGTCATCCGCGAGCTTAGTACTGAGTTTATTTTTCTAAGGAATACATTCTTTTACCATGCCAACAAATGGTCTCCTATAATGGAATGCAATGTAAATCTGTATAAATTGTGGTAAATTTACAGCAGACTGTATTATCCGAGCTGCTCTTCAACTATCTAGCAACTTTGTGTGCTCGACGGTGAGAGCCAGATGCTTCGTCCTTTTTTGATCCTTCTGGTCTCCTAGCCCAGGCTGGGGCTTGGTCAGCTCCATACCGGTAATCATAGAAGAGTTCCGCACTAGCTTCAATATGCTCCCTCGCATAGATGCCTACCCGATGGTCGCCAGCCACCATCATCACCTAGATAACATCATAGGGAGATGAAAGGAAATTATAGTGAAGACAAAGCATGAAGCCGCATAGTGTATTCCTAGTGCTTACCTTTGCAAAGCAGTTGGGGTTGGAGGAGTGATTTGCAAACTTTAGTTTATCCCCCTTGCGATATGCGTCCAATACAAACTGCGTGAGGCAATCAAATTAAAGGTTGTCACTTTGATTTCAATCAGCCAAAAAATTAGCACGGTTGCATACACACATGGTGCGGGGTGAATAGGGTGTGGCTGTGGGTACCTGATCATTTAAATCAAACAGAAATGACGAGTTTGCACGGTCATAAATCTTGCCACGCTTGTCTGCTTCTTTGTGAGAAATCAATTCACCGGTGTACTCTCCAAGATAGTCATTCTTATGCACAGGGTTCTGATATTGCAAGAAATAAACATGAAATTAGACAAAAGAAGAAAATAAAAGCTATCACACACAAACGGGCTTCAGTGATCTGACCTTAATGAATGCGCCCCAACCTGCAACATCAGACTTTCCCAGCAAAATCTAAATTGTGATCAACTATTAGCACAGCGGCAGGTAGTGCATAATAATTCAAGAGGACAGAACTATAGGAGTAGGTTCTCACCCTCTGTTGTTGTTTTAAAAGGAGTTTCATGTTTCCGCACTGATAACCATCACCTCTTGCTGGTGGCTCACCTAGCGAACCATCTCCACAGCTGAAGAGAATGAAGATCGTGTGATGTTTTGATAAGCTAATATACACTATAAATCTGAATAAAGCTTAAATTTGTTCATGATAGGCAGTTAACAATGAAATAAAATAATTTCTTCAACCCTGTTAAGCAATTATCTCATCGACTTCAAGGAGATCTAATCTTACAAGTACTGATTACCTCACCCAGCAGTTTCTGCAAACATCCGGATCACATTCTCGACTAGCAGCAAAACATGGGCATTGTCTGCTTCTACACTGGCTTTTTGCACAATGGCAGCCTCTAAACCTGTTTTTGCAGCTTTTTGAACACCTAAATATGATGATTAAGAAATGAAGTCAGGGTCAAGTTTTTTGCTACACATTTAGATTAATATGATGATTAAAGGAGAACTCCATAAATTATTACTCATTACAATCATTTTCACTTGTTTTGTGCATCAAATGGCTCAGTACATGCTCATACTTATTTTGGTTTCTAAAATGCGTTAGATATCTGTTTCTTTGTGTTAGAAATAGAAAGATGTAACAGCTCTCAAGAGATGAGACGGGTAAAACAGATTTTCGCTCCTGCTCTATAAAATGAGAACATATGTGTATCTTGGAACGTACCCACAGTATTTCTCACAGCATGTCCCGTTTTCCACGCAGGGACAATTTTTGCTGCACATTTGCAGGCACCCACACGGTGTATACTGTGTGTCACATTGCTTCCCATCACCAACTCTTTTCCGAATAGCTGGATGCCCTGCAGCCTTTGAAGGATACTTATGCTTTCGAGTTCTGCCCCTACGACGACATATTCTTGTTCTTGCAACCACACCTTGCTCCTAGAAATCCATGGACAAATAATTATGCTGTCAGTGTCACAATACTGGTAGATAGCGAAGCCATAGTCTCTGTATGTTTGACTTTTGAACGTTTCTGGTAGTACTGATCCTAGTTGTTTCATTCGTGAAAGCAGGGTTGGGCTGGTTTAATGGTGGTAACTGGTGACATGTCTGGTTCCTAACTGAAAGCTGAGACATGCACTCCTCCCATAGCTTCCTGTCGCTAAGTAAATTAGGAACTTCACTGCATTTCCCCCACTACAGATAAAACAGGAAACTCACAGGACCAGTAGAATATGCCCTTAGTTTATAGCATAATGACCTATTTTGTAATCCTAACCACCCGAACTCTCAAAATCTGGATACCATATTATGAACTCTGGCTAAACAGCGGTTCTACAAACCATGTCCAAATAACTACCAACTGAAGTATGTAATTCCTTCTCTTTTGAAAATCACATACTCACTGTAATTCATGACTGCAATCAGAATGATAAAATATGACTACCAGCATTTAAATTGTTTTAACATTCTGGATTTTAGTTAGAGCACAAGACTAACAATGTAAATTGATGCATACCATGTAATCTTGTTCAGTGTCCGCAAAGTCGCCCGAGATGGAATTAAAGAGGATTGCTGCACCATTGTTGTACATGTAGCTAGCCACCTCCATGCAGGTTTTCAGGCCACATAACAAGTTTCTGGCAATTAGACAACTGTAGACAATTCAAGCCAATGTTAAGATGTGTTAGAAGCTTAAATTAGATTAACCGCGGAGCTCTGTTTCCAAAAACCTAAGGGGAAATAACACTTCGACAATTGCTCCTTGTATACGTCAGGGTATTACCTATTTTTCCCAAATATCTCTACTCCCTTCAAATATAAATCTCTCTCTAAGGCACTCCATCGAGAAAGAGTGTGCTCCCTGCTGGAACTGAACATATTATTTGCTGAAGATTCTTTATTAACATTTCTTTCCGCATCCTCTGTAGTACTAGTCAGGCTTCCACCGAAACTATCTTTGTTAGAAGTTCTCTTATTGGGGTCATCTAGATGATTGCCTCCAAATTCTCTGAAATCTGGTCTTGCGTCACCAATCTCCGAAATAGAAAGCTTATTCAGTGTATGGCTTGCAGAAGGAATATCTGAAGTAAGCATCCTTGGCCTTTTATAAGGAAAATCATCGCTAGTCTTGGGTCCTTTTGACATCTTGCGCTTCCCTAAAGTTCTTAGAAGTCTATCAGTGGATATATTTTCAGTTTCAGAAGTATCTCCAGGGGGCAGTGTAGTCTGTTTTTCAGCACTTTCAAAAGAAAATTTTGAACTGCTGGTTCCAACAAATATGCTGGATTTAATGATTTCTTCCTCTCGGTTCGAATCTTCTGATTCAGACACTATATCAGTAACAAATTTGTATGAGGCAGGCCTTGACTCCATATTATGTGTTGCAGAAGCATCACGGTCATATTTGCGCATATCTTGAAATCCTTCTCTCCTCTGTGGACAAAGTAATATCAAAATTTGCCTCAGAGCGCATAATGCTCAATTGCAGGACAAATGTACCAAGTTATTAGAATCGATCAAAAGTACAGATAGGGTATTATAGAGCACATGGGTCCCGTTTCTCCTCTGGCCATTTCAAAAAGGTACTTGGTTCACTATTTTCAATATACTAAATGCAATTCAAAGATGTAGCACATGATTTTTCAATGTCAAATCCGAGTGTGCCGTGAAGTAAAAAATATAAAAAAGAAATTTGCTCCATTCCCTGTTCATTATGTTATAGAAGTTTCACCTGTCTTTTTGGTTCTCAATAACATGGAGCGACAGAAAAATTTCAATTAGAAATTTTGCAGACGTGCATCAACTTTGAGTGTATCATATCCATTAATCTTTTACTCCATAGTATCTTTGGAACAGTAAATCATGCACTTGCTAAAACTGGCTATATGGAAAACCTAGCGCACCAGAATCATACAATGTTAACCATCAATAGAACTTCACTAATTAGTTCTCAAAATTTGCTACAGGGCGTAGTGCGATTTCACTGAAAACCTGACGAAAAACACGTTAATACCCATCAAAATTTTGAGGTGAAGCATACTTGAAGGTAGCATTGGTCGCCACATGGAGCCTTGTTTCCATCGAGCTCAAACACATAGGGTTGCTTCTCACTCTGACAAGCATAAGAGTTATTTACTTAGCAGGACATAAAAGGAATTTTATTCAAACAAGCAATGACCTGTTACTTACTGGGAATACTAAGTTTTGAGAGCAGCCATGGAGACGGCAATCAAAAACCTGAACGAACATACATCATGAAATAAATCACACATTGATGAATGTAGTTGAACAAACCAACAAAATACAGACATTAAAAGGACGACTATAAGTGATATATTGCCAGAAGTAGAATGTACCAAACATCTGCGGCAGAAGAGATTATCAAATGAATCCAAAACCACATCCACAGTCTTGTCAAGAGAAAGTTGGCTCTCCATCTTATCAGAAAATCCAGGGTGCTTTTCATTTTTCTCAGAAAGAAATTCAGATCTACTCTGGAATTTTAAAGAAATCAACAGAAAGAGAATCACACTCCATGGTGTTTCATGTAAAACAGAAACAATTGTAAGATCCAAAAACACATGTGCGTTTAATGGTGACGTCATTGACTGAAAATCTTGCTAGGAGAGATGGATAACCTCAATTTCTACAGGAGAGGCATCGATAAACTGGCAAATAACATTTACATCCTCTTGGTTTAACCCATTTTCTTGTGTAGCTTTCCTGCAGCAGTCCATCAGGATCAGATAAGTATATATATATATACGCGTAGAAGAGTGTTTTCTTATAAGATTGATCATGGAGAGATCCGGATGGAACAGCCATGGTTGCACATGACAGGAACAATGTGCAAAGTAGAAATTATTCTTGTACGATAATCATGACTAAGTTGATGACATCTAATCAAGGATTTCATATTCGTATTCAATGTTTACAAGCAACTTAATTCACATTGCTTGGCTAAATGAGTACTTCATTACGCCACAAATTATTGTGTCCTGCGAATCATCACTTAAGTATTTATATTGGTTACACAAATGCAATCTAAGTACATTCCATAGTTTTAAATAGCCCGCTATAGCTTCGCTATAGCCTTTTGAGTATGTTGCCGCTAAATGAATCCATATACAATTTAGCTGCTATATCCCTATTTAGCTGCATTTAGCCCGCTATAGCCCCATTTTGAGGGTTGCCGCTATTTGTTGTAGCCCGCTATTTAAAACACTACATTCACATAAAAACAGCAAGGTAAGAAGATGCAGGAGTGGAAAACAAAATAGAACTAATTAACACAACTATGATGCAGTAGTGTTAGTAGTGAAGCGGTAGCTGGAAAAAACTTGTGGTTTTCAGCAGCATCGAGGCTGTAAAAAGATGCAACCTTGACCTCTTCACAGGCTCAATGCTGCTGAAAACCACAAGTTTTAGAAAGTACTAAAAGTAGTTAACATAATACTAAGTCCTTAATCCATGCCGGCATCAAACATTTGCAAGTTTTACATCAATATGCATACAAAAGTATCTTGATTGGCCATTATTAGTTCATTAAATTCTCCATGAGATGTACTCTCATAATATATATTTCAACAATATTGTGATCGATATAGCAGTCAAAGTGGTATCTTGGAGACCATCCATGTCCAAATGACGTATCCTTGCAACTGAAGAGAGTATAACAATTGTAGTGCGCAGTTGGCAATATTTTTTTTCTTAAAAAAAACTAGCTTGGACTTCCACTTTAGAATGAACAAGATACATTAAGGTAGAAAACAATCGGAATAGCATGTAAGTTGTGTAAAAGAACTTGTAAACAATCATGATTAATCATTGTAGCATGCCTGATTTGTTCTGTTAATGTATTGTTCTCATTCTGGTATATTTAAGATATCAATCATATTATCGAAGTACTTGGCCACTTGCAACTGTTGACACAAGAAGAGCACATAATACAGGGAAACCACTGCATTTTCAATGTGAGAGATATTGGTTTGCTTGCATAATTACCATATTAGCTTATCTTCTCCTTCTGTGAAAACATGCTTCTCTTCCTCAGGTAGTGGAATTTCTTCATCACTTTCACTGCAGATTAGAGCTTCGTTGCCAGCTGAATCATAGTAAATTCTCCTCCTACCAGCAATTGACTGATCATCGGCCATTCTTTGGTTTCTGCGCTGTGTTATTTTGGAAAGAATAAATATCAAAGACAAAAAAAAAGGGACACCAGATTTGTCCTTGCACCAATGTACCACACATTAAATAAAAATCAACAACTCAGAATGAATCAAGCTAAAATATTTCCATCGACACACTAAGTAGCAGCGCGACACGTCAATCATACAGACACAGTCATACCTTAATGATCATGAATATTGCAACTGCTTATGCATTTACAAATCTTCTCAAATTGCGCAACTAAAATTTCCCCACTTGATCCCAGAGCAACGTATGGACACATAAATGGCGAAAGTTCAAATGGAGCTCTCGAGCTACATGTAGCTCGTTTTTTCAAAAAATCGAAAACTGCACTTTTTAGTTTCATAAAATCATGAACAAATTCCCAGAAGTAGATAGTGTCGAAATATAGAAGCGTGCAAAGTTTCAACTCAAAATGCGTAGTAGTTTGGGCTACACAAAAAAGACAAATCGGACATAATTTCAAGTTTTTTAAACTGTGTACTGTTCACACCCAGATCCACCCATTTGTCATTTTTTGTCCAGCTCAAAATACAATGAATTTCGAGTTGAAATTTTGCACACTTGTAGATCATATCACTATTTATATCTGAGATTTTTTTTTCACGATTTTTGGAAACTATAAAATGCAAATTAGAATTTTTTCATAAAACGAGTTACATGTAGCTTGGGATCCAAAATGCCTCACTCCACATAAATGACACTATCTGAAGTGTCATGCTCTAAGCCAGTAAATAAAATTATGCAGCTCCTGAGGCTAAACTAGGCATCAGAAATTGCCCTGTACGACCCAAGAAATTTATATTCTAAGATATGGCTGGCATGACGAAGTTCTTCATCTAAACGGGTGCACATTCGCCCCAAAATCTACTCTATATGGCATAATGTGAACTATTGTGGAACTGAAGAGCAACTTAATATCAAGTCATCAAACTGGTACAAAGAGAACAGAAACACTATACTTGTCCAGGAAGATCCACGTGGTGTAAGGAGGGATCTTGTCAGCCAAGGGCAGTGTCACAAGGCGGGCAAGGGTCCTCTGTGCATTGCCGCCGGCGCCGGAGAGGTCGAGAGTCCCGGCCGCCGAGGGGTCGTCCTCCTGCACGTGCACCACCTCCCTCTCCCCCGACCCGCGCGCCAGGTCCCAGCCGACGACCCTAGACTGGCCGTCCGCGGCGAGCTGCGACAGCACGTTGCCGCCGTCGGCGCCCCTGGACGCCGCCTCCGCCGCCGCGGCCACATCGAAGAGCCCGCAGGTGTGCCTCTGCAGCGCCCGCCTGTTCGCCTCCATCTTCTCCTGCGTGCCAAAAACCCAATACGAGAACACAATCCCCGCACCAGATTGATTGAGTGACCTGAAACTCACGGTTCACATCGAATTTTGGTCGGTGTTTGCTTTATTTACCCTGACGGAGGCGAGGCGGGCGGACTGGACTTGGCGCTTGAGCTGCGTGAGCTTCCCATGGAGTGCCACGGAGCCGGAGGTGCCCACGCCCAGCCCCTGATGCGGAACACGAAACCGATCAGATTGGGGAAGGGGATCGAGGATGGGAAATCTGGCGAGGGGAATCGAGAGGCCGGCGCACCTTGAGGCCGGCGTCCCGGTGGGAATAGGAGGAGTCGGAGGCCTTGGAGGACGACGATGCCATGGCGATGGCGCGAGCCGCCAGAGGCCCCTCCTCCTCGACCTGTCTCTTCTGTCCCCTGTCGACACGACGGCTCTGCTGCTCTGCTCTTGTTGCAGGCTAGCTAGACTAGAGGATCTCTCTGTGCGCGTAGGGTAAGAAGGCCGCAAAGGGGTTAATACGTATCGCCGACAGGTGGGGTCGATCCTAAAGGACGGACCAAGTGTCAGTAGCAGGAAGGTGGGGCCACGTCTCGCTGCACGGGCATCTCGTTGGGCTCACGTCACGTGGCTCCGTGATCTGGGCGTTTCGCGTGTCAGGTGCGCGTCATCGCTACGACGGGAAAGTACATTTCCTTACTTTCTGCTCTGTATTCCCGTTTGGGTAAAAACACTACGATTCTCCTTTGAGCCAAACTCACAAAACAATCCACACATACTACATTGGGAGGGCCAATTCCATAGAAAACGGAAAATAAGCATAAAAAAGCGGACAAGCGGATTAGATGGCAATGTCATGATGATATATAGATATATTCTTCAGGCAAATACAATGAGCATCAAGAGCAAATATATTCTTCATGGAAATATAATATTTGTTGTCCATCTTCATCTTGCCTTTGATTTACAAATTCTGCCATTGCCAGTGCATCGAGCAAAAGTATGTTTAGCAACATCTTCATCTCCTTTTCTTAGAAAAGAAGGACTACATCTTATTTTGTTTCCCCATTGCAACCTAAATCAAAATTTCTAACGCATCAGTTGAACAATCCAGTGCATGAGTGTAGTAATAGACATCTAAATTACAATTATACATCCTAATTTTAATGAAAAGGATATAATTTAGAGGACATACCTAATGGGTGTTTGGTCGGTGGCAGTGCGGCGTTGGACGTCGGGTCCGAGAAGGAGCAAAAGCCGCACGCCGTGGGATCGTGGTGATGAGGAACTGTGTCGCGAAGCAGGATCAGTGGGCGAGAACCGATGACCTAGCGACGAGTGAGATCGCCATGGAAGCGACAAACTAGGTGATATGATTTTTTTAATTGTTTGGTTTGTTTCTCAGTGGTCAAGCTGGGAAAAGGGAAAGCGAGAATATTCTACATCTGCTAATGGTCTGAGCTAGTAGTAGTATATACCTACTCCCTCCGACCCGATTTAAATGTCGTAAGAAAGTAACGTAACACGTACAACTAACAGGCATAACTCGCGTCAGTTTATTTGGATCTGACGGAGTAGTGAAAGGAAACTGCAATTTGGAATGTGGGGCCATGGCCCATTTTCATCTTCATGACGGCTCGAGTTGCAGCCATGGTGCCGAGCTTTCAGGGGTCCAGAATACTCCTTGACATATTCTCATTTCTCGGACTTCACCTTGTACTCCGCAGCAGTTATGCCTCTATGCGGGTGGATATGTGAACTTGTGAAGCTTCAGCTTGCTTTTCACATGATGAGCTTGGTGAAGTGAGATCTCGTAAAAGGCCCAAAATAACTTTTTTTTTTGCATGGTAATACGATTCTCATTGATAAATGAAAGACAAGATACAAAGTACGTATATACCGATCTTACAGATCTGGAAAGATAGGATAAACCTATGTGACAAACCAACGCCTATCCATCTTCTTCGGCACCACCGTAGCAACCACGAAGAAAAAATAGACAGATCACCTCTTTATCTGAGCTCGACGCGGGTCCATCGCTGATCATCAGCTTTTCGGACCTCCAAAGTAGTTTGTCATAGGACAAACCATTGTCGTTGAAAGAAACAGACCGGGGCAGCACGACCCCGGACACGCCATCGAACTTCAGCACTGGCACCCCCGCACGACGACGTCGGAGTAGGGAACCAGAACCGTCAGCCTCCAACCACGAACCCACCACAACTGGCCCAAAACAACTGATTTTTACGGTTTTCGTCAAATATGAAATGGAACTCCCAAAACCGAGCACGCACAACCCAACGATAAAACATCGAGATCGTCAAAAAAAAATGATAAAACATCGAGCCAAACGCCGATGATTTTTTTTTTTTTGATGGAAACGCATCTGGATTAATATTCAAGATTACAACAGATTACACTGGAATAATCCAGACACGGGATAGCTAATCCCCTTTTGCAGAAACCACCCCGAAGAACAAGAAAATGACGCACACATCCCTGGGCAGAACTGCATCTCCATCTCCGCTGCCATCCATCGCTCCGCCGTCGCACCACCACAGAGGAGGCCGAGAAGAAGCAGGATCGACGCTGAATCCCCTGCTCAAGCCTATTGGGAACTGAATCCCGTTGGAGACGCCGCATGTGCCGCTCGCCCAAATCAGCGAGACCTTGGCGACGAAGAAAGATCGTCGGCGGGGGGCACGCCCCGACCTGAAGCAGGAGGTCAAGCCGGCCATGGTGAAGAACACCACTCACCCAGCTCGCACGAAGCCCAGCAGAGGGGAAAGCATCCAAGACCTCCACATCCACGCCACCTCCTTCTCCACCACGAAGAATCGAGGAAGCCAGATGCAGAGTGCGGAAGGCGGCATCGAGCTTATTGAAGGGAGACACCGGCAACAACCACTCCAGCCACCCGCGATTCCACGCCGCCATCGCCGGAGTGCACGTCGCCGTAAGCCACCAGACGCAGCTCGGAAGCGCCGGCAGCGAGCTCCAAACCGGCATAAAGCCAAACGCCATATAGGCAAACCCTAGACTCGATCTACAGCTACTATGAACAAAACCTACCTAGATCTACTCCGGCACCACACCTGCGCCAACTCCGGCCAGCTAATCCGGCGGAGAGGCCAGATCGGCCCGACGATTTCTAAAAGACTCTCAACGCTACAGTAGAAGGAGAGCGGAGGAAGAAGGGGAAAGTGTCCTAGACAAATAAGGAAGCCGGGATCTGAAAGCCTCTCAAAACGCCGATGATCCCAGCTCGCCCAACCCCCAACCAGTCGGAAGGTTCCTTCAAAGCCACTCGCCCACGACGCACGCACCAATAGCGACGCGCCACGTTAGCCAATCCACATCAACTCCCACCTCCACACTCACGGACAAGTGGGCCCAATCACTTACCTGTCCCACGAGACAGCCACACGTCGACCCCCTCCATTAAATCCTCCCCCACACGCGCTTCCAATTCTTTCCAGTCCTCTCTCTCCTCTCCTCTCTGCGATTCCCAATTCGAAGCCTAATATCCCTGCGCCGGCAAGCGGCGGCGTCGGCGGCGAGACTACAGGGTCCCCTGCGGCGTAGGCGATGGCGGCCGCGGGCAAGTTCAACCGGAGCAACCCGGCGGTGAAGCGGATCCTGCAGGAGGTGAAGGAGATGCAGTCCAATCCCTCCCCAGACTTCATGGCCCTGCCCCTCGAGGTCCCAATCCCGATCCCTTCTCCTTCCTACCTTTACCCCAAGTTTTATCCGATCCGATCCGATCTCTTTGGGTCCGAATCGAATGCTCGTTAGGTAACCTTAGGTTTTAACGCCGTTTTCCGGGGTGCGGAAATTTAGGTGTGTCTTCGTTATGTGTAAATATTATATAATCATGGTCCAATCTATGCGTGTCTTCGTCCTTAGATCCTTTGTAGCGGAAATTATTCTGTAGGTTCCACACATTTTGAGCAATTGAGTGTTGGATCGTAAAGTGAAATGGCTATAGTTTTGAGGACGTTTAAACTATAGATAGATTATGAAGCTTGTTATTGCCGCATTTTGGTTGATACTGGTTGCCTTATTCTGATTTACGATGTCGTGTTTCGAGCAGGAGGACATTTTCGAGTGGCAATTTGCTATCATGGGGCCACGAGACAGCGAGTTTGAGGGAGGAATCTACCACGGGAGAATCCAGTTGCCCTCGGACTACCCGTTCAAGCCACCATCCTTCATGCTGCTCACGGTATGCAATCGATGTTCTCTAGTTGTTTCCCTGCCTTAGTTTAACATATGTCTCTGTGAGCTGTTAATAAATCTTGATTTGCCTTTTCCCTTTTATCTATGTGCTGCAGCCAAGTGGAAGATTTGAGACTCAGAAGAAGATATGTTTGAGCATATCAAATTACCACCCAGAGCATTGGCAGCCATCATGGAGTGGTGAGTGGTCATTTGTTTGTAAAATGCCTGCTCAAGTAAGCTCTTAAAAATAAAGGACAATTTAAATGCATTGAGTAGCACCATATTCGCAGTTGATAGATATTTGGTCTTGTATGGTCTTGTGGGACTACAAGCATCGTGCAAATGTAGATGCCTCCTTCTTTTCCTCTAGGTCTTCGTAGTTTAATGTGGCAAGTGCAAATGTGGATGCGTTATATTTCTCCATTAACCATGCATTCTACTTTCCTACAATTCTTAAGCTGAACATGAGTAGTAGGATTAGTCTGTTGTTATCTGTTTAACAACACACTTTAAATGTTGTAGGCATCTGGCATGTGCTTGTTATTTTAATGTTGCAGTTTCCATTTTTGTTGGTTGCTAGGATAAGCCTAGTATCCAACCTTTGAACTATAAACAAAGAACCAGGTACTGCATGCTATCATTTGCACCTTTACATGTTGGGTGCCATTTCGTAGTATACAATACATGACCATGGTGCCAAGGAAATGGTTTTCTGTGGAATTTTCATGTGGTAATCTTTTAGCCCCATGACCTGGCCTAGGGAGGAGTTCCTTAATTTTTGTAAAAAACAATCTTGATCTAATTATCAGTAAATACTTATGTTAGTAAAAGAAATATCTGGTTTGTAATAGTTGATCAAACATGTATCAAGATATATTCTTAGCCTCTTAGGTTTTTGATGACTTCACGTTTGGTTGGAGATTTATTTCTCCATTTATTATAGTCTCGACTCTGGAGTATGTTAAGTGATGACTGATGAACCGTTTATATATAGGAAGCACCTATCTGTGGACTTATATATGGCTATTTTTCTTGATTTATATATCAACTATGTTCCTTTGATTATTATTTTTGTCCCACAAAAGAAGTTTTCTTCTCATCTATGTATAAGTGTATAATCTTTTCCTTTTTCTTGTCCATACAATTTATCCACAGCTGAGCCAAATTATTTTTGTTGCAGTGCGCACTGCTCTAGTAGCGTTAATTGCATTCATGCCAACCAATCCTGGCGGGGCATTGGGTTCACTGGACTACAAAAAGGAAGATAGACAAGCTCTAGCTATCAAGTCACGTGAAACTCCACCAAAGTTTGGCTCCCCAGAACGCCAAAGAGTAATTGATGAGGTAACTTCGCAACACACTTTCAAGAACCTTATGTACACCCCTGTTCTGTTTCTGACACATTGAAGTGTTGTAAACACAGATCCACGAGCAAATGCTCAGTAAAGCTCCAGCTGTTCCTCAACTGCTGACAAATGGCTCTGCCCAGGAGCCTAACAAGTTAACCCCAACAGAAAGTGAACATGCTGGCAATGCAGCTGAAGCTGTCAACACTTCTGTCTCCAGCTCTGGCCCTGCTAATACAGACCTTCCAAAGCCTGATTCAGAGTCGGAAGCTGCAGAAAACATTGTCGAAGCTCAGTCAGATGTAATCCCCAGGGACAGCGCTCCAAGAGTTGTTGCAGCACCACAGAATCCCGTTGTTACAATCCAGAAGCCGAAGCATGACAGATTGTTGACATTGGCCGCATTTGGGCTGACTCTTGCTATCATGGCCCTTGTGATAAAGAAGTTCTTCAAAATCAATGGTCTGGCCGGTTACATCGAGGGAAAGTTTTAGGTAGGTGTGCATAAGTTGATATAAGAGCTACCTGCATTCTGCGTCCGAGCGGCTATGTTATGTTTACTATATAATCCATAAACCCCTAGGAATTGTAAATGGTTATTGTCTAGCTACAGATGAAGTTGAAAGTGAGATGGTGGTACCACCCGTACCCTACTGTATGTATGTAGTACTGATGGAAATCGTTGATATTTCATTAATTGTGTGCGAATGTTCGCTGGCTTAAGTTTTGCCTTGCCTGATGGAGTTCTTCGTTCTTTGAAGGTCAAAGCTAGCCATCGTGCACTATCTCTGTCCAGCGGTGTCTATTATAACGAGCAATTGATTGCAAGAACGATTGCTGATTCCTGTTGGATCCCGAGGACACGAGATTCAACCGTTTTAACATTTGTATCCCCTCCACTAGAGGCTCAAACCATGGCGAAAATTAACAACAAAAACGCCACTAACCCAGGTGCGATATTTTACTGCAAATGACGAATATTCTAGTAGTGCAACTGTTTCGTAGAACCTCTGAGGCTTCAGGATGCGAAATTACAAAAACATCTAGCCGGACTAACCAGAACAGCATGGTACAAATACAGCTCCAAAAGATCATAGCAAAAATAGGTTGTTAAATTATAAAAGCATCTAGCCGGGCTAACTGGAAGCTGGAAGTGGCTGAAGCGCTTTAAGAGGGTTCATGATTACTCCATCGATGAGGCCATACTCCTTTGCCTCTTTCGCGCTCATGAAGAAGTCACGGTCAGTATCTACGTTGATCTTATCCAGGGGCTGCCCGGTGTGGTACGCCAGGTACCCGTTTAAGTTAGCCTTGTGGTGCAGCATCTCATTGGCCTGACAGAAATGCAACTCGAAATTAGAGGGCTCACAACTAATGGCGATGGAAATAGTAATTGTATGCTTTACTACTGCTTAGCCAAAAGGGTGGCTCATTGGTCTGTAAACCCAAGTACTGTTATATAGAACAAGGATAAGTCGGCAACAGAGGTACGCGAAAAATAAAGATCTTCATTACTCAGATGTTGTCCTGGTCTAGAATTAGCAGAGACATGGTTTTACTATGGAAATTCACCTGGATCTCAAGGTCAGTCTCTTGTCCTTGGGCTCCCCCAAGAGGTTGATGGATCATTATTCTTGAGTTAGGCAAGCTGTATCTCTTCCCTTCATTACATACATATATGGAAGCATGAAGGTCAGTCTAGCTGTATACTATGTCTAATGCTATGACAGTGTAATATCAATCAATCATATTACCTTTTGTCCCACCACTAAGTAGAAAAGCACCCATACTGCAAAAGCAAAAAGAAAAAAAGAAAAAAAAGGAGTGTAAGAATCAATGACACATACTGCAAGAAAGTATCGCGCAAGACATCACATAATATGGCGGTAAAGGTAAAGGAAGAGCATTACACAGAGGGGCAATAATGAAAGGTTGTACACTTGTAGTCGTGAACAGTAATCATGTCGAAACAGCTCTCTCTTCTTTTAGGGAATTAATCAGCCATCTTAATCCTATCGAAAGTTCGAAACCACTGTTCTATAACTTAGCTAGATAAACTTAAAACTAGGAACTGTGTCTGTATCACATACCTTTTTCTACAAGAATCCATATTCACTGCCAGCATAATTTATTCTGATCTTGGTTATACAAGCATGCCAAATTAAAACTATGCTAGTAAATATTGACCCACGCATATTTACAACCTAAATGCTGCAAAAGGTGGATTCGCAGTAACAAAACCTCAACAAGGGAAACTGACAAATGAAGCAGCTCTTCGGTATTACGCCATCCATACAAAGTTCACAATCATATGAAACCTAGCATCTTAACTAAGAATATACGAGTTCACACTCATTGGTAACGCACATTAGTTTGCTATTTAGAAATAAATAAGGACCGACGTGTACATGGACTGGGCCAACCCTCGTAGACTGGGCAGGTTATATCTTTCAGTACTCTGTGCAAATTGCAAAGCCTTCGAAATTTGAACGAATTACCTATTACCGAACAGAATATTTACACAAAGATGTCAGTACTCAGTACCTTGCAGCAAGTCCGATGCAAACTGTGGCAACATCAGGTCTGATATGCTTCATTGTGTCAAATATGGCCATCCCTTAAAAGAAATAAAAGAAAATTAATTATTGAAGCAACTGATGCAAGAATAATATAAAAAGATGATAAGAAATATGAATGTGAGTCATTACCAGCTGTCACTGATCCTCCTGGAGAGTTCACATACATAATGATATCCTACAACAAAATTGGCAAGAATCAAGTACTGAATGAAGCATTGTTGAATATATACGGTGCCTCAAAAACTGAGGTCAGTAGTTGAGATGGAAACATTATCCTCACATACAAACAATTAAGCTTCGAGATCACAATGGTATAAACAAGTCCAAAACGAGACTACCTAGAAAGAACTAGGTATTTTTTCTTTGATTGAAGAAATATGCACGCAAATTCGAGTTGAAGAAGACTTGAACCTGGGTGGCAGGGGTGTGCACGCACGCCTCCCACTGACTGAGATAAGCTCAGTTCAGTCCTACCCAGACAGCTAAAAACCTAAGTACTAAGATATATCAGCAATACAGAAGTACCAGTAACATTCTTAACAGATATGCCGGCACATTTATCACATGGGTATTGGCAACTAGGATGCAGATAAATAAAATTGTTCCCTAAAACATCAAGTGGTTTTACTTAAATAGAGGAAGCAGATCCAAGAGAAACAGTGCCACACTCTACTTAACTTCCACAACTCGACTTAATTTCAAGTTCCACTGACATTTGGCGCAGGGAGGCCCTAGAATGTGTTGAAGCTAAAGTAACAGCACACCACTTCCCTTGATAATTGATATATACGATACAGATCAGCATTTCTAGAATCAAATATGGTAAATCATAGCAAAGCCACTGGCCTGACAACTACTGAGCCAGGAATTAGGAATTACGCAGAAGGAAGGGAATTTCATTTTTCGCAATTCACCTTGTTGGGATCCATGGCATCCAGGTATAGCAGCTGCGCCACAATGACATTCGCCATATCATCCTCCACGGGGCCGCCACACCGGATAATTCTCTGCACCAAAAAGGCACGCAAACTGTCACACACCGAACATAACACTCGCGCGGGAGCTCTACAAAGGAGACCAAACAATTAAGCAAACAACCAGTGTTCCCATACATGCTGGAAGAGCTGGCTGACGACGCTCTGGAACCGCTCCATCACCATGGGCGAGGGCCCGCGCTCCCCAGCGGACTCCACGGGGAAGTAGGGCGACCTCGGCATCAGCAAGTCATCCCTGCCACACACACACACTCACCGCTTCAGCACCCTTGAAAAACTCGTCTAGCCATCCAACCAGACGACGCGAAGCTGCACAACATTTCGTGACGAATTGACTTCACCTGATCGACCAAATCCCGCGCCTCTGAGCAGCTTCGTGCAGTCCGAACCCACCGCCACCGGCGGCGGCGGCCACGGACCGAGCGCATCTCCGGTTCCTGCGAGACGGAGACGGTTAGGGTAGAGATGCTGGAAATGGGAAGTGGAGACGAAGGACGGTGCGGGAGGGAGGGGAAACCTGAGGAGCGGGAGGGATCTGGGGGCGGGTTGGGGTTGGGTTTGGGGCCGAGGAGAGCGGCGGTGAGGGAGGAGGAGGAGGTGGCGGTGGTCGCCATGGGCGGTGCGGTGGTGGGGTTTTGGGCGGAGGGGGCTTTGGCTGCGCTTCTTATCCGCGAAGAGAGTGCTCAGAAGAAGGCAGTGAGGCAGAGTGAAGAAGAAGAACCGATGACCCGGGTCGTTTTAAGAGTGTGGGCCTTTTACTCTGGGCCCGGGGCTTTTTTTCCTGCTCAAAAAAAAAAAACAGTGCTTTTGCCGGGAAATTATTTGTATCATAAGCTGGTCACTTAAATGTTTTTAGAAATTCGGTGGCTTAGGATAATCTGTTTTTTTCTTTGACTATTTTTAAGTTTTTTCAATCTACTTTTGCTTACTTTTGCCTGTGCTTGCTATGTTATGCCTGATGCGGCACATTTGCGCTTCACGACTCGACCAATATATCATTGTATGAGATAGGCTTCAGGTCAGGTGACAGACGTCTTTACCTTGCAACTAAGAGATGCTCATCGGCCATAGCATTAGTAGTAGACTACATAAGTTCATAGAAGTTTTTCCTCCCTACAGACAACAGACACAACAAGCTAGGTTACAGACATCCAGTACTGCGACGATACGCACGATCACACACACGCTACAGCCGTTTAGTACATAGAGATAGATACACAAGACCATACATACGCTACAACAACTAATATACCACTTTACTTGCAGCCAGGCTGCCAGGTCTTGAAGACAAACTAGCTTTCAGTGCTTAGATGCTACGGTCTAGCGCTTCTCGAGATGGTTAGACTGTGATCCCCAAGGCAGATCACATCTCCTGCTGGGTGCGATACGCTGCCTTCAGGAAGTTGTCGAAGGGGCTGGCTGGTGGAAGCTTCACCATCAAGCACGGCTCTGATGACGTGCGGTTGATCTCAAAACCAGACGAATTTACCTGGACAATCTAGTTAGTGATACCGAGATCCACAGCAAACCGGTGTAAAATTTGCTTTCGTAGAATCTTCATACCTTGGGAGTGATGAAATGTTGAGCAGCGGGAAGGCTTGGCACGGGATTGTCTGGAGTCGAGATGTGGCCATTCACAAGCCAGCTTGATAGCTTCTGCCTAGTGCCTGATCCAAGGGCCTCGCATTGACTAGTCATTGTGCCATACGGGAGGGGGGAGGTTGAAACAGATGCACCTGCAACCTGGCCAGCTACATGTAGCGCCTGACCACAGAAACAGTGTCCGCTAATGAGACCGATACAATCAATGAAGTGAAGAATAACAATCTTACGACAAGTATGGGCTAGCTGAGTAGTAAACCATGTGCAAGTATGAGCTATCCGAGTTGTAAACCATGTGCGAGGGCAGCTGAATTTCATAACAGGTACTCACCGATTCAAGCAACTGACCAACACCTAAGACACGGGAACAGATTGCGGTAGAGTAATCTTCGATATGGAGCTAGCAGTATTTGTAATTGGTGACTCATGCAATCCACCATCTACCGAAGAGGTTCTTGAACACTCCTACAATGCAAAGGGACGACATGTGACAGGATATAAAAACATATTTTCATGATGGTACGGTACAGTTACAAGAAAACATTGCACTTCTGTAAATGTTTGCAAGTTCCACCATCTAATTGCATTATCGGTAAGGGTGATTTAGTTGAAAGTGACCTACCTCATCAAAAGAAAGGGATTCATCGGAAAATGCCTGCGCATGGAAGTTGGCCCAGTCAAGGGCTGAATTTGACCCAAACAAGGGCACTTCTTCAGGAGTAAACATCTCTGTTAGATCCTTCACCAGTACATCCTTGTCCATCTGGTAACGCAATTACAACAGAAACTAATATGTTACCTCCACTTTTAACAGCATCAGCATGTGATCTCACTAGAACCATAAAATGCAGTGTTAACAGCAAACAGGTGACAAAATCAAACCATTCTCACAGGACTAACCTCAGTTAAATTAGAAAGTGCACATGCAATTACATCAAGCATCCGCTGATCATTTATCCCCACTTTCTTCCTGCAGTCAGAAAGTACAGATCTAGCAACGTCTTGATCACTTTCAGAACCGTAGTTGCCAAGATCCGATTGCAACCTTACATAGAGTTGCGAGTCTTCACCAATTCTTAGATGAGAATCAATCTGCAAATATTTCATAACATAGTTATCACACATTCATGATATACAAATTAATTTTACATCTGCTAAATAGTAGAATTAGCAAAAGTTTGAACAGATATAATTGGCCGATAGTTACAGAAGAAAGCTACCATCATAGTGAAGCACACTAACGAACATTAGCATGAAAACATGTGTTGCCTCACAAAAAAAACAATACAAATTTACAAGGATACAATTTTTTTATAGAAAAACTGAAGTCAGTTTCACATGACGAAACATAATAGGACTATAGGAGTATCTTATTAACATCTGTACCAGAGCTTACTACATGCCCTGGATGATGTACAACACCTTCCAAGTGTACAATTTTTTTACCAAAAAACTGAAGTAAGGATTCATATAAAGAAGCATAATAGGAGTATCTAATTAATTCGTTAGCTCCTGTACTAGAACTTTGTACTTACATTGGATGATGTAAAACACCTTAGCAACTCTGCCAATTCGGTAATGTGACAGACTTTTCCAGCAAAAGCCAGCATACTAGTTGCTAAAGAAAAAATAGAACGCCTGCAGGAAGGGGACAGGTCTCCTGGGAAAATTGTACAAACAAAGACAAGTGACTTTCATGATGCAGACGCAGGAAAAAGACAATCGTAAATTTCATTATGCAGATCCTACCACTTGGGCTTAAAGCAATACTTCGGAGGGACAGAGGCAACTGGAAGAACTGAATGTTATTACTGTTGCTTGAATTCTGCAGCACACAAATCATAATCAAAATGGATAAAATTACATTCGAGGAAATATGGATAAATTACTTTAGCCAACATAATGTGAACTTCCATGCTATGCAAAGGATATATCTGTTGCAGTGTATAGAGGACATGAGAACATTGACATGGTAAAGTGTCTGTTCTATATAAGAAAAATTACATCCAAAAATGCAAAAGCAAATGACGACAATTAAGCTCTTCACTGCTATAATTGGAATTTCAAAACTGCGGTTCAAAAAGGAGCTAATACCTTAAAGCGGGAAGAAAGAACTGTGAGGCCGTACGAATGACCAATTGCCTCATAATTGAAAGGACTGTTATCAGTCTGAGTGGCCTGTATCCAGAACGCAGACAGCAATTGATTTGTTTGATCTTCAGTCAACAAGACAATCTTGGTTTCCTGGAAAATACATCAAAGATTTGTTTTAGGTAATCACGATTAAAGAGACGCATATCCCTCCACATGGTCCCACCTGACCCAAATATAAACATCGGCACAAATACAAGCAACCCTTGTATGTACAAAAATGCCCTTGAGGTGGGGGCAGGGAGTACCTCTGCAGAACTAGTTAGTGTTGCCCATCGATCAGCAAAAGAGTGGACCAACTTTGAAAAATATGCTGGACTTTTCCGTGCCCAAACATGTCTATTATCCTCTTCGTGTATGTTTCTTTCCTTTCCATCATCATGCATCATATTTCCAGGCTTATCTGAACCTAAACATTCTTTCTCTCTCCTTAACTTCTCAAGTAGGGCAGTGGCTGAAGCAAATACGGATGTAGCTCTAGGCTGCCACTTTTTTGTTTCAAATAGGTACTCTGAATCACCCCTCTGATGGTTTGGGCCTCGGACAATCACAGCGGTAAATATGTGGTGCGCCCCCACGCGAGTGTCTGCATCTGGATGTACCATGGATTTCAATATCTGATGGAGGAGTGCTTCTGGAAACACCTGCTAACAAGAGTTAGATTAAAAAATTAGTAAATAATGAGAGAAGTGGCCCACTAAACACAAGTCACAGAATAGCATTTCCAAATTCCAAGAATAGAAGTGACAGTGTAATAAATTATTGAATGCGTGGAAGAGATACAAAGTTTCTAAACTTAATTGCATGATTGCATCCCTTTTTATTCGGTTAAATTATTCAATGAGTGGATAGAATAAATTCAGAACTGACCGTAGAAGCGTTTGAAGATACTGATGTTAAAGAGATTATGTGGCAAAGTATCAGCAGACTTCCAATAGTTGCTCTGGCAACAGCAGGCATAGAAGGCAAATTCTCCAACGTAATTGCCATCATGTCATAAAGTGGCCTCACATCACGAACCTATAAGAAGTTCAAAAAACTAACATAAGTGGGGAATTGTATGTATACACTGGTGTGAGCCTTTGGCATCAAAGCTCCACAGTTGCAAATTTCTAAGAACGATGGCACAGAAACATGCATGGCAGTTGACAAATGTTAACATGTACTGGAATAGTGCAGGACATACTCCTCTAACAACTTCAAGAAGACAACCCTCCAGGAATTTTTGAAGGGACTCATTCAGGTTCAGCTCTTCAACACTGGCTGACTCCACTGCCTCTAGTGTTTTCCTCAAGTGCCTGCACAAGTCACCTGCTACTGCAAGTTCAGGAGCAACACCTCCTGATCGCAGCTGTCGTGCCAAAGATGTTGCTGTCTGAATAATATCAGATTTAGTCTGAGGATCGTGCAAAATATTCTTGTGGTCTAGGTGGCGGATGACAGCAGTCAAAATCAATTGTTCGTTGCCTATGAGAAACAAATGTATTAGCACTTCAGCAGACAAGGAAACACCCTAAAATAGTGCAAATAGGAAAAACAAGTCTACTGTGGAATGCAAATGTATTCGTTGATAAAAATACTAGCAAGCTTGTAATAAGACTTCATCTGAAAATTAAAAACGCCAAATATAGCATCTGCTCGAAAACAACTAAATAGATTGGCAGCATGGAAGAGGAAGAAAATTATTGACACTTTCTCTATTACAAGGAGAATAGGATCTTCGTAGCATGCCATGTAAATACAAGAATAAATAGAAAGCTCTAATAGTAGCATAATTTGGCCTGTACATTTTTACTATTTTATTACGCAAGAAAAATGTACCTGAACTCTTCCCTAGACAAGACATATCGGACAAGACGAGCAAAGCCAATCCATGCCGATGAGCCCATAGTTTCTTCATATCAAAGTAAGAAAGCATTGGATCTAGGATGCGTCGCATAGTTGTACTCTCTTTGGCCAGTTCAGCAAGTTTCTGAACACAAATATGCGACCATACTGCTGGACATTCACGCTCCTCCCTGCAGAGCCAAACAAATAAATCTTAATTTCTTGGGTGCGTCTTTGCCTAAATATTAAAAGAAGAAGCATCAAGTGCGTCACAAAATATTGGTCGGACAGTCATTCACAAGGCCATTACTTATATCAAGTTCCCGTTCAACTCTTCATTGGTGGGTCAAACAGTTAAAAACTGAACTTGACTTTTTATCTTACCCTACTATTCTTCTATTGGAAATTTTCTTCAATGTGTCATTTCATGCTCTTTTTTTCTGTATCTTTGATGCTTCGTGCATGTGCTTGATAGTAAGTTGTCAAATAATAGTTGAAATACGTCTAAACATTTAAGTGTGGTATCTGACCTCCAATTCTACCGTGATGTACCCTTCAAAGTAGGAAAAAGGAATGCACTACTGCTTGAGAACATCTAAAACAAAAATGAACTGAAAGGCTGCAGCGCAGTATAACTTGTGTGATGTACAGAAGTCAGAATCATGCATTTTCTGCACAAAAATTAAGAACAAACAGTATTGCAAACACATAACAATGACACTTCACCTGGTCAGGGCTGAAGAATCCCTTGCTGATCGCAGTCTAATAGTTGCAGCTGAACCAAGGAAATCCACATCATTACCTCCACCTAAGCCAACTCGTCCCTCGCGTCTGACTATTTCATCAACCCAGTTATGTTGTGATGCATGTCTGTCATCATCACCAGCAGCTTCCCCCATCCTATAATTTTCCAAAACTGATTGCACCATCTGTCATACCCAAGAAAGTGAAAATCCTCAACAGCCATCATTGACTTAAGAAATATGAAAGATATTCAAGAACTAATCAAACGAAAATAGTGCACTGAGTGTAAACTCCCCAGCAGAAATAGAGAAACCATAATGGAACCATTTGAATTTCTTGTGCATCACAAGTAATGATCAACAGAACAATGCCATAAAAAGAACTTATCGTAGTTACCTCATCGAAATCAGCAAATATGTATGAATGTTCCTTCATAAACCAGATCTACACGAGTATTACAATAGTTAACTGAAATGAACTTTCAAACATAATAACCAGGAAATGTCAGAACTCAGAAATAAAGAAAATGAACTGCAAAGTCAAATTTTCCATTGCTGACAAACACTGCAGGCTTGCTGCCCGCAGAAGAGTATGCTCCACTCCCTGTTGTTGTGAAAGTGCGCACACCTTGTGAACCAACCTTTCAATATTCCGTGCATATGTGTTGTCTACCTGTTAATGTACCAACATGATGAAAACCCATACTATACAGGTCCCCAAAACAAATTGAAACACTGAGCATGTCTGATCCATCATGCCCACCTGGCTGTAAATAAACTTGGCTAAAGTTTGACATCCGAGAATATGAATGCTCTCTTGCTTGCTTTCCAGAAGGTCAGTTAGGACGTTCACCAGGCTGACAGCAAAATATGCCCTGTACCATCACATACACAGTAACATGACATAAATTTTAGCCACAAGGCATCATCGGAAACTACTTGCATTCCACATAGGAAACATGAGTTGCAGGCAAGAGTTTCAGAAACTCACATCTGCTCCTTACAAACGAAGAGTAACTTGCTGTAGGCTTCAGTGATGATTTTGACATAGTTCACATGAGCAGCGCGCAGCTCCTTGCGGCTCCTCTGTTCCAGAAACTTGGCAATCTGACAAGCATGCAGTCGATTAGGCCAAACACTTGAAGGAATATCCAGCAATCCAATACGTAAAAACATAACGCAAACATCACTTGCCTTTGGAATACGCAGTGGGTTCTTAGCAGCATATTCACACAACTTCATGATTTTCCTCTCATTTGGAGAGCCCTCCTGCAAAAGTAATTATTCACCATATAATGAACTACTAGCAACGAATGAAGTATGTATGAGCATTAGTGCCATTTGCAAACAACAGCGGAAGCCACATTCTACAGATAATTAGCGGACAGCGGCAGAAGACAACCATGTGATATGGCCACGTTCCGTAGAGCGAACATGCAGAGTACTAATTAATAGATCAACGACATCACTCAACGGTCGCACGCAGGAGCGACTGAGCCAACTAGAGCGACGGGCCAACTAGCACTTACGGGCGTCTTGGGGAATATCTCGGCGAGCAGCTTCTTGTAGCGCTTGACGGGGCGGCGCGAGCTCGGGCGCAGCGCCGGGCAGCAGACGCACATGCTCTCGCAGGACGGGAACAGCTTCGCCCCCATGAACCCCATCTTCCGGTGCACTGCCCGCGGAGGCTGGAGCAGCCGCCGAAGGAGCGGATCTACATGGTGTGCATTGTGAAGGTGAGTGGGATTTGAGTTTAAGTAACTTATAATCGCTGGATGGGAACAACTTCGTACCTCGAAACGCGGGGTGGATGGAGGGACGGGGCGAGGAATGGCGGTGGCGGCGGCGCGCGTGGAGATGCGGCACGCGGTGGTGCACGGACTGTGGGGGAGATAGAGCTGCTTGCTAGGTCAGGAGAGTGCAGGCATGGCGGAGGGGAAATTTGTGGGAGTGGGGAAAGAGGAGGGCAGAAGAGCGACACCACGTGACCGCGGCCTCGGTGGAGCAGCCTTTTTCTCGTGTCCTCGGCGAGGATTGACGACGGCTTTCCACACGCCAGCCTGCCCAAAAGTACGGAACAGTGACGCACAAGACAACAAGGGCTGGGGCTTTTTCAGGAAGATAAAACCGCCGCTGGCCTGGCTGAATATAGTAGTGGCACATCGAATCCTTGGCATACCTACCTTAATTAACGTGGAATGTTTAATCAGGTCTAACAATAATGTTCACCGGTCACCACAAGTCCACAACTAGACTAGAGGTCAGTAGAACCAATTTGTTTCCGGTTTTATCATAAATAATTTTTTGTTCAGTAGAAATGTAACGCATGCGAATTTTTTCCTCGTAATAAAACTCATACTCCATCCTATCAATACTAATTGTTACTAAATCTGTCACAATTAATATGGATCAGAGGGTATGTCTTTTCCTTCGGCTTGGCGTCACCCGTTCCACGGTAGTGGTCGGTTCAATAAATCAAAATGTTGTTATTGTTGTTTTCAGTCTCCGCTTACCAGAGTGGGGTGCCAATGATCAAAAAGGTGAACTGACATCGGTTAGATCCTAATGTCTTTGGTGTCCGATCGACAAAAGAGGCATCATGAGATACTCGGGCCCTCTAGTGCGAGTTTGCACAGGGATGCCAATGATCAAAGTGGTAAACTGACACTGGTTAGATCCTAATGTCTATGGTGACAGTTGACAAAAGATGTATCGTGAGAGACTCTCCCGTGCGAGTTTGCACTTTGCACACATATAATCATGTCAAAATGAGTAGGAAGCTACCAACGCCGGAGTGTAACTGTAGCGAATGTACATTAATTAGAGGCTTTCATATGAGATATGGGAGATAGCGTGATTGGACCTTTCCATTGGTCATGTTTGCTTATGCGGAAATGGCGGAAGCGATGGCTATGAAACATGGATCAAAACCAACAATTTAATTAGTTGTGTCAAAGTCCGACTCAATTGAAGTTATCAATTCATGCTCAAGAGAGGACTTGTGGAGGAAAGCGACGACTATGTTAATATTTATTGACTGCATGTCTAAGGTTCCAACAACCGGGGAGGTCGAATTGAAACACTCTCGTCGTGAGGTTAATAGCAAGGTCAATGTATAGCTAGGTTATGTTTTCACCAAAATTGATCTTCTAAGTGGTTCGGTGAGCCTTGTCGCTTTATTTTGAGTATAATTGTTGACGATGAAACTATTATTAAAGAATTAATAAAGCTAGTCACGGTGGTATTCACATGATTTGAAGACCACGTTTTTTTTAATGTTAGCAGGTTTTCATTGATTAGAAGAAAGTTTTACAAAGCATGGGTAAAAACAAGAGCAAAGCGCTCCGGTCACCCAAAGAACAAAAAATTACAAAGGCAAAATCAGCCAGGATCAAAGGGGATGGAAGCCCCTGCTACGTTCTAGAGAAGCGCCTCATCTCTTATCCGTGCCACCCACGGTTGGTCGTTCTTAGGCCAATGAGAACATGCATGAATATTCCTTGACTTTGTTCTATGTTTGGTCATTCAACAAATGAAGAAACAATAATGGAGAAAAAGGTGCTCCACAATTTGAAATTACTAATGTAATCCCCCCACATGCTTTTGCAGTTTATAGCGTTTAAATAGGGCCAACAATTGAACTACTCCCTCCGTCCAGGTATTTAGGTCCTCTACCGAAAAACTATTTGTCCGGAATTATACTCCAATAAGGCCCGTTTGCATTTAATTAGGAGATTAACTGCATCCTACAATCACTCTAGCCGCAGCCTCCTCCTCTCTCTCCTGTTTTTTTGCTCTCGTGTGAACCCGTTTCATGCATGCAGTTAATGGTAATTGACCAGTGCATGTCCGAGAAAATAGCTAGAGATTTTTCTCTGCCCCACGCGCATGCATAACAAGCAGTTTTCGCTGGGCCTCACCGCCGCTTCGTTGCCTTCCTTAAAAGCTGTAATTAACAGGACAATCGCTGATAGGCCAAAACGTACAAGCCGAGGAGATCAATTTCCGCCAGTAGATTTTCACCTTGGTCGCACTGCTCTCTGGTAGAGGACCTAAAAACCTGGACGGAGGGAGTAGCAAATTATAAATTCTGTGGCTGCCCAGCCCTAGCCACTGACTAGTATTAACGGGTGTTTTTTTTTTTTGGTAATTGTGCGACCATCTTGCACAAAAACAAAGGGAGTCCTTATATGAAAAAATAGATAAGCCAAAATATGTTTTGTACTGAATTGTGATGTGTTAATGTTGACTAACAAGCTATTAGAGAAACTGTTTGACAAGTCTGGATAGAAATTGACTAACTGCCAAAATATGTTAGTAGTTGCATTGCTACAGCCACATTGATAGCTTATCTATTTTTTCATATGTTTTTTCTTCAGTTGATAGTTGTCTATTTTCTGAATGCTACTAAACTTCATTTTAGTCGGTTGCAAGAACAAGAAACGACCACCTACCACCAAGATGCCCAAAGTTGGTCCGGTCACAATACTTGTCCCAATCAGTGATAGACCCTTCTAAATTTGGGGCATCTAGAAAAGCTCGTTTGGTACAAGTATGCAAAGATTAGTATGGTGCAGAGTACTGTGCATGGGTTATACTTAAGACATTATATAATCGTAATATCTCGGAAGCCTTATATTTCTTTTCATTGGTTTACTTATATATTTTACTTTTGCGGGAGACTAATAGAAAATTGTTAACCAGCCTCCCGTCATCACGCACATTTGGTCAGGTATTGTGCTACCATGCGTACCTGACTATGATGTTCAATGATATTGTTTGCAGAGCATTGGATTCTCTCGTAAAGTATGATGATTTGTCGGGACGTTCGAGGACTTACTTGACATGTGTCAAGTTGACACATGTCGTATGATGCAGTTTTTCTTCGTTTGACCAAACCGGTACACGTTCTTTTTGGAAGATAGTAGTACTCCACCGGCAGCAGCGTTGCACAGATCACATCACGCCTGAACGAGCTACTTCGAATTTTGTATCGAGCCGGTCACGGGAGTCTGGGCCTTCTTTTTAGGGGCAGCGGTCACGATGTAAATGGCAGCGGCGCCCAGGAAAGCCCATATACGTCGCCCACCAAAAGGATTAGCCCATCCAGTCCACCAAATCCAGCGGCCCTCACTCTATTCGCTCGCGATTCATCCCCTTCGGCAGCGCAGTCACGCCGCCGGCCGATTTCTCGACGACCTCCGGCTACCACGTGAGTCGCCGGCCCGTCTCCGCCCACCCAGCACCCCCTCGCCCTTGACTCCCGCGTCGCCGCCCATGGTCTCCAAAGCCGGACGCCATGCCCTAGCGTCGGGCTCTCCATCGACGCTTTCCTCGTCGCCTCCAAGCTCACCTGGCAATCCTTTGTGCGTGTCGTGAAGCTGACTTGCCCGGCGATCTCCTCCAGCTTAGAGATGATGGTGGCTACCGACGCGTTAGACACGAAACGCATCTGCTCGCCAGTCGCCGCGCTCTTCGAACAGCCCAGACAGGTCGAAGCTGGGCGAGGAGGCGATGATGTCGAAGGCGTTCATGCTCTTGATCCGTCGCATGCGCGGCTGGGGTGTCCGAGCAGCGCCAATGTGCATCTTCTCGAGGTTGACCAGCGACGGCGCTGATATGGAGGTGTGCATGCCGCCGCTGCTGACAGGGGAGGATGAGCCTGAAGACGACACGGTGGTCCAGTTAATCGTTATGTGGCTCAGGTGGACATCTCCACAACGTCCACCGATCAGTCCATTTACATCCCGAGGCAGCGGCAGTCGTGCCAATAGCACCGGTGGCCGTGAGAGTAGTGGATGGGCCGCGTGGGCGGTAGCCGGGGCAGCAGGTCGGCGGAGCGACGAGCAAGGTCAAGACTAGCAACACGCTAGGAAGACGATTGTAGGAGATAGAATAAAAAAAGGAAAAGATGGGAGTAGGGTAGGCCCTAGCATCGAGTTTTATTCACAATACGGACTTTGGAATATATGTTCTGAAGAGCCTCGCTTGCTAAAAAACGTTTTAAGGTGTATTTCAAAACACTTTGAGACATACCAGATTTTTTTTGAGTTAATTAAGACATACCAGTTTTAGAGATACCAAACATGCACAGATGACATGGATTTGGCACATGAAAAAAATTACTTGGAATGGCAAGAAAATACCACATATAGGTAGTTATGGTGGACACAGATGACATGGATTTGGCTCAAGGTTTTGGATGCACGAGAAGTATTCCCTCTCAGTACAGAGTTTAGGCTAGTAAGGTTATTTGAAGCAAACACAGGATATCAACCGACACAGCAAGACTTATATGAAAACATATTGCAAGCATTATAAGACTCTACACTGTCTTCCTCGTTAACCAAACCCTTTTACTAGAAAATATCTAGACATTAGAGATACCAAACATGCACACCAAATTTCAACGAGCTTTACGGTAGTTCTTCATTAATAGGTTTTAACTACATGATACAAAAGCTTAATCATGAACTACTTGATAACTCAAAACAATTGACAAGTATCAAATTATCCAATACAATGATCTACAAGAATATGTAAGCTTTTTCCATTATACCATCTACCACATGCAACATTTTCTGTTCCAACCAAACACCAATCAATTTATTTCAACATAAACTCTCCAAACAATTATAAGTGAAGCAAGAGAGTACTTTCCTTAAAAGAACTAACAGGTCTGAATAAGAGATGCATGAAAAACAGGAGCTAAAAGCATAGCTATAGCTAGATAAGAATACTCAACAAGTATAAGTGAAAAATAGGAGTATTCATATGAAAAAGCGGAGCGTGTCTCTCTCCCAATCAAGAATGCTGGGGTCCAATCAAGTTGACCATAAGAAAAATAAAATACTGAAAATAAAAGCACACAGACGCTCCAAGTAAATCACATATGATGTGAAAGAATTAAAATATAATTTCACTAGAGATGACCTGATAAGTTCCTGATGAAGAAGGGGATGCCCAAGGCATCCCCAAGTTTAGACGCTTGAGTCTTCTTGAAATATGCTGGGGTGATCCATGGGAGCATCCCCAAGCTTAAGCTCTTCACTCTTCTTGATCACATTATATCATCCTTCTCTCTTGACCCTTAAAAACTTCCGCCACACCAAACTCAAAGTAATTCTCATTAGAGGGTTAGTGCACAATCAAAAATTCACATGTTCTATAAGGACACAAACATGACCATTACTTTTAACATTAGCTACTGCTACTTATGTTATGTGAAGCTCTTCACCCTAAAAAAGAATTCCACTCAACGCTAGTAAAAGAGAGAATGCGAAAAATAAAAGACAGAATCTGTCTAAACAGAATAATCCTCAAAGACAAAAAAATTCGAGGCACTTACGTTGTTCAGATCGAAAAACTTTAAACTAACGAAAGATGCGTACATATCTGAGGATTACGCACAAAAATTTCAGATTTAAATATTTTTTCTGTGATTTTACAGAATTAAAACGGTGAACAGCAGAAATCTGTTCCTGCGCAGAAATCCAAATCTAGCATCATCTTCCTATTAGAGGCAATACTTGACACAACAATGCGATAAAATAAAGATACAAAGGAATTGTTACAGAAGTAAACAACTCCTTGACTCAAAAACTGAAAACAAAAGATAATGGGTTGCCTCCCAAAAGCGCTTTCTTTAATGCCTTTTAGCTAGGCTATAAGATTTTAATGATGCTCTCATAAGAATAAGAGTTGAAAAACAAAAGAGAGCATCAAGAGGCAAATATCAAACAAATTTAAGTCTAACCCACTTTCTATGCAAAGGAATCTTGTAACAAAATAAATTATTGAAGCATAAAGCAACTAGCATAGAAAGATGAAACAAGTACAACTTCAAAACTTTCAACATAAAGAGAATTGTTTTAGTGACTTGAAAACTTTTACAACCATATTTTCCTCTCTCATAATAACTTTCAGTAGCATCAAGAACAAACTCAATACTATAACTATCACATAAAGCATGCTTTTCATGATCTACAAACACATAATTTTTATTAAGCCCAAAAACAGTGGGGTTATCAAACCCACTTTTGACAATAATAGTATAATAAATATCATTAGGCAATATAGGACCATCATCAAGAGCATTATCATATATAACATTAGGGAGCACATTTTTACTTTCTGCAATTTCCTTTTCGTGAGTCAAGGAGCTTGTTACTTCAAATTTATCAAAAAGAGATATTTCAATAGAATCATGACATTCAACAATATAGCATTTTTCCTCCTTATGTAGGCATGGAGGGTAATCATATAATGTAAGAGTTAAAGAGTTACTATCATTAGAAGGTAGATCCTCCTTTTGTTCTTCACTCTCCTCCTCTTTTTCATCCAATGAGCTTTCAGTTCCAGCAATTTCTTCTCCCACAGGTTCCTGAAAGGTAGCAAGTTGTTCTGGAGAATAAGTTTTCTCAAGAAATTCAGTGATATAAGGATTATCATTGTAATATTCAAGGCAATAACCAAGTATAGCATAATTCTCAGTTCTACAAGTAGCATCATCATCTTGAATAAAACCAGCAATTTCACAGGCACCCTTAAAAACAACAAATTCTTCAATTTGTTCAAGATTATCAAAGTCATAGTTTCCTTTAGCATAAGCAGCCAAGATTTCGTTATCATTATAATCACATTGGAAAGGGAGGTGTTTATGCCTCCTACAGCAAAAACATTTATTAAAGCACCAGGATTCATGATACGTCTCCAACGTATCCATAATTTCTGCTGTTCCATGCTTATATTATACCATTTGCTACATGTTTTATATACACTTCCTATCACTTTTATGCATTTTCTGGGACTAACCTATTAACAAGATGCCACAGGGCCAGTTCCCTTTTTTCTGCTGTTTTTGGTTTCAGAAAGTTACTTCTGGAAATATTCTCGGAATTGCACGAAACAAAAGGCCAGGTCCCTATTTTTCCAGCACGTACACGGAGTCCGAAGGAGAGACGAAGATGAGCCACGAGGTGGCCAAACCACATGGTGGCGCGGCTGGGCCCACAGCCGCGCCTGGGTGTGGTTTGGGCCCCTCGGGGGTCCGCCGACATCGCCCCTTCGCCTATTTATTCCCCGAGACGCGAAAACCCTAAAACACCGAGCCATTCATCCAGAACATATTCGCTGCCGCCGTCGTCGTCAACCCTAACTCGGGGGGTTTCTGAAGCTCTTCCCGGCACCCTGCCGGAGAGGGGAATCATCACCGGAGGGCTCTACATCGCCATGCCCACCTCCGGAGTGATGCGTGAGTAGTTCATCCTTGGACTATGGGTCCATAGCAGTAGCTAGATGGTTGTCTTCTCCACTTGTGCCATCATGTTTAGATCTTGTGAGCTGCCTATCATGATCAAGATCATCTTATTGTAATGCTACATGTTGTGTTTGCTGGGATCTGACTTATATTGATACCTATGTGGAGCTGAATATTATATTATCATGTCTATGTCATTTGTGATCTTGCATGCTCTCCGTTACTTGTTGAAGCCTTGGCCACGTGAATACTTGTAACTCCAAGAGGGGGTATTTATGCATGATAGTTGGGTTCAACCTCTATTTAACCTGGGATAGTGACAGCAAGTTCTAAGGTTGTAGATGTGTTGTTGCCACTAGGGGTAAAACATCAATGCTTTATTCAAGGATGAATGTATTGTTTACATTACGCACATTACTTAATGCAATTGTCTGTTGCTTGCAACTTAATACTGGAAGGGGTACGGATGTTAACCGGAAAGTGGACTATTTAGGCATAGATGCATGCTGGATAGCGGTCTATGTACGTTGTCGTAATGCCCAAATGAATCTCATAGTAGACACCACAGCTCACACATGCATGTTATATGCACTTATCAATTGTCAATTGCCCAGCTGTAATTTGTTTATCCAGCATGTTAGTTATCTTATTGGAGAGACACCACTAGTGAACTGTGGACCCCGGTCCATTCTTTTACATCTGAAATACAATCTACTGCAATCATTGTTCTCTACTGTTTTATGCAAACAAACATCATCTTCCATTCGATACGTTTAACCCTTTGTTTTCAGCAAGCCGGTGAGATTGACAACCTCACTGTTAAGTTGGGGCAAAGTAGTTTGATTGTGTTGTGCAGGTTCCACGTTGGCACCGGAATCCCTGGTGTTGCGCCGCACTACACTCCTCCACCAACACCTTCGAAGCAAACCTCGTTTTCCTACTGGTCCGATTAAACCTTGGTTTCATACTGAGGGAAAACTTACTGCTGCACTCATCATACCTTCCTCTTGGGGTTCCCAACTGACGTGTGACGTACAAGCATTGTTTCTGGCACTATTAACCTAGAGCCACCAATTCATCATAAGTAAAGCACAAGTTTCTAGCAAAACAATTCAATTTATATATTTGTACCCATAAGTGTTTCCCTTTTTGAGACAAGCGGTATTCCTTATAGTAATTTTGTTGTTCCTCCGTGAACCCACTTTGACAATAAGATTTTGTTTCAAAGAGAAAACCCATTGATAGCGAATAAATAACTAGACATAATAACAAACCGAAATAAACTAAATGCAAGAAACTATTTTTTTTGTGTTTTTGATAAATAAAGCAAACAAGAAAAGATAAAAATAAACTAAGCAAGACAATAATAAAGTAAAGAGATTGGAAGCGTGAAACTCCCCTTGCAGAAATCCTCTTGCTCCCCGGCAACGGCGCAAGAAAAAGAGCTGGCGTCTGGAAGGGGAAGTAAGGAGATTTCTGAACCGAAGTGCTTCCGCTCCCCGACAACGGCGCCAGAAAAAGAGCTTGATAGCGTGGATCACACGTTCGTTGGGAGACCCCAAGAGGAATGTATGAAGCAGTGTAGCAGCAGTTTCCCTCAGTATGAAACCAAGATTTAATCGACCAGTAGGAGCAAGAAATCACTTCTGAAGGTTGTTGGTGGCGCCGTTTACTCGATCACCAACGTGGAATCTACACACAACACAATCAAACTAATTTGCCCCACCTGCTTCTACAGCAGAATTTTATGAAATTAAACCTGCTCTATTAAATCTTGTTATGAAAGAGCAATTTTCTGGTGTTAGTACTGATGATGCTGCTGCCCATCTTAATAACTTTGTTGAAGTTTGTGAAATGCAAAAGTATAAGGATATGGATGGGGATATTATAAAACTGAAACTTTTTCCTTTCTCCTTGAGAGGAAGAGCTAAAGAATGGTTGCTTTCTTTGCCTAGAAATAGTATTAATTCTTGGACAAAATGCAAAGATGCTTTCATAGGGAAATATTATCCTCCTGCTAAGATTATATCCTTGAGAAGTAGCATTATGAATTTTAAACAACTTGATAATGAACATGTTGCTCAAGCTTGGGAAAGAATGAAATCTTTGGTGAAGAATTGTCCCACTCATGGACTGACTACTTGGATGATCATCCAAACCTTTTATGCAGGATTAAATTTTTCCTCAAGGAACTTATTGGATTCAGCCTCTGGAGGAACCTTTATGTCCATCACTTTAGGTGCAGCAACAAAGCTACTTGATGATATGATGATCAACTATTCCGAATGGCACACCGAAAGAGCTCCTCAAGGTAAGAAGGTAAATTCTGTTGAAGAAACCTCCTCTTTGAGTGATAAGATTGATGCTATTATGTCTATGCTTGTGAATGGTAGATCTCATGTTGATCCTAATAATATTCCTTTAGCTTCATTGGTTGCTCAAGAAGAGCATGTTGATGTAAACTTCATTAAAAACAACAGCTTCAACAACAATGCTTATAGGAATAATTTTGGTAGCAACAATTATAAGCCTTATCCTTCAAATGGTTATGGCAATTCTTATGGTAATCCCTACAGCAACAATAGAAGTGTGTCCTCTGATCTTGAAGCTATGCTTAAAGAATTTATTAGCACACAAAAGGCTTTCAATAAAACTGTTGAGGAAAAGTTTGAAAAAATTGATGATCTTGTCTCTAAAGTTGATAGTCTTGCTCATGATGTTGAAATTCTAAAACTGAAAGTTATGCCTAATGAAGTTAAAGATACTAAGTCATTTGCTACAGCAAATGCCATCCAAGTTCGAATTGATAATAATATTAGGATGTTGGCTGAATTGCATGCTAGGTGGGAAAAAGAGGAAGAACTTGAAAAAGAGAATAGTATAGTTAGAGTTTGTACTATCACCACCACTAGTAATGCTAATGTTTCACATGCTAGTAAACCTCCTACTATTGATGGTAATGTTATTGGTGTTGATAATGTCTCTACTACTTCTGCTAAGCGTTTGAAATTGCCTAAAACTGCTGAAACTTTTTCTGATAAAAGTGCTGAAATTTTTCAAACTATTGGAGGCAATGGTTCCACCACCATTGAGAATAATGATTTTGATTTTGATGATTGTAACATCTCTGAAGTTATTATGTTCTTACAAAAATTAGCTAGAAGTCCCAATGCTAGCACAATTAATTTGGCTTTTACAAAGCATATTACAAATGCTCTTTTGCAAGCTAGGGAGGAGAAGTTGAAACTTAAAGCTTCTATTCCTAGGAAATTAGAAGATGGTTGGGAACCCATCATTAAGGTAAAGGTGAATGATTTTATTTCAATGCCTTGTGTGATCTTGGTGCAAGTGTTTCAGTTTTGCCCAAGAAGCTTTATGATATTCTTGATTTGCCACCTTTGGAACATTGTTATTTGGATGTTTTTCTCGCTGATAATGCTATGAAGAAACCTTTGGGGCGAGTTAATGATGTTTTTATTACGGTAAAAGATAACCTTGTCCCCGTTGATTTTATTGTCATGGATATTGAATGCAATGCATCTTGTCCTATTGTTTTGGGAAGACCTTTTCTTCGAACTGTTGGTGCCATCATTGATATGAAAGAAGGTAATATAAGGTACCAATTTCCTCTCAAGAAAGGTATGGAACACTTCCCTAGGAAGAGAATGAAGTTACCTTTTGACTCTATTGTTAGAGCAAGTTATGATGTTGATGCTTCTTCTCTTGACAACACTTGATTTTCACTTTCTGCGCCTAGCTGAAAGACGTTAAAGAAAAGCGCTTATGGGAAGTAATATTTCTGAAGTAATTACTTTTGATAATAATGACTTTGATTTTGATGGTCCCATTACTTTTGATAATAATGACTTTGATTTTGATGGTCCCATTACTTTTGATAATAATGACTTTGATTTTGATGGTTGCAATATTTCTGAAGTAATTAAGTTCTTGCAAAAGCTAGCTAGAAGTCCTGCTAGTGCTATAAACATGGCTTTTACTAAACACATTACTAATGCTCTCATGCAAGTTAGGGAAGAGAAATTAAAACATGAAGCTTCTATCCCTAGGAAGTTAGAAGATGGTTGGGAGCCCATCATTAAGATGAAGGTGAATGATTTTGATTGCAATGCTTTATGTGATCTTGGTGCTAGTATTTCTGTTATGCCTAAGAAACTCTATGATATGCTTGATTTAGCACCTTTGGAACACTGTTATTTGGATGTTCACCTTGCTGATAATACTATAAAGAAACCTTTGGGGAGAGTTGATGATGTTTTTATAATGGTTAACAATAACCTTGTCCCCGTTGATTTTGTTGTTTTGGATATTGAATGCAATGCTTCTTGTCCTATTGTTTTGGGAAGACCTTTTCTTAGAACTGTTGGTGCTATTATTGATATGAGAGAGGGGAATATTAAATATCAATTCCCACTCAAGAAAGGTATGGAACACTTCCCTAGAAAGAAGATGAAGTTACCTTTTGATTCTATTGTTAGAGCAAATTATTCTGTTGATGCTTCATCACTTGGAAACACTTGATTCTTACTTTCTGCGCCTAGCTGAAAGGCGTTAAAGAAAAGCGCTTATGGGAGACAACCCATTATTTTATTTCTGCAATTTTTCTTTTCTTTTTGAGTCAAGGAGTTGTTTACTTCTGTAACAATTCTTTGTATCTTTATTTTATCGCATTGTTGTGCCAAGTATTGCCTCTAATAGGAAGATGATGCTAGATTTGGATTTCTGCTGTTCACCGTTTTACTTCTGTAAAATCACAAAAAAAATTTAAATCTGCAAATTTTTGTGCGTGATCCTCAGATATGTACGCATCTTTCGTTAGTTTAAAGTTTTTCGATCTGAGCAACGTAAGTGCCTCGAAAAAATTCGTCTTTACGGACTGTTCTGTTTAGACAGATTCTGTCTTTTATTTTTCGCATTCTCTCTTTTACTAGTGTTGAGTGGAATTCTTTTTTAGGGTGAAGAGCTTCACATAACATCAGTGGCAGTAGTTAATGTTAAAAGTAACGGTCATGTTTGTGTCCTTATAGAACATGTGAGTTTTTGATTGTGCACTAACCCTCTAATGAGAATTACTTGAGTTTGGTGTGGCGGAAGTTTTCAAGGGTCAAGAGAGAAGGATGATATAATGTGATCAAGAAGAGTGAAGAGCTTAAGCTTGGGGATGCTCCCATGGATCACCCAGCATATTTCAAGAAGACTCAAGCGTCTAAGCTTGGGGATGCCCAAGGCATCCCCTTCTTCATCAGCAACTTATCAGGTCATCTCTAGTGAAACTATATTTTAATTCTTTCACATCATATGTGCTTTACTTGGAGCGTCTGTGTGCTTTTATTTTCAGTATTTTATTTTTCTTATGGTCAACTTGATTGGACCCAGCATTCTTGATTGGGAGAGAGACACGCTCCGCTTTTTCATATGAATACTCCTATTCTTCACTTATACTTGTTGAGTATTCTTATCTAGCTATTGCTATGCTTTTAGCTCCTGTTTTGCATGCATCTCTTATTCAGAGCTGTTAGTTCTTTTAAAGAAAGTACTCTCTTGCTTCACTTATAATTGTTTGGAGAGTTTATGTTGAAATAAATTGATTGGTGTTTGGTTGGAACAGAAAATGTTGCATGTGGTAGATGGTATAATGGAAAAAGCTTACATATTCTTGTAGATCACTGTATTGGATAATTTGATACTTGTCAATTGTTTTGAGTTATCAAGTAGTTCATGTTTAAGCTTTTGTATCATGTAGTTAAAACCTATTAATGAAGAACTACCGTAAAGCTCGTTGAAATTTGGTTTGCATGATTGGTATCTCTAAGGTCTAGATATTTTCTAGTAAAAGGGTTTGGTTAACAAGGAAGACAGTGTAGAGTCTTATAATGCTTGCAATATGTTTTCATATAAGTCTTGCTGTGTCGGTTGATATCCTGTGTTTGCTTCAAATAACCTTGCTAGCCTAAACTCTGTACTGAGAGGGAATGCTTCTCGTGCATCCAAAACCTTGAGCCAAAATCCATGCCATCTGTGTCCACCATAACTACCTATATGTGGTATTTCCTTGCCATTCCAAGTAAATTTTTCATGTGCTACCTTTAAACTATTCAAAATTATTACTCCTTTTTGTGTCAATGTTTACCAAGCTCATGAGGACGGGGTGGATGTCTTTATGTCAACTGTCAAACAGACTTTACCACCGGACTAGCGGCATATACATCCGCTTATCCATTAATTTTGCAAAAAGAGCTGGCAAATGGGGTGCCCAGTCCCAATTAATTACAACTTTAACCGCTTAATTCTCTTCACATTTTTGCCCTGATTTATCAGTCAAGCAATGACAAACAGTGAAATATCTGCATGTGTAAACAAAAGAGAAAGAGGGATGATCTGCCTTGCTGGTAGAAATAACGTCCTTCATGGGAGCCGCTCTTAAAAGTCTGGTTGGCAGGGGTCATATTGTACTTTCCATTTTCTGATTCGTTGACAATTAACAAACACCTCTCAAAACTTATTTTTACTCTCTATATGATTTCAAAAACTTAAAAAGCTCTAGCACATGATTTAATCCCTGCTTCCCTCTGCGAAGGGCCTTTCTTTTACTTTTATGTTGAGTCAGTTTTCCTACTTCTTTCTATCTTAGAAGCAAACACTAGTGTCAACTTTGGTGCAACAATTTTTATATGCTTGTATATTGCACTTATTATATTGCTTTGTGTTGACAAATATCCATGAGATATATATGTTGAAAGTTGAAAGCTTAAATCTTCCTTTGTGTTGGTTAAATACCTTTTACTTAGAATCTATTGCTTTATGAGTTAACTCTTATGCAAAACTCTTTGATGCTTGTCTCGAAAGTACTATTCATGAAAAGTTTTTGCTTATATGATTCAGTTGTTTGCTCATTATCTACTTGCTAGCAAACTATAGACCATTGACCTGGATCACTTCATTCATAACATGTGCTTTACAATACTATTTGATCAAGATTATGATTGTAGCATGTCACCTCAGAAATTATTTTGTTTTTATCGTTTTACCTACTCGAGGACGAGTAGAACTAAGCTTGGGGATGCTTGATACGTCTCAAACGTATCTATAATTTCTGATGTTCCATGTTGATATTATACCAATTGTTACATGTTTTATATACACTTCATAGCATTTTTATGCATTTTCTGGGACTAACCTATTAACAAGATGCCACAGTGCCAGTTCCTGTTTTCTGCTGTTTTTGTATTCCAGAAAAGCTAGTCTGGAAATATTCTCGGAATTGGACGAAACTTGGACAGAACCTCCTATTTTTCCAACACGTACACGGAGTCCAAGGAGAGACGGAGGGGAGCCACGTGGCAGCCACACCATGGGGCCGCGCGGGCCCCCCTGCCCGCCGTGGGGTGGTGTGGGGCCCACGTGCGTCTCCAGCCCGACGCGAAAACCCTAAATACCCGAGCCATTATCCACGAAAAGTTCCAGAGACGCCGCCGCCGTCAACCCTAGCTCGGGAGGGTTCAGAAGCTCTTCCCGGCACCCTGCCGGAGAGGGGAATCATCACCGGAGGGCTCTACATCACCATGCCTGCCTCCGGAGTGATGCGTGAGTAGTTCATCCTTGGACTACGGGTCCATGGCAGTAGCTAGATGGTTGTCTCTCCACTTTATGCTATCATGTTTAGATCTTGTGAGCTGCCTATCATGATCAAGATCATCTTATTGTAATGCTACATGTTGTGTTTGCTGGGATCCGATGAATATTGAATACTATGTCAAGTTGATTATCAATCTATCTTATATGTTATTTATGATCTTGCATGCTTTCCGTTACTAGTAGATGCTTTGGCCAAGTAGATGCTTGTAACTCCAAGAGTGAGTATTTATGCTAGATAGTGGGTTCATGCCTCCGGTAATCTGGGAGAGTGACAATAACTTCTAAGATTGTGGATGTGCTGTTGCCACTAGGGATAAAATAACCGATGCTTAGCTTAAGGGTGCGCCGTTAGGTCTAATGCATTTGTTTACATTACGCACATTACTTAATGCAATTATCCGTTGCTTGCAACTTAATACCAACGGGGAACTCGGATGACAACCTGGCGGTGGATTATTAGTCATAGACGCTGTTGGATAACGGTCTATGTATTTTGTCGTAATGCCCACATGAATATCATAGTAATCATCATGTCATATATATGCATTGTCATGCGCTCAATATTTTGTCAATTGCCCAGCTGTAATTTGTTCACCCAGCATGTTAGTTATCTTTTATGGAGAGACACCACTAGTGAACTGTGGACCCCGGTCCATTCTTTTACACTGATAATACAACCAACTGCAAACATTGTTCCTTTTCATTCTCTGCAATTTACTACTGTTTTCCACACCATACGTTTAATCCTTTGTTTTCAGCAAGCCGGTGAGATTGACAACCTCACTGTTTCGTTGGGGCAAAATAGTTTGATTGTGTTGTGTGCAGGTTCCACGTCGGTCGCCGGATTCTCTGGTGTTGCGCCGTGCCATATTCCGCCATCAACAACCTTCAGAAGTGATTTCTTGCTCCTACTGGTCGATTAAATCTTGGTTTTATACTGAGCGAAACTGATGCTACACTGCTTCATACCTTACTCTTGGGGTCTCCCAACGAACGTGTGATCCACGCAATCACCCGCCACCGTTAAGTTGCTTCCGAGCCTACGCCGGCGTCGCCGCGGCTGACCGTGTCGGCCCCAGCTCCGGCTCGGTCCTAGCTCGCCGACGCCTTCTCCTTCGCGCCTCCCTGGCGGTCGGCGCGGCGTCGCCGACGCCGGCTCGTGCGAACGTGCGGAGAAGATAATGTGCGGAGAGGAGAGAATGTGAGTATTGGGCCCGGCCCAGAATAGAAACTCTTCAGGCGCCGCATAGGGTTTCCCAAACATTTGGCCCGGAAACTTGATGCCGCGACCGACTTCGGACCCGACCGCCACCCGGCCCAGCACACTCGCGACCCAGCCAACCAATCGGCGCCGGCTCTCTTCGCGTCCATCGTCTTCCTGCCCGCCTCGCAACGCAAACCCTAGCCTGCTCGGCGCCCCACCTCCTTGCCCGCCGGCCATGTCGAAGCGACCGAGGCTCGAGGGCTTCAGCATCCCGCGCGCCACCTCCTACAGCTTCGAGCGCTCCCAGCCCGCCCCGCGGCTCTACGTCCCCAACGATGACGACCTCGACGACATCGCCTTCTCGGACGACGCCGCCGCCGCGCCCTCAGACGCCGGGGAGGGCGTCAAGGCGGAGGACGACGAGATCGACTCGCTCGACGCATTCATGGCGGAGATCCAGGAGGAGATCTCCGCGCCTCCCCCGCCGCCCAAGCCCGAGGCCCTCCGCCGCGGGGACTCCGACGAGGACGACGACGACCCCATGGAGAGCTATCTGCGTGCCAAGAAGGACGCCGGGCTCGCGCTTGCCGCCGACGTCATGAACGCCGGGTACAACTCCGACGAGGAGGTGTACGCTGCCGCCAAGGCCGTGGACGCCGGCATGATGGAGTACGACTCGGACGACAACCCCATAGTAGTAGCGGACAAGAGGAAGATAGAGCCCATACCACCGCTGGACCATTCGACCATCGAGTACGAGCCTTTCAGCAAGGATTTCTACGAGGAGAAGCCATCAGTTTCAGGTGAAGCACTTGTGTTCCCCATGATAGCATACCCAGTTGAACTTACTTTACCGTTTGATTGGGCATATACTCCATCGTTACCTGTCAAATGGGCGTCCTGTGTAGATTATTACCGCTGGGCTACTTCAGTTTGAAATCGAGGTCTAGCTTCTTTGCTCTGCATAGTAAATCAAGTGATCAACCCGGTCATTTCAATTGGATTCTAAGATCTGAATATTCTCTTGTCTTCAAATGGAAATTACGCCTTGCGGAATTCTTGGATTACTATTTTAGACGACATGCTTATTGTTTGGATGTCGGGTATTTGTAGAGTACCTCCAACTCTGTTATTTTGAGATGGGAAGAACCGGGTCACAACTTCTTGACACTATCACCAGTCTGAGTTGACACAGCTTCAGTGACTTTGAAGCTCAAAGTCACGGCTGAACTTTGGAGACATCTCACCCGTCCAAAGCAAATCTAACGGATACAAATAGATTTGTTTGACAAACTCAAATTTCAAAGTGCTTAGAAAATTTTGAAAAAATTCCATTAATTCTTGCATGTTCAATTATACATTCTGAGAAAGTTTTGTACAATTCGGGCATACGGTTTATGAATAAACCTCGTTTTTAGTTTCACACAAAATTTTGAAGAAAACCGTATTTTCAAATTTCCAAATTCGACAAAACTTTCCCAGAATGTAGAATGCAATAGATAAGTACTACTGGATTTTTTTCAAATATTTCTGAGCACTTTGAATTTTTAATTTGTCAAACAGATCTATTTGTATCCGTTGGATCTGCTTTGGATGGCTGAGATGCCTCCAAAGTCCAGCCGTGACTTTTAGCTTCAAAGTCACTGAAGCTGTGTCCGTCTGAGTTACCCTTTGTTAGGACAGCAGTTGAAGAGCCATATCATCGCCTATTCGCCTCATATTTCAGCGCAGTACCCACTTTAATTGCTAGTGTTAAGAAAGTGGACCTTTTCAGTTTTTTCATTTATCTTGTGCCTCCATTCTCTTCTGCCGACCTTCCTGAAGAATCTGTTTAATGAAGCCTATTTATGTCTTAAAACTTTAAAGAGAAACTGCAATCGTGCAAGTACTTTTTCATGTTTGATGGGGCAACAACTAGATGACGTGGATTGATTATAACTTCTACATGTTGCTCTTTCTCATTTTGTTTGGTTTGCAATTCCTAACTCAAGGCATTTATTTACTAAATTATTTTCTCTTGTAGGGATGAGTCCGGAAGAGGTGGCTGATTATATGAAAAGCTTGGCAATTCGGGTTTCAGGCTTTGATGTTCCAAGGCCAGTTAGAAATTTTGAGGATTGTGGGTTTCCTGTGCAACTGATGAATGCTATTGCCAAGCAGGGCTATGAAAAGCCGACAACGATTCAGTGCCAGGCTTTACCTATTGTACTATCAGGGAGAGATATCATTGGTATTGCAAAAACTGGTTCAGGCAAAACTGCAGCATTTGTTCTCCCTATGATTGTTCATATTATGGATCAGCCTGAGCTTCAGAAGGAAGAAGGTCCAATAGGAGTCATATGTGCTCCAACAAGAGAATTGGCACATCAAATATACCTCGAAGCTAAGAAGTTGCGAAGCCTTACAACCTTCAAGTTGCTGCTGTTTATGGCGGTGTTTCTAAATTTGATCAGTTTAAAGAACTGAAAGCAGGCTGTGAAATAGTTGTTGCTACCCCAGGGAGACTGATAGACTTGCTTAAGATGAAGGCATTGAAGATGTTTAGGGCAACTTATCTGGTTCTCGATGAAGCCGATCGCATGTTTGATCTTGGATTTGAGCCACAGATACGATCCATTGTTGGTCAAATTAGACCAGACCGACAAACCTTGCTTTTCTCTGCAACGATGCCATACAAAGTGGAACGTTTGGCTAGGGAAATTTTGAGTGGCCCTATTCGAGTCACAGTTGGTCAAGTTGGCAGTGCTAATGAAGATATTAAACAAGTTGTGAATGTACTCCCTTCTGATGCTGAGAAGATGCCATGGCTTCTCGAGAAAATGCCTGGGATGATTGATGATGGAGATGTTCTCGTATTTGCAGCTAAAAAGGCTAGAGTCGATGAGGTTGAGAACCAGTTGAATCAGCGAGGATTCAAAGTTGCAGCACTTCATGGTGACAAGGACCAAGCGTCTCGGATGGAGACACTGCAGAAGTTCAAGTCTGGGATTTACCATGTTCTTGTTGCAACTGATGTTGCTGCACGTGGTCTGGATATAAAGTCAATCAAAACAGTTGTCAACTTTGATATTGCAAAAGAAATGGATATGCATATTCACCGCATTGGAAGAACTGGCCGTGCTGGTGATAAAGATGGTATTGCATATACTCTAATCACACAGAAAGAAACACGATTTGCAGGCGAATTGATTCATAGTTTAATTGCTGCTGGTCAAGATGTGCCCAATGAACTTATGGATCTGGCAATGAAGGTGGGTTCCTGGTAACTTATCTGGGAATTTTTGCGCGTTCTGTTAGCTATACACACTGTAGTGCACAATTGAACATCTGCAGCAATGTGCATACTATCATTATAGTTTACATAGTCATTACCATGAACACAATCCCTCCTCTTAACCGAATTTTCTTTTTTTTGTTCCAGGATGGGAGGTTCAGATCAAACCGTGACTCCAGAAAAGGTTCACCCTGTTTATTTAGTTACACAACATTTGATCTGATGGATCTTTTTGGAAATCGATTATACTAACAATTAATTATGTTAACCAGGTGGAAAGAAAGGTGGCAAAGGAAAAGGTGGTGGAGGCGGCGGTGGAAGCGGAAGCGGTGGTGGTGGCGGTGCACGTGGTCGTGGGCGTGGCATACGTGGAGTTGATTTTGGCCTTGGCATTGGCTACAATGACTCCGGGCCACAAGTACCTGCCCCAAGATCTGCCACTGTAAATACATTGAAGACAGGAATGATGCAAAATTTTAAGAGTAGCTTTGTCTCAGCGTCTCCGAGTGTGCCAAGCAACAGCGCACCTCCGAGGGGTGCACCTCCCTTTGTAAGGCCGGCACTTCGTGGTTTTGTTTCCGGTGGCACCATAGGAGGAGGACCACCGGCGCCCTCATTTGTCCCTGCATCCAGACCTGCAGGAAACAATAATGAAAATGGGAATTCAAACCCTGAAAGGTATGTGGCTCATGATACATCGACAGTGAACCTCTTTACCCTTGCTGCGCTCTCTATTCAGTTTGCTAACCACCAGCCGAAATTCTTGTCGATTGCAGCTCGCGGGATCAAAGAAGGGAGAGAAAGCGGCCATCAGGGTGGGATCGTTAGTAGGCTTTTGAACCCCCAGTGTACCAAATCGTCTCCAGTTTTGTATTATTACGTTAACGAGACATATTGTTGTAGATTGTAGATTACATGATGTGAATGATTAAAATTGTTGTTCCTACTCCAGTAGTGAGTTGTCTATTCCTTTCCTGTCCTGACATACGCTGCAGCACTTACATTTATTATGTCAAAATGGGGAGATCAATGTATCCAGTATGGTAAAATTGGTTTTGGGACACTATCAACTCTTGCCTTTTGTTTAGGGACATTTGTTGGTTGCTTTTTGATCAGTATTACTACAGTATTTTGAAAATTTGCTGACACAGGAACACCAATTAAATATCATAAAATACCATTTCTTATTGGATCAGGAGAGAGATGACCACTGGAAGAGCATCCTCTGCTTTCACAGCATTGTAGCTCTGTATACAAGGCTATTAAAAAACATTCCAGATAGACCATCCAAAATGGGAATATCTCTCATGAGGAATCACGCGGTGCGTGTACAAGGCTAGACCGGAGACTGCGTTCAAAGGGTGCCTTGTGTTTGTGGCCATCTTACTGCTGTTCTTCTCAGAGCATCTCCACTCGGGGCGCCCAAACGGCCGCCCAAAGCCCTTTGGGGCGTGCCGGACAGGTTTTCGCTCCCACTCGTCCTGCCCAAACGTGTTTTGAGTTCGGCGCGGCCCAGTTTTGTGTCCGGCACGCCAGCCCACGCCCTCAACTTGGGAGGCTTCGGGCGGCCCCGGACGGAACGAAACGCGACGCCACGTCTGCCTCTGACGCGCGGGACACACATGTCAGTGAGACGGCAATCGCAATAAATACCGGCTTCCCCAATTTCTCCCCCAAATCCCATTTCTCCCGCCATCCCTTCAGCCAAAAGAAAAACCCTGGCGCCGCGCCGTCTCGGTTTCCATGGCGCCGCCGTCCGTGCCCAAGGTACCCAAGGAGAAGGGGAAGGCAGCAGCGGCGAGGACGAAGGTGGCGGGGAAGACGCTGGGCGTTAGCACTTAGCAAGCAGCGCAAGCCCCCCCCCCCCCCTCTGCCCAAGGAGAAGCCGGAGGGGATGTCAGATCATGATTGGGACCTCGACGTACTCCAGCGCCGATTGGAGACGCAGAGCCGTGGCGGGCGCCGTGTGAAGCAGCAAGCTCGAAATCTGCTCGACCCGCCCCCGACGCCATTGACGGCGAAGAACATCGCCGCCATGAACAAGACCGTCGCCGACTTGAACCAAGCCTTCGCCTTGGGAGGAAACCAAGAGAGCAGCGCCCCTCTACGATGCAAGGTCGGCGGCTCGCCGTCGAGTTCCTCCTTCTTCGTCGACAGCGCTGCCGGCACGCCTCGCTCCAGGTTCTCCCCCGAGTACGGCGACAGCCAGCATCACGACGGCTTCGACCCCAACGTCATATTCCCTTCTTGTGGGCTCGATCTAAACCACCCCATCGATCTGAACTCGCCGGCGATGCGGAGACAGCCTGCCGTCCAGACGAACGCCAGAACGGCCGAAGCCTTTCATTCGACGCCGGCGCCTCCCATGTGATTGACGGAATTACCCCCGATCTCACGGATCCCATACATGTATGAAGCCATGTTCTGGATTCATGGTATGTAGAATAGACGTATGAATAGGCGAGTCGTGACTACCGGCGTTGTGTTTTGTGTGTAGGAGAACGACCATATCATGGCCGACTTAATCAACGACGGCGCCCGGGCGGCGGATGACGACAACGAGTTTGACGAGGATGAGCTGTACTACGAGGAGGATGAGGACGACGACGAGGTCGACGAGGAGGGGGTGGTGACCGAGGCTGTGGCCGGTGAGCACGCGGCGGCGAAGAAGAAGGGCAACCGCGGCATAGTTTGGACGTCCAAGGAGGACGAGTGCATGGTCGAATCATGGAAGGCCATTACTACCGGTGTGATCACCAGCACAAACCAGTCAAGCACCACCTACTGGGAGAGGATCAAGACAGGGTTCGACGAGCGCCGGTTCACCAAGGACTACCACAAGGTAAACATTGTGCGCGGCCAAGGCGCCATCAAGCATAGGTGGTGCATCGTTCAACGCCTCGTCAACAAGTTCCACGGCTGCCATGAGAACATCCTCGATCGGAAGGAGAGTGGAAAGGGCCCGTCGGATCAGGTGACGCCGGCTTGCGATTCCCTTGTTGTGTTGTTTGCTTAGTCCAATTGTGATCGTCGTCGGCTTGCTTTGTTGTAGATCATCGACGCCTTGTGTTGTACGAAACCCTCAACAAGGAGAAAGACTTCCGATTGATGCATTGCTACAAGCTTCTCCAAAATTGTGAGAAATGGAAGGCGCATCGGAGGACTTTGAACAAGAACGGCCGCGCCGACCTCAACGCCGATCCGCAAAACTCAGAGGGGCGGCCAACCGGGAACAAGAAGGCGAAAGCGGCCTTGGCAGCGGCGGCAAAGACGGAGAGAGTGCAGTCGTCCATTGACAAGGTCGTCGCCGATGTCTGCTCCAACTCGAGCTTGAGGTGCGATGAACAACGCAAGGTGGGCGACCTTGATGCACAAGGCCGACGTCAAGATCGACCTTGAGCAGAAGAAAGCCGCCGTCAAGAAGCGGAGTCAGGACTTCATGATCTTGACGGCCGGCATCTCCAATATGGACCCGCTAGCGAGGGCGGCGCACAACATGTATCACGCCGTGATCCTGCAAGAGCTTGGGCTCGTTCCGCCCGAGACCGGCGGCAACCAGGGCCACAGCCAGGTCGACGATGACCCTGACATGACCCAGCCCGGTGACTGCATCTAGACTGGCGGCGGTGACAAGAAGACGCCGAGCAACGAGATCTCCCGGCGTATTTTGGCGTAGTGTATTTTGATGGCCAAGTGTGGCTGAAACTCTGGCATTGTAGCCGAGTGTGGGTAAAACTCTGAATTTCTAGCCGTTTGCAATTTGAATTTGCAAAACGAGGAGGCCGACGAGCTGGCTACTCCATCGCCCGCTCAAATTTTTTTTTGGGCTGGGCAATTTGGGCGCCGCGAGTGGGGAGCGAGGACGCCAAAGGCGAATGGCAGTCCGGACAGTGTCCAAAAGGCCTGTCCGGAAGGCCTTTGGGTGGCCATTGGGCGCCGCAACTGGAGATGCTCTTAATGTTGCTTTTTTTAGATGTGCCTTTTGTTGCTGGAGACGTGAGATGTTGACATGGCTATAGTCAGATGCCTAATTGCACCACTAACCATATTTGCATCATGTAGCGTACATGTTCATCCACAGTTGACACCGTAGTTGAAGCCAGGTGTTTGGGTTGCAGTCTAATCCATGGCCCCGTATTTTTTGCGTTCCTGCTAGTGTTTCGACGGCGCGCTGGTGGTCCGGTTTGGGGACTGAGATCAGGTGGCATGTCACCATGTAACATTCCCCACTGTATCTGCCGTTCTTCATCCAAAGGACAACAATGACCCAAATTTGAACTCGAAAATCAAATAATTTATAAAAAAATGAAAAAAATCCAGTAAGCTTAATATATTCAGTTGTTCATTCTCGAATCATTTGGATCACTCGTTTATGAGTTTATAATGTATTAGTTTTTTAAGATCAAAATTTGAAAAACTATTTAATGATGAACCAAAACTTTCTCAGGATACACAACGGACTATGTTAAGTTTAATGGAATTTTGCCTAAAATGTTTGATGTTCGAGTTCAATTTTTATATTGTTGTTGGCTCTTGGATGAAGATCGAACGGCAGTGCGATGGGGCTTGTTAGATGGTGACATGCAGGGCATGTCACCTGATTTCGTGGCATGTCACCTGATTTTTTTTCGTTGGACTGTGGGTTCATCGCTTGCTGCGGTAGGCGCGAACAGCGCAACAGGAAGTCTCTTTGACCGTCCCAGGCGGGCGGGACCGCTGGAATGAGAAGGCACTGACGTGCAGGTCCAGGACTCCTCCGTTTTTTGTTGGCAGTCTCCTCTTCTTCAATCCCCATTCTCGTTACCCCACTTCCACGCAAAGGCACAGCACCCGAGAGAGAGAGAGAGCGCGGCCATGACGAAGCCACAGACCGCCCCGCCCCAGCGGCCGCGGCTGACGCTGGAGGACTACATCCTCTTCTTCACCACCCACAGCGGCAACGGCCTCACCATCGACCTCCTCAACCAGGTCTGCCGATACCCCTCTCTCTCCGCCGCATGTCCGCCGCCTTCCTGACCGACTCCTCCTGTTCGCGTCGCAGATCCTCTTCCTGCACGGCTTCATGAAGCACCATCGCTCCAACAAGGTGCCCCGCCTCCCCCAAACCCCCGAATCATCCATCCATCACCACTCGGAGGACGCTAATTAATTAACGATTCTCCCCCATCCACCTGTTAATCTATCTCGCGCAGCCGGTGATCGTCGACGCGCTCAACTCGCTCGACCTCCTGCGCCCGCGCCGCTCCACCGTCAGCATCAACGCCGCCGCGCCCCCGCCGCGCGCCGCGGCGGCCTCGGCGGCCGAGCTCTCCACGGAGGACGTCAGGCGCGACATCGAGGACCTCGGCTGGCGCGCGTGCCCCGTCGGCTCTGTCCTCTCCATCCGCGCAGCCGCCGCCGGGGCCTCCCCTGGCCCCGTGCCCCTCGCCGCCATCCCCCGGGCTCTGCCGCCGTCCAGCGCGTCCCCCCGTCCAGCGTACTCGGCGCCACCTCGGTCCTGCCTCCTCCTGCGGCGCCGGGCGTGGCGGGGAAGAGGAAGCGTACCCCGCGGGGTAAGCAGCAGAGGGAGAGGCGCATGGCAGACCTTCTCACGCTCCCGTCCGTCGAGGATATGTCCGCCGACATCTGACGGAGGTTTGGCTGCGCCTGCGCTTCTATGCCATCGATGGCATTGCCTCTGCTGTTCGATTTTGTTCATGTTTCCTACGTACTATTCGCTCCTAGTAGAAGCAACTGACTGTTGTTTCATTTGAGTGCCCATTGCGCTTGGTGATCGGTAGTTCCGTAAATTATACTGGTTCCGAGAAGTCTGTAATTATATGAACATGTTGCCTGTTTAGTTGATGCTAATTTATGTCTGCATGCATTGGGGCGTCGAATTTGACTCAAACCATTTGAGTGTTTCTTTCTCTTGCCTTTGCAAATCATGATCCTGATTACTGGCCCAAGCCATCAATTCAGTTTTAGTTCTGTGAGGTACATTGCGGCTGAAGAAACCGTTCATCCAAAAAATGTGAGAAAATTGCTGCTAACACTACACTTGGTGGGCACTTGTTGCACAAAACACAGAAATAAAACCTCTTTGGCGTTGGCTCACATATTTTTTTTGTCTAATTTGTTGCACCTATCACAAATAAACCGGTAAAGCTCGATTTTGGGTTAATTACTTACACCTAACACCAAACTTTCTGGCAGCTGTTGCACCAAACACAAAAAACCGATTTCGGTGCAACAAAGCCTGGTGCAAGTAAAATTAAGCCAAAATCAAGATTAACCGGTTCATTTGGATTATATGCAACTAGTTAGACAAAAATGTGTGATCCGGTGCAAAGAGGTTCTGTTTCTATGTTTTGTCAAGAACTGGAGTAGTTAGCTACAATTTTCTAAAAAATGTTGAATCCGACTGTATTTTCGTTGCGTGTTGTGGGTTGAGTTCAGTCAGGTATACAGTATTTCCCGGAACCGGAGAAGAATGTGGCTGGGAGAGGATAAGGGCGGGAGGAGGTGGGCCCTGGCTTGGACGCAAGGGAGCAATGGCCGTAGAGAGGATGGCTACCTGTTGCGCGAGCGAGCGCTCGCTCGCGCCACGGAGACGCGTTGACGCGTTGACGTGGACGGACGTGGGTGGGTCCCACCCACGTACCTATCTTCTTCCTTCCTTTTCTCCCCACACGCACACGCAGACGCCGCAGACGCGCTCCATCCTCTCTCCCCAAGCCACGCACGCACGCACCGACGGCGACGAGGGCCAGGCCGAGCCGGCGCCGCCGTAGCCGCGGCTGGCCGCGGCGGAGGCTGCAACGGCGAGGACCAAACTTATGGCGGGGGGGTGTGGGCGGAATCGAAGTAGCCGCCGCCGCCATCTTCTTCACCGACGGCGACGAGGGCCAGGCCGAGCCGGCGCCGCCGCAGCCGCGGCTGGCCGCGACGGAGGCTGCGACGGCGAGGAACAAACTTATGGCGGGGGGTGTGGGCGGAATCGAAGGAGCCGCCGCCGTCATCTTCTTCATCGACGGCGACGAGGGCCAGGCCGAGCCGGCGCCGCCGCAGCCGCGGCTGGCCGCGGCGGAGGCTGCGACGGCGAGGAACAAACTTATGGCAGGGGGGTGTGGGCGGAATCGAAGGAGTCGCCGCCGCCATCTTCGTCTCCGGCGAGATGACGGCCAGGCCGAGCCGGAGCCGCCGGAGCCGCGGCTTGCCGCGGCGGAGGCGACGACGGCGAGGAGCAAACTTCGGTGGGGGGTGCAGGTCGGGGGCAACGTTTTCTTCCTCCTCCGTGCGGTCTTCTTCCTCCTCCGTCCGCCGTGGGGCCCACCACGTGCGCTGTCGGAAACCGCGCGACAGGAGTCTTCCTTGCGCGCGCGCACAAGCTAGCCTTCCCCGGCCGTAGACGCCATTAATTCGTGCCTCCTTCCAATCCCGTAGCAAGTGAGATGTGCCCTGGCTGGGACTGCGTGCGTTTCACCGTAACGGGTGACGACGAAGTTAAACCTCGGGACCCGATCGAAATTTCAAAATTCAAAAACGCACAGCCATCAAAACCCAGACCAGTTTCGAGTTTCTGTCGACCAAGTTTCTCGACTTGGAAAAGCTAGGCTCAGCTTTCTTCCGATGATCTGCTGGGGATCACAGCAACATCGTGTCCTGCGTTTGTCCTCTTGTCTCTTCAGGCGAAAGGAAAGCCTGCAGAACTGTAGTAGGTGGCCCCGCCACCAAACGGAAAGCTCAATTTAATTCCCTCTCTGCTCTTGCCGCGTTTACTGCACCGGTTGCGTACAGGAGTTGCGTACGTACTGGTCGAGCAGCACGGTGCCTCCTGGTTGGCCGAGACAAAAAGGAAGGGAGGCAGTAGTAGGCGGGCGCGGATTCGCTGACGTTGCCCCGGCTGACTTTGCGTGACTTTGAGTCACTTACATGTGGGGCCCACCATGTGTGGGGCCCACGCGTAAGTGACTCAACGTCAGCGGGAGCAAAGTCAGCGAATCGGCACCATCGTGCACAGCAGAGAGGAGAGGAGGAATCTGCAGCGGGAAGGGAAGCGTGAGTCGAGACTCGAGAGGTGAGGGAGCGGCGGCCATGGCGATGGGGAGGCCGAAGGGAGCCCCCCTGACTCTTGAGAAGTACTACGCCTTCTTCGTCGATCCCTGAGCATCAGTTTCACCATCGAGCAACTCAACGACGTACGTGCCTACTTTATCCTTCATTCATGTTCCTGTATCATGCTCACGGATGGATCCAATCGAATCGAAACTTGGAGCTCGCAGTTCGTTTCCTGTTTTGACTTAATAGTTGAATCTGTTCCTTCATGTATCAGTCTCTCGAATCGAATCGGAACTTATCTGAATCTGCTCTTCTTTCATTTTTTCAACTGAATCTGTCCCTCTTTCAGTTTTTACTAAATCCGTTCTTCCTTCTGTAACCGAATCTGCCCCTCTTTGAATTGTTTACTTTTTACTAAATCTGTTCATCCTTCTTCCATTGTCTAACCAAATCTGTTCTGGGATTTCTTCGCAGATCATCTCCATGCATGGCTTCGTCAGGCTCCACAACTACACCAAGGTTTTCTTCCATCCCTCCTCCTAGTTTACCTGCAGTTTGCTCGCCCTTCCCCCTCCGCCGCTGTTTGCGTGACGGGATGGTGTTCATGGTGTTGTTGCGAGGAGCAGAAGGATATCATGAGGCACCTGGTGGGGCAGGTGGACCTGCAGCCGCCGCGCCGCTCCACGCTGCACAACGCGGCGCCCGCGGCCCGGCACTCTGCCGCCGAGAGCATCCCCGCCGCGCAGGCCGCGGCCGACGTCGACGCGATCGGCTGGATGGAGTGCCCCATCGGCGCTGTGGCCGCCTTCGCCGGCTTCGGGGAGGCCCCGCCGGAGCGGCTGGAGCCCATGCCCCGCCCGCCGACCACGTGCTCGCGTTGGCATTGGCGGTGCGCCGCGCGCGGTCCAAGCGGACGCGCGGCTCTGCCTACCCGCGCCGTTCCGCGCCCGAGAAGGAGGAAGACATGGAGCTGGACGAGGAGGAGATTTGGCAGGCGCCACTGTCGCCTCCGCCGCAGTGCATGCGCTCCCCGACTCCGCCGCCTGCGCCCGAGAAGGCGAACGTGAAGGAGGAAGACATGGAACTGGACGAGGAGGAGATTTGGCAGCCGCCGGCGCCACCGTCGCCTCCGCCGATGTGGATGCGCTCCCCGACTCCCCCGCCTCCGCCCGGGTCGCCCCCGCGAGCACAGAGCGTGGTGCCTCCTCCGCCTTCGTCGCCCTGCAGGGTCCACTTGGGGCCGGCCATCGCCCCGCCACCCGAGATCAGCTCGCCACCACCACCTGGGTTCAGCTCGCCACCACCACCAGGCTTCGGCTCGCTCCCACCGCCAGGATTCGGCTCGCCGCCGCCACAAGGCTTTAGCTCGCCGCCGCCGCCAGGCTTTGGCTCGCCCCCGTTACCGTGCTGGAGCCGGCCTGCATTGGCGCCTCTGCTCACCCTACCACCAGGCTTCGGCACGCCGCCGCCACCGTGCTGGAGCCGGCCTACCTTGCCGCCGCTGCTCCCTACCCCACCACCAGGCTTCGGTTCGCCCCAGGTGACGCCGCCTCCTCCGCATCTATCCTGGGGCTTGCCCTTGCCCATGGTGCCACCGCCGTCAGGCCCGGGAGCGCCGCCTATGTTCGCGCATCATTCTGAGCCCGCTGGACCGCCACCACACTGGCGACCGATGGTGCCGCCGTCCTATCCGGCACCGTGCTGGGACGCGCCCTTTGTGCTGCCGCCACCGCCAGAGCTAGCGCCCTGGCGCTGGCCGCATCCACCGCCGCGCTGGGCACCACCTCATATGATGCAGCAGCAGCGGCCGCCGCCACCCTGGGGCTGCATGATGCCGTCGGCTCCACCTCCTGTGCCGCTGCAGTATCCGCCGCGTTTTGAGGAGCAGCCATCGGGGGTGTCCTGGGGCCGGCATAGGGAGGTGCTTTACTTTTAGGGAGTTCAGGTGTTTGCTAAGCTTGAGAGTTTACTACACGGTGACAGGTTGCGACTGTAGTTTACTGGTTTCTGTTTTCCTGCACCTTCATTTGCTAGCATTGCCATTGTTGTGTTCCGGAACATGATCCGTGGAATACTGGAATAAATTATGCCCCATCTTTTTCTTATGAGCAATGCTTTCTTTTCTCGCCGGCAAAATGTCAATATTTTGCTGCGAAATCAAACCAGTGCACTACTATGCTATTCCGCCCAACTGTGTACTGTCAAGTATACGTCATTTTTCTTCAAAATGCTGAATATGTAGGCATTCATCAAACTTCTTCAATATGACGGTGCATGAATCTGTACTCTGAGTCCTGAATTTCATTCTCCATAAGTTCAGTTAAACACTATGAGTAGACTAACCGTTCAAACAACCTTTCTGGCTGTTTCCCTCCCCATCAGGCCTCGTTTTGCACCACTGTATTAGGAGGGATTATTCGGAAAACATCTTTGGCTCCTGAGCTCCAGTGCTCCTGCCATTTTAAAAAATTCAAAAAATAATTTTAAAAGTTGCAAAAAATCTGAAAAAAATCATGCATGTTCTCAATGATGCGTACTACAAGCGTGTAAAATCTCAATGCAAAAATATTTATATTATAGTCTACACAAAAATGACAAAATTTGTAGATTTGAAACTTGGCATTGTTAACTTTAATCAGATCTATGAATTTGTGATTTTTGTGTAGGTCGAAATATAAAGTATTTCACACTGTAATTTTGCACGTCTATAGGATAGACCATGGAGAACATGCATGATTATTTTCAGATTTCTTTGAAACATTTAAATATAGTTTTTGAATTTTTTGAAATGACAAGAGCACTGGAGCTCGGGTGCAAGAAATCTCCACTCGGGATTACTGGGAGTTAATCCCCCAGGGATTTTGTGAAACTGCAACCTTGACCCAGTACCCTTCTTCCACCGCAATCTATAAAAAAACACTACTTACTTTTTAGGTAATAAAAGGCCAAAAGCCTGACGTTAAATTAATAACGCAATAAGCGACAAAACAGATACAATGTACACACACAAGAGACGGGACCAATGAGGAGATTATAGGCGAACAACGAAGAACACCACCAGTTGGAAGGCCCAAAGAGGAACACCGAGAAAATTACAAGCGAACACCGATGATCATCGTCACCGACCACAAAGCTGCAGACACACTCCACGGTAAACCCAAACAAAGGAACACCGAGGTGCAGAACAAGCTATAAGATTTCCCATAGAAAGCCCGATGAGAGGATGCCACAAAGCAACCTGCACCACATCACCTCCGGAGAGGAACACCGTGTACTCCAAGGCGACGTCTCCAGGAAGAACACAACACAGAGCGCTACCACCGCCCGATCCGTGGATCTAGGGTTTTCGCCCGGAGCACGTAGGAGGGCAGAGAGAAGCCGCAACTGCGCCTTTGATGGCTACGTGTTGGTGAACCCCAAGAGGAAGGTTATGATGTAGACAGCAGAAGTTTTCCCTTGAATAATCTACCCAAGGTTATCAATCCAGTAGGACTTGACGATCTATCGGAAGGTTGTTGATGTTGACTCCCCCTGGCGCTAGGGAGCTTGCACCAACGTGGAATCTGCACAGACACAAACCAGAACTTTGCCCAACACGAAACAGAGAGGTTGTCAATCTCTCCGGTCTTGCAGAAACAAAGAGTTAAACGTATGGTGTGGAAAACAGCAGGAAAAACAGCAAGTAACAGGAAACAGATGATTGCAGCAGGTTGTGTAAACAGTATGAGGAAATTGGACCAGGGTCCACAGTTCACTAGTGGTGTCTCTCTCAGAACAGATAACTAGCATGTTGGGTAAACAAATTACAGCTGGGCAATTGACAAATAGAGAGGGCATAACAATGCAATACATGCCAAGATGTCTACTATGAAATCTAGTTGGGCATTACAACAAAGTACATAGACCGTTATTCCAACCGCATCTATGCCTAAATAATCCACCTTCAAGGCAGCATCCGCATCCTATTCAGTATTAAGTTGCTAACAACAGATTATTGCATGAAGTAAAGTGTGTAATGTAATCAATACAAGTGCCCTTGGACACTGCACCAATGTTTTATCCCTAGTAGCAACAGCACATCTACCATCTTAGACCTTTCTGTCACTGATCCAGATATCTAGAGACTGAACCCACTATCGAGCATAAATACCCCCTCTTGGAGTCACAGCAAGCATCTACTAGCAACGGAGAGCATGCAAGATCAAGAGCACATAGATAAACAACTTGAATAAACATGGTATCAATATTCATCGGATCCCAGCAAACACAACATCTAGCATTACAATAAGATGATCTTGATCATGTTAGGCAGCTCACAAGATCTAAACATGGAGGCACAAGGTAGAGAGACAACCATCTAGCTACTGCTATGGACCCGTAGTCCAGGGGTGGACTACTCACGCATCACTCCGGAGGCAGGCATGGTGATGTAGAGCCCTCCGGTGATGATCTCCCCTCCGGCAGGGTGCCGGGAAGAGCTTCAGAACTCCTCCGATCTGAGATTGACGATGACGGCCGCGACGGAACTTTTCGTGGAATATGATCGACCGTAATAGGGTTTTCGCGTCGCGGAGAATATATAGGCGAAGAGGCGGCGTCGGTGGCCGAGGGGGGCCACCACGCCATAGGGGGGCGCGGGCCCACCCTGGGCCGCGCCCTAGTGTGGCGTGGCCCCCTGGTGGGTCTGCTCCGACTCCCCTTTGGACTCCGTGATCTCCTCGTGATATTATTGACGATGTCTTTTGTTTCGTCCAATTCCGAGAATATTTCCTTAATAGATTTTCTGAAACCAAAAACAGCAGAAAACAGGGAACTGGCACTGTGGCATCTTGTTAATAGGTTAGTCCCAGAAAATGCATAAAAATGATATAAAGTGTAACCAAAACATGTAGCAATTGATATAATACAGCATGGAACATCAAAAATTATAGATACGTTTGAGACGTATCAAGCATCCCCAAGCTTAGTTCCTGCTCGTCCTCGAGTAGGTAAACGATAAAAACAGATAATTTTTGAAGTGACATGCTACCAACACAATCTTTGATCAAATAACAATGTAATGCACATGATCTGAATGAAGTGATCCAAGCCAATGGTCTATAGTTTGCAAGCAAGTAAATAAAGAGTAAACATAAGTGATCACACAAGTGCAAACTTTCATGAATAATACTATAAAACATTTAGAGATATAATAGTCTAACATAATAGTTAGCTCACAGCAGCAATAATTCTCAACATGAAAGTGTTTGTATCAACACAAAGGAAGATAATAGCTTCAGCATTTGCTTCAACTTTCAACATGTATATCATATAGATAATGTCAATGCAAAGAATATGATCAACCAAACACAAAGTTATGTAAAAACTGTTATACTGGAGTTGACAATGATGTTTGCTTAAGTAGACAGAAAGAAGTGGGAAAACTGACTCAACATAAAAGTAAAAGAATGGCCCTTCGCAGAGGGAAGCAGGGATTAACATCATGTGCTAGAGCTGTAGTTCCCGAAGGCATATAGAGAGCATAAAATATTGTTTTGTAAGGTAATGGTGTATACAGGTGTCAACAAATCAGCAAATAGGCAATACTCTACTTCACTAGTTGATCAAACTTTACAAGAGCGGCTCCCATGAAGGACGTTATTTCTACCAGCGGGCAGATCATCCCTCTTCTCTTTTGTTTACACACTTGTGAACATTGCTTGACTGACGAATCAGGGGCAAAAAGATGTGAAGAGAATTGTTTGGTTAAAGTTGTAATTAATTGGGACTGGGCACCCCGTTGCCAGCTCTTTTTGCAAAATTATTGGATAAGCGGATGTATATGCCACTAGTCCAGGTGTGTAAAATTTGATCAACCAGGAAATAAAGACCACCTATCTACGTCCTTATGAGCTTTTCAAGTAGTGACACAAAAAGGATAATTGTTTTGAGTAGTTAGTAGATAGCACATGAAGAAATTTACTTGGAATGGTGAAAACACCACATAATAGGTAGGTATGGTGGACACAGGTGGCATGGATTTGGCTCAAGGTTTTGGATGTACAAGAAGCATTCCCTCTTAGTACAGAGTTTAGGCTAGCAAGGTTATTATAAGCAAACATCATTATCAACTGGAATAGCAAGAGTGTACATAAAACACAAGGTTTGACGAACCATAGACTCCCACTGTCTTCCTTGTTAACACATAGCCTTCATCCAAAAATTATCTAGACTACTATGGACTTCCAATTATGCAACAGATTATTATAGCAGAAAATCCTTATAGTAGTTCTTCATTAATAGCCATTACTTACATGATGCACAAGCTTAAACATTAATTACTTGACAGCTCAAAACAATTGGCAAGCATCAAATTACTCAAGACAACGATCTAAAAAGATTCATGTAAGCATTTTATACCACTACCACATGCATAGCATTTTTCTGGTCCAACCAAACACCAATCAACTTATTTGACAACTCTCCAAACAGATATAAGTGAAGCAAGAGAGTACTTTCTTCAAAAGAAACTGAAAGCTCTAACAAGAGATACATGAAAAACTGAGAGCTAACAGCAATAACAGCAACTAGACAGGAATACTCAACAAGTATAAGTGAAGCACAAGAGTATTCTAATGAAAAAGTGGAGCGTGTCTCTCTCCCAAACATGAATACTAGGATCCAACAAGTATAGCACAGCAAACAAAACAAAACAAACTGAAAACAAAAACACACTGACGCTCCAAGGAAGAGTACACTAGTATGAAGCAATAAAAATATAGCACCATTAGAGATGACCTGATAATTTGTAGATGAAGAAGGGGATGCCCCTTAGATGCTTGAGTCTTCTTGAAATATGCTGGGGAGGTAAGCCTCCCCAAGCTTAAGCTCTTCACTCTTCTTGATCATGTAATATCATTCTCCTCTATCAACACTTGAAAACTTCCTTCACACCAAAACTTAACAGCTTTTCTCATTAGCAGGTTAGTGCACTAAAAGATAATACTTCAAAGTTCTAGCAAAGACAAAACTCACAAGCCAACTATTTTAAACATTAGCCACTGTTACTAGGCTCAAGTGGGCACTTTTACACGAAAAGAAACCACTTAAAAACTTGTAAAAGAGAGAATGCAAAATAAAAGACAGAATCTGTCAAACCAGAACAGTCTGTAATGACGAATTTTTTCGAGGCACTTACGATGCTCAGATGAAAACTTTTGAAATAATGAAAGTTGCGTAACATCATCAGGAACATGCACAAAAAGTTTCAGCATTTTTCGATTTTTTCTGATTTTCTACTGAATTAAACGGTGACGAACAGCAATCTGTCCCAATGCAGTCCCGAAAATAAAACCAACTTTGCATTAGTAACTCTCCTTGGCACAACAAAACAGCAAATAAAAGATACAAAGGAGTTGCTACAGAGGTAAACAAGCATCCTTGACTAATACTGAAAATAAAAGATAATGGGTTGCCTCCCAAAAGCGCTTTCTTTTAATGCCTTTTAGCTAGGCTAGAAGATTTTAATGATGCTCTCATAAGAATAAGAGTTGAAAAACAAAAGAGAGCATCAAGAGGCAAATATCAAACACATTTAAGTCTAACCCACTTCCTATGCAAAGGAATCTTGTAACAAAATAAATTATTGAAGCATAAAGCAACTAGCATAGAAAGATGAAACAAATATAGCTTCAAAACTTTCAACATAAAGAGAGGTGTTTTAGTGACTTGAAAACTTTTACAACCATATTTTCCTCTCTCATAATAACTTTCAGTAGCATCATGAACAAACTCAACAATATAACTATCACATAAAGCATGCTTTTCATGATCTACAAACACATAATTTTTATTAAGCTCTAAAACAGTGGGGTTATCAAACCCACTTTTGACAATAATAGTATAATAAATATCATTAGCCAATATAGGACCATCATCAAGAGCATTATCATATATAACATTAGGGAGCACATTTTTACTTTCTGCAATTTCCTTTTCTTGAGTCAAGGAGCTTGTTACTTCAAATTTATCAAAAGGAGATATTTCAATAGAATCATGACATTCAACAATATAGCATTTTTCCTCCTTATGTGGGCATGGAGGGTAATCATATAATGTAAGAGTTAAAGAGTTACTATCATTAGAAGGTAGATCCTCCTTTTGTTCTTCACTCTCCTCCTCTTTTTCATCCAATGAGATCACAGTTTCAGCAATTTCTTCTTCCATAGGTCCTGAAAAGAAGCAAGTTGTTCTGGAGAATAAGTTTTCTCAAGAAATTTAGTGATATAAGGATTGTCATTGTAATATTCAAGGCAGTAACCAAGTATAGAAAAATTCTCAGATTTATAAGGAGAATCATCATCTTGAATATAACCAGCAATTTCATAAGCACCCTTAAAAACAACAAATTCTTCAGTTTGTTCAAGATTACCAAAGTCATAGTTTCCTTTAGCATAAGCAGCCAAGTTTCATTATCATTATAATCACATTGGAAAGGGAGGTGTTTATGCCTTCTACAACAAAAAGATTCATTAAAGCAGTAGGATTCATCAAATGTAGAACACAAGTTCTTAGCAAAATAATTCAATCTACTTATTTGTTCCCATAGATGTTTCCCTTTTTGAGACAAGCGGTATTCCTCATAATAAGTTTGATGTTCCTCCGTGAACCCACCGTGCCAATAATATTTAGTATCAAAGAGAGAAGCCATTGATAGCAAGTAAACAACTAGACATAATAACAAACCGAAATAAACTAGATGCAAGAAACTAATTTTTTTTGTTTTTGATTTTTAACAGCAAGCAAAACAAAACTAAAACAAGACAAAAAACAAAGTAAAGAGATTGGAACTGAGAGACTCCCCTTTCCAATAGCCTCCAAGTCCCCGGCAACGGCGCCAGAAAACAGCTGGTGCCTGGTTGACGGAGAGTATTTGAGGATGATGATGATGGTGATGATGAGTACTTCCCCGGCAACGGCGCCAGAAAACAGCTTGATGGCTACGTGTTGGTGAACCCCAAGAGGAAGGTTATGATGTAGACAGCAGAAGTTTTCCCTTGAATAATCTACCCAAGGTTATCAATCCAGTAGGACTTGACGATCTATCGGAAGGTTGTTGATGTTGACTCCCCCTGGCGCTAGGGAGCTTGCACCAACGTGGAATCTGCACAGACACAAACCAGAACTTTGCCCAACACGAAACAGAGAGGTTGTCAATCTCTCCGGTCTTGCAGAAACAAAGAGTTAAACGTATGGTGTGGAAAACAGCAGGAAAAACAGCAAGTAACAGGAAACAGATGATTGCAGCAGGTTGTGTAAACAGTATGAGGAAATTGGACCAGGGTCCACAGTTCACTAGTGGTGTCTCTCTCAGAACAGATAACTAGCATGTTGGGTAAACAAATTACAGCTGGGCAATTGACAAATAGAGAGGGCATAACAATGCAATACATGCCAAGATGTCTACTATGAAATCTAGTTGGGCATTACAACAAAGTACATAGACCGTTATTCCAACCGCATCTATGCCTAAATAATCCACCTTCAAGGCAGCATCCGCATCCTATTCAGTATTAAGTTGCTAACAACAGATTATTGCATGAAGTAAAGTGTGTAATGTAATCAATACAAGTGCCCTTGGACACTGCACCAATGTTTTATCCCTAGTAGCAACAGCACATCTACCATCTTAGACCTTTCTGTCACTGATCCAGATATCTAGAGACTGAACCCACTATCGAGCATAAATACCCCCTCTTGGAGTCACAAGCATCTACTTGGCCAAAGCATCTACTAGCAACGGAGAGCATGCAAGATCAAGAGCACATAGATAAACAACTTGAATAAACATGGTATCAATATTCATCGGATCCCAGCAAACACAACATCTAGCATTACAATAAGATGATCTTGATCATGTTAGGCAGCTCACAAGATCTAAACATGGAGGCACAAGGTAGAGAGACAACCATCTAGCTACTGCTATGGACCCGTAGTCCAGGGGTGGACTACTCACGCATCACTCCGGAGGCAGGCATGGTGATGTAGAGCCCTCCGGTGATGATCTCCCCTCCGGCAGGGTGCCGGGAAGAGCTTCAGAACTCCTCCGATCTGAGATTGACGATGACGGCCGCGACGGAACTTTTCGTGGAATATGATCGACCGTAATAGGGTTTTCGCGTCGCGGAGAATATATAGGCGAAGAGGCGGCGTCGGTGGCCGAGGGGGGCCACCACGCCATAGGGGGGCGCGGGCCCACCCTGGGCCGCGCCCTAGTGTGGCGTGGCCCCCTGGTGGGTCTGCTCCGACTCCCCTTTGGACTCCGTGATCTCCTCGTGATATTATTGACGATGTCTTTTGTTTCGTCCAATTCCGAGAATATTTCCTTAATAGATTTTCTGAAACCAAAAACAGCAGAAAACAGGGAACTGGCACTGTGGCATCTTGTTAATAGGTTAGTCCCAGAAAATGCATAAAAATGATATAAAGTGTAACCAAAACATGTAGCAATTGATATAATACAGCATGGAACATCAAAAATTATAGATACATTTGAGACGTATCAGCCTTCAAGAATGGGACGACGTCCATGTACACCGCTGCCGCGGCCCGAGAATACTGGGCAAGAATTTCCCCTCGGCGTGACCTTTCCACCTCCCACACAGGGCGAGGGGCGCCACCAAGACGGCGAACATACCTCTGCCATGGAAAGCAGGTCGCCAGGCACCACGACATCCTCACGGTCGTGGCCCCAACTAGCACCAAAACTTCGGCTCGCCCGCCAACCCACAGGGTTCCCACCATCCAAGGCCGCCACCCAGGTGTCCCAACTATGCACTATATGAAATCCAAATAAATACTTCCATAACTCCACATAGAGTGTTCAAGATAGAAAATGAAAGGTAACAAAAAAAGCTTTCATCACAAAACAGATTTGACTCGTTTTGATCCCCCTCCCCTCCATAGACCATTATTGGAGATCCTCTCTTAGGCACATATTCACTTGTCCATTATTGTAATGCCCCGTAGTTATAGGACTCCCGAAAGTAAAATTTAGATTTGTGCATCTTTGCATCCATGCGTCTTTTGGGAAATTTGGAAAAATTTCGCGCTTTTGTGTAAAACTGGAGGTGGGAGTCGATACCAGACGAACGTTGATGATTTAGTTAGGTCATTGACAATTAGTCGAGAGGTATCGAGGCTTACCTAAAACCCTATTTCTAAACTTCACATTCATATCTTTGGTGTTTGTCGCAGCAGTGGAACACGGGGTTCCCCTAGTGCTGCCAAAGTGGGTCCACAACCTGGGCCCACCAAGAAGATGGACAAGGCAAGGAGTCAAGACCGGCAGATGGGCCAGCCCATCTGCCCCATGGAAACCCGACAAGTTCGACATTGACACACCACGGCTAAGGACCAGGTGGCCTCCCGGGGTCACCTGGAACCCGGCGAACCAGGCGGAGCACCCGCGGGTCCAAGCGCCCGGCAGGAGGCCAGGCGCACACCCGGGTTCTCCCTTCGTACACCAAAGAGGATAAGCACGCCAGCTCGTGCATGAAGCTGGTAGAAGACTTGGGCGCCAAGACGAAGAGCGCGCCTCCAGTGACGTCGCCTTGGGCGTGGTCGGAGGGGCTCTCAGACTCTGTCCGCCCCGCTTTCCCCAAAGGTGGACGACCGCACCTAACCATCTGAGATGCTTGGACGAGAGAAGGCCACGTCGCCTCCAGAAGACCACCGGGGGGGTTTTCCCGCCTAAAACCCCCCACGCTCCTCGCGTGCCCATGTGGGATCCTCTTAGCCTATAAAAGGATGACCAAGGCACCGAGGCAAGACACGATGCAAGTACAGCTCAAGCAAGGCTAGACTAGGGTTTGGAGGGTAGAGAGAGAGAGGTATCTCCTCAGGGTAGGATCTGCTCTTCGTCTACCTCCGGCCGACTCTCTGCCGGGTTCACCCCCGAGACCACCCTTGTAAACTACACGATGATGAACAACTCAATCCAGACATGCAGGAGTAGGGTTGTTAGCCTCTGGGCAGCCTGAACCTGGGTAAAACTCTCTGCGTCCATGTGTTGTGTGCTTGATCGCTGGACCAAAGAGCTTGACGAACTTCCCCCGGGTGAAGTGTTTCCCAGCCTCCTTCGCCCCCGTGCCGAACCTAAAAAGGGGTATCCTTTACTCCCGGTGTCCGTCATCCGAGACACGACAGTGTTATCTCAACATATGAGACCAGTTTACAAATTCAAATATATAGTTCACAAAAATTCACAAGTATTTATCTTCTATTACTTATCTCATTCTTCACAAATTCAAATTTAAAAAGTGCATAATAAATCAAACTCATATACAAATTTAAATCCAAATACTCCAAACTCTCATTTATATTCAAATTCAAATCATTCAAGGCTTAACTCATATATGTATATATATTCAAATCTCAAATTCATACATTCCAAATCATTCATGTACAAGATTTCATACTAAGAATAGTATATGTTGTAAGTGAGGACAAGAGAGGTACATGGAGTAGTATTTGTTCTTATCAAATTTACACACGAACAAGTGAACCAGACAAACTAGATTAGCTTGATCCTAGCACATCAGAGCACTAAAGGAAGCACACGAAATCATAAAAAGTGGAGCATAGCATGCTAAGCAAGCATAGCCACTGTGCACACTCTCTGGGAGGCACCAGAGTGAGCCACACAAGCAAATCATGCCATCTAAATTTATTTCAGTCCTGCAAGAACGCGTAGAGCATGTTCTTACCTCAAGAACATCAAATGAAGCTAAATACATCACCTAAAAGATTATTACAGCAGAGGGGATCAACACCAGACCCCAGAAATTATTCCACACGGCTGAGATGGCCGGTCACGAAAAGATCTAGATTAACTAGATCTACACCATTCACTACACTGCCAGTAGCATTCTACGACAGACAGTGTAGATAAAGGAAAAAGATCATCCGTAGATTTTTATTAGCGCAATGAAGTAATCTAAATAGAAAATAATCCATGTCTTAACCTACCAGCAAGATGAACTCGAGCTACTAATTAACTAGAGAGAATAAGAGAGAAGGGAAAGGAAGGAGCATTACCAGACGTCCATGGCCGTAGCTCCGAGGCGGCGAGGCAGTGCCCGTGCAACCTCTGGAGCGGGCAAGTGGAGGGAGCAAACCATAGCAGCACCACAGCCATGGCCGCACAGGGGATCAGAGCCCTACACTTGTCATGGAGAGCACCACAAAAACCCGAGAGCACGGTGGAGTCGAGCCATCACCGAAACCCTAACCTTAGGGTTGAGTTGCGCAGGGCCGTGTCGAGCGCAAAATCAGGAATCGAGTTGGACAGGAAGGTAGAGCGAAGAGGGGAGAAGCGAATCCGACCGATCTCAGCGGTAGAGGTGGGCCACGCTCGTCAGACTCGGGCGTCGCACGATCGCATGAGAGAGAGGACCGAGTGAGAGAGCAGAGTGGCTTGGTCGGTTTGACCAGCCCGAGCCAGTCTCTTTTTACTTGGTTCGACCAAGTTGGACCAGGGGTAAATCTGTCTTTTCACCAATTCTTGAAATAGTTCAAAAACCAATTTGAATCTTAAATATTCAAATAAATTCATAAAAATCAAAATGAAAATATGTACACAATTAGAAAAATAAGAAATACAAATAAAATATTTATTTGAAATTTTTGAAAAATATTTCTTATCGTGAAAATTCAAAGTGGAAATCACTTTGAAATATTCAAATTCAAAGTTCCTTAAGTGGAAATCATTTTGAAATATTTTAGAAATTATTTCCAAAGAAAATAATATGGAAAAATAAATACTAAGTTCAAAATATTATTTTAACTATAACACCATTTTCAAAAGTATTTATCATTTCACTTATGATAAATAAGAATTCCAAAACATATTAAAAATACCAAAGAAATAAAAATATTCAAAATTAGTAAATCTTTGGGGAATTTTATAAAACTGAAAATCATCTCATCTTATGCATAATAGTATAAAATTTGGATCTTTAAACATTGTTGTGAGAGAATTGACCACACTTGGGCCTTTCCATTGCATTGATATATATAGTCAAAATACAATCCTAACCATAAATGGGAGATCACACAAATAAGGACTCTCCACGATTTAGGGAATCAGGAGGATATGTCACGCTACGTGACATATCTGTCTAACACTCCCCCGCACCCCCGCAGTCACAACGGGAGGAGGACGGACGTTGAGACTGGACCGAAAATCCAGAAACAACGGTGATGGTAGACCCTTCGTCAAGATGTCGGCGAACTGTCGAGACGAGGGAACATGAAGTACTCGGATCTGGCCCATGGCAACACGATCACGAATGAAGTGGAGGTCGATCTCGATGTGTTTGGTGCGCTGGTGCTGAACGGGGTTCGTAGACATCTAGACGGCGCTGACATTGTCGCAGAACACGACCATAGCAGGAGGAGTGGGTCGATGAAGCTCGTGGAGGAGTTGACGGATCCAACTAGCCTCGGCGACGGCGTTAGCCACAACACGGTACTCAGCCTCGGCGCTGAAACGAGAGACCGTGTGTTGCCGCTTTTAAGACCATGAGACAAGGTTGTCACGAGGTAGACGCAGAAGCCCGACGTAGAGCGCCGAGTGTCGGGGCAGCCAGCCCAGTTGGCGTCGGCGTAGGTGACCATGGAGTCCGGCGAAGACGAGTGAAGCTGAAGTCCATGAGAGATCGTGCCCTGGACGTAGCGCAGGATGCGCTTGATTGCAGCCAGGTGCTGCTCGCGAGGGTCGTGCATGTGAAGACACACCTGCTGGATGGCGTACGCGATGTCAGGGCGCGTGAAGGTGAGGTACTGCAGAGCCCCGGCGAGGCTCCGATACTCAGTAGGGTCGAAGACGGGAGCACCGGCGGTGGTGGCGAGCTTCGGAGACATGTCAACCGGCGTCGACGCGGGCTTGCATGCAGTCATGCCGGCTTTGTCCAGAATCTCCACGACGTACTTGGCTTGCGAGAGGTGCATGCCGGAGGAGTCGCGGGTGACCGCGATGCCGAGGAAGTAGTGAAGGTTGCCCATGTCCGTCATGGCGAACTCGGAGCTGAGAGAGGTGGTGATCCGGTCAAGGAGACGCGGCGAGGAGGCGGTGAGGACGATGTCGTCGACGTACAGCAGAAGATAGGCCGTACCCTCTGCACACTGGAGAACAAATAGTGACGTGTCGGAGCGCGAGCACGTGAAGCCGGTCGAGGTGATGAAGGTCGCGAAGCGCTGGTACCATGCGCGAGGGGCCTGCTTGAGACCGTAGCGCAAACGGTTCAGGCGACAGACGTGGTCGGGGCGAGTGGAGTCGATGAAGCCAGTCGGTTGGCGACAGTAGACGACCTCGGCGAGCTTGCCGTGGAGGAAGGCGTTCTTGACGTCAAGCTGGCGAGTCTCCCATTTAAGGGAGATGGCGATGGAGAGGATGACGCGGACCGTGTCCGGTTTGACAATCGGACTGAAGGTCTCATCGAAGTCGACGCCTTGCTCCTGAGAGAAACCGCGAAGCACCCAGCGTGTTATGTAGCGGTCAAGAGAGCCATCGGGTTTGAGCTTGTGGCGGAAGACCCACTTGCCGGAGACGATGTTGGGATCCTTGAGAGCAGCACATGCGGAAGTCGGAACCGGAGAGTACCTGCTGACAGAAGCATGCAAGTTAAGCCGGTCACGGGGTGGGACGCGGATGCCGGAGGTGCTACGTGTGCGATGCACGGGAGGAGGTGGCGGGGGTGGGGGAGGTGGCGGTGGGGGCGCAGGCGGTGGTGAGGGCGCGTGCGGCGAAGGTGGAGGGGAGGGGGTGCGCGTGGGAGGCGCAGCCGGGGGGACGACGAGGGGGGAATCGTCATCATCGAGGAAGTCGTAGGAGGCAGCTGAAGGTTGCTGGGACGAGGCGAAGGGAAAGGTGGACTCGTCGAAAATGACATGGCGTGAGATGATGATGCGGTGGGTAGTGAGGTCCATGCAGTGATAACCCTTGTGATGGGGAGAGTAGCCGAGAAAAATACATGCGCTAGACCGTGGGGCGAGTTTATGAGGCATGGTGGCTGCGGTATTGGGATAGCACAGGGAACCGAAAACGCGAAGGGACGAGTAATCTGGGTGGGTGTTATGAAGAGCGAAGTACGGAGAAGGAGCACTAATGGTTTTGGTGGGAAGGCGATTAAGGACGTGAGTGGCGTGGTGGAGAGCTTCTACCCAAAAGCGAGGGGCAAACTAGCCTGAAAAAGGAGAGAACGAACAATATCATTGACGGTGCGGATAATGCGCTCGGCTTTACCATTTTGTCGGGAGGTGTATGGGCAGGAGAAGCGAATGTGTATACCGTGCGCGGCGGCGAGAGAGTGGAGTTTGGCGTTGTCAAACTCACGACCGTTGTCCATCTGTATAGACGCAAGAGGTAGGTTAAACTGGGTTTGGGCAAAAGCGCGAAACGAGGCGAGCGAGGCGTAAACATCTGATTTTTGGCGTAGAGGGACGGTCCAAAGAAAATGGGTAAAATCGTCGAGAATGACTAAGAAATATTTATTACCAGAATTACTTAAAATTGGGGACGTCCAAAGATCACAGTGAATTAACTCAAAAGGGCGAGTAGTTCTAGTGGTGGAAGAGGAAAAAGGCAAACGTACATGGCGTCCAAGCTGACAAGCATGACAAAGAGTACTATGGTTTTTATTGCAAGGAAAAGAAATATGCTGCGAAAGACGACGATAAGCGTCATGGCCGGGGTGACCCAAACGACGGTGCCAAATATCATGAGGGGTGGTGATGGTGGTGAGAGCACGAGGCGCCGGTGGCTGAAACGAATAAAGCTCCCCGTACTATTGCACCAAAGAAGCTCACGCCGGGTAATGAGGTCGTTCACAGAAAAACCAAAAGGGTCGAAATTGACAGAACAGTTGTTATCGGTAGTAAATTGACGGACAGAGACAAGATTTTTAATTATGCGAGGAGTAACTAGAACATTACAAAGATGAAGAGAGCGATCGGAAAAAGAAGAAGGAAGGGAGGCGTGCCCGGATGCGGAGACGGAAACAGAGGAGCCGTCTCCGACAGTGACATGACGATAAGGAGGATGTGAAGAGAGAGAGAGGAAAGGATACCGGGGTTGTTGGAGAGGTGAGCGGTGGCGCCGCTGTCCATGACCCACTCCGGGGTGGGGGGCTGCAGCGTCATGTTGGTGAAGGGCGACGCGAGGGCGGAGGGGTCCCAAGTGTGCGCCGAAGTAGGGGGCGCAGTGTAGGAGGAGGCGACGCCGTACGGGGCGCCGTAGAAGGCCTGGCCGTGGGGCGCCATAGAAGGAGGCCGCGCAGTGTAGGAGGAGGCGACGCTGTACGGGGCGCCGTAGAAGGCCTGACCGTGGGGGACGCCGCTGTGGGCGTTGTAGAAGGAGGCCGGCGCAGGTGGTGGTGCGGCCATGTAGGCGTGGGCGCGAGGGCCTGGGTGAGGGACAGCGCCGAGGATGTTGCTCCCGGCGCCGTGCGGCGGCATGGGCCACATCGGAGACGCTCCGGTCCAAGGGTGGAAGGGGGTGGGCGCCATGGATGAGGAGGGAGAGGAAGGAGGAGAGGGACGGTGGCGGCGGCGGCCGGCTATGGTGCGGCGGATAGGGTTAGGGAAGGAGAGGAGGCGGAAGCGGTTTAGGGTTTAGGACGTGTTTAGGCTGATACCATGTGAGAGAATTGACCACACTTGGGTCTTTCCATTGCATTGATATATATAGTCAAAATACAATCCTAACCATAAATGGGAGATCACACAAATAAGGAGTCTCCACGATTTAGGGGATCAGGAGGATATGTCACGCTACGTGACATATCTGTCTAACAATTGTATTATATGAACATTGATGCTAAATTTCAGAACCCGAGGGTCACGAATCGCCGGAAGATTTAGACTGCACTACTGTCAGTCTCAAGGCAAGTTCCAACTTGCATGTCCTCTATTGAAGTATTTTTGATCAAATTACTTGCAAAGTGCTATGTCTTATCATCTGCATTGAAATAAATTGCTATTTTCGAACAATTTGAATTGCTATCTATTATTGTTGGGCGCACGATGGAACCATGGTATGTTATTGATCTCTTGGTGGAGGTTCCATCATACGAGAAATTATATATCTAGGATTAATTTACCATGTCTCAGTGGTCCTTGTGCCGTATCGATCGCACCGACCAACAGATCTACTATGGATGGGCAAGTCAGAAGTATCTTCCCTCATTCACATATCCTCGGCATACTAAACCTGGTTGGGTCCGTTGCGGTGGCCAACAACGTCGAAGCGCATACTCTTCCCACCTGACGGGGTGATTTGGAATAGGAGCTCGGGAATGGTGACGGGCCATTGGGCTTTGTACCGGTCGGGTCATAAGAGGCGGATATGTGTTGTGCGGGGAGGAGCTCCACATGACTTGATGCCCTAAGTCCTAGCTGTAACACACATGGTGTGTTGAGAGAACATAATGGGCCAGACTGCTGTTGGGTAAGGTGATGCAACTCTGCAGAGTCAATAAAATAAATTGTGGCAGCTACATCCTTGTTCCAGGAGGGAACTAATGGTCATGGTGGGAAAGGAATCCCATGTGATTCGCAAGACCCGTGGAGGCTGTGGACATAGTTTTCCAAAACTAAAACTGGACCTCTTGAACAAATGTTTTCCAAAAATTCCATATACGTATACGACCTTTGGTCGGTAGATAGTGCATTCCACTCATCTAAGCATTATGCTGAACTTGCTGAGTAACGTTGTTACTCATCCGTTCCCCATTTGACCTCCTGCTTAGACTTGGAGGAGGCGACTGAGGACGGCAATGGAGCATACCATGCAGACGAGGTATACTTCGAGGAGCCAAATTTATCCGGTGGAGTCGTAGGAGTCGACTACGTAATTACATACGGAGCCGGCGATGTGGAGGAAGAGATCGAGAATTAGAACTCAGCTATAGGAACCGGGCCGAGCAATACTAGACTAGTACTACTTAGATTGTTGAGCCCCATTTTCTTTTTATCATTAGTAGGTTGACACCTGTCAACATTTCCGTACTAGGTACTCCTCAGGTCGGAGGAGTACGCAAATTTTTTTATGCACTTCTGCCTTGTAATATTTAGAAGTGTGTAATAAAGTTGGACCCACAATGTTTCTGTTCTACTACTTCGAGGTAATATTTACGGAAAGGTACTTCCGTGGGTGTTATGTCAACGACTTGTACACTACAATATACAGTGGTGTAATGGGTCACCGCAATTATCTCCAAATGGATGGCAAGATTCAATCATATGATGTCTTCGAGATGTTCTTCTTGAACTTGCACTACACAATCTTGATGATGATCACCACTTGACGTAGAGGGCTATATGAAATCGTCATTTTGATGCATGCCCACAAAAAGATACTTAACCCCACATATAAATACCACACACATAAATCATGTGTTACTTCACAAAACTATATGGACAATTGTTTACCGTACCACAAGATCACATGATACTACTTGGTACATCTTCTAATTTTGTGTGTTGATCAATATTTTGATCAACCTTGTATCTTTCTCTCTCTCTTTATCATGATGATGTCTTGAAAATAAACATAAATGATCACATGATTTTCTTCTTCAATACATATTTGCAATATGCTCAACTCTTTCGTTACTAATTGTCGGATAACCCCTTGAGTAGCACCTTGGTCATCACATACTCTTTTTCTTGATCATATCAAATATATTTATACAAATCGATGATCTTAATACCAAATACTCAATCCGTATTATTATATTCATGACATCAAACCTTGAATTCAACATATGGATTTAAACCATTACTTATGGACACATCCTGCAAGAATAGTTCAATGCAAACATTAGTTCGTAGGGATTGTTATTAATTATCAAAACCGCAGATGGGGCACCATGCTCTTTCCACATGAAACTTTTGAAACCCATGTTTTTACGGTATGGGATATGGTCTAGCAAAAACTCCATGACATACCGCAAAATTGGTTTACGATACAGAATTTACGGGATCTTATCGGACGGCACCGCTCCATGCTGCAAAAGCGGTTGTCGGGGTTGGAATTTGAGTCATGTGCTAGAGGTGCTCTTAGACTAGTTTTGTAATGCGTAGACAAAATGCTGCAACCATGCTGACATATACAACAGAAATGTTTGGCTTTCTGTACAAAACTACACTGCTTGTAGAACAGCCTCTGAATCCAATTACATACACGGATAAATACACCTAACAATCAATGAGCAGGTGACTGCTAATGGCAGCATCGGCGTTCTTCTTATTACAGATATACACAGAAAAATGTACCTCGTGCTACTTACTACTATCTCTCAGGTCACGGTACCTGTTAGTGATCGATCGTTGATTGTGCACGGTGGAAATGGCAACTGATCATGCTGAGCTGAACTGAAGAAAGAACTACGGGACGGGAAGAAGAGGGAGAGGTTTCCTGGTCAGCCGCCGCGCCCTCCTCTGAGAAACAACTCCCCTCGGATCAGAGCCCTCCAGCACTGCGTCTAGCTCCGCCGGGTCGAGGGCCAGCCTCCTCCTGATGAAGCCGTCCACGTCAAAATCACTCTCTGGCTCCCGAACGTATGGAGCACGGCGGTCGATGATGCCGTCGAGGTCGGAAGTGCTTGAACCTTCAGCTGTGATGTTGTCAAGGTCTGAAGCACTCGAACCGTCAGCTCCCGGAGTCCTCGCAGTGGTACCGTCTTGCTCTGCCGTGCTCGTCGCATTCCCTTGCCTCACTGGCCCCGAAGGTCGGTCTATGTTCAGGAGCTTCTTCACGCTGTCCAGAGCAGGATCGATGATATCCAGGAAGCCCATGACCCAGGAGGCATCATCCACGACCTCGATACGCTGTCAGGATGGGTAATGATCAGTTGCAGTATCCTAACCGGCTATGTGTTGTTCATGGAAATGAAGGCAGAAAACATGAACATCAACAATGTTAGTTCATCGTTTGCCTGTACTAACCTGCTGAAAATAAAGGTCTCGTATTTCTTCAGCACGAACTGGATCCCCCTGTTCTTCCTCTAGTGCCGCCCATGTCAACCATGTCACCTCACTCTGAGAGTTTATGTTTAACGAAGACCTCAACAATCTTCTGGCAGCGGTGTAGTTGCCAACACGCTGTTCTAGGACTCCCCAAGCCTGTAAAAAGTAGAGGCACCAAATTTTATGGTAGGAGATAGCAAATTGACATTAGGATCTATCTAGTCTTCAGATTTGTGGTTCACATCATGGATACCAGAAAAATCATCTCCCTAAGGGCTTGTTTGATTTGTAGGATTACCAAAGGATTTCCATAGGATTGGAATCCTATGGGAATTTTTCCTTTGGAGCCGTTTGATTCATAGGATCATTTCCTATAGGAAAAATTCCTATAGGAATCTTGTTGTACAAACTTCATAGGAAAATAACATGAGGTCCAAAAAATTCCTTCACCACAATCAAACAAACTTGCTCTTCCTATATGATTCAATTAGACATGTCATACCAATTCTATGAAATTCCTATTCCTACACTTTTCCTATCCTACGAATCAAACGAGCCCTAATTGTGTACAACTGTAGTAGTAAAGCAAATGCTTCACATACAAGAATTCTTCTTGGAAAGCCATGATAGACTAATTCATGAAATGTGGGATAAAAGACTATAACTAACATTCTAACAAAGTATCGGATTTTGTTCAAGGGGGATTCATTACCTGAAGACAACGTGCAGCACATTCATTCGTTGAATTAACTGACAAGGCTCTTTGATAGAGTGACCTTGCAGTTCTCTCATTTCCTTCTTTCCACTCCATCCAACCCCAAGCCTATAACATGAAATGTTAAGTTTCAAATGTAAAAAAATAGAAAAACTGTCCATAAGCGAGGAACCACAAGGCACGTCTAAATGTTCAAAGCAAAATTGTGCTTTAGTGGTATAATTCACTATTCCTGATTTTCATGGAAAACATCTATCCTTCTAGTGTTTTATATCGAATCTGTTTAATTCAATGTGTCCCACAACATGCAATACCTACAGATAGGCCTGTGACCTAGACACCTAGTCGTGGAAGCGGGGTCTTCATTCCCATACACCCGATCTGATCCCTAGGCGGGCAGGTGCGTGTTAGGCACTTACGCATTAAGTGTGATAGCATGTGATGGTGTCTTGGCATGAGCGTGGTGTGTATGAGTTTGTACTATCTCTGAAAGAAGAAGAGAATACGCAAGATCTCTCATAACGAAACCCTAGTGTGAGACGTACTACATCAATGCAAGGAACTGACAAAATTGTATCTACATAAAAAAAATAGACAAGGCATACAAATAAACTGTAAATGCAGTTAATCAAACCACACGACACTTAAATGATAAGATTAACATCAGAGTTAAGTGCAGAAAATTCTTACTATCCAAACTGGTTGGTGCCTTGGATCAATCTGAGAAGCTTTTCTGAATAATACGCGGGCCACATTTGGAGACGCACAGTTGTATTCCAGGAGTGCAAGCGACTGAAGAATTACAGGGTCCCTAGGGTTCACAGCATGGCCAATCTTAAATAACTTCCTTGCTTTGTCAGTGTTACCTTGATTGGCCTCAAAGAGTGCCCAGACATGCCACGAAAATCTGTTTTTAGGACTAGCCTGGACAGCTTTCTGCACAGGAAATCAAAGTTACATTCTGCCAAGAAAATTTGATTTTTCTTCAAGGAATGTCATAAGTCGTAAACAATACGAGGAACCATCAACACGCAGATTTTAAACAATAGCACAGCACCACAGTAGTACCCTAGCAGTGTATTATAGTTGAATAACGAAATGTCACCATTAAATCAATACATAGTTGGTAGAGCAGATATTCTAACAAGCAGCTGACAAAAATAGGCTGAATCTACAGTGGTTCCATCTCTACTTGGAATTTCTTTCTACTTTGAATACCTCTTAAGACACATAAACATGAGGAACTGGATGAATATCTCAGAAATTTACTAGCATGAGAACTAAACAGGCAAAAAATCAGTGAGAAGTATGATTATCTTAGAAAGGGAAATAAATGTTTACCTCAAAGAGCTTCCTTGCCATGGCATTGTTTTCTGCACGCATTTCTACCTGAGCCCAGGACTACTAGAAAATTGCCGTATATAAGTTCATAGTTTCAACACAAAATACAGATTGCATTCTCTTGTTATGTAGTAAACAGATAACTATAAAGCAAATACTTACTAGCCAACTTGCACAACTTTTTGGATTGCATTGAGTAGCTTGTTGGAATAAAGTCCGTGCTTGTTCAAAGCGCTCTGCTCTAGCTTCAAGCAAAGCAAGAGTTTGGTAAATGTACTCATTTCCCCCACAGTATTTCAGACCTTTTGCAAGTAGGTTCCGAGCCTTCTTTATGTTTCCTTGCTTGATTTCTAAAATTGCCCAACCATGCCAAGCTGCGATGTGCTTCGCATCAGCCACAGTAGCAGCATCAAATAGCTCTCGTGCTCTTCGAATACTCCCGCCCCTGCTTTCTAACACTGCCCAGCACTGTAATTCAAAACAAAAGGAAAACAATTACTTACGCGCGCTTTATTGGATTTCTCATTAGATGAATGAATTTCTTGTCGTGTCTTGTGAATGTGCAAGATAATTCTGGCTGAGCCCATCACACATAATTCAATCATAAACCTTGATCACGGTAACTAGCGGATTGTAACAATGTTCATAATATTATGTTTCTAGATAAATAACATGTTCGAATGAAAGCTAAGTACTAACAATTGAAAATCGACCCTTATAAGGGCTCTCATTGTATTCTAGCCAACATCTTCTATGAAAAGCTATTAGTCACTCAGTGACGTTCCTCAAACAAAGTACAGTGCAGCACACTGAATCCTAACGGATTATAGTTGAATGTTGCTAAACCCACGCATGGCATATTAACATGATAAGACAGCCTTATGCGCATTATGCTGACATGTCAGGAATCAAGAGGACGAACCAGATGTCCTGCATTATATAATTTTTCTACCGGTGAATGTACCAGAACGAAGAGACAATGTGCAAACCTGCCAGATGTACGGATTTTCTCCTTGTGTCGCTTGGCAGCCCCTTTCATAAGCCGCCCTAGCTTTGTCAAACCTCGACTGTTTACTGTACAGCTTCCCAAGTGCGACATATGGTCTCCCGTCTTCAGGCCAGTACAACATACACTGCATCAGAAACAGATCGTCGGATCCATCAGCTTAGATCGAGGCACAACCCAACGATTCAACGCTAATAACTTGTAAACACTCAAACTTTAGCAGACAATACCACTTAATTATCTCGTATCTGCTGATGTTTCTCGAAGATAAGCGGGAACAAGTTTTTTTTGGATGGATGCATGCAGCAGGATGCTTATACTATAATGAACTCCACTGCGTAGAATGATGTTCCCAGCTCTCTCTGTAGGTGCGCACCTTGTCGAGGAGCTTCTCGGCGTCCGCGAACTCGTACTTCCTGGTGTGCACCTTGGCGCGGTGGAGCCAGAGCTCGAGGTTGATGGGCAGCGGCCGCTGGGCCGTGGCGGCGGGCTCGCCCATCTCCGGCTCGAAGAGCGGCACCTTCTTCGCAATCTCCTCCATTCTCCTGTCGAAGGGCCCCGCGCCTGCCGCCGCCGCCTCACCGTCCGCAGCAGCTGAGGCAACCGGCCGCGCGCGGCGAAAGCGGAGGGCGGAGGAGGAGGGCTTCGTGGCGGGGCTCGGGAGGATCGGGGGAGGCGGGGAGGAGGAGAAGAGCCGCATCGCCATGGCGCTGCCTGAGAGCGAAGCTGGAGCGTGCTGCTGGCGCGGCTTTGAGAGCGGGGATGGGGGAAGCTGTTGGAGAGGCTCGGAGCGCGCCACGTCGCCTCGGAAGACGCCCGTTCGAATCTCTGTCGCTGACAAGGAGTTCGAGTTTCACTGGATTCCAGAAAGGCGTTTTCCTTTCTCCTCTGTGCGATCGTCTTGCAGGGGACGAGGCCCAACGTCCATCTCGTGTTTTCCAAGAGAAACATTTATGCAGTGAAAAGGAGAAACACTCGATTCTAGTACCTGTGACTGACTGCGACTGGAGTATGAGACTATCAATGGCTAGTGGATATCACAAGCTCTAAAAAAGAGAAATTTAGCTTTAAAATGCATGTTGGATGGAAAATATTAATATATGGAAAAACAGAGTAGCAGTAATTCACACAAAAAATAAACCACATAATCTCCCTTCTGTTGTTGTCAGTACAGCCTAAACATACCATGAAGTCATATGAAGGAACAAAACTACAGAAACAACTTTCAGTTTTTATTTTTGCATGTACTAAACACTCGCTTGCATTAGATGCTGTATGCATTTCTGCAAGAAAAACATGGTTATTATGAAAAGCTCCAAAGCTGAAAATGCACTCAACAGATAAAGAAGGCGTACAGCAGCTGAACAGCAGCGCAACCAACAGTGAGTTCATATGTATAGAACAGAGCAAAGTTGTATCAAAGAAGCCCAAACTAGAATTGCCAAGCAGCAAAACTTATTATCTCCCCAAGAGGAGAGTACATGCAGTTGTTCAATCTGATGCATTACCAATCTTATTAGCTCATTGATCGGACAAAACAAATGCCACATAATGTAGAATCTGTAGGAGAATTACAAAGGCGACATGTGAATGCTGTGTACATTTTGTTTCCTATTCCAATCATCAAAATTATGGAATCTACAGTGTTCTCAACTTGAATCCCTAGGTGACGGCGGCATACATCTTTTCATGACATGTTGATTCCTGCGAGGTACTGCAACGATAATATGAGATCAAGTATTGCCTGGCTGAAGGTTAGTTCAAGCATCTAACCATTACCACCCCAACGACGTTTCCTTGCAGGTCGCTGATTCTTGACATCTTCTGCAATACATGCAACAGCTAACTGTTCGGTCTTGCCATTGTCTTCCCCCGTTTGGGTAACAACAGGTTCTTTGAACCTCTCCCTTCTCTTTTGCATCTTTTCCATCACCGCAAGTATGCGTTTATTGTCGCATTCCCTTGTAGCTCTAACATCTTCTGACACTGCACTAATAGTCTCTAACTGACCTGCTGAGCTTGCTTCGATCACTGATCTCAATACTGCTTTCCTCCTTGGTTTGTTAAGCTTGCTTTCTGGAACAGTATACTCATGGTCCTCTTCAATCAGTTCTCCCTCCTCAATCTCGTCTTCATTGGTATTTTGGCGTTTTTGGCATGTTTTCTTCTCCAAATCCTGACAGGCTGAGTGTTGATAGCTTCCATTCAGTTTCTTCGCCTTCCGACGTACACCCTTATGTTTGGAACTGCGTAAGTCCTTGTCTGCAGGAAGAAATCCCTCATTATCACTTTCAACTTCACGCCTTATCTCATTCCCTTGGAGCTTAAACTGCAACAAGATGATAATATAAAATTGAGGAACAAAAGTCCAGCAGATGGTGAGATGCATGCATGAAAAATCGTGGTACAAGGTACACATCCTCTTTTACTGAAATGCAAAATACAAACAAATAGTGTGAATAATTAAGATATTTGTGTTCCACTCTTGAGTAGATAACTATTCCTAAAGCTTGGGGAGATACTCTTATACACAACAAAGGTGTTATAGAAGCAAAGGGCCGCCACACAAGGAAAATCTACGATATACTGTCTTAATCAGGAATTTTCTGTTGGGAATTGCGATTTTATTATGGTGGTCGGCTTGACAAAGCACCAAACATAAGCATACAAAGTTTGATGTGTGCTCTAAGTCGAATCCTGTACTTCCAATCCTTGAATTTGGGACCCTGAACTTCCTAATCCCAGCCAACCAAGTCCCTGAGCTCCTTTGGCATACATGGAAAGGGGGTATGTTGACCATGTCCCTTCTTTCACGTTGAACCGTAGGCCTATCCGTGTCATTGACAGCACTACAGCGAGCTCAGGTCTCTCTGGTCTGGCTCAAGATCCAGGAGAACCTCGCCGACCTACGGAGACAACGACGCTATCGAGCACAACCCCCATGTCATCGATGGTACCTTCTCCCGTTCTCCACCTTCGGCCAAAGTCCGGGATCTCCTTTGACAGTGAGTCCCCGGACATTTGCTTCTAACTACAGTATCTCCTTCCCTTGCTAGCGGTCTCACACAATTATGCCGTGGTGCAACCTCCGTGTACGACTTACTCCACAACTGCCGGTTGGCCATCAGCACCACCCATCATTGCTCTGCCCTGTGCAATGTTGCAGATGGACTCTCCATACTGTCCACATCCCCTTTTTGGCATCTCTCACTTCACTTGGTGGCATGAGAAGAAAAAAGAGAAAACTAGAAAGTGTTGGTGACGTGAGAAGAAGAATCAAGGAGAAAGGTAGGGGTAGTATTTGTATTTTTCTTCTTTTCTGAAAAACTGAAATGTACGGCTGATCAAATCCCGTAGTACAGGTTGGTCCCAGTGCAGCCAAACACCCAAACGGGAAGTCAGGGCTAGGTTGGCCAGGTTCAGGTCCCAGATCTGCACTTTGAATTCGGGATTCATTTCAGACTGAATAAACAAACTTTAGGGCTGAAAATGGACCTTTTCCTAAGGAACAATTATTGTCAATTTTGTGTAGCAATCTGATGAGATAAGACCATAAAATAGTACTTACTCTGTCCCTTTCATGAGGCGTTTTGGCAAGCTTAATTGGCCTGCCAAAACGTTTTATAAAGAGGGACGGAGGGAGTATATGAGAGCTACAGACAATATTTGGTAAATCTGCAACTAGGCCCAAAGGAAAATATAATTAAGCCTGTTCTTAAGCAACAAGTATAATAATTTAGATGATATTAGCTGCTACAAAGAAAAATAAAGTCGCAGACTGCTTTTCAACAAGAAAGCGCAAATATATTATTCGAAAGATTCCTCTAAGTATATTAAGAAAACATACAGGCAAGTAAGGATTAATTTCTCTTAACAAAAACTGCATGTATCAATTCCCAGCTGGATATAACCAGGCATGATCATTTTGTTGGACATGAACATATTGTCAATCTGCGCTAAGGATAAGAAATATGAACCTGACCGTCAACATATCAAATTATGGGTATTTAGATGACATGGTAAATCATAAATAGAAATAGATAGTAACTTGAGACATCTCTTTCGTTTTCTTATCGATCATACCATCTAACTGTCTTTTCCCTATCGGGGAAGAATAATTGAACTGAATGTGGTATTGTGGTTATTCCCCATTTACATCTAATCAATCTACCACATTTCTACTATAGGGATTCAGAAGATATATGCACACTAAATTAGTAGTACAAAATTATGTAAGAGAAAAAGGCAACTATTCCAATTGAACAGCAAAAATTATTAGAATACAAAAGTGAATTATGCAAGAAATGGATTGAGCTAAACTTGGTGTATGGAATTAAACGCGCAGCAAACATAGGGTATTTGTATTTCTCAAAACTAATTAGCCACCCCATTGAGCATTTGATTTTAACCTATGAGCTTTATCATTTTAAAAGGACTAAAAGTAACTTCAGTAACACAACACTGCAAGGAAAGACCCTTTTTTCTCAGCATGCCAAACGTTAAAACTTAAACCCAAGCTTTCATATACGTCAGCACATACTTCAGAGACTTCTGTGGGATTGGTTTTCCAACAACAAACTCAACTAATTTGACTGCAATCTGGTTCAACCAAAGCACGATACATAAATTTCCAGTCAGTAAAAGTGTGCACAGGAACCTGTCATGCATTGATGATATGTAGCATAACCCCTTTGAATCTTGTTAAATTCCGGATTTGAGAATATAGCAAGAAAAACCTAATTTATTCTCAGAATATTAATATATCTCAGAAATAAAACTAATAGGCATTATACCAAGGCATAATGAATGTTAATCCAAACAGTAACAGTATTGAGTTACAGATTTACAGTTGATTTTGTCAATTTAGAAGTAAAGGACAATCAAGTGTAATTAACCATTACTCCCTCCATATCACAAATACATGACGTTCTGGACATACACATACCTTCAGTCAAACTTTTAAAACTTCGACTACGAATACCATTTAATTATTAAGATTGGAAACTTGAAGAAAAAGATATAGATTTGTCTCGAAAAGTATAACAAGAATATTATAAGATAGTAAGGATCAGGAAATGCTATTTGCCAAACAAATCAATAATGGAAAAAATCGCAGGGGACATGTGAGGTCATACTAAGGATTTAAGCCAAACGTACAGCAAGTTTAAAACGCTAGCCAGCTGAAGTTCCTAAATACTGGGCGTGCAGTCAGCAGATAGCAAGGTAAACTTTAACTAGAATGGTCTCAAAAGGTCAACTAAACTGCCATTGCATATTTGCATTGACTGTTAAGTGCTCAAGACTTCAGATGATATATCTTAATAAAAAAATGTCCAAGTCACCTATTGTACGAATGGAAGAATTTCTCACCACTCATACCTCAGAGTTGAAAAGGAAATTTATCATGATTATATATTTTTCTGAAAAACATTGTCCTTGGGAAATTGACCCAGTTGAAGAAGTGAATAGTAACTTAACTGGAAATGCTAAAGCTAGAACTTCTGTTCTGGTACTGTACATTTTACCGAGTTCTTCAATGGCCAAACATATAAACCAGGTACCATATGCTCATGATGAGAGTAAGTGGCATACTGGCATGGAGGTATATTGAGTGACTTCTTGAACTTGAATCTATTCAAGTATTACCATTTATCAAGGAACAGCATGTTTACATCGTGAAGAAGGCGCTTGACATGAACAGGCCAGTCAAACAGTACAAAGTACTGCTAAGCTGACCGTAAGTAGTTAACCAAGCAGTTTGGTCATGAGCACATGTTCAACGAGCATTCATGCCTTGTTGCATACATGCAGCATATGCTTGTAACTAGTTAAAAAACAATCTACCAGCCAACACAGAATGCAGACACATAGTGTAACACGAAAATGGGACAAGTCTAAATGACGTAGACCTCAATATGTTTTTATTAAAAACAATTTATATAAATTGATATGCAACCTATCATGTAGATGTAATTCATCCAACAACAAAATCTACAATGTACAAATGGGCAGAACTTTTAACGCCATGTACCATGTAGGCACTTCAGGAAATTGTGCATCTCCATGTGCATTCCATGCCCTGCTACTTCTAGATGCAAGTATTGAGTCTGATTATCAAGAAGCAGGGATTCCTGGCTTCGTACATATTCAAGATACTTAAGTCGGAGAGGATTTGACATTTCACTGGTCATATATGAGTGAATAGTGGTGTAAAACAATTAATTACTCATTGAACATAAGTATGCAAATGCCGAAACAGGAGAAGTGTACAATCTCCATAGTGGAAAAGAAGATAACACTAGGTCGTGAGGGTGCATTAAAGTAGGACAAGAGTATTAAACAACAATAGAATAACATCAGATATCGTTATGAAGGAGCCGACAGCTATGTTCCAGACAGTAGTTACCCTGGTATAAACCTTAGTTCATACCAGAAATACTAAAGCAAGGGACAGTTTTGTGGATAACAGGACTGATATGTACCAAAGCTAACCTATAACCAGTATAAATCCAGAATCATGTTGCCGAGTTATTCCAGGCCTTATTTACAGACATGGAGTGACTATATTTGATCAACATCCAAGTTGGATTAAAAATGACACAAAACAGGGATATTTGACAAACTGACACATCTTTTATTGGGTTTGACAAAATGACACACCATTGTGCCACCGACATGTGGGGTCAGGGCCCACTTGTCAATGACACAAAGTGTGTCATCTGTATCAAAGTACAATCAAAGATGTCTCATTTTTTCAAATAATTCCAAAAAAAATTGTAGGATCTCACCGGAATACCAGACCATCTAAAAACAGCTTAGAAAATAAGCAAATGTATTTTTTGACAAGCTTAAACGCCCTCCCAAACAATAGTAACATAAATTTCAGAGAAAACTGAGAACTTGCTTCCATTACTGTACTGAGCTATGTGCAATTCAGTTTCAAGCAGAGCATAAAGCACCACAACATTTTTTCCCTTTCTACGTGCATGTGTGTGTTGACTGAACTCACTATCTTGCCACAATAAGAACTTAAGATGTAAAAGAAAAGATCTATTGAAACTTATGTGTCTGTACAACATTGCTGATTTTGTCTCCTCAAAGTTTACCTTTCTTTTCCTATTATTCAAGTGGATGTTATCTGCGTTCTCGAGCTGAAAATTCACGAGCTCATGTCTTCTCTCATCATGATTGTTCGAAATAGTTTTATTATTTCTCACATCACTGAAACTAATAATGGCTTCTCTAATAATTTCCTTTGGAACATTTTGCACCTCCGCAGCATAAACCTTCCTATCACTGATCATGGATTGGTGATGTGCCAATCTTCTCCCTTTTGGAAATGCGAAGCCAACAAGTTCTTTATGGTTCATGGAACCCAGATCAGCATGGAGCTTCCTCTTGACTGGCAGAATACAATAAGCAGCCTCAGCTGCGGCAGCAGTGTATAAAGCAGATCGCTGAATGTTGTCAGCGTGAAATGAAGAATCATGGTGCTTGTTATTTTCATAATATCCATCACGGTCACACTGCATCATTTTAGCGTTCCGGATTCTTTCATTATAAATGCATCTGTTTCTTGAGCTCAAGGAGGTTAAACCAGGAGAAGGCCAGTCCCTCTCAGAATTCCTAGGGTAGTCATTTGCAGACAAATCAAGGTGGTAAGGATGCCGGAAATGCTCATCATTGCTCTCTGCAGATCTTCTATTTCGATATTCTCCTCTAGCCTCTGGACCCCGCAACTCACCAGATCTGTAGTCATTGTAATGGAAAATTTCAGCATCCTCACTGTGGCCTCGTCGGACTCTTCTTGTTTCCTGGTAATAACTTTCTCTGTACACCTGCCCATCATTGTCATCAGAAACTTCAGCTTGTAGCATTGACCTGTACCCATATCCATAATCATGACTTTGCTGCCACCCCTTGGTAGAAGAGAAGTTCTGCACAACATCTTCATCATCATTGAATTCATACCAAGAGGAACGGCTCCGCTGATGGTTAGACATACTGCTAAAGCGCTGCACACCGTTTCTCAAAGCTACTCTTTCAACGGGTGAATAATCACGCTTCGCATACACCTTACTGTGAACAGCATTGTGATAAGCATTACTGACGGAAGTGGAGCCAGATCTTTTCTCCTCATACTTTCTAGCATATCTACTAGGATAGCTATCTGCTATTTTTCTTCTTTGTCAAACACATCATGCCTATCATGCCTTACACGAGATGAACCTTTCCGCTTTTGTTCTTTGTTTTCTTTATGTCCAGGTTTAAGCAGACGGTGGTCATTTTGGCGGTGCATAAAATCAGATTCATCTGCCCTCAGAAATTTAGTTGTCTTGTGATATCTATCATCAGAAGGAGAGGGGGTATAGCTACGACTGTCATCCTTGCTACTTTGTTGGTCTGATTTACTTGAATGGCGGCACAAAACAGATCTTACACGTGCATCGTTCAAATTGGTGTCTGAACAAAGAGCTTTGGAATTTGAATGTCTATTGGCTCTCTTAAAATAGCAATCTTCTGTTGATTCTTCAGAAAGCATGTCTGAATAATCAGGACTAGACAAATGGCCCCTTGTACAAGCTGAATCTCTTATATCCAGTTTGATCCCAGTACACTCTGAGTCTGAGGAACTTCCGCTAAGCACTCTCTTATCAACCACCCTATCCACCCCAAGGCTAGTGTCTTTCAAACATTTGACACCGGGACTGTCAACCAATATTCTGCATTTATTGTGATTGAGAAAACTATCAGCTCAATAATCATTTTGTGAAATACAGGATAACCTTCTCAAAACAACAGCAATGTAGTTTTGACTCAGCTTACTTTTCAGTAGTCATGCACTTGTCATTTACTGCTGAGTTGTCATCTGAACTGGGGTGATTTGAGGGTGAAAGTGTCATGTTTACCTGTACAATCAGATTACTAGTTAGAAGATATAAGCCAAAAGATATAGCTGTGATATAGTAGAGACCTCAACGAAACATACTTGTATCACAACATCAGAATCCCTTTGTCTTGGACGCCACATATCTGCTGACGGAAGACGTTCGAACACACCACCTTCAACATGGATTGCTCTACCCTTTGGCTAGATGTACAGTATTATGTTAGCTCTGACGAATTGAGCAAAAGCATGTATTGATTACACAGCACCAAAGTTAACTTCATAATACCTTGGCAGGTTCATTACTTCCTTCGAATCCAGAATAAGTTGCTGACTTCGGCATTGCCTTACAGGATCGAAGATTGTGACGTGATTCCTGTATGCAGAGATATGTAAAAGAATACTTAATAAGCACAATGGTAAACCTTCAACACCATGCCTCACCTGATCCATTCCTGACGACTTTTCTGCAAATGATCTGTCTTCCCGTGTGAATTGTTTCTACAGAAAAAAACAGCGAAGTTGGTCTATTATGATTGCCAAACTAAAAGTCCCAGGATAAGCATGAACAAAGGAGGGTCGTGAAACCTACCATGCCCAAACAATATTTTCTCCAGCCTTCTTCATCCAGACCAAAATTGAAGTAGTCGTTGAGATTCACACCATGTTGTCTCCAAGGCTTCTGCTCAAATGCTTCAATATTTATGTCAAAGACTGTCCTGAAATGATATGCCAGAATGATTGGATAAGAAACCAAATGCAACTATAGATCTTAATTACGATAGGAAGATATATAGAATATAGATAGACTGGACAATTTATCACAACTAATTCATGCAAATAAAAAAGCAAGCAAAGGACATTAGTAATCTACTGTATAATCACCAACAAAAACAAAAACAAAAATACTTGTATCACAAAGAGAGGATGAGTAGCAACGTTCCATGTTACAGAACATTACAGGAACATTCGCTTTTGTGCTCGGACGAAAGAAGGAATCGAACCTGTTTCTTGGCAAGAAGAAGTAATAATCCTTCTGAAATGCATGCTGGTGACCTGTATCAGCTTGTCCTGTGATTGGCCCTGTTGTTTTCTCAAGAGGTCTTTTGTAATGGTGGCCGCCAAGCTGGAACAACGCAGTAATATACAAGTCAACAGAGTTGCTATTTCCAGAATGGAAGGGACAACCCCATGTAGTCATGTACTATGTCATCCATCCAGATTAGTTGGTGGAAATCAGTACATCCGCAAATTTTACAATCCCAAGCTACAAACCCATGTACCACGAGTCAGAAAACATAAATTGGGATGCAAAGCGTCACAATCATTCGGATAAGAATGTCAGGGGCCTGTATAATCTATGCATAAAGGGTTGTATTGAGACGATTGCTGAAAAATCCGCGAATTCCCAGCAACTCCCAATTGCCAAGTTCCCAACTCACTAGAACACCAGTATCAATATGACTGGAAGAGTAAAAATTAGCTAATGTTTCAACGAATTCGACGCTAGCAAGTAGCAGTTCCTCAAAATTCGCGAAGCATACCTTGCGCGGGCCGCCATCGTTAGCAGATAGACCTTTCACGAAGTTGCCCCGAACCTCCCCCTCCTCACTCTCCTCCTCGCACCGGCCGGCGGAAGGAGGCGGCGGCGCGCAGCCGTCCTCGTTGAGCACGATGTGGAGGTCATCCTCGCTCTCCTCGTCGCTGCTGCTGTATCCCGCGAGCCCGTCCCCCAAATCCACCGCCTCGTTCGCGTCGGCCTCGGCGTCGGAGTCCTTGGCGTTGGAGCCTCCGCTCTCCCCCGCGGCGGCGAGTGCGGCGGTCACCTGGTCGTCGAGGTCGGCATAGAGATCCTCGACGTCGGCATCGTTTGCCGCTGCGGTGGCGGCTTCCGCTGGGTCGGCCATGGAGGGAGGAGCAAAAGAGGGAACACGAGTGGTGCTGCTAACTGCTAATGCTAAGCCATTGGAGAGGCGTGAAGCAGGTTGCGCAAAAACCTTGGAGAAGCCTAAAAGGCTAAAACCCTAGCAACTACATTCTCACGGGCCGGTGATGCGAACTGTGAACTGTAGCTTCCCGGGCTCACGGGCCGCAGCCGGTTCCTGCTTTCCTCTTCTCGTTTGGGCTCAACCTTTGGTGTAGTGTTCCCGCGAAAAAAAAATGCTATAGAATTCTACTAGAAATGAAGAATTTCTAGGACGGAAGTAGCTCATTTTACACAGAAATCATCCAGATGACTATTTCTTTGTACTTACAACAACCATCACATTTGCACCAAATATGTACCAAATGACTATATTCGAATATAGGACTTGCAAACAGTTAAACAGGTGTACCAAATGAACTACCAAATAAACATATACCGATGGCGATAGTGACAGTATGAACTCACATACAACAAACATTTACAAAAAATGTATACCTTGCAAGTTACAATCAGAACCTGCTGCGTGTAGTATGTGTTTGACTATTTTCTGTGTCCTACACTACACTATCCCAATGCAACTCACGGCAGGATCTTACAAACTACAAACGCATCAGCATCACACACAAATGAAACAGTATCCCGTTGGCTCGTGAATTATGGTACTCAATGCAATTGAACAATGCAATCGAGTTATTTCCTCCGCAAAACTAGAACTCCTCAAGTGGTGTGAATTGGACGGTGCTCTTGTTCTTAGAAGCTGAGTAGCCCACAAAGATCGACACGCAAACGGCTACTACTGAAAGGAGCAAGGCAAAGGCGGTTGCAGCGTCCCAAGAACGATTAGGAGCTGGGCGGTATTGAGCAGCTTCCAATGAAGGTTGTATATCCAGAGTCAACCAGTCGCAGCTGGCTGAATAATGCTGTGAGTTGCTCCATGGTTTGCCATCGGTTGGGTACCAGAAAGCTACAGCCATATTGCTGGGCTCACCTATTGTGAACTGTGCATCCTGCATAGCTCAAAGAAACACTTAGGTGTCAAAAAGATTTAGTAAAATCAGAATTATACTAGTGATTTGAAATTTATTATCCTAAGATGCATGCACCTTAAGACACAGTTAGTGCCACGGTACTCTTAGGACACACAACCCATTAAAACATGTATACTGTGCTAATTTTCCAAACAGACACTGCCCAGATGCAATACATTGTCTGTACTGTCACAGTACTAAATCTGTTCAGCGACATAGTAGAAACAAGATACTCCCTCCGGTCCGAAAAAACTGTCGCCGAAAGTGAGCTACGTCCGTATAACTTTGTACACAGATCACGACAATTTAATGGGATCAGAGGGAGTAATATTAGGATAATCATCCAACTACGGGTAATGTTGCTTACATAGACTTCCCTTGCATGGCTAGCAGATTACAATCTAGTTGTCAAAGCAACAGAAAGGTGATGATATGAATGTTTCTCACCATGTAACTTCATTTGTGCGCATGTGCCTGGGTATACTGGTGTTCATCTAGTAGTGTGGAAAAGAATGGAGCAAGGTAGTAGCAAGGTAGTAGATAAGCACCTGCTGAAACTGGTCCATTGTTCTTAGGGGCCTTGAGAACTCAAAGTAATATGTACCCTTGTCATCTTGTTTTCCATAAGGGCTGTCATCATCCACAAAACCTGAAGAGTTCAAACGATAGTAAGATGATGAAGTTCCACACACCTACTTGGGTGCATTTGCCTTTTAATTACGTTTAACGCTCTGCAAGGACCCAAAACAGCTAAATGTTCCAAAGATATTGTTTCACTTGATAGCAATCTAAGGAATGGAAAGTCATCGAGTAGACAAGTAGCATGGAAAAAATTGTGGGCATTAAGAAGATGCAACATGTCCTTATGGTATTCACTTATTTGCTTCTGCAGAGACGTGTATTTCTCAGCTTGTCTGAACACCATGTGGCGTAAATGCAGGATTGCTTATTCAATGACTTACCTGAATGGAATGTAAGGGAGTTGTGCCACCAAGCCCCATGCCAATCATTTTGAGCATTTGAATTGTTTTCTGAAGTGCAAACCATTAGGCAGGGTTTACGCACAAAATAATGAAAATGCATCCAATATTCTAATCCAACAATGAAACTTCTAATAGGGTTTCTTTGTTTTCAAATTGCATGAGTACCTTTAGGGCCTATACCATCAAGGTAGCGGCAATGGGGATTCCATGCATAGGTATCAACAAGATGGCCAAAACTACATAAATAAGTATGTCAGCATCAAGTTTCATATGCTATACAACCACCATGAGAGATAGAATAGAATTACCTATCACCTCCGTTTCCAGCTGCATTATCTATGTGATTGCCACCATAAAGACGCCCAGGAATAGCATTTCCAACTGAAAAGTGCATAATATCGACCTCGTGATCTCTGCAACTTTTGCTCGTGCAAGAATCAGGCAAATCTTTGCATCCTCCCATCTAAAAAGTTAAAGAGCTCCAAGTTTGAGAACATGGTGTAACAACAGAGCAAAAACAGTTAAATATTGTCCGTATCCGTATGTATATGAGAGCAATAGGCGCTCAGTACACCGTGCAAGAAGAAACAAAGCTAACTACTTAGTGACACTCAGCAGTACTAAACTGACACATATAATCACTGTGACTTGAGAGTTGGGAATAATCTGGCATAAATCAAACTTACATCATAATATGTGGCTTTTTCTCCAACTTGGAACATCAGAGCAACAGAAGGACATTTCTTGCTTTCACTGCAATGTGTAGCAAGGGGACCAAAAGCACAGGTTACTTGCAACAGACCTATATAGCTGAAAAGTAATGGTAGAAGGCGGCTAGCATGCATTACATAGAGAAATGAATTGTTTTCTCCAATCATGAGATCACAAGGCACTCTCATTTAAATCAAACTACCATCAGACCTTTCAGAAAACAAAGGCGATAAGAGAAAATGTCATGCAATAGCCAAATAATACAACCAAGTGAGATTTGTTTATAATCCTCCTAGACTCCGTAACTCACGTGGCTACAATTAAAGTAGAAAGTTAGCAAGAAATAGATGGTCTAAATAAAAGGAAATGAGCTAGATAATTTTAGCAGGCTGATGGGTGAGTCTGTGCAGCAAACTGCAAAACAATACAGCTGCCCAATACACCAACGTCTCCAATTTAAATGTGACACCTTAGAACTAAGAAAGGTGACCATAAAGAGCACTAAAACTTCCACTAACTGTATCATGCAGACCACTAACTGTATCATGCAGACCAATAGGCAATAGTAGAGGTGTACGACAGGAAAAGTTAAAAGTACCCTTTAGTGTAAGCATAATCCCCATCAACTTGCAGCATGAAGAAAACATTGACGCCATCATGCACAGCCTGCACACTCACAGTCCATTCCAAAAGTTAAACAGAGCCACCACTTACGAGACATCACACATACGAAATGATTTCTCCACTGCAAACCCACTACACATCCAATTCAGACAGCTACTATATATGACAGTGTGACACTACACATCTATTCGAGACAACAAGCACAACTCTGCGGTGTAGCATAGGAGTTCAGGTATTCACAGGTCACCACTTCAAGTACTGAGGCGGCCCTAGAGATCCACAAGTCCTGAAGTTCGTAGAGAGGGCGCGGGATAGGGGGCCGAACCTTGACGGTGACTTTGCCGCCGGTGTAGGCCTTGTCCTCGTCGGGGTCCAGCGCCGGTAGCAACGGGAACTCCGAGGCCTCCACGGCTTCCCAGTCGGCGGGGTGCCCGTCCAGGGTCACCTCCCCGGGGCGGAACTCCGCGAGCACGCGCCCGCCGCCGCCGGCGCAAGTTGGCGCCTCGCCGTGGTGCTCGTGCGCGGCGGCGAAGGCCACGAGGGCCGCTGCGGCCACGAGGACCGCGATGAGCCTCATCGGGGCGGGCGGGAAAACGCGGATCGAGGCGTGGTCGGGCGGCGAGGACCTGGATGCTGGTCTGTTCGGGCGGGCAGGCCCACGCGGCGGCGTGGAGGAGAAGGCGTCCCCCGTCTCGCCGGCGCGTGGAATTTTCCGTCGCCCGTGAACGGAGTACTGAATTGACGGGAATGCCCTGGGCAGGTGCGCGCTGGGGACCGGCAGAAAGATGGGAGGGCGATTATTTTGCGAGATTACAGATGCAAATTACATCGAGTAGGCAGAAGAAAACAAGCAGAAGATACACATAACACACCGATTCTTCTGCGTCGACGTCGCCGGTGAAGAAGACGCATCGGATACGCGCCGCCGCCGCTGCTTCGAAACCTTGGAACAGAAGCATCCCCCAGGTGGACGGGAAGTTTCCGAAACTCGAACCTCGAGAGGCCTCCATCCAGCTCCATCGTCGTCGTCGCTCGCGCCATGAGCACCTGCAATCAAAGGGTCAACCAGATCCGCCGCAAGCAGATCTGGAGGGGGAAACTCCGCGCACGGCGACCCCGAAGGGCCGCGAGCACGAAGAAGAGGGCGCCGCTCCGCCATGGATCTCCACGGAGCTCCACTGCCAGAGGGGACGAACGCCGCCCGCAAACACACCGCCGACGAAGCCTCCGCCTCCAAGACGCCGCCAGCTGAAGCCCTACTACTACCTACACTATTTACACACCGGGATCCGGCGATTCCCCAGCCTCCCGCCGCCGAGGCGGCCAGCGGAGGCGAGGAATCGCACGGATCCGCGGCGGCGAGGTGGGAGCAGCGGGGAGGGTGCACAAATCGCCTTTCTCCTTGCGGGAGAGAGAGGGGCCGGTTTTCATGGCGAAGAACGGAGACGCGAGATCTGGCCATTTGACCGGTTTGCACAGTTGGAATTTTGGAAAGGTAAAATCCGGCTGGTCTCCTACGCTGAGTTGGGGAAGAAAATTTGTAAAATCTCGCGGAATTGTCTTCCATGCTTCAGATAGAGCCGTTGAAGTAGTGGGTTTGCTATTTTTTTAAAGAAATAAGTATTTAAGTCCAGGAAGTTCAGTGTTGAGACTAGCGTTGTACCCAAAATGATGTTCGCGACTTTGGGGTTCTCTTCGGACGCGCCCGGTGGCCACAAGCCTCCTATGGGTTGGGTTTGAGGTTTACCGGATAGTTTAGACATATGTACTGGGTTTGGGGTGGCCGGTTGGGTGGTCGTTTTGTGTTTGAGTTGTCCGCCCGGACATGTGGGTAGGGAGCTGGTTGGAGATGCTTTTATTAGGTGTTTATATAGATTCCTTAGATGTAAACACTTAGCGAAGCATCTCCTTTCTGGGTAATCGTGGGCATGGTTTATTCTCGAGTGTGAGCCGGTCAAACATGAGCCCACCACTCGCTCTTACCTCTCTACCCAACCCTTTATCTCTCAGTGTTAGTTGGTTGAGCACTTCTTCTTTCTCGAGCCCACTGCGCCCCCGAAGAAACAGATCAATATTGAGAGGTGAGAGGGAGAAGATGCTACCTCTCTGGAGCCGATGACGATGTTGCATCGACGACGAGTCTGGACCTCGTCAGAAGCGGTGCACAAACGTGGCAGCGCCGTCACCAGTGGAGGTGAGGAAGAACTTAGCGGTGTAGGTGCGGGTTGCCGGTGCCGGAGACAAACATGGCAGTGGTGGAGTTTAGATTGATGGATGGGGATATGGCAGAACGACGAAGGGAGATACTGGGCAGGGTGGACGGCGAGACACCGTGGCAACACGCCAGCCGTGGGCGGAGAGGCTGACAGTTTGTAAATGAAAGTCGTTGTGGCGATGCGGCGGCGCTTCTTCCCCTCCTCTCCGGTGGCGGTGCTCGCCTCCTCCTCTTCTTCCCCACCTTTGTTCTACATGAAAAAACTGGTTGTCAGATTTTCCCGTGGCCACGGATGATAGTAAACTAGCAACGTCCTACACTTAGATGCATTCATCTTTCGACAAGATCAATAGTTCAGGTAGGTGTAAGAAAGTCCTGAGTCACCACATATCATAACCTAGCATTCACACATAGTTAATGACGAAATCTGAAAGTTGTGAAAAATATGAAACATCATGCATGTTCCACAAAATCGCATTTCTTTTCCTAATTAATAATTTCCCATTGATCATGTTCTCGGCCCAATTCCATGGCACCTCCTCCCAATTGAATTTCCGTTTTACTAAAACATTTAGAGTCAACCTAATGGTCTTAATGTCAAAGACTAGAATACATACCAAAACCCACACACTGATACACAGACGATCACCAACTCTACACAGAAAAAAATCAACCGCGCTATCTCAAGTGTTGTGTGCTCCGAGGGGCAGAATGGTGCACCACAAACCTCAAAACATCTCACTTCTCACTCACGGACTTAACTCATCATATCGATCAATGAGTGACACATACAATTTTGGCATCATTAACTCATGTGATTTCAGCGGTGCCAATATATTTCTATCTCAGTACTTTAGAATAAGATAAAACAAAATTTAAAAGTTAGGTCCATACTCATAATAAATTTTCCAAAGTAATGAAAATTCTGAAATTATGCTCATTTTGGGGACCAAATGTTAAATCTTATGTTTCCTTCAAATTGTAAGCTTAATATCCATATTTGTAGCGATGTGTGATTTTGCACATTAAGTGTGGCTGGCCCTAACAATAAAATCCTAGACTGCCAATATTGCACGACTAGCTTAGGAGAAACAGATTGATGTTGATAGTCGATGTATTTAATGAGGAACTTTGAAAAATCCAGACTCTTTTGAGTTACCGAGATGCGGCAAGCCTGCATACTGTTTTGTGGAATCATCCATTGGATATATTGAGAGCTTCAAATATTTTACGATGAGCAAGCATGAATACCTACCTTCACCATCACCAGCTATCCCAAATCAATAGTAAAGATACTCATCGCAGCCATCCAAAATACATTGAAACGACAAAGAACAGGGAGAGTGCATTTGGAGCCCGAGCTACATATAACTATTTATTTTGCAAAATTCGAAAATCATACTTCAAAATTCCAAAAAAATCTAAATAAAAACGGATGTAGACAAGTGCATTCTAACGACGTGCAGAATCTAATTCATATTGCGGGCTACACAGAAATAACATAACCTGACATATTTTGGAGATTTCAAATTTTGCATTATTTACTACTTTCGTATTCATATATTTGTCATGTTTGCAAAGCCCAAAATATAACTTATTTCTATTTGAAATTGTAAACGTTGGTAGAAGACACCATTATATCTATATCCAGATTTTTTTTTCAGATTTTTGGAAACTCCAAAAATGATTTTTGATTTATTTCAAGATAAAAAGATATGTGTAGGTCGGGCTCTATATCACCGCACTCCAAAGAACAGGGCTCTCCAAGATTTTGTTAGGTTGTTAGCCTGTTACTAAGATACTAGATATTCTCCCTATCTACTACGACTAGATTTTGTTCAACCGGCCCATGCTCGTGGATAAATGAGTCCGAGCGAAGAGCAGACTAGAAGATCTCCCTATAGCCACTAAATCAGACGAGTAAACGCAATGTTTGTTGCATGCAAACAAACTAACTGTATCAGTTTGAGCCTAGAGGTGTTGCGATGGGCATGCAGCTTGCACGCTCTTAATCAGGTCAGCGCTCGTACTTATCCTATCAATTTTATCCATTATCACTCCACATATTCATTAGTGCATGTTTTTCTGATCTACTCTCTCAACATATTGTGACCATCTTCTACTCTACCTTCTTGCTCCAGTTGAGACCATCAACATGGCTGGAGGTTTTGCGATAGATGGCAAGTCCGCCGCCACCGTGAACTTAAGGCAAAGATTACCTGATATGTTTGGATTTATTGGATTGTCGCTGCTATTTGTGGTCTTATGTTTATATGGCATCGGCATCTCAGGTAGCTATATTTTTTTTTGCATATGATGCGATGACGTTCAATGACATATTGTGTTAGAACTATTTTGATCTATGATATTATACACATATTCAGAAGAAAATAAAATAAAATATACACACATGGAGAGAGAGATTAGTGGGCTCCACTTATAGACATGTGTCGATGTTTCATTGGAAGGATGTGAGAAGCAAGGAGAGCAAAGCATTTCTAGTGAGATTTGATATTGGAAAGGATGGTATACTCCGTAACCAATTTCCTTCCCCACATCTTTGTCTAATAATTATGCACGAATAAAAGGAGCGATCTCGAATCTACTTCCAGGAGGAGCTCAAACATCCTCAGCCAAGCCGAGCTCTGAATAATTTTGAGACCACGTGCTGCAATCTTTCGTGATAGCAACGTCCTAACAAACACTACAAATATTATTCTTTTTTTCTGTACCGTTGTTTCTTCAAAAGGCGGGTTATATTAAATGTTCCCGCGTGTATAATCGATGCCTTTGTTGGTTCGCCGTCAGTCAGAAAGGATGCTCGCAGGATTTCGACAGGGGTGGAACTGTCAACTGTGTCCTTACTGCTCGTGTAGTCCTACGGTTAGATTAGACCACGCCATATCTGACAGAGCACATCCATCGAGTTAACTTGGTACTAGATAAGTTTGTACAGTATTCTCGAAGGTGAAACAAATCAACCCTGTTTCGTCAGGTTTTACCAAGCAAGCCTACCCTGTTTCCTCAGAACTGAAGTAAATAACCAGTACTAACCAAAAATGAGTGTGGCCCCAATTTGTATGAAAAAAGACCGGCTGAAACGCAAATAACACTAGTCGTATTGTATCGAAGAACCAAACACTATTCAGATCGTTTGCATGAATAAGATCACATGTACATTTCTGGTTAAAATAGCCCCGGTGCAATACTTAAATCGCTATGCGGTCCGGCCTAGGTCGGGTTGTTGCGTGACGGCGGCGACGCTCGCGGGCCTGCGGGCGGAGCAGTGCAGCGGCGTCGGAGTGCAGCAGGGCGGCGCCGACCGTTCCATGCGGCCCAGATTTGGGCCCGCTAGGCCCATCTGGGTTGGGGCGGGCCGGCTGGACCTGCTATGCGATCTGCAGTTGGAAACGAGGAAGAGATGACAGGGGCAGCGGTGACGGCGGCTGACCTTGTTGCAGCGTGGCGGCGAGCTTCACAAGCATGTTCTGGGCCCGGCCGGACCCTATTAGGACTGGTGTGCCCCCGTGGGGGCTTTACGGGCCCGCTGGACCCGGCCGGACCTGACGGGGACTGGTGTGCTTTGCTGCTGCGTCCGGTCGACTACCGTCCTTGGCGGTGGAGGTTGTTGAAAGTGCATGAGCCCTCATGTGTGGTTTTGATAATTAATGACAATCTCTATGGACTAATGTTTTCATTGAGATATTCTTTAGATCTTGTCCGTGGGAAAAGCTTGGAGCTCATGTGTTGTACTCTAGAAGATTATATGATGACCAAGGTTCTATCCAAGGGTTTATATGAAGAATGGTCATCTAGAGTTGAGCTTATTGCAAGCATGGCTTGGAAAAGAAGATTGAGTAAACATTCATGAACCACTTGCTTGACCTTTTAAACCTCCGTGCGCCCGTTCGTGAACCACTTGCAATCCCCACGACAATGCGAACAATTATTTGCAAAACCCTTCAACGTTTAAACTGAATCCACTCTAAACCCGTTTGTTGCCTGACGCCTACAGCCGGTAGAAAACCCCTAGAGCAAATCTAAAGACTCGCCTAGTTAGGCCTGTCGCCTATTGCCTAGTTTTTCCTATATTATCCTAGCTAGTACGGTTGCCGACTTCCGCAGCATCGCCTGTCGATCTTCGGCTAGTTACGCCTTTCGTCTCCCACCCAACCTCATCTGGTCCCCCATGAACCCGTGTCTCCCGTATCCGGGCGAGCGAAACGTCAAAAAGAGAATACCTCTGAGCCGAGTTGCCAGGTTCAACGTGGCGACACACTTGTCAGACGACGCGTGTACAGGTCCGCCGCTACCGAGGGCATACATACAAGCACGATCTTTGCTCTACAACACCCCCTATAGACTGAGCCGTTAGTCCACCACCGGGTTCTTCTGTCTACTGCCTAGATTCATTTACCCGACTAACGCCTATCCATGATATATGTTTTCGTGTAGCGAATATTCTTATTTCCCGCCTAGACAGGTTCACCGTTTCACGCCTCGTGTAGCCCTGCGCCGCTACCGCCGTCTCCGCCTTGGCCGCACCCAGTCTGCCCTCATCGCGTGGTACCTCCAGCCGTGGACATAAATTATCAGGCAATCACGGATCTAGCATGCAATTATGTCCATAACGTTGACCACACACATACAGCCTGAATAGTTTACAACCAGGGGCACACACCATTGATCCAAAATACAGAGGTTTACATAATTTCCTCGCAACCATTTCTCCAGCCTCGCCTAACAACGGCCGAACACGATTACCTTTGATGGAAGGCACATTGAAACACCTCCTGAACCGAGGAACTATACTTGTAGACTTCAATGTCAAAACCATTGTCATCATACCCGAAAACAACAAGATCATCCATGCCTAGGTTCCTTTCCTTGACAAATTCCATCCAGCCCTTGAAGAGAACAAGGTGTTCCTCAAACCATTGGATCTACACGAAGTACTCGCAGCATCTAGACCAGCGGATTGGTACAGAGGCCCTGGGATGTGGCTGAGACTTGAATTTCTTCAGGCCCAACTTCGTCAGAAGCAACGGCTTGAGTTCTTCAGAAATGACAATAGCCTTCAGGTCGGAAACGGCGAGTTCAACATAGAAGCGTCGTGGCCCTACGTAGGACGCTTCGTTTCCCAGTCGTGGAGGACGGCCCCTCACTTTCTTTCCATCAAAGCTTCTCCTCTCCATCTTCTTCACAGCTTCCTTGAGACCATGCACAATCACTTTTCGAACCGCAGGGTTGCGGTAGATGCAGTCCCGACGAGGCGCTGGAGAAGCAGGCCTCGTATAATGGAGCGCCTCCGTAGCCTGCAAACCCACGGGCAACTGAGTTAGCCGTTCTGCGGCGACACTCGCGAGGATGTAAATCCAGACGAGGCTGTCCAATGCAACCGTGAAAGCGTCGGCCGCACCGTTCATCTTACGATTACAAAGAGCAGTGACATTGGCCACCGAACCGAGAAGCCGGCAATAAGCCTAACATCACAACAAATGGATGAATTTAACTACAGAAGTAAAGTGTGCCAAACGATCAAAAATCCCCTACAAGTGTATATTCATGTCCACCACATCTAGCGCAAGCCTAACGAAGCCTGCCATAACACTTACACCGGTGGTCACGTATGTCAACCGACAAACTAATCGAACGCAAGAACCTCTAAGTACATACTGAGAAACGGAGACTCACCATCGGAGACGACTCTGGCTCTTTATCCTTCCGTTTCCTTGAGGTGGCCATCGTTGAGTTTGATGCCCAAGCTACCATCGTCGATGCCGACGCGGCCAACACTGGAGATGTGGATAGAGAAGTTGCATACGGGGCAAACGCGGACGCGCCAGCGGCTCCAGCGCCTCATCCAAACTCCAATAGAGACGGCAAAGCAGGGGGTACCGCGGCCGACCGCTGAATCCCGTCGGGGGCCCGTGCGGGTGGGAACTCGACGCGATGTCGTCCCCAGCCCCGGGCCCTAACGAAGACAGCGAAATAGGGGCATACCGCGGTGGACCGATGAATTCCGGTGCGGGGGCCGTGCAGCTGGGAACCCGACGCGGCGTCGGACCCAGCGCCGAGCCCCAACGGAGACGACGATGCAGGGGCGTACCGCGGTGGTCCGATGAATCCCGGCGGGGGGGCGTGTGGTTGGGAACTCAAGGTACCACCGGTCTGGATCCCAGATCCGCATCCTAACGAAGACGGCGGAACAAATGTGAGGTGCGGCCCACCGCTGATTCCTGGCAGAGGGCTATGTGGCTGGGAGCCCGAAGGCGCCGCCATCATGGGCCCTTGAATGGCGCATCCACTTCGGGGACCGTACATGCCACGCTTCATCATCTCGCCTCCAGCTGCGGCGTGGCTAGACGGTGCCACGGCCCGAGCATCGAGAACCGTTCGTCGCGCAACGGGCGACGGCCGATTGATTGAATGAAGGCACGTGGGGTTAACGGCCACGGCGCCGTTGGGAGCTAGCCCCGCCGGGGACCCGTCGTCGACGCACGCAGCCATCGGGGATGGTGGGGGGACGCCACAGTGCCACAATCTACGCGCGGCGGAGCCAGAGGAGACGGCGCGCCGGCCATCGGCTCGTCGGTCCCGGTCGGACGGCTCGCTAGGAATCGAGAGGTCCAGTTGGGATTGACACGATGGAACAAGAGAAGAAGTGAAGGGGCCGGCAGAAATCGGTATATCTCCCGCTCGCATGGATTGGTGCAACTGACCGATGGTTTTGCCATGCATCGCGATTGACAGGGCCTCTTTCACCACAACACCCAACCCACGCCCTTGGATTGGCCTAGCCCAACGGTGCTTCAAGGCACACGCCAGCCTGGCCCAAATTCACGTACAGTCTACCGAACACCTTGCAGACTCGGTTAGCGGCCAGCTTGGTACACGGAAGCCGACTAATAGAGACAGACAAAGAAAGATCGGCGCCTATCTTGCATTTGCACCACCGGGCGGTAAAAGCACGCACACGACGCGTAACCAATGGGGCACTCTTCCTGACACGGCGCACGCCAACCCAACATGTGCCGCCCGTGCGTACGATGCTTGAGATGCAAAAGAGCAGGCGTAAAGAACACCGACAAGCCAAAGCCGGAGGCATCGACAGCAGGGAGACACGGCAGAACCCGAGGGACACTACAAGATGCAGGGCCGTGGAGGGACGCACGAGGCACGAGGCATCCGCATCAGAAAGTCGCAACCTGGAACCAGAGGGGCGTCGAAGAACGAAAGAGCAAAACAAGCGGGATACATGAAACGATTCACGCCCGCACGAAGCGTCCGCCTTGAAAAGCACAAGGCGGGAGCCCCCAGCAGGTGTAAGACACGAGATAATGAACACCACCGATGCGGAGTTGCACGACGGAAGACAAGGAAGCGTCGCAAAAAGAACGGTGGCAGTAAGCGGGCAACCCGCAGCCGGGGTTGCCAGGAAAACGGGAGGAGCGAACCGGTAGTGGCACGACACGGGAACCGTGGGGCCGCCTTGACGCGAGAAGCGTCATTGGCATGCTTAGTTGCTAGATGTACCACGACGACAATGGCATTGACGAAAAGAGCAATTATTCAAGACATTGGATGCCCGCCCCGTCTCACTTTCTGAGCACGAAACAAAGACGACGAGCACCGAAAAACAAAGACGGATATACCAGTTTCGTAATAGTTGAGCCACATGGCTTACAAGACAGGAGATCCTCAATCGCTGTCCACCGGGACAGGCACCACTGGCACACGATTAAGATCCTCGGACAAACCGTTCGGCAGCTACGCGAAAACCGAAACACTAAACAGCAGCCCTTACGTCCCGGCTAGGTGTAAATGAAACGTGTACAACCAAAACCGCTCGATTCTTCCATAATCAGGGGCAAATACATAACAAACAACAAGATAAAACCAGAAGTTCCATCTTACTCAAACTTGGCTCTTAACATAGGCTTACGATAATAGCGCAACTATAGCTTTCGGTTTCTCGAGGGATCCAATCACTGCTCGGTGGACGGGCACCGCCTTTTACGCCAGGCACGTTGTCGGCGCCTCTTTGCCGACGAAGGCGAAGGAAAAGGATCGCTGATCAGCCAGACTATAGTGGACCTGTCTCGGACATAGTAGCCATGCTCGGGCAAAAAATCAGAGTCGTACTCCTGATCATATGGATCAGGAGGGAGGTCACACCGAGGCAGCGGAGGCAAGATAGTATGCGCAGGCCAACGGTTGACATGAGGGGACGTCGGTGGAGATACGGGTGGCAGCTCCTTCGAGACAGTTGTCTCCTTAAGCGAAGCCGGCTCTCCGGAGACGACCGGCGTCGGTGGCAGCCGCTCCTCCTCCGCGGCATGCCTTGTTGGGTCGAGGCAGAGCGAGCGAAGCCTAGTCGCGATAGAACCTGTGCCTTCACGGAGAGGGTCAAGGATGTCGAAACGGGCGCCGTCGATTTCAGCAGCATCTGCTTGTTCCATAAATCGTCTTTGTGGGACGCCATCGTTCTCCCTTTCACGGTTCCTTTCGTCGTCGTGCGGGTCCCTCTTCTCCCGAGGAAGAAGCTGGTGCAAAAACGGGATGGCACCCCGTTCTTCCCCCACGCCCGCGACCAACCTGTCCGCGGAGACGCGGTCGCACCGTCATGCCTCGTTGGCCGTAGATGACTGCGCCACGGAGTTCCCTTCCTTTGCCGCGTCCAGGCCCTCGTGCAATGCGCGATGATGTCGACGGTGATATTATTCGATCTTGCGTAAACGAAGGCGATCCATCGGTCACCGGCCCTGCTCCTACAACCGCGCCAACAGTGCTATTAGATTCGACGGAGAGAACCAGACGATGCAACACACACCTGCACAGTCTAGAAGTCCGCGCAGGGGCAGATGATGTAGGTTGGTCCCGATTTTCACGGATTTGCACGGAGGGATCGATGAACACGAAGAACAAGGGATGAACACAAGAACACAAAGAGGGGAAATCTCGCAAATCAAGGTGACGAGGTGTACCCTCATCAAATCCCATGGTTAAGGACCTAGTGTTGAGATTATGGGGAGAGAACGTGGTAGTACTGGTAGTTTCGTCGGCTGACAAGCAGAGGCAAAGATTTACCCAGGTTCAGTCCCCTCGGGTGGAGGTAAAGACCCTACTTCCTGCTTGTCTGTTATTGATCGCTGGAGATTATGAGGTTACAAGGTGGCTCCGGCGAGATGACGATCTCGCAAGAGCTTTGGTGGTTCGAGTATGGCTTAGTCCCAGATCGGTACCCCTCCCAGCCTTTAAATAGGCTGGGTCTCGGGAGTTTGTAACCGACCTAGTTTACACGTAAGGAAAGCCTAAACCGACTATGCCTATGTCTAGTCTTGGAGGGTACTCCATCTTCTTGGGCCTCTTATCCTGGGCTTTGAGTAGGCTCTTCGATATTGGGCCTTAGTCGTCACGTGCACCAGGTACCCTCATGATAGGGTACCTGATATGTATACCCATGTCAGTAGCCCCCGAGTACTTGGCTGACTCGAAGAATCGGGCATGGACTCTTTCGTAAGTGCACGTCATATGCTTTGTATTCTGTATATATAATTTGGAATTCCTGTATGAATAGCACATGTTGGCTATGTCAAGTATTTCATCGACTGTGTTTTATGATGATCAAGGGATAATAGCTTAGCAGGTCCAGTACACTCGACGGATCGGGACTGGTTAACTACACATTCGGGTAAAACCTTACTAGCTTTGAATTTTACCCAATGCGTCCGTCGGGATTTTTCATCATGTCTGCTGACACGGAAAGTTTAAGGATTGACGTTGCTGGAACGGTCCTTAGCCCAGCTCGAAAGTTCGGCGGGTCTTACCTTTGCACTATGCGTGCAGCATCCGAGGTATTTGCGACGGACGCAACTCGGGAATGTTTCGAGTATGATTTCTGAACTTTGTTGGACGAGTCATGCCCTTTGTCGACTGATATTTGCTGTTATGCTATCGGGTGCGCGACAGCGCTCCCGATGGGAGTAGCCCCCGAGATTGTGCTTTATTGCTTTGCAATGGAGGATAATCTCAAAATCCTTACTCTGCATATGTTAATCGAAGAAATTTGTGCCATAATTCTATCGGGTGCACGACAGTGCTCCCGATGGGAGTAGCCCCCGAGATTATGCTGTATTACTTGTAAATGGAGGATAATCTCAATCATTGTTTAAGCATCTTCAGTCGAAGAATTTTTTGAATACGCTCCCGATGGGAGTAATATGACTTAGTCGAAGGAACGGTCGAGTGACCAATTTTGCCTTAAGGTTTTGTCACACCCGAACTAATCAGGCAATCGAGTGACCAATATGCGTTGGCATACTCGAACGTATTTTCTGAACAGATGCTTCAATGACGTCAGGGATGACGTTTATTTCGACTGCGATTTCTGACACGCGTGGCGTGCGTTATGCTGCGATTGATGGGACGTGACACGTAGGTGGGCCCATTTGTGCAGAGCTGACCGAAGACGGTGCCGTTTGGACTTGATTTGACTATACGGGCCCACTTTTTCCGCAAGCGTGATGATGGCTCCTCTTTTTACGTGCGTAGTGGGCGGAGTGGCCGGCGACGGTTGCCCTCCGCGTTTGCCACGTGTACGGTCAGATTGCGTGCGTAACGCACGATTTGGATCTGAATGGCTGTGATTGCTTTTGACTTGTGGTAAATAGGGGAACGGCGCTGGCATTTGTTTTTTACCTGCCATTTGCTCTGCGCGCCGCCCCTGTTCCATCGTCTTCCTTGCGCTCTGCCTCCATTGCTCCTGTGCTAAAGCTTTGCGCGCTCCTCCACCTGCTCGTTGGAATGAAGAAAGCGGCGGGCAACAAGCGCTCCGCCTCGACTGCTGCCGCCGCGCCCGATGCGGCGGCGAAGAAGGGGAAGAAGACTGCGGCTAGCACATCTGCGGCCGCCGTCGACCTCAAGAAGACCAATGGGGATTGGATGAAATCCACCCTGAAGGAGGCGCAGCTGGACAAGCTGCGCGAGGAAGGATTGCTGCCACCTTCCGACCAGCTCTCGTCCGCGCACCTTCGCCCAAGGAGGTACTTCCCGAGCCTCGCGCTAACGAGCGCGTCTGTTTCGCGGAGTTTTTGCCTAGGGGTTTCTCGCTCCCCCTCCATGATTTTGTGCGAGGTTTGCTTTTTGCCTACGGGGTGCAGATCCATGATCTCACCCCGAACGGTATTCTGCACATTGCGTGTTTCATCACGCTGTGCGAGTGTTTTTTGGGTGTTGCTCCGAGTTGGGCATTATGGAAGTCCATCTTCATGGTCCGGCCAAACAACCGAGGCGGCCGAACCTATCCAGTCGGAGGCCTGCAGATCCAAGTGCGCAGCGACACCCGGTACTTCGCCCTGAAGCCAGTCGACTCGGCGCAGGGGTGGAGGAAGAGGTGGTTCTATGTGCAAGTGGACCAAAATGTGGCCCCAGCATTTTCGACTGCTGGTATAGCCGCTAGGACGAAAGCCTGGGACCATGAGCTTTCGACTGAAGAAGTGGCGGAAGCAGCGCCTATGCTGGAGACAATTGGAGGGCTCCTAACAGCATCACGGGTGTGCATCTGATTGCCACCTTTGTGAAGATGCGGGTATGGCCGCTCCGCGCTCGTGCCCACCCAATGTGGGAGTACGAAGGTCCCCTCGACTCCACTCGAATGAGCAAGGAGGAGCTGTCTAGGAGTGAACTGGTGGCACATGTGCGGTCCATCACCAGTACAAAACAAAGCGAGCCCTGCAACGTCGACTGCCCAGTCGATCCTTATGGGGCTGAAAAGCCTTTGCCAGAGGTTAGTGAATCTTTCGAGTTATGATCTCTGTTTTTGTTATCCTTCTGTGCATCTTTTTGACTTTCGACTGCTATATCTTGTATGCAGGGCCACTCGACTACCTCACTCTTCCTCCTCTTCCCGAAGATGGCCAACTTATGAAACAGAGGTGACAGTAGAAGCGAAGGGAGGGGATGAATCGCCTTTACCTTCGGCTACCACTTCACCCACAGAAGAGGTTGAAGAGGAAGGGGTAGAGGAAGCACAGGGCAAGGAGCCTGCCGCGACTGAGGATGTTAGCGAGGTTCCTCTTCGCAAGCGCCGTCGGGCAGCCCAAGTTATGTCTTCTTCCACGAGCTCACCCGCGAGGGAATCGGATGTGAGGGATGATGGAAACTCAGCTCCGTCTCCTACGACCACAGCTGCTCCCTTGGACGTGAGTCCTTTGAGCTCGGCTCCTCCTCCTCCTCAGTCGGTGGGCAGCTACCTTTTGGAGGCCCAAACTTTGACGAGCTCGACACTGAGGATGAAGAAGAGCACAGGTTTGCTCCTTTTTGTACTAATAATATTTTTTGTGAGTTAGTACTTTTGCTTATGTTGTATGCCTTTCGGTCACTTGTAGTGCCGAGACTGTGCGACCTCCAACTCCTCCAACCGTGAGAGCCTCGACTCCAGATCAGCCTGAAGCCTCTCCTGTTGCGGCTGAGGTTGTGAAAACAATAGCCACGACCACTTCCATTGAGGCTGCCAATATTGCGAGTACATCGACTCCGCAAATTGGAACTTCTGCTGCCAAGCCGCGCCTTGGATTGAACACGTAAGTGTCTTTTTGTCGAGTCTTCCTTCTGGACCTATTTGTGTATAGCTTATGTTGGTTTCGTGTGCGTGCAGCCCTTCTACCTCAACCTGGTGGAATCAGGTAAAGCATTTGTCCAGGTTGAACAGGAGAGGGATAATCTGCGCGCTGTTATGGAGCAGCTCACCCGTAAGTGTCTTTGCCTTGTCGATTGTGAATGACATCTGTCCATCTATCTCAGGTGACAAGGCAACCGCTGAATCTCGGGTTAAAGAGCTAGAAGAGCACTCGCCAAGGAGCGCGCGGAGTCGAAGAAGGCCTTGGATGATGCCAAGGACTCCGCCGCTTTGCGCGAGAAGAATTATGCTGAGCGCCTGGCGAGCCTCACCCGAGACGTAGGCGGTGAGTTGAACCTTTCACTTTTTGCCTACTTCTTTTTGCCACTGAATAGTATGTAACATTTTTGTTACTTCTGCTTTTTTGAAGGAGCTGTTGGGCATCGACACCTGTAGATCAACCGAGTGTCGATTTGTCCCTTGACCGCGCAATCGGCGACCTGGATGTCGTCTCTACCCAAGCCAAGGACGCACTCGCCAAATCTACGAGCACGCTCGGCGCCGTGTTCAAGGATGTGTTCCCTCCAGCCAACCTCCTTCGACTGTGGATGGCTTCGCAGACGTCCTGGGCCCGGGAACTTCGACTATGGCGAACTTTGCTCGCACTTTGACGGTACGCGGCTCAGAGACCACCCTCAAACTCCTTTTAGGTCATGGGATAGAGGGTGACTTCGAAGCCGCTCTGTCTGCTTTCCCTCGTAAGCCTGGCGGGAAATTGGTGTCCCTAAAGCATTTGAACGAGCCAGCCGCAAAGTTGGCTGAAACTTTTATGGCCACCATGGAGCGCCGGGCAGAAGAGGTCGCCGCTCGTGCGAGTAGGGCTAGGTCAGAGTCAATGTCTGAGAAGTAGGGCAGCCGCGCCTTTGATGTTTGTAATTAAACTTATGACCATGCGAGTATGCATGTGCTTTTGCTACCTTTGTATGAATATTTCCTCGTTATGATTCTGTAAAGCTGTATGTTGTTGCTCGTCTGAGCTTTGTGACTAGTTTCTCATGAAACTTTTATGATGCTTGGAACAGAAACGGCCAGCCGCCACTTCATCCAGTTCGTCGCGGCATCATGCCCCTTCTCGATCTCGAGCTCAGGCGTCAAACGATGCCGCAGTAATACGTTATATGAAGGCTCGACTTGCGAAACAGGAGCAGAACTGGCGAGTGCCCGAAGCGAGCTGGAAAGGATGAGGGCAAGGCCTGCTTTACCCACCCAACGGGAGGAGTATGTGCTTGGCGAGATGGAGATCGTGAACAGACAGCTCGAGTGTAAGCATGACTGCCTTGATCTTATGAGTTCACAGCCTGTTCTTTTTTGTTCACCCAACTTGTGTTGTTGCAGGTTTTGTTCAAGATTTCCAGGCGGAGCAGGCTCGCGTGGATGAGCAGTTGAACATGGCAACTGACGAACCCACGACTGGCCGCCAGCACTTTCGATTGGACAAGCACCGAGCACGCATACTCGCGACTCTGCAGATCGGGTGTGGCGGAGCACTATGCTTCTTGAATTGTGCAGGTCGGCCTTCAGTCGAATCAACCAGATGGTTTTTCCGACTGGGCCACAACCTCAAGGAATCCACGCGTTGCTCGATCTCTTCCGGTCAACAGGTTCCATTCGAGGCTTCATCACCCAGAAGCTTGTGGACGGTGCCAACGCAACCATGGCATATCTCCGAAGTCAACGTCCAAATTTGCAGCTACGTCCACCCGCCTGGATCGTCTTTGTCCCAGTCGAATCTTGACGAAACATTCGATCATGCGAGGACATTGGTTGATTGCTATCAAGCGCAACTTATGGGCCCTGTTCTTCCAGCAAAGGATGAACCAGAAGATTAGGGTATTTATGTATAGGGAACAGCCCCCGAGTGTAAATTTGCCACTTAGTACATATTTGTTCACTTGTATGTATGCAGCCCCCGAGTGTATCGAGTGGGGTTTATGAAAAACATTTACATAGATCATGAATTACAGCCCCCGAGTGCTCGAGTGAGGTTATGAATTTTATGAGAGTTGAAGCTTCAACTTATGCCTGCAGGCTCAGCCCCCGAGTGATTGATTGGGGTTGAGCAACTTTTTCCTTTGTGTTTAGTGTTATGATCCAGCCCCCGAGTATTCGAGTGTGGCTGGAGTATTATGTTTGAAGGAGCGAAAGCTTTTATGTTTGAGGTAGCTCAGCCCCCGAGCATACGGGTGAGGCTAAGTTTGTGCTGATAAGCTATGCGAGTAGTAAGCAGGAAAAGTATGAGGAATTTATTGACTATATTCCATTTATGAATGTTAGGCTGCAGGCCGCCTCATTAAAAACCTTCCAGTCCCCTTAGGTACCCTGGTAAGGAAAAGAGCGCGTCTGAAACCTGCAGCCATCCGACATATGAGCCTATTACATTATGCGACTGAGCAATCTAAGCATAGAAACGGCGCAGCTGCGCAACGTTCCAAGGATTGTGGGAGAGTTCGCCGGTCTTCGCATGCTTCAGTCTGTATGCTCCACCACCTATGACCTCGGTGATGATGAAGGGTCCTTCCCATGGAGAAGCAAGTTTATGCACCTTCTTTTGCTTCAGTCGAAGTACCAAGTCACCCACCTCGAAGGACCTGGTACGCAGTCGACGGCTGTGATAGTTGCGTAGATCTTGCTGGTAGACAGCTGTGCGTGCTAGCGCTGTGTTGCGTGCTTCTTCGAGCAAGTCGACTGCATCTTCGAGTGCTTCATCTGCATCTTCTTCATTGTATGCTTCGACCCTTGGTGCGTTGAACCTTACGTCTGATGGCAGGATTGCCTCTGCGCCGTAGACCATGAAGAATGGAGTGAATTGTGTTGAGGCGTTGGGTGTTGTGCGTAGGCTCCATAGCACAGACGGGAGCTCTTCTACCCAAGCACCCGCAGCCCTTTTGAGTGGCACCAGGAGGCGCTTCTTGATTCCACTCGTCACAAGCCCATTGGCCTTTTCGACTTGGCCGTTTGATTGCGGGTGCGCCACAGATGCATAATTGAGCGTGATATCTTGCTCTTTGCAGAAGGATTTGAATTCCTCAGCCGTGAAGTTTGTACCGTTGTCAGTGATGATGCTATTTGGCACACCAAAGCGGTATATGATGGATTTTATGAAATTGACTGCTGTAGTGGCAGTCGAACTTGTGATGGGTACTGCTTCAATCCACTTGGTGAACTTGTCGACCGCCACCAGAAGGTGAGTATGCCCTCCATGGGAGGATTTTTTGAGTGGCCCAACCATATCGAGCCCCCACTGGGCGAAAGGCCAGGCCAATGGTATTGTCTTCAACGCCGATGCGGGTGCGTGCGGCTTTGTGGCGAATTTTTGGCAGCCGATGCACCTTTTGACTATGTCCTCCGCGTCTTTGAGTGCTGTGGGCCAGTAGAAGCCTGCGCGAAAGGCTTTGGCTACGAGTGATCGACTGCTGGCGTGATGCCCGCAAGTACCTGCATGAATATCACGAAGGATGGCTTGGCCATCTTCAAATGCTATGCAACGCTGGAACATACCTGATATGCTGCGTTTGTAAAGTTCACCGTTGATGACAGTGTATGCTTTAGATCGTCGAGTGACGCGTCTTGACTCTGTGAAGTCTTCGGGTACCTCGCCGCGGAGTATGTATGCGAGGAAGGGTTGAGTCCAAGTTGGCTCGATGAGGAGTACCTCGACTGGTGGGTCCTCTGTGCTAGGTGTTTTGCTCTTGGCTGGTGCGGCTGATGCAGGAGTTGCCCGCTTCTTTTTGATTGATCTGTGCTCGATGCGCTCGAAGAAGACACCAGGTGGCACTGGTGCTTTGGTCGCACCAATGTTGGCTAACTTATCTGCTTCTTCATTGCTTCACGCCCTATGTGCCGCAACTCGCAGCCTTCGAAGCTGCCCTCCATGATGTTGTACAGGTCACGGTAGGCGATCATGTTATCTGCGATTGCGTCACAAGCCTTCATTGTTTGCTGCACCACCAATTCGAGTCGCCGTAGATCATCAGTCGAGTGCACCCGAGTGCTTTAGCCATCCTCATGCCATGGATCAGAGCCTCATATTCTGCTTCGTTATTGGATGGGAACTCGAATCCCATTTGCAGGATGTAGCGGAGCTTGTCGCCTTTTGGTGATATGAGGATGACACCTGCGCCTGCGCCTTCGTTTTTCTTCGAGCCATCAAAGTACATAGTCCAGGAATTGGACACATCTGGTGCTCCTGGGAGCTGAGCTTCAATCCACTCGGTGTGGAAGTCGGGTAAAACTTGTGCTTTGATGGCCTTCGGGTAATCATACTTGATGTCTCTTGGTGCTAGCTCGATGAGCCATTTTGCTACTCGCCCAGTTGCATTGGGGTTTGTGAGGATGTCCCCGATCCCTGAAGTGCTGATTACAGTGATCGGGTGCTCGGAGAAGTAATGCGTCAGCTTCCTTGAGGACATGAACACGGCGTATGCCAGCTTCTGATAGTGCGGGTACCGCTGCTTTGATGTGGAGAGCACTTCACTCAAGTAATAGACTGGACGTTGTATGCTTTGGGCGTGTCCCTCCTCCTGCGTTCGACCACAGAACAGTGCTCACCACCCTGTTAGTTGCAGAGACATATAGGTATAGTGGCTCGCGTTCCCTTGGTGCTACGAGGATTGGAGGGCTTGTGAGGACTCGCTTGAGGTCCGTGAAGGCTGCTTCGGCTTCTGGCGTCCACTCGAATTTATCTGCCTTCTTCATCAGTCGATAGAACGGGAGTGCTTTTTCGCCTAGCTTGCTGATGAATCGACTGAGTGCTGCTACTCTACCCGCCAACTTTTGCACGTCGTGGAGCTTTGAAGGCCTTTGCATCGTCAAGATGGCCTGTATTTTCTCCGGGTCCGCCTCGATTCCTCGAGCTGAGACTAGATACCCGAGGAGTTGCCCGGCTGGCACGCCGAACGTGCACTTCTTCGGGTTGAGCTTGATGTGGAAGCGTTTGAGGTTTGCGAATGTCTCTCGCAAGTCATCGAGTAGTGTGTTTTCTCTCTTGTGGTGATGACGATGTCATCTACATAGACCTGGACGTTTCGCCCAATCTGCTTCTTGAGGCAATCTTGCATCATGCGCTGATAGGTTGCGCCTGCGTTCTTGAGCCCGAAAGGCATTGTGGTGTAGCAGTAGACCCCGAGTGGGGTTATGAACGCCGTTTTCTCTTCATCCTCTTCCTTCATCCTTATCTGGTGGTAACCCGAGTAAGCATCCAGGAAGGACAAGCGAGCGCACCCGGCGGTGGAGTCGACGATCTGGTCGATTCGAGGTAGTGGAAAGTGATCCTTTGGACAACACTTATTGAGTGCTGTAAAATCTACGCACATCCGAAGGATATCTGTGTGCTTCTTCTCTACGAGTACGGGGTTGGCCACCCATTGTGATTTCTTGATCTCTCTGATGAATCCTGCTGCGAGTAGCCTGTCGACTTCGGCTTCGACTGCAGTTCTTTTTGGGCCGGATATGCGGCGCATTGTTTGTTTGACTGGTTTAGCACCTGGAAGTAGCTGGAGAGAGTGCTCGGCGAATTCCCTGGGAATACCTGGCATGTCTGCTGGACACCATGCAAATATATCCCAGTTCTCACGGAGGAATTCGACGAGCGCGCTTTCCTATGCGATAGGCAGACTCGACGAGACATTGACTGTCTTGGTCGGGTCAGTCGGGTGCACCTGATGCGATCTTGTGTCGTTGGTGGCACTGAATGCTCTGTCGACTGCCACCTTTTTGTGCTCTGGCATAAGTGTTCGATCGTTGGAGACCGCTAGATCAGCGAGTGTTGCTTCCATGCCAAACATCTCAGAGATTTTGCTGAATTCTCGGTCGCAAGAGTCAGACTTTTGGAAGTTCCCCTTGACTGTGATTACTCCTTTTGGTCCAGGCATCTTCAGCTGGAGGTATGCGTAATGTGGCACCGCCATGAATCGAGCGAACGTCGGGCGTCCAAGTATAGCATGGTATTGTGACTTCCAGTCGACCACTTCGAACTCAATCGACTCTGTCCTGAAGTGGTGCTTGTCCCCGAACGTCACGTCGAGTTGTATGGTGCCTTCTGGGCTTATTGCTTTCCCTGGAACGATACCGTGGAAGGTATTTGAAGATCTTGGCAGGTTTTCGACTGACCTGTTCATTTTGCGGAGCGTATCTGCGAAGATGATGTTTATGCCGCTCCCACCATCCATGAAGACCTTGGACATGGCGTAGCCTCCAATTTGCGCGTCGAGTACCAGAGCAGAGTGCCCTGGTCGAACAACCGATGGAGGGTGGTCCTCTTTGCTGAAGCTTATTGTAGTTTCGGATCCCTTCAAGTATTCTGTTACCGCAGGAGGTGACATGACCGCCATGTTTACTTGTCGAGTGCGAAGTTTTTGCTCCCTGTTGGAAGGTCGACCTTTCTGTATCATGTACATCTGCCCTTGGGGCGGAGGGTACTGTGGTTCGTCCACCCGAGGTATGTGCTGTATGGCACCCGCGAGGTTTCCGCCTGGGGCAGGCTGTGGTGGTGGAGGTGGTGCCATCAGAACAGGCACGTTGTTTGGCTGAGGCACGGGTGCAGGTGCTTGTGCGGCTGCTGCCTTTCTGCGATTTACGTAATCAGTCGCCATTTGGTCGAACTCCCTGCAGTTTCTCATCGAGTGATTGGATCGCAGTTTTCCGTCGTCCCCCTTGTACAGGTGGAATCTGCAATCAGCGTCCATCTTTTCTTCGAATGATCGCTCAGATTGTGCCCGTGACTTGCGCCAGTCCTTCCTCTTGTAGCTATCACTGCGTTGGCCGCGATCTCGGCTGTCCCGTCGATCTCTCGACTGTCCCGTCGATCTCTGATCGCTGGTCGCTTCTGTCTGGTCATTGCGGGTGTAGAGAACCCAGCCGCCATGAATTCGGGTCTATCGTCGTCGTAATGACGTTTTGAACGTTTGCGCCTTCGTCGTCCTGTATGAGTCTCTGCGGCTTCGACTGCCGCTTTCATGATTGTCACGGGGTGAGGACCCGCGTGTGTGCGTGCCATATCTTCTCCATCTGCCCACTCAGTCGCGGTCATCAAGAGGTTAGCCACAGAGGTTGGCTTTTTGCGACCGAGTGCTTCTTTGAGGTCATGCCTGGCGAGTCCCATTATGAAAGCATCCATGGCCATGTCTTCTGAAATTACTCCGACTGAGTTGCGTATCTCAGTCCATCGTCTGATGTATGACCTCAACGTTTCGTCTGATCGTTGCACGCAGGCCCGCAGTTCCTCGAACGTTTTTGGGCGCTCACAGAGGCTCGAAGTTTTTGATGAAGTCATCGCGGAAGTGATCCCACGAGTCGTACTTTGATGGAGGTAGGGCCTTGAGCCAGTCGCGGGCTGTGCCTTCGAGCATCAGTCGTATGTACTGCATGGCTGTGGTTTGTGCCTCGCTGGCACGCGACAGCCAGCCTGTAGTCTTCCAGCCACCCAGAAGGTTCCTGTCGACCCGTGTACTTGGGCTGTTCAGATGTGAGTTTGAACCCTTTGGGCATCCGTGTCTCGCGGACGCGTCGAGTGAAGCACAGAGCTCCATGTGGCTCAGGCTCTCGATCAGAGTATGAGTCGCTACTGTAAGATCTGCGTGATCTGCTCCTGGACCTGCGCCTACGCGAGCCGCTTCTTTCCTTCGAGTGGTGGCGGCGACCACTGTGATTATGCTCTTCCCGACGCGCGTCGACTAGGGCACGGTCTCGACTCCCACCTGGAGTTTTTGGAATTTGGCGTATGGCCTTTGCCGCTAAGGCGAGTGATTTGATCTGCTGGCGATGCAGTTTTGCATTGGGGTCATCAGCTGGAGGTTTGATTGCCTCTAGGTACGCTGCAGCGGTGAAGAGGGCCCGCAGCTGTTTTGGGTACTGGCACTCCTTCTTCGTCGTATGTCATGAAAGAGTTGCCTAAGTTGCGGGTGAGCGCCGCCCTTCGTCGGCGAGAGGTGTGACAACCTTGATCTGGTCTGTGTCTGCTCGCCCGGTGGAGCTCAGGGAGAGCTGTCTTCTGCGCGCACTCGACAAGCTAGCTTGCTTTTTGCGTTCTTCGAGTGTTGCTCTTATCTGCTTCAGTCGAAGTGACTCCTGCCAGTTGAAGTACTGGAAGGTCAACATCTCTTCTTGTGTTGCGTCTGCTGGCATCATTGTGCACTCCTTGATAACTTTATCTGCTTTTGCTGCCATCTCAGCAGTGATTGTGAGAGTTGTGACTCCGTCCGGCATAGTACTGTGCACGGGAATTCTGTAGGCCTGCGGCTGGCCGCAGTGTCTGATGTTTCTGCGGCGATGGCGACGTAGACCTGCTGGGTCACCCGAGGATATGTATGTGTGTCTTCGAGTCCTCATGGACTCGACATCGTCATCAAGGCTCATGTCTGAGTCGATATGCCCGTCGAGTGGTCCGTCTGACGGATCTCACAGTTGATGTCTTCATCGCCTATGCTCATCTCGGCGTCGAGTTGTTATGAATCTCGAGTCGAGGTTGTTGTTGTTGGTGCAGATCTCGGAGTCGACGTGGTTGTCGATATGAGTTTCGAGGTCGTCGAAGTCGCTGAGGGAGATCCCGCAGTCGAAACTATCCTCGAGTGGGAGATCCAGCTCGGGATCGTTTGTGCGATATGCTGATTCGGCCTCCTCGCCCTGGAGTTCTTCAATGAGCTCGCGCATCTCTCGTGTGGACATGGTTGTTGCAGACGAACAAGCTTGGAGGGTTGACGATGGTATGGACACAGTTGAGGGATCCGCAGTCGAAGGAGCCGCAACCGATGGAGCCTCGGGTGCGGTGTCGCGAGTTGGCGTGGATCCGTCAAGTCCTGCACACCAAGCTTGTTGACGAAAAAATTGAACGAACCAACGGTTAAACCCAAACCTGACTCGAGATCGGAGAAGGCCTCCTGGAATCCTGGCGAGTGTGGCTCGAAATCCATCAGAGGATCCGATGCGCTTTTTGCGGGTGAAGCTGGCGTGTTGCCGTTTGTCGAGTGAGCCGGCGAGTTGCCGTGTGCCGCCTGAGTCGGCGAGTTCTGGTTTGTCGATGCAGTCGGCGAGTTGCCGTTTGTAGATCCGATCGGCGAGTCGCCGTTCCGATGGAACCGAAGAAACCGCGAGTCCAGCACTATTCTTTCCCACAGACGGCGCCAATTGACGAGGTGTACCCTCATCAAATCCCATGGTTAAGGACCTAGGGTTGAGATTATGGGGAGAGAACGTGGTAGTACTGGTAGTTTCGTCGGCTGACAAGCAGAGGCAAAGATTTACCCAGGTTCAGGCCCCTCGGGTGGAGGTAAAGACCCTACTTCCTGCTTGTCTGTTATTGATCGCTGGAGATTATGAGGTTACAAGGTGGCTCCGGCGAGATGACGATCTCGCAAGAGCTTTGGTGGTTCGAGTATGGCTTGGTCCCAGATCGGTACCCCTCCCAGCCTTTAAATAGGCTGGGTCTCGGGAGTTTGTAACCGACCTAGTTTACACGTAAGGAAAGCTAAACCGACTATGCCTATGTCTAGTCTTGGAGGGTACTCCATCTTCTTGGGCCTCTTGTCCTGGGCTTCGAGTAGGCTCTTCGATATTGGGCCTTAGTCGTCACGTGCACCAGGTACCCTCATGATAGGGTACCCGATATGTATACCCATGTCACAAGGTAAATAGCAAGACATAACCCAGCAAGATTCAATTGGTAACAATTCCTCAAGGGCAGCCCCCAATTCTCCTCTCCCAAGCACACCTTACTCTTAGAATTGTTTCCCTAATTGGTCAATCCAACCAACCCAATCTAACCACTTCAAGAGGGAAGATTAGCAAGTAGTATCACTCCAAGTAGGAGCCTTGGTATCCACTAGAGGGATCTTCTCCACAAGGGGAGGCCTTGGTTCATCTCCACAAGGGGTGGTCTTGATTCATCTCCATAGGAGGCAGCACCAACAAAGGGTGGAAAGGAGCAAAGCTCAACTCTATTCTCAACTCAGTCTAACCCTAACCCTAGGGGAGATGGCAGCTATTTATAGTCTAGATGCGAAATATAGATGAGTGGCTAGGATTACATGGCTCGGCAGCCATTTCAGTTCACAGGCGCGCACGCCCGGTAGTACCGCCAAGGTTGGCCAGTAGTACCGGCCGGGTCGGTAGTACCGGAAATAATTCCGGTAGTACCGCTTAAGGTGGCTTCGAGTCCAGTAGCGTCTGGCGACTCGGCGGTAGTACCGGCCGTGATGTTCCGGTAGTACCGGCCGTGGATCTTCAGGATTTCCAGCTTCTTTTCCTTGGCTCACTCCGTGTCCATCTTCATCACTTGGTGAGGTGTTCTCTTGACTCGATCCTTGTCCATCTTCATCACTTGGTAGCGTGTCTTCATGGGGCTTGTACCTTAGCACACACAAGGTATCAGAATGAAGTAGCAAGCCATTCAAAGGAGTATCAAGATCACAGATAGATAGGAGTGAATTCACCTTATCATGTAGATCTTTGACTCGTGCTCTTGTCATTGGGCCGCTTGTTGTTAGAGACATAGGTCGGGCTATATCATCTCCCCCTCCTTGGGAAAGAGTCGTCCTCGACTCTTGTTTTTCCGCATCACTCGATGTCCCAAGGTATGGCGATAGGTCGGTGACGTTGAAGGTGTCATGGACCAAATGCTTGGAGTTGGAGATGTCGATCTTGTAGGCATTATTGTTGATGCGCTTGAGAATCTTGAAAGGTCCGTCTCCTCGAGGGTGAAGCTTGGAATTTCTTGCATCCGGGAAGCGCTCTTTTCGCAAGTGTAGCCACACAAGGTCTCCTTCTTCAAAGATCATGGCGCGCTTGTGCTTGTTCACCTTCGTAGCATGGTCTTCATTGTGCTTCTCTAGCGTGGTTCTTGTGTCTTCATGTAGCTTTTTCATGTAAGCGGCGCGCTTGTCAAAGTCCATGTTGACTTGTTCACGGAGTGGAGTGGTAGCATGTCGAGCACGGTGTAGGGGTTTGAACCATAGACGATCTCGAAGGGAGTTCTCTTTGTTGCTCGGTGTAGTGCTCGATTGTAGGCGAACTCGGCATGAGGGATGCACTCTTCCCAATTCTTAGGTTTGGCTTGATCAACACACGAAGGAGTGTAGATAGGCTTCGATTCACCACTTCGGTTTGACCATCCGTTTGAGGGTGGTAGGCAGTGGAAAAGAGTTGCTTGATTCCGAACTTGGCCATCAAAGTCTTCCAAAAATAGCTCACAAACTTGACGTCTCGATCTGAAACAATGGTCTTTGGCACGCCATGAAGACGGACGATTTCCCTAAAAAACAACGTGGCAATATGTGAAGCATCGTCGGTCTTATTGCATGGTATGAAGTGTACCATCTTAGAAAAACGATCAATGACGACAAATATGGAATCCTTGTTTGATTTAGTACGTGGGAGACCTAAGACGAAATCCATAGCAATATCGGACCACGGTCTATGTGAAATGGGTAAAGGAGTGTATAAGCCATGAGAGTTTAGAGTAGACTTAGCTTTGAGACATGTAGAGCATCGTCGAACTAGGCGTTCCACATCACGCTTCATTCTTGGCCAATAGTAGTTGGTGGCGAGCATGGCGTATGTCTTGTCGAGTCCAAAGTGACCCATGAGTGATCCGCCATGTGATTCCTTCAAAAGGAGCAAACAAAGCGAAGACTCGGGAATACACAGTTTGTTAGCCTTAAACAAGAAACCTTGGTGCAAATAGAAATCACCAATTCCTTTGTGCTCCGAGCATTGAGCAAAAATGTCACCAAAGAATGCATCGGAAGCATACAAGTCCTTTATCTCATCCAAACCCAAGACACTAATGTCAAGACGTGTAAGTAGGTTGGCCTTGCGGGATAGAGCATCCGCGACCACATTGTTTTACCTTTCTTGTATTTGATTATAAAGGTAAAAGACTCAATGAACTCAACCCACTTAGCATGTCTTTTGTTCAAATTTGTTTGACTTTTCAAATATTTCAAAGATTCATGGTCGGAATGAATGACAGATTCCTTAGGACGAAGGTAGTTTTGCCACACATCCAAAACACGAACCAAAGCAAATAACTCTTTGTCATAAATGGGATAATTCAAACGAGCTCCATCTAGTTTCTCACTATGGTATGCAATGGGTCTACCATTTTGCATAAGCACTCCTCCAATGCCCAATCCACTTGCATCGCATTCAATCTCAAATGTCTTAGAGAAATCCAGAAGGGCAAGGAGTGGTGCTTCGGTTAACAACCGTTTTAGCTCATTGAAAGAAAAATCATGTGCGTTGCCCCAAATGAAAGGTACATTTTTCTTTGTAAGCTCATGGAGAGGGCAAGCAATTGTTGAAAAATCCTTGATGAATCGGCGGTAAAATCCGGCAAAACCAAGAAAACGTCTCAACTCCTTAAGTGACATCGGAAAAGGCCAAGTCCGAATTGCTTGTATCTTTGCTTCATCAACTTCAACTCCATCCGAAGAGACAACAAAACCAAGAAAACAAGCTTGTTGGTGGCAAATGTGCACTTAGAAAGATTTGCATAAAGCTTTTCATTGCGAAGAACCAACAAAACTTGAGCAACATGAGAAGTGTGCTCTTCCAAAGATTTGCTATAGATAAGGATGTCGTCAAAGTACACCACAACAAATTTTCCAATAAAAGGACGCAAAACATGATTCATGAGACGCATAAAAGTAGAAGGTGCATTGGAAAGACCAAATGGCATGACAAGCCATTCATAAAAACCAAGCTTTGGTTTAAATGCGGTCTTCCATTCATCACCTTCACACAACCTATTTGGTGGTATCCACTTTTAAGATCAATTTTGGAGAATAAAGCGGAACCACAAATCTCGTCAAGCATATCATCAAGTCGAGGGATAGGATGGCGATACCTAACGGTGATGGCGTTGATTGGGCGACAATCCATGCAAAGGCGAAGAGTGTTGTCGTGCTTGGGTACCAAGATGACGGGCACGGCGCACGGACTCAAACTCTCGCGGATATGTCCCATGGCAAGAAGTTCTTGTATTTGCCGCTCAATCTCCTTGTCTCCTCGGGGTTGGTGCGGTAAGGAGCATGGTTTGGAAGCGGTGCGCCGGGAACAAGGTCGATGCGATGCTCGATGCCGCGTAGAGGAGGTAGTCCCGGTGGCACGTCTTGAGGAAAAACATCTTCAAAGTCCTTCAAAATAGACAATAAAGAAGGAGGAAGGTTTGTGAAAGTGTTAGTCATAGAAACTTCACCCTTGCATATTAGCACATAGTGGAGGGTGGATGGGTTCTCTCTCAACTCCCTCATCTCTCTTTTGGTGGCAAATAGTGTAAGTTTTGTAGGGGCTCTCTTTGAAGTGTCACACTCATTTGGCTTGTGGCTCTCACTCACTTTATGGTGGGTCTCTCGCTCACCACTCATCTCACTTGACGAACAATCTTGTTGTGCCCGTGCAATAGTCTTGGCGTTGTCGGCAATGACTTTACTTGGTGTCATGGGACGAAGGACGAAGGTCTTGTCGTTGTTCTTGAAGCTATAGTAATTTGTCCTTCCATCATGCATAGCACCCTTATCAAATTGCCAAGGACATCCAAGAAGTAAGTGACAAACGGTCATAGGCACAACATCACAATCCACGGTATCTTCATAGGCTCCAATCTTGAAGGACACTTGCACCATGTGTTGAATCTTGACGGATCCGGTATCACTCAACCATTGCACATGGTATGGATTTGGGTGCTTCTTGAACTTCAAGTTGAGCTTATCACAAAGTTCTTTACTCGCCAAGTTGTGGCAACTTCCACCATCTATGATGACCTTGATGGATCTTCCATTTATGCCCGCTCTTGTTTGAAACAAGTTGCATCTTTGGTCTTCTTCAACGTGGAAATTGGTGGTCAAGGTTCGTGCCACAACCAATGAAGGGTTGTTGTCGCCATCACAATATATTTCATTTGCTTCTTCTTGAGCACTTTGCATTGTGGCGACTTGGTTCAAGGCAAGGTATTCCTCTTCACTCATAGATTCATATTCTCCCATGTCATTGACAATCATGACTTTCTTGTTTGTACACTCAAAAGATTTATGTCCTTGTCCTCCACACTTATAGCATTGCAAGAGTCTTGTGTCGGACGAAGATCCTTGAGGTGCCTTTGTAGAGGGAGGTACTTTCTTGAAAGGTTGAGGCGCTTGAGATGTCGATGTAGAGACTTTTGGAGGACCTCTTGTGTTTGCTTGAGGAAGAGCTTGTGAAGGTATAGGTGTTGATGATGAAGGCTTGTTGGCGAAGAATGCCTTTGTCTTGATGTATTTGAGCTCTTCAAGCACGTGACGCTCGGCCTTTGTTGCTTGATGGACTAACTCAACCAAGGTGGCATATGGTTGGAACTCCACAATCTTCTTGATTGGATAGTTGAAACCATTCATGAAGCGAGCCATGGATTGCTCCTCCGACTCCTCAATATTGGCTCTCATCATTGAAAGTTCCGTGTCCTTATAGTACTCATCAACCGACTTCACCCCTTGCTTCAACTCTTGCAACTTCTTGTACAAATCTCTAGTGTAATGGCTTGGCACGAAGCGCTTGTACATCTCTTCTTTCATCTTAACCCAAGTGTTGATAGGTTGTTGGTGATTGTCGATGCGTGCATCTTGGAGTTGTTCCCACCACAAGAGGGCATATTCTTCAAACTCCAATGAGGCTAAGGCAACCATCTTGTTGTCGGAGTAGAGGTGAACTCGGAAGATCTTGTCAACCTTGAGTGCCCATGAGAGGTAAGCTTCCGGATCATTTGTGCCGTAGAACTTGGGTATGTCGAAGCGAAGATTGTTCAAGTTGTCTTAGTCGTCGCGACGGTTTGGAGGTGGGAATGCACGTCCACGTCTCCTTCCATTGAGTCCATCACCATTGTGTTGGTTCGACTCACTATCAATGACTCGGTTCGGTGGTGGTGATGACGATCATGTGGATGTTCTTGATGAGGACGAGGCTCATGTTGTGGAATTGGGTTCTCCACATGGTTCCTACGGTCACGATTGTGGTGGCGTGGCCTTGGAGGATGGCGTTGTCAATTTTCTTGATCACCATAGTCATTAGCACCCGGAGCACCATTGTCATTGGCCAAGTTGTCTCGACGATCGCGATGATGAGGAGGTGGTGAAGGTGTTCGTTCACGGCGTCCACCATTTGGTTGTGGTTATTCTTGATGCGCATGGGCATTGTGCGCTCGAGGAGAAGGTGGACGTTCCACTTCATGGTGATGTCGATCATGTTCGTCGCGCCTTGGAATCTCTTGGCGAGGTTGATGCAGTTCTTCTTGTCGATGACCGTGATGTGCATGTGGTGCTTGTGTCGACCTTGAGGTGCTTCGTGTACGGCTTGAGCGTGATGAAGAAGAAGCTCGTTGTCGCACAAGGTTGTTGAGGGATTCGGTCACCCGTTCCATAGTTGCTTCTTGCGCATGCATGCGGTCGTTGAAGTTGGTCTCTTGAGCTTGAAGACGGCGCTCGTAGCGTCCTAGGCCATCACGAAGAAGGTGTCGAAGACCAACAAACTCGGTTTGTGTGACATAGCCATGATCACCTCGAAATCCTCCATTGATATCATCATCCGAGCTTGAGCTTCCGTTTGTACTTCCCCTAAACATGATCTCAAGAACAAGTGAAATGTATGGAAATGGAAGAACCAAAAGAAACTATATCCCAAGTATAAAGTGGCTTGAAGGAAGAGAATCCGGTTCTAACACCCAACACACACGCTTATGAGGATAGGAAGGTATGAAGTGGCAAACGAAAACAAGCAAATCCGGCGAAAAGTATGTTGTTCAAGGTAGAGAAAATCCACAATGATCAAATTACCAAAGAAACACCAACCACAAATGATGAAGAAACACACACAAAAGCGAAAAATGGGGTTGGGCGACCAAAGGGCGAGCACTCGAAGATATGCAACCTATCGAAGACTACGTGCTCAAATGTCACACCAACACAAGAAGGACGCTAGCTCAATTGCTTTTGGGTGGGAAACAGATTTGCACAAGTGTTAAACACTCACACTCACTTTGGCGGTTTAAGCTTTGACGCAACCTACAAGAGATGATACTTGGCACTACTCATGTTCTTTTCTTTTGTCGTCTTTTTTTTTGACGATGATTCCTTCTCTTTTGCTAGTGCCAAGATCTCTAATGATACATACTCACCAATACTTGAAGACAATCACTCGATAAGTGCAATGCCCCGCAATATCAAAGAGCTAGTCCGATAGGTCAAGGTACACGAAAGGAAGAAGGGCTCACAACAGATTACGATGTCGGGAAAATGTCGAGTCCTTGGCGGCATCATCGCTTGGCGTTGATGAAGCTGCTGCGGAAGCTTGTCGATGTAGATCACACCGGAAAAGGACTCAACAAACAAAGAGGAAATGCCAAAACGAACCGAGGTGAACGACGAAGGCCTCCTTTGTGCGGCGAGCGACGTAGTCGCCGGCGAGAGAACGAGGGACACAGACCGGAGTTGTTCAACGATTGGCGATAGATGGCAGCAGCGCAAAGGAAGGAACATAGAATCAAGAAGCTCGAGAGGCCTCATACTGGATGGGCGCGGGAAAATAAATAGGCAGTTCCAGTAATTTCTGGTACACACGTGGCGCTGGATGGACTTAGAAATCCGGCTCAACAGGAACGCTCGCATGGCCTGGAAAGATAAGAACCGAAACACATGACCGTTGCCGCATGTCCACAGTCACTGCTGGCAACCTAACCGCGAGGCAACAACGTATTACACACGTCAGCCACGACGAGTCGGTTCCCCCGCACACTGGATAACCCGTTGCAGCCTCGACCCTCCCCTCATGATACAAACCACGGACAACGTGAAAATCGAGCGGCGTCGCAGTGGTGGCTGACCAGCGCGTGCTTCAGGAAAAGTCAATGAACCATGTGTCGACTACTCTAGTTGAACAATAAGCTACCTGCAGGTTTTACTCATACGAAGTAACACGCGTGCAGCCTATATTTTTCATCGAAATCAAGTGGTCATCTACCCTCGATCCGCTCCAACGCTTGCAGGCTAATACGTTGCTCGCCTGACAAGACTGCCGCTTGAACGACTGCCGATAATACAAGGCTGACAGCAGGCATACAAAGCCATCACAAGTACCAAAAATCAAGGGCATAGATAGCTCACCCGCAGCCGAAACACGACGCTCATGACAGACAAACCGGAAAAACTACAGACCACACAGTACTGCAGCCCATAACGGCAGACCACAACGCCACAACCTATTACAACAAATTCCTTTCCGTAGCGTGATTCGCCAACAAGATATTCAGAAAATTAAAATAGCAGCGAAACACATAGCCACTAATAGATCCTCCGAGCCAGGAAGACACAAACGGACCATTGTCCCGTCTACAACAGACTCACAGCGACTTCCTCGTCACCATGACTTTCTCTATGATTCTGGATACCTGCTGAGCCACTCGCTGATGCTCGTTCTCCGGGACGCCGGGCCCCGCGTACTCCGAGCCCTGAACGTCGGGGAAGCACATGTCTGGATTATATATAACCAAAGGAACCACACTGCTGTTCTCACCAAAAGCGCTCCTCAAATCGAAGACCGCTTTGCCTAACTCGCACCTTAGACCGAAAGCTCTATGCCGCATCACCTCATTGGTCCTCTCCTGCCCACAAACAACGGCCTCGAGAGCTTCACAGTCCTGCTGGCGAACATGTGCACAGCCACGCGCCGCCACCAACGATCTATGTAAGTAATCCAGCGCAAGCATCGGCTCCAACCCTGGTGCAAACCATTGGTAACAAAAAAGCGACACCACCGGTAGCACAGGAAATAGCATAACGCGGTACCACACAGGCGATCCCGGTAACCAAACAGTGGCCAAGGCAACTCATACAAAGAATCCAAACAAGACAAACCTATGACAGGGTACAAAGACACGGACGAACAACTGAAAACAAACAGCTAAATACTTAAATGAAGCGCCGCATGCCGTCGACCCTAGGCGGTACCGCCCTCGCTTCTCTTCTCGAACTCGCACCCTTCCGACACAGTGTCCTCATCGTCATCATCCTCTTCTCCCGAATCCGACGACTCGCCAGCTGGTGCTACCGGTACCTCGTATTCTTTGCAATACACCGAGGTATTGACCATGGAGGCGACACGAGTAGCATAACCCGACACGGAAGCAAGAACCTTCCTTGGATCTATTTCAGTGCCATCGTCATAAGTCTTCGGCATGGCTTTAGTCACGCGCCAAAGGCAAGTCTCCGGATGATGGGCCACCACAAGACCAAGCGTCGTCTTTGCGCCCCCCCCCCCTTGCCGCTGACCGAAGGATATCATCATGCCTAATAGTAGCCTCCCTCATTAGATCGTGCAACGCAGCGAACACCACCCTGTCACTGGACTTGGAAACGAAGCAACGGCTAGCAAACTCCTGCCCAGCACAAACAGTCCGGCCGATAATCGTACCGACATGCGCAATGCGGACGAGACGAGGAGATGAATCATCAGCATCACCATACCCATCAGGTACTGCAAAAACAAACAATTAGTGCCCAGACACACCCCACGGTGCAACGCGTCGGAAGCAAAACAACTCACCAAGAATCTCGTGGTGGATAGCCCGCGACTCGTCCAAGTGGGCCGTGAGAGCATTCCTTGTGAACCTAGCCGCATCGCGATCAGCGGCATGCCGACCACACAGATCTTCCAACTCAGCATGTAGCCAGGCCAGCTCTACGCTGCTAGCGAATCCCTTCGCAGCTAAATCTTCGGCGTGCCGCTAGGCCATACAGTTCATCTCCGTGTCGTGAGCAAGCTGCCTTGCAGCCAAATCTCCGGCATGGCGCTCTTCCAGTTCCCGAACCTGGCCGGCCAAACCAGAACACTCATCGCGTAGAGCTTGCACCTCGTCGGAATCACCAAGCACGACTCTCGCAGGTGTCGTCATTTTGCAGAAACAAACAGCGTGCGTGAGTGAAAAAAGGAAGGCCAAACGGAACTAAACGCACGGAGAACTGAGATAACAACCCTCCTCCCTCCTGCGAGACACTTCCGGGCCAGTAACAAGGGCGTCCTTCTTTTCCAAGGATTTCTTGAGGTCGTGCATGTCCCTGTTTTTCACGGCAAGAGCACACTGAAGCCTTGAATTTGCAGCGAGACAATCCTAGAAGAAAACACGTCGCCAGCATGGTCACACCATCGTCAAACAACAGCAAAGCGAGAAACATGCATCCACCACATAAATGGAGGCCAAAAAATAAATCAAAGCGGCAAATAAACTTACGCTCAGCTGTCTCTGGCAAACCTCGTAACAGCTGCTCGCGTGGGACGCGTACGAGCTTGTACCATCATACATCGTCCCTATTGTCCGCATAATGTCCTGAACCCCCCCCCCCCCATCGTAAATGACAGCTTACGGGGCGCCTTCGCCGCGACAGCCAAACCTCTCCCCGCCTGTTGCCTCGATCCACCAACACGAACAGGCGAAGGCTCAGCCAAGCTCACGGGAGCACCAACAAACCCTGTAAACGCCGACTCTAGCACTGCCTCCACCAGCGTAACATCACAAGCCCCGGACGATGAACCGCGTAAAACAGGAGCACCAGCGCCAAGACCCGGCGAAAACCCACGAGGGCGTATCTTTACCCCCGTCGTGGCAAACTTAAGCCTATGCTCCGCCACCTTCGACCTGCAGACCCTAACAATTAACCACGCTAGACGGACAACACCTACAAAACCACACCACAACCTCAGACGCAACGAGGAAGAAAATACCTTTTATGAGGAAGCGAAATCCCCCTGTTGTCGCTTCCGCCGCCCAGATAGGCGCCGCCTCTCCCGCTCACGCCACCAGCAACCACAGACAAATTCGTAAGCTTTGCCTTTCGCTTCCTGCTGTCAATCATCGCCTGCTCTGACATAGAGCAATCGGGAGCCAGCTCCTCGTCTGCCAAATCCCGCAGCTGCACAAAACAAAACGAAGCAATCCACGTTCATCGTTGCATGCCAAGAGAGAGAGAGAGAGAGAATAAACACCGTATGCCCGACTAACCCGAGGAGGAGGAAAGTCACGGGTGTACATGGGAACGCCTTCGACACACCTGTCTTGGACGCCGACGAGACCCCCAAGCCGCACGGCGATGTCCTGGCCAGAAAGCTCCTTTGCGCCCACTCGAAGGGGATCGTCGGCACCAGCCGTGTAGTCACACATCCGACGCGCACAATACCGCAAGGGACGAATCTGTCGCCTCAGCCAACAAAGCACCGTGTCGACACCGTCCAAACCGGGGCACGATGTCGTCAAGAACGCGATCCTTCTCTGAACTAAACGGAGGTCACCGGTCAAAGTAGCCACTGGTCCCTCCTTCCATGTCGATTTTGGTAAAGGCGGCTGATAACCCACAAGTATAGGGGGTGTATCGTAGTACTTTCGTTAAATAAGAGTGTCGAACCCAACGAGGAGCAGAAGGTGTTGACAAGCGGTTTTGATGAAGGATTCACTGCAAATGCTCTCAGACAAGTTTTTAGGAGTTTTTGATATGACAGATAAATAGAGTACAAGTAAATAAAATGCAGTAGTAATAGTTGCAGCGAGTGGCCCAATCCTTTCTACATTAAAGGACAAGCCGGTTGTTGTACTTATAATGACCAAACGTTCTTGAGGACACACGGGAATATTGTCAAGTGCTTTCGCTTCATATAGTTGATTAATCTTCATTGTTTTGATAAGTGTTGTGTGGGTGAACCTATGCTAATGCACCGCCCTTCCTAGGACTAATACATACTTGTGATTATACCCCTTGCAAGCATCCGCAAATACAAGAATGTAATTAAGATAAACTAACCACAGCCTTAAACTTTGAGATCCTGCTATCCCTCATGCATCGATATACCAACGGGTGTTCAGGTTTCTGTCACTCCGGCAACCCCACAATTGGCAAACGAATACACAATGCATTCCCCTAGGCCCATAAAGGTGAAGTATCATGTAGTCGACGTTCACATGACACCACTAGAAAAATAACACCACAACTTAAGCATCAAACCATTAAATATTACTCAACATAGTTCACTACTAACATCAAGACTTCTCCCATGTCCTCAAGAACTAAACGAACTACTCACAAGACATCATACGGAACATGATCAGAGGTGATATGATGATGAATAACAATCTGAACATAAACCTTAGTCCAATGGTTTCACCCAATAGCATCAATAACAAGAGTAATCAACACCGGGAGAGTTTCCCCTATGAAATAGACAAGATTCAGCCCTAGATGTTACAACGGAGACGGGGTGCAGCGGCGGTGATGATGGTGTTGGCGGTGGAGATGATGATGATGATGATCCCGATGAAGTCCAGCTCGATGACGGTGATGATGGCGATGATTTCCCCCTCCGGGAGGGAATTTCCCCGGCAGATTTCTTCCTGCAGGGGAGCTTTTCGCTCTCTGGTGTTTTCCGCCTCGTGGAGGCGGCGGAATATTTCGATGGCCGTTCTCTGTGTGTTAGGGTTTCGAGGGGGTCAAGTACGCGAAGGGGGACGGCTGAGGTGGGCCAGGGCCCCCAAACCACCTGTCGGCGCGGCAGGGGGCCCCACCGCGCCAAGGGGTGAGGAGGGCCCACCATGGCCCATCTCAGCTCCCCCTTTTGGCCTCCTCCATCTTCTGGTAAAATAGGAACTTCATATGTCTCCTTCGATTTATTGATCTTCAGAAATAGTGCATCTTGACGGTGCTTTTTCCAGCAGAATCCTGACTCCGGTGTCCAATTCTCCATTATTCATCAAACATGCAAAATAGGTAAAATAACATAAGTAACACTTCTAAATATGAAATATATCGATGAATAGCAGTAAATTATGATATAAAATAGTGATGCAAAATGGACGTATCAGCGGCGCGTCAACAAACGCCGGTATACCAACAGGCTTCCCAGGAGCCGGCACGTCCTTGCAATAAAAAAACGTGCCTGTCCACCGTACAGCAATCTCTCGGCAAGGCACCACAGGGTACCAGGAACTACAGTGCATCTGGCAGACGAACTCAACGCTACCACACGTGGCCAAACCGATGCCACCCGACAGTGTCCGACGTCGTACACGAAAACAGTACCTAAAAAAATCTAAACGGGGCCGAATCCCTAGGTAGCCCTCAAACAAAGCCTGGAAACCGGCTATCGCCAACACACTGCTAGGAACTATGTTATGCGGCTGAAGGCCGTAGTGCTCCAAGATCTCACAGAAAAATTCAGAAGGAGGGAGCGCCATGCCACGAAGTACATGCGACGCCAGAATTACCCGTTCGTCTTCGGCAGGGCTGGGGAGGACGTCTCCTTTGGCAACACGCCAGAAGCAAACACTCTCCACCGGCAGCAACCCCTCATCCTCCAAACTTCGAAGGTACATCATCGTGACACGTGATGGAGTCCAATATGTAGACTCGCCGGCGCACACCTCACGGGACGACGAGGCATCCACCGCCGGCACGCCCGTTAAGGCAGCGATCGATGGACCTGCCACCGACACCGCCAGCAGAAACGAAGCCGTGGATACGGGCACGCCCACCGGAAGCGACGAAGCGGCCGCAGGCCCCGAAGGACCGGGCGCCGGCCCCCCCACCCATCACCACCCTCCCCGCATCCGCAGCAACTCTTTCCGTCGGTCCTTGGCCCGGAGAGACCATCGAAATCCGGTTACCCGTGGCCGTTAGGCCCAAGAACAATAGGAAAAAATGGAAGGTTCACCGGGAAGATTCGCCCGGCGAACACGAAGAAGCGAGATTGCGACAATGGGAGCGACGGGCACTTCTCACAACCGACGAAGCCACCGTCCGCAGGAAAAAAATCCCGTAAGCCGTGCAGATATAAAGACGCCCACGCAACCGGCGGCACGCATCCTCCACCGTGCCGCGCGACGTACGCGAAACACAGCAACGGCCCAATAAACGCGATGGCACGGGTCCTCGGAGTTCACATAAAAAAAGACAATCCAATGACGACGTTGCCCCACGTTGCCCGACATGGGACACGCCGACGAAAATCCGGGAAGGGATAAAACAAACGGCCCACACACAGGCAACACTACAGCGGACCACGCGCCGCCAACTGTCTCCAACCGCACCCCTACCGATGCAGCCTCGAGCATCCAGATTCGCCGCCTCCCCCACGCAACACCGGACAACCTTGACCGCCACCTCTCGTGGCGCAGACTCGTTTAACACGTAAAACCGCCCCAACCCCCTTCCCACACGGCGCATACTCGGGCACCGATGGACATCGCTCCTGCCTCCCATCGACGACGCCTCCATCGCCGCAAACAACCGCTCCACCAACGCCACGCGGGAGAACACATAACACCTCCTCTCTCCAAATCCAACGGCGAAAAAACCCTGCCAAAAACCACAAGACATCATCCACGCAACAAGGCGCGAGCACAACAAACCTAAACACAAGAAACAAGACAAAATCAACACAGTAACCGATACTAAGAGACATCCACTGAGTAGAGATGTTTGTAGAAGACTCATAATACCTGCCCAAGAAAAGAATCGGCTAATCGGCCCCAGCCGGACGGCCTGATGGGAAGCAGGAGGAGCAGTTAGGCACCGACAGGCACGACTTACACATATATAACAAAAATACATCTGACATCACCCAATGGATGATCTTTTAGTACCAATAATCATGCAAAGACAATTTTCTTTCTCCACGATAACTGATACTAAGAGACATCCACTGAGTATAGATGTCTGTAGAAGACTCATAATACCTGGCCAACAAAAGGATCGGCTAACCGGTCCCAGCCTGACGGCCTGATGGGAAGCGGGAGGAACAGTTGGGCACCGACAGGCACGAGTTACACATATAAAAAAAAAGACATCTAACATCACCCAATGGATGATCTTCTAGTACCAATAATCATGTAAAGACAATTTTCTTTCTCCACGATAACTGATACTAAGACGCATCCACTGAGTAGAGCTGTTTGCAGAAGACCCATAATACTTGCCCAAGAAAAGGATGAAGCGGCGGAGAACGCCCCCTCTCCAAATGGCTAACAAAAAGAACGCACTCGTCTTGGCGAGGGAGCGGTGCCTCCTCCGCAATGGGAACCCACCAGGAACAGCGCTGAGCACCGGGGGTAAACCAGCGCGTCCACACGCACGGCCGGAGTAACCTCCAGCGCCCAAAACAGGCGCACGCCCCAAGGTCGCCCCATCTCCTACGCACCACGAAACAGGACCAAGAGAAACCACCAGAAATACCGCTCCCGAAGAGTATACTTTAACACCTCCCTGAGCCATTGCTGATCTACAGCAAAACGAGATGTCAATAAAACACCGTTTACCGGCACCTCACGAGAACAGCACCATCTTCACCACCGCAAAACCGATAGCACGTAACATCGACTACTCCCCGCCGTGCAAGCGAGCGGCACAGATGGACAGACCACCCACGTCAGAGCCGCGCAAGAAATACGAAGAAAGCAGGCCAACGAGCAAACAAAATAGCGACGACGAGCCGAATGGACCACACCAACCAAACAGTCGAACAAATCAAGCAAACACGCCTCGAAACACCAGCGGAACCAGAACGCGCAGGAAATCAAAAGCAAAACAAAGGTCAAAAGCACGCAAGACCGATAAATGCGAAAAACCAACCAAAAAGGAAAACTCCACTGCAATACGCAGCAGGCGAGCAAGCAGACCCAGCAAAACCAAACGTAGTCCACTCCAGCCACCGCCGGCGGCAAGCAGCAGCAAGATGTGCCGACGGCGGCGCCAGGCAGCCAACCAAAACAGAGAGCACAACGGGTCACAACAAGCACGACATGGGACGAAACCAAACATCGAAGCAAACCAACTACAAGGCAAACCAAGCAAGGAGGAGAACGAACGGGACACGGTATATATAAAAAAGAAGACGAAACGGGCCAAGTAAAGAGAAGAGAATCATAAAGACATGAAGCAGCGCCAGCCTCGGACACACGCGGCGAACTGCACGGGGATCACATGCGCCCAAAGGCCCTACAAACAAACAAGGTGGAAAAAACAAGCCGCGTCAACCAAGGCAGCGCATGAAGGCAGACGCAGGCGGAGCACGAGCAGAAGTACTACAAACAAGGCGGGGAAAACAAGCCGCGCCGACCAAGGCAGCGCATGGAGCGCACGAAGGCAGACGTAGGCGAAGCACCAGTAGAAATACTACAAACAAGGCGGGAAAACAAGCCGCGCCAACTGTCGTGGGTTTGTCACGTCAGGTGTCATAGATGACTTCGTAGGTGTGGGATTACGCGAGTCAAGCATCTCCGAGCTTGGGATCGCAGGAACAAAGATCAACACAGATTTACCCAGGTTCGGCCCCCTCAATGTGAGGTAAAAGACCTACTTCCTGCCTACCCTAGATTGGTATTGATATGATAATCGAGGTGTTACAATGGAGGCGATCCGATCTGGTACTCGCCGTATGAGCTAGGGTTTGGGGCTTGATAGCTTGACCCGCTCTAAGTCCTGCGAGTCCTCTTTATATACACAGAGGCTCGCTAGGTTACAAAAGGAAACTTCCCCATAAGGAATACATCCACAGAGGCCTACTCGGAGACTACTTGGTCTTCACGTCCTCCGGGATATGTCTTCTAGATCTTTCCCTTATGGCGGTTCAATATTGGGCTTGCTCCCAAGTGGGCCTTCGTCCGTGCGAGTAAGTTAAGTCGCACTGGGCCGCGGGTTAATCCAGAAAGTATTCCCCCGACATTAGCCCCCAAGATTGGTTAGGACTTTACGGTGAGAACCTTCTGACCTCTTGAAATGGTCTCTGAGCCGCACTGCAAACGTTCTGACCAATCTCCTGACTCATGCGATTCAGCGCTGTGACTCATCCGTGCGACTCATCTCTCCTTCTGGAAATATTCGTTTCCTTTAATTGCGGACCGTTACTCGTTTTGCGGGCGCAAATTGTGCCGTTGGTTGCGAGCACAGATAATGCCGTTAGTTGCGGGCCCCTTCAGTTATAAGCTGCGGCCACCTAGGTCATTATCCATTTGCCCTTGCAATCTTCTCATCCCTAGCCGCGCCGTCTTCTTCCTCGACCCGAGCCTAGTTCCCCAATCCAATCTCCCCCTCGCAATGGCGCCCAAGGCGAAGCCATCTGACGATAGGCGCAAATCTCCTGCAACTGGGAAGGATCCTGGGTAACGGAGGAAACTCTTGATCTGGCCGAGGCTGGCTTCTTGCCGCCGAAGGAGGACGGCGTCTGGCGGGCGCCAGGCGATGAAATCGAGCCGCGCCCCAAGCCCAACGAGCTGGTGATGTTCGTGGAGCACGTGGAGCGTGGATTCACGCCGCCAGGTTCTCCCTTCTTCCGCAATTTGCTGCAACGCCTAGGCCTCCGTCTTCACGACATCGGGCCCAACTCAATGCTCCAGGTGAGCAATTTTCATGTGCTGTGCGAGGATTATCTTGGCATAGCCCCCAACATCGATCTATGGCTGGCCTCTTTCACCTGCAACAGCCAACTTGTCTCCAAGGGTGGCGCCTACGTTCAGGTCGGCGCCATCTCTCTTCAACGCCATAGGAACTCTTGCCTTCCCAAGCTAGCCCTGGCGAATCGACCCAGGGCTTGGCAAAAATCTTTCTTCTATTGCCAAGATACTTCACCGGAGGGCGAAACTCGCCTTCCCTCCTGGTCTAACACCCTCTTCGTGCCTACCGAGGCACTGAAATCAAAACCCCGCGACTCGTCCATGTCCTTCATCAATGAGTCGCTGATCAAAGTCCGCGCCTTAATAGGTCATGGTCTTACTGGCCTTGATCTTCTCTCTTGCTGGACCAAATGGCGCATTCAGCCCGTGAGTCCACGACAGCGATCCTTCCTTGAGTGCACAGGCACCTCTGCTGACGTTGATCGTATCAAGGCTTCGGACTGGAGGCCTGAGGATTGGGTGGAATTTGTCACCCGCGTGACTGAGGAGAAGGACATCTCCTTCGATAAGGTGGGGCTTGCCCCTTTCAGTGTTAACAACAAGCCTTTTGAGGTAACTCCTCTTCTCTGTCTTTTCGCCTTCGTAGTTGAGTCGCATTCCTTTTCTTAATACTGCAACTTATATCTCCCTGATCCAGGCTGATGAGAACTACTGGTCGCTGCCTGCGACCGTCGCCGGCACTGCTGCTCCCAAGCGTGCCGCACGAAAGAAGTTGCTGCCCACTCTAGAGGGCAGCGAGACTGCTGATATCCCTTCTGTTGCTTCTGCGGCCTCAGATGGTGAAGAGACTGAACTGGACGAGGATGACAGTCCAGTGCCAGCCGCGAGTTCTGTTGCCGCGGCTGGACCAACTCCCCGTAGAGCCTCCAAGAGGCTATCTCGTGAGGAACCAGAGGTTGATGCTCTGGAAAACCCTGAGGCCACGAAGCGTCGCAAACCTGCTACGGGCGCGACCTCCTCCGTTGCCAGGCGTGCTTTCAAAGCCACCGCCTCTGCTGAAGAAGACATGGGTCCCCACTCTGGTAATTTCTGTTGTCTTGTCATCTTGAATGCTTATTCTTTTTCCTCTACTGACACGCAAAACTTCTGCTCGTAGATTCTGGGACCCAAGGCCTGTCCTCACCGTCAAGCGGTGAACTTATGGCCTTTGTGAAGATGGCTCCAGAGTTAGTAACTTTTCCCTGTGCTTATAATACTTTTATTCTGGCTTATGTGCTTCTTCTTCACACAATGCCCTTGCTTTTTCAGAAGTGCGGCTAAACCCGCGCTGAGCCTGGAACCGCGGTTGAGCCGCATTTATCACCTGCGGCTCATACCGCCATGGTAGAGGGCGTGGCCACCACTGATGACCTGGCCACGGTCCCTGTTCTTGACACAGCCACCCAAGAGGTGGCTCTGGAGGATAGAACGGATCCCCTTATGATCCAGGACGTGGAGAAGGTCAACCCCTCCTCCATAGATGTAATGGCCAAGGATGCTGATGCGCCAGTGATTGAGTCGCCAGCGGCGGACAGCCTGCGGTCGCCAATTCTGCATGCTGAGGTTGCTTCTTCCTCCTCCACAAGCCGCGCTGAGAGACTGTCAGAGGCTATCATTGCCTCAAATGACAAGCAAGCCATGGAGCTCCGCAAGGCACTGTCTGACCTGTCTGCGGCTTATAAGGTAAACTTCTATCTCCAGTTATCTGTCTCTAGCCCCCAAGGATCAAGTTTCTTCTTTGACTGTAAAGGGAGACTTGATGCTTCTCTTTTAGCTGTTGATATATACTTACTAACTGATGTACCCTTCATAGGAGGAACTAAGCTCCATAACGCTGCCAAACTTGCCTTGGAAAAGCAGCTGGGGGATACTCCCTCTGAACTGGAGAGGCTGCGCGAGCTCCTTGGCCAGCGTGACGCTGAGCTAAAGAAAAGGGAAACCAGGATGGGCGAGCTATCTGATGAAAGCTTCAAGTTATCTGAGCAAGCCAAAGCCACCGAGCTGCGGCTTAAAACTGTTGAAGAGAAGTTCCAAGAGAGGGTCCAGCAGCTGGACCTCCAAGTCAGTGCTCAGAAAGACGCCATTGCTGATGCCAATGAGGACGCAAGGCTTAAGGCTGTTTCCATTGGCGAGCTTGAGAAAAAGTTGAAGAAAGTTTCTGATGCCCATAACCTTGTCCACGCCAAAGTGTGCATCATGACTCAAGAGTTAACTGGTATGTGTTGCGACTCATATCTGCATCTGTTTTCTCTACTATCTTTGCCTGTATGTTGTAGAGCTGACGGAGACATGCCTCGATGTAGGTGAAGATGCCAAGGAGCAGCGCGGCAGTACTCAAGCAGCTGGAGTATATCCGCGATTTTTCGCGAAGAACTTGTGACGCCATGAAATCACTGTCTAAGTGCCTGCTGCCGACCAAGCCAGTCCCCGGTGATTCTGAAGGGCTGCTAAAAGACTGCTTAGGGCGCCTCAGTTCTTTTTGGACTGGAAGGAGTCCTCAGCTCGCACCGGCGCGGCTCATGTTCTTGCTTTGGCCAAGACGTACTATCCTTCTTTTGATGCTGCCAAGGTTGCAAAAGGTAGGCCCTCGAAGAAGGTGGATGGCACCGAACTGACGGCCTCAGAATATGCGACGACTTGGAAGGATATGCGCGGCCACGCGACTGAACTGGTGGAGGGGATAGATCTTGCGACCTATATGGGCAAGTATAATGCAGATGGAAGCAGATGGGAGAAGTTACCCGCTCCGTCATCCAGTGCGGTGATTCCGCAGGAAAAGAACCCCTCTCCAGGCGTATCCAGCTCTGCAGCCCCCAAGCCCGCGACTGAAGAGCCCTCCAGCGAGCCTGCGATTGCTCCTTCTGGCAAGCTTGGTAAGCCGCCTGTTCCTCCTTCCCACCGGCCAAAAGCTGCGCACAAGTGAAGAAGAGAAAACAATGGTTTGATGATCTTGGCCCTTAGCGGTCTGTAATAATTGTTAGAATTTATGTGTCATAAGACAATATTATGGTTTGCTTAAGTACTCTTGGCAGTACATGTTTCGACCAATAGGCTGGTCCTTATGATTTGTCTCGGTTTTTCCTCACTTAGGCCCTTGCGCGGCTCAGTATTTCCCAGGTAAAAAGTGCGTGTTCAGGGTCGAGAGCGGCCATGATAGGCAATCAAACTCGATTGACGCCGCACCCCCAGTACTTTGGCCGCATAGTGCAAGTCGCATCCAAGAGAGGTTGAGTATAATCACGATAAATGCCACTTGTTTGGCGATCCCAAGGAATAGGCCGCGCTAAAAAGCTGCCGCACCCCCAAGGGACCAATGATTAAAAAATAAAAGACTCACAGCTCAATTGGTAGTTTGAGATGCTTTATTTCAGAATCATTATATGATACATAGGGTCGGTCGCGCCTAGGTGGCGACCAGAAGTGATGCTTGGGTCGGTTGCGCCTAGGTGGCAACCAGAGATGTTACATGGGTCGGTCGCGCCTGAGTGGCGACCAGAATGATGCTTGGGTCGGTTGCGCCTAGGTGGCAACCAGAATGAATTGGGTCGGTTGCGCCTAGGTGGCAACCAGAGATGTTACATGGGTCGGTCGCGCCTGAGTGGCGACCAGAATTGGGTCGGTTGCGCCTAGGTGGCAACCAGAGATGTTACATGGGTCGGTCGCGCCTGAGTGGCGACCAGAATTGGGTCGATCGCGCCTAGGTGGCGATCAGAAGTGTCATATTGGGTCGGTCGCGCCTGAGTGGCGACCAGAATTGAAATTTTTAGCCCTGAGTGGCCAGCTTGATGATGTAAACTCTTAATAATTTTGCTGCGGCTGCTGATGGCAACTCGCGACGCCTGGGATGTGTCCTTATTGGCAATGGCTCGTAGCCTTTGACTTCCTTGCCTCCCTTGCGGCCGTAATCTGAAGTCGCAAGTCAGGCAGGTGCCTCTTGGCCTTCACGATGTCATCAAAATTCTCCTGCGACTCGCGCATGGGCGCGCTCTCTGCGATGCAAGCTGCTCTGGCTATGGCCTTGTCGCCTTCTTCACATTCTTGAGCTATTCTTTTGTCGCCATTGATGGTGATGACACCCTAGGGCCTGGTATTTTAAGCTTTAGGTACACATAGCACGGCCTAGCCATAAACTTTGCGAATGCTTCTCTGCCAAACAGCGCATGATATGGGCTCTGGAAATCTACAACCTCGAACCAAATGTACTCGCTCCTGAAGTTGCTTTGTGTCCCAAAGGCGACCTCCAAGTTAACTCGCCCCAATGGCTGAGCTGATATGCCTGGCACGACACCATGAAACGTTGTTCTTGATGGGTGTAGCTGCTTTTCTTGAAGGTTCATTCTTTTGAAGGTTTCATAGTATAATATATTGATGCTGCTGCCTCCATCCATCAGTACTTTGCTCAACTTGTACCCTGCGACTTGAGGGGCAACCACCAGCGCGAGTTTTCCCTCTTCATTTATTTCTCCTGGGTGATCCTCGCGGCTCCAAACTACTGGTTGCTCGGACCACTTTAGCCACTGTGGGACGGCTGGTACTATGGCGTTAACAGCCTGATTGCGTCGTCGCAGCTTTTGTTCCCTCCTTGAAGTATTCACCACAATGGTATGATACTGACCCAACTGTTTTGGGAACTGTGGCTGATCTGGCTGCGGATTTGGGACGGCGTTGTTGCTGTTGTTGCCTCCGCCATGTTTACCTTCCTCGTTGTTTTGATGATTGAAGTTTGTGTTGAGTGGCTGTCCATCCTTCCACTTTTTGTAATGATAACACTGTGCCTTCGTGTGGTTGGGTGGTTTCCCATCTTTTCCTATATGGATGTCGCAGGGGCGGTTGAAAACCTCTTCCAAATTAACTGGGTGAAAATTCCTTCCTCTGCTGCTGCTTTGTTTGTAACGAGTATTCGTATTTGCGACTAACCCTGAGTTTCCTTCCTCGTTTTTGCGCTTGTTATAACTCGCATTGGCATTGCTAGCTTGCTGTTGTTGAGCTTGCTACTGGCCTTCTTTCCCTTGCCAGTGTTTTCCTCTTCCTCCCCATCAGATGCGTCCCTGGTTTTATCCGAGCTAGCATACTTGTTGGCCGCCGCCATTACCTCGCTTAGGCTCTTGACTTTATCCTTCATGCGACCTAGTTTGTGGACTAGCGGCTCAAATTTGCAATTTTTCTCCATGACAAGGACTGCTGAACTGGGTGGTATGTTGTCTGAGGAATGTATGATCTCTGCGACCCTTCTCATCCAGTGGCGACTCGACTCGCCTTCCTTCTGTACACAACGCTCAAGGTCCTCTATGCTGCAGAGTCGCTTGCATGTTCCTTGGAAATTCTTGATAAAAGCTTCCTTCATCTCATCCCAAGAGTTTATTGAATTTGGTGGCAAATTTTGTAGCCATATGTGGGCTGCGCCTTCTAACATCATGTTTAGGTAACGTGCGCAGATCTCTTCGGATGCATTTAGGATGCTCATGCCCATCTCGTAATTGTTGAGCCAAGTAACAGGGTCCATGCTGGCGTTGTAGTTGGCGACCTTGCGAGGCCCTTTGAAATCTGCAGGAAACGGTTCAGACCTGATTCTTTCGCTGAAACAGACTGGGCCTTTGAGTCGCGACGATAGGTTGGACGAAGCTGGCCTTCCTATTGGATTGGCCGCCGCGCGCGGCTGCACAATCTCTATGGGTTGAATTTGCTGAGGTTGATTTTGAGCCGCAGGTTGATCTTCCCTTTGTCGCCTAGCCGAGCTTGAGGTCGCAACGTGTGGCGACTCCGCGTGGATGCTTCTCTCCGCCGTTGCTCTGCTATTGTAAGGGGTGGAGTGCAGCCGTCCTGCGTGTTCGGACATATTCGCCTGCTGTATTACTGCTGTGCTCAGCATCTCAATGGCGCGCCGTGCCTCTCTGTCCATTGGCGTGTTTCCTGCTGGCGCTAATCTGGCCAAGATGTTTGTGGCTGCAAAGAGATTCTCCACTGGGCTAACATAATGCCCTTGCGGCGTGTGGAACCTTTGAGGCTGCTGTGGCGACTGCTGAACAAAGGTTGGCTGCGTCAATGGCGGGGGCATCATGGCCCTGTTGTTAGCCTGTACTATGGCCCTTGACCCAGGTATCTCTGCTACTCTTGGTGCTGCGAAAGATGGAACCGCTGGTACGATTGATGGTACAGCGATTGCTTGAACCGCGGGCGCAGCTAACGGGGCCGCGGACCGCATAACCATGGCAGATGGTGCCATGCGTGCGGGTACCGCGACTGAAGGTTGTGCGACCCCTGACCATGCGACCGGGTGCGCCGTGTTGGTGGCGACTGATGGGATCGTGTTGGTGGCGGCTGACGGGACCGCAATTGCTGGTTCAGTGGTAGGTGATTGGAACAGCTCCATAGGGTTTACTGTTCCTGGCTGCAGGCGACTCGCGTGGCGTCTGTGTGGCAAGGTGGCCTGTATTCCTTGCAGAGAATTGGTTTCCTCGATGAGTCGCAGTTGCTCCTGTTGGAGGCGCTGTTCCTCACGCGCCAGCCTGGCTCTCTCATCTGCGATTCTCTGGACTTCATCATATAGCCCGATCCTGGTAGCCTCCAATTCTGTCACCCTAGCAGCCGCGTTAACCGCAGATATTGGCGTAAACAACACGCTTCCCTGTGGCGGCGTGACCGCTGCGCTGGGGGTTACCCTTGACCCTGATTCCGCAGGCGCGACTCCAGGTGGAGTCTCTCTGTTTGCGACTCCTGAGGCCGCGACTCCTGGCGTCATCGCAGCGGATGCCGCGACTCCTGATGCGTCTAGCGCGGCTTGTTCTGCTGCTTCCGGCGGTGTGGGGGCTAAGCTGCCTGGTGGCATGCCCAGCCCTTCGTCTGCTTCTGTGGTCCTGTAGACCCCTTCCACGTGCCGATCTTCTACAGAGGGCGAGCCACTATCCACAGGGCCTCCGCATAGCCTTTCCTCAAGGACATACTCAATGGATTGGCCTTCTTCGTCTTCGAGAGGCAGCGACTCGTGGTTGATAGATTCTTCTTCTTGGTCCACTGTTACCGCGACTCCTTCTTCTGAGTCGCCATGTTGCGATGGATCCTCTGACTCGCCGACGAAGACGTTGATGGATCCAAAGGGGATGACGTGGCCGGTCTCCAAGTAATCTGCTTCCGGCCCCCAGCTTGAATCGTCGATGAGGGGTGTGCCATTGACCGTGATGATACGGCCAACAACAAGATCTTCAGCTCCCTTCATGGATCCTGCGCGGAACGTGACGCTCTTGACCGCAGGCCCCACGGTGGGCGCCAACTGTCGTGGGTTTGTCACGTCAGGTGTCATAGATGACTTCGTAGGTGTGGGATTACGCGAGTCAAGCATCTCCGAGCTTGGGATCGCAGGAACAAAGATCAACACAGATTTACCCAGGTTCGGCCCCCTCAATGTGAGGTAAAAGACCTACTTCCTGCCTACCCTAGATTGGTATTGATATGATAATCGAGGTGTTACAATGGAGGCGATCCGATCTGGTACTCGCCGTATGAGCTAGGGTTTGGGGCTTGATAGCTTGACCCGCTCTAAGTCCTGCGAGTCCTCTTTATATACACAGAGGCTCGCTAGGTTACAAAAGGAAACTTCCCCATAAGGAATACATCCACAGAGGCCTACTCGGAGACTACTTGGTCTTCACGTCCACCGGGATATTTCTTCTAGATCTTTCCCCTTATGGCGGTTCAATATTGGGCTTGCTCCCAAGTGGGCCTTCGTCCGTGCGAGTAAGTTAAGTCACACTGGGCCGCGGGTTGACCCAGAAAGTATTCCCCCGACACCAACCAAGGCAGCGCATAAAGGCAGACACAGACGGAGCACGAGCAGAAATGCACGCGCGAAGTGAACAAACGGTTTTCACCTAACAAAAAAGGACGTACACACGTAGGACAGTGTACGACCGAAAAGCAGAAGGGAAACAAAGCAGAACCAGACAAGGCCACGTACACAGAAGCCAATCGTGGCCCAAAAAGGGCAAGGCGAAACAAGAGACGAGAAACGATAAGCAAAACAAGAACGGACAAGTTAGAAGCAACCGTGAGCGGCATCAACCGGTCACAACTCAAACAACGTGAGAGCAACCAGGAGCAGGAACAGGTAACCAACCGGCTACGCCCAGAAACACCGGGCAAACACCGGTCTCCACCGGCACCACTGGCTGGGCTGGTCGAAAGATGAACAGACGCGAACGGAAGCAAGGGCAGCAACCGGCAGGAACGGAAGCACGCCCAACAAACGCTAGAAAGCCGACAAAGGCTACACAGTAACTTGTCCCCCAGCCAACCAGAGCACCACACGCCGTCCACAAGGGCACACGAGTCGCTCGACGGTTGGCTAGGGGGCGCGAGGCGCGCAGATCGCCGGAATCCTACAAGCTTTCTTATAGTGTAGTATTCGACATCAAGTGAAGATGGTAGCATTGCTTGGAATGGCAAGTGAGGTATCTGTAATTTCTACCTATAACTAATCAGACCTTCGCACAAAGCTGGATTATCTTTTCAAATAGATCAATGCTTTTGAGTTTGTGATTATTTCTAAAAAAAGGGCGCATTTTCAGAAACAGTGTGAAGATATATAGCTAAGCTTCACACGAGTCCGTCGTCTTCACACAACATACTCTTTCTATCCCCTGAGCCTTCCCTTTCTCGCCATCGCAGCGTCATCGACTCAGCGCCTCGCTCAAGTATACTCTTTCTGTAAATTGAGTCGCTCCTATCTTTTTATCCTCCCACTCCCAAAGCCCGAAGCAATGTCTCCACTGACCGCTGTGCCGTGAGGCTAGCTACCGGACGAGCTGCGCAAGCGGACGCGGCCGCCTAATCCAGACCTATCTCCACGCGCCGTCGCCATGGCCCCGCGGCGCCGCACCAGCACCACACGCAGTCCTCCGGCGGGAGCACGTCCCGTGCGGGAGGGGGCGGGGGAGGCGCGGCCGGGAGCGCCACCGCCACGGAGTCGGTCTCCAAGGCCACGGCGGAGTACAACCTGGACGCCGGCCTCCACGCTGTGTTCGAGCAGTCGGGCGCCTCGGGCCGCAGTTTCGACTACTCCCAGTCGCTGCTCGCGCCGCCCACTCGCTCCTCCGAGCAGCAGATCGCCGCCTACCTCTCTCGCATCCAGCGCGGGGACCACATCCAGCCCTTCGGCTGCACGCTCGCCATCGTCGATGACTCGTCCTTCCGCCTCCTCGCCTTCTCCGAGAACGCCGCCGACCTGCTCGACCTATCGCCCCACCACTCCGTCCCCTCGCTCGACTCCTCCGCGGCGCCTCCCCCCGTCTCTCTCGGCTCCGACGCGCGCCTCCTTTTCTCTCCCTCCTCCGGCGTTCTCCTCGAGCGCGCCTTCGCGTACGCGACGCGGGGGCATTTCCCGTTTCCGATTGGACGGGAGGAATCTCGCGACGGGGAGAGGTATATGGGGCTGTAGCGGGGCGAGGGACCAGGCAGTGGCGGTTCGGGGCGGGAAGGAAGGAAGGAAAAGTAAGTGGGACGGGAAAGGGAAAGGCTCGCACACTATATTCTCGTACGCGACGGACGGGCCAGGCCACGCGCGCGCGCTTGCTGCATGTCGCGGCCAGACGGTGCCGACCAGCCGGTACACGCGCCACATGGGCCGCGGCGCGCCGATTGGCTCCGCAGGTGCTCCCGCACGTGGGCTCCGACGGGTGCGGTGGTGGTTGCTGCTTCGTCCGCGCGCGCCACCCGTCGCCGTCGACACCGGCAGCTTTCACTCCTCGGTTCCTCGCCTGGTCTCCCTTTTCACCCCTATCCTCGCCATGGAGATGGTTATTATATCTGGCTTCGGAATTGACCAACGCAGCGCGCGAGGTTGATTTGCATTTATTACGCTGCCGCCGTGCATCTGTCCCAGGTGCAGCTCTCAAAGTTCATCCACCATTCGCAAGAGCAACTTCAATACCCCGTGACAACACGGTAATAAAGCATCGAGAATGCATGCTAAGGCTAGCACTACAGGAAAGCCACAAGACGCCGACGGCCTGATTATACGCCGACGGCCAAATGTCGGGGCCGTCGGCGTATAAGGCGAGATCGGGGAGCCACGAACGCGGCCGTCGGCGTAGCGAACCCCGTCGGCGTAGCCCGACATAGGCCGACGGCTGCCGTCAGCGTACAAAGGGCCGTAGGCGTATAATGCCATCCTTGACGGTGCTCAAACGGGAGGCCTTTTGCTGCCCTGATACGCCGACGGCTACCGTCGGCGTATAAAAGGCCGTCGGCGTATAATTGTTTTTTTCCAACTAATTATAAATTAATTTAGATTTATTTATTTCTCTATATAATACTAAATGTAGGTATGATTTATATATAAATTCGATCTATAATATTTAATGTAGGTATAATTTATATATATATTGGATCTAGCATTTCCCTCCCAATTACGGTATCCCATCCGCATAAATATTAAATATATGGCTCAATTTATCCTGGCCCGTGGTGTGACCGGCTTCACGAGCATCACTGTTTCCTTAGCGAGTTTTTGTGCATATAGTTGGAAACTCCCACATCGAGCGAACGGGGGGAATATTCGCAAGAGTTGGGGTATATGTGTGTTTTTATTTCAACTATGGCCTAACCTAACACAACCAAGCAAAAAAGTCCACTGGCCTACCCCCTCTCGGCTTCGGTCAAGGGGGTAGACGGGAACTTTGACTTTTTTCTAGCGGATTCAGGGTTTCGCCGAAGCGGGGCCCCGGAGCGTCGGAACCCCACCCAAACCTAGGTTGTGCCATACCATATGTATACAAGTGTGTTGTGTGTTGTAAATGTGCAATATCCTACTCCGGGGTGTGACCGGCTTCACCGACTTCACTTTCTCTCTAATGAGTTTCTGCACTTAGAGGTGAAAACTCCCCTTTCGGGCGAACCGGATGGAATCTTGTGTTGATTAGGGGTAGACTTTGGTTTCTCATGTTCCTATGGCCTAACCTAACACAACCAAGCAAAAACTCCACTGGCCTACCCCCTTTCGACGCACGTCTATGGGGGTAGACGAAAACGTTAGGGTTTTTCCAGCGGATTCAGGGTTTCGCCGAAGCGGCGCCTCGGAGCGTCGGAACCCCACCCAAACCTAGGTTGTGCCATACCATATGTATACAAGTGTGTTGTGTGCTGTAAATGTGCAATATCCTACTCTGGGGTGTGACCGGCTTCACCGACTTCACTTTCTCTCTAGTGAGTTTCTGCACTTAGAGGTGAAAACTCCCCTTTCGGGCGAACCAGATGGAATCTTGTGTTGATTTGAGGTAGACTTTGGTTTCTCATGTTCCTATGGCCTAACCTAACACAACCAAGCAAAAAAGTTCACTGGCCTACCCCCTTTCGATGCACGTCTATGGGGGTAGACGAAAACGTTAGGGTTTTTCCAGCGGATTCAGGGTTTCGCCGAAGCGGGGCCCCAGAGCGTCGGAACCCCTCCCAAACCTAGGTTGTGCCATACCATATGTATACAAGTGTGTTGTGTGTTGTAAATGTCCGGTATCCTACTCCTAGGTGTGACCGGCTTCACCGACTTCACTTTCTCTCTAGTGAGTATCTTCACTTAGAGGTGAAAACTCCCCTTTCGGACGAACCGGATGGAATCTTGTGTTGATTTGGGGTAGACTTTGGTTTCTCATGTTCCTATGGCCTAACCTAACACAACCAAGCAAAAAATCCACTGGCCTACCCCCTTTCGACGCACGTCTATGGGGGTAGACGAAAACGTTAGGGTTTTTCCAGCGGATTCAGGGTTTCGCCGAAGCGGGGCCCCGGAGCGTCGGAAACCCACCCAAACCTAGGTTGTGCCATACCATATGTATACAAGTGTGTCGTGCGTTGTAAATGTCCGGTATCCTACTCTGGGGTGTGACCGGCTTCACCGACTTCACTTTCTCTCTAGTGAGTTTCTGCACTTAGAGGTGAAAACTCCCCTTTCGGGCGAACCGGATGGAATCTTGTGTTGATTTGGGGTAGACTTTGGTTTCTCATGTTCTATGCCCTAACCTAACACAACCAAGCAAAAAACTCCACTGGCCTACCCCCTTTCGACGCACGTCTATGGGGGTAGACGAAAACGTTAGGGTTTTTCCAGCGGATTCAGGGTTTCGCCGAAGCGTAGCCCCGGAGCGTCGGAAACCCACCCAAACCTAGGTTGTGCCATACCATATGTATACAAGTGTGTTGTGTGTTGTAAATGTGCAATATCCTACTCCGGGGTGTGACCGGCTTCACCGACTTCACTTTCTCTCTAGTGAGTTTCTGCACTTAGAGGTGAAAACTCCCCTTTCGGGCGAACCAGATGGAATCTTGTGTTGATTTGGGGTAGACTTTGGTTTCTCATGTTCCTATGGCCTAACCTAACACAACCAAGCAAAAAAGTTCACTAGCCTACCCCCTTTCGACGCACGTCTATGGGGGTAGACGAAAACGTTAGGGTTTTTCCAGCGGATTCAGGGTTTCGCCGAAGCGGGGCCCCGGAGCGTCGGAACCCCACCCAAACCTAGGTTGTGCCATACCATATGTATACAAGTGTGTTGTGTGTTGTAAATGTCCGGTATCCTACTCGGGGTGTGACCGGCTTCACCGACTTCACTTTCTCTCTAGTGAGTTTCTGCACTTAGAGGTGAAAATTCCCCTTTCGGGCGAACCGGATGGAATCTTGTGTTGATTTGGGGTAGACTTTGGTTTCTCATGTTCCTATGGCCTAACCTAACACAACCAAGCAAAAAACTCCACTGGCCTACCCCCTTTCGACGCACGTCTATGGGGGTAGACGAAAACGTTAGGGTTTTTTCAGCGGATTCAGGGTTTCGCCGAAGCGGAGCCCCGGAGCGTCGGAACCCCACCCAAACCTAGGTTGTGCCATACCATATGTATACAAGTGTGTTGTCTGTTGTAAATGTGCAATATCTACTCCGGGGTGTGACCGGCTTCACCGACTTCACTTTCTCTCTAGTGAGTTTCTGCACTTAGAGGTGAAAACTCCCCTTTCGGGCGAACCGGATGGAATCTTGTGTTGATTTGGGGTAGACTTTGGTTTCTCATGTTCCTATGGCCTAACCTAACACAACCAAGCAAAAAAGTTCACTGGCCTACCCCCTTTCGACGCATGTCTATGGGGGTAGACGAAAACGTTAGGGTTTTTCCAGCGGATTCAGGGTTTCGTCGAAGCGGGGCCCCGGAGCGTAGGAACCCCTCCCAAACCTAGGTTGTGCCATACCATATGTATACAAGTGTGTTGTGTGTTGTAAATGTCCGGTATCCTACTCCTAGGTGTGACCGGCTTCACCGACTTCACTTTCTCTCTAGTGAGTTTCTGCACTTAGAGGTGAAAACTCCCCTTTCGGGCGAACCGGATGGAATCTTGTGTTGATTTGGGGTAGACTTTGGTTTCTCATGTTCCTATGGCCTAACCTAACACAACCAAGCAAAAACTCCACTGGCCTACCCCCTTTCGACGCACGTCTATGGGGGTAGACGAAAACGTTAGGGTTTTTCCAGCGGATTCAGGGTTTCGCCGAAGCGGTGCACCGGAGCGTCGGAACCCCACCCAAACCTAGGTTGTGCCATACCATATGTATACAAGTGTGTTGCGTGTTGTAAATGTCCGCTATCCTACTCCGGGGTGTGACCGGCTTCACCGACTTCACTTTCTCTCTAGTGAGTTTCTGCACTTAGAGGTGAAAACTCCCCTTTCGGGCGAACCGGATGGAATCTTGTGTTGATTTGGGGTAGACTTTGGTTTCTCATGTTCCTATGGCCTAACCTAACACAACCACTGGCCTACCCCCTTTCGACGCACGTCTATGGGGGTAGACGAAAACGTTAGGGTTTTTCCAGCGGATTCAGGGTTTCGCCGAAGCGGGGCCCCGGAGCGTCGGAACCCCACCCAAACCTAGGTTGTGCCATACCATATGTATACAAGTGTGTTGTGTGTTGTAAATGTCCGGTATCCTACTCCTAGGTGTGACCGGCTTCACCGACTTCACTTTCTCTCTAGTGAGTTTCTGCACTTAGAGGTGAAAACTCCCCTTTCGGGCGAACCGGATGGAATCTTGTGTTGATTTGGTGTAGAGTTTGGTTTCTCATGTTCCTATGGCCTAACCTAACACAACCAAGCAAAAAACTCCACTGGCCTACCCCCTTTCGACGCACGTCTATGGGGGTAGACGAAAACGTTAGGGTTTTTCCAGCGGATTCGGGTTTCGCCGAAGCGGGGCCCGGAGCGTCGAAACCCCACCCAAACCTAGGTTGTGCCATACCATGTGTGTACAAGTGTGTTATGGGTTTTGGATGGCAAAGATTCCACTCCGGGGTGTGACCTGCTTCACAGACATCCACTTCGGATGGAGAAATCTGCACAAGTGTGTTATCGCATGCACGCGTGTGAAGGTCATGCATGCAATTGAGGTGGTCATTGTCTCTCCCATCCTCCCACCACACCCACCAACATGTGTTAGGGCCACATGCAAGTTTTATAGGGACCCCGAGGCAGGAAAGAAGTAATAGTATAATAAAATGAATTAATAAATAGATAATCGGAAAATTATAAATAATTATTCAAATTTTTTTGACCGCCGTAAAGAGAGTATAGATGCTTTAATACATACTATTAAAATAATAGTAATATTTTGTATACTAAATAATAATTTAAAAAATACAAAAAATTTTAAAAAAATTGGCTACGCCGACGGTAATGCCGTCGGCGTATACTTTGCCCTCATATCCCCACCTGTTCGGGACGGGAAAGAGAAACTGGACACCTCCCCGCTCGATCCCCTCGCGCACGTCCTGACCCCAACCCTAGCGCCGCCGGCTCAATCCGGTGACCACGCCTGCCAGGTCCTCTCCTCCCCAGTGACGACGCCGCCCAGCGCCTCCGTAGGCCGCCCGCCTCTGGGGACGCGCGGCACGGGTCCCCTCCCCGGCCCCCTCGCGCGCCTCCCTCCTCCACTGCTGCAGCGCGGCGCCGACGCCACCTGACCAAGGGCGGGCATCGCCGGCTGTCCGCGCCTCCCTCCTCGACTGCTGCAGCGCGGCGCCGCCGCCACCTGACCAAGGGCGGGCATCGCCGGCTGTCCGCGCCTCCCTCCTCCACTGCTGCAGCGCGGCGCCACCGCCACCTGACCAAGGGCGGGCATCGCCGGCATTAACCACCGCGCCGCCACACCACCTTGGCGCCACACCGCAAGCCCTCAAGGCCAGAAGACACGGCGTCGCTGCCCTGAGGCCACTGATCCCGACACCACGCCACTGGGGACCGGCGAGTCAAGCGAAGTCCCTTCCTACATGAGGTAAGAATCTTCCAGTGATGAATTTGTATGCTCCAGTGATGAATTTGTATCCTAGACAGCTTGAGTGATTAATTTTGTATGCTAGCTAATTAGATTTGGTTAAATCTGAGATGTATTTTGCTATTGAGAACTTGGGAGGTGATAAAGTTGTTGGTACATTTCTAGATGGTATCCTAGATGGTACATTTCTGTTGAGAATGCAAATTGAATCACATACGAAGAGATTTTGGAGCTAATAGGCTTTTTTCTACTAGTGAGGCTGGAGCAAAACGTGATGGTAAATGCCTAGATGGTCATGTAAATATTGAATATACTATTATAGCATATTTTTTAAGGCTTAGAGCACAATTTATTTGTCATGTGTGTGTGTAATATAGCATATTTGACATTATTTCGGTTAGGAAAACCTGAGATTTTTATGTCGATCCGGATGCGGGTGGTTTTGTATTCTCTAGAATGCCGATGATTAAAACATTGTGACACAATGTGATCCAGAGGCGGCGTCAGTGAGACTTGTGATATGCACGAATACACATTTTCTGCATCCCACTAGATCTCACTAACGCCGTCTCTGAATTTGTGTGTCCTGTCTAAGTATGAGGCATGCTTTTCAGTTGACCCTACTTCATTTCTAGAATGCCGATGATTAAAATGATGTGGCGCACTATATGATATCCTGATAGTTTGTTGAACCTTGTATCATGCACACATATAAGTTGTGTGCCTCCTACTTGGTTCAACGAAGCTATCAGGATTGCTTGTGTGTTTCCAATAATATTCTAAGTATGAGGCATAATTTTTTTGAATCTTGTTTAAAGTTTTGTATTCTCTAGAATGCTGATGATTAAGTATGAGTTTACCCTACTTTATTTTTTTACGATGCCGATGATTAAAATGAGGTGACACTATGTTATTCAGGGGTGGTGTAAGTGAAACTTGTAATATGCAAGAATATAGATATTCTGCATCCTACTGGTTTCGCTTACTCCATCCCTGAATTTGTGTGTCCAATCTAGTATATGAGGCATATTTCTGCACGACATGTGAACAATTTAGTTTCCTAACATTTTTATTTGTCCTTTGTGTTTCACGGATTAGATTGATTAACTGCTATGCATTTGAGGATTGAACTGAATGCTTAGATCTATTCCTGCAGGTGATTGACCAAGATGAGCCAAGGCAAGGAATCATCGGCCTCCTTGGTGAAGACGATGCGCCAGAAGAAAGCTACTAAAAGTGGAAGAGAGCCTATTCCGAACCCGCGTTACCTGTCTGACAGTGGTGAGAGAGGAGGTGCTGGACGAGGGGGAGGTGCCGATGCACTTCCTCCGAGGGGACGAGGTGCAGGACGAGGGTGAGGTGCAGGACGAGCACGAGGTGAGGGAGGACGAGCGAGGTGCAGGACGGGCACGAGGTGGGGGCGACGTGTCTTCGGACATACCCTCCGCTTCTGGCGACGTGGCTTACGAGGAGACGGAGTCTCGAGAGGAGGGGACGGAGTCTCGAGACCAGGAGACGGGGGCCTCCGCGCAGAAGAAGCCAAAGATTCGTGGGGAATCCATGGTCCCTGATGAGTCAAAGGAACCTGCTACCGAGGAGGAGAAAATCCTCATTGTGCCTAATGGGATTGAGTAAGTGACTATGCTAATTTTGAACATGGTACTAATGTTTAATTATTTGTGGTCAGTACAATTTGACATGTACTAATGTTTAATTATTTGTGCAGCAATTGGACATATCCTCACGGAGCCCGTGCGCCTAACTCCATGATTGGAGCTTTGATTAGGAAGTTTTGGCCGGGCTTGTACAGTACGGTCCCCAACGGCGAGAGGAAGCTAGCCACCCATTGGGTAGACTATCAGGCCGCCCATCACCCGGGCTTCGGGAGATGTTCTGACGCCGTGATCACCAAGTTTTGGGTAAGTTGAACTTTTCGAATTCCGTTCATAGTTGATGTCCCCACCATGCTCTCACAATTTGTTTTTTGTGCATGATTAAAGAAATTCTATAGGGTACTTCCTGAGGAGCGTGCCAAGGCGGACAGGACTTTGGAGGGGGCTTGCAAGAAGTTGGCACGACAGCAATTCTACAATGTAAAGCATACCTCCGTCAATCATTACAGTTCTGAGAAGTTATGCAAGACGGCGCCGAAGCATGAGGAACCACCTGATATGACCATGGAGGATTACATGTCGGTAAGTAAATTGTCAATGAGATTACATGTTGCGGCTAAGTTGCAATTGCATTATCTGTTCTTCACATGAGTATTGTTTTTTCAGGTTATGCCCACATGGGCCTATGGTAAGGCAGACGCGTGGGAGGCGTTGGCGTCGAGGTGGCTTGGGCAGAACGCCGAGTTCAAAGCCTTGAGCGAGCAGAACAAGGCAAACCGTGGGAGCGGGGGGACACATTGTGCGGGAGCCCGCAACCATGATCGCTTCAAGGCAAAGCTGGTATATATATATACATGGAACAACCTTCATTCATTTCCCCTCATGTTCCTACTTGATACGCATAACACTTCTTTGGCAATGCAGGAGGCCGATATCGGGGAGCCTGTGTCGGACATGCAAGCATGGGAGAGGATGAAGATGAAGAAGATCGATCTATCCGAGCCTCAGCCCTCGTTTCCCGATTACTTCAGCAGTGCCGAGGAGAACATAGATAGGTACGTCGAGTCGTTCAAGGGTCTTAATCCGGAGGTGGATAGACCTCTTGAGCATGACACCGACGAGAGAGCGATGGTCCTGGCCGGGCACGGTTGGGAGCATGGCCGTTTGCCCTGTCTTAGTGCGGTAATTCCGCGTACTCCTGAGTTGGGCCTCGTGCGTATCAAGGCTACACTCACCGCCGACGACCCCCCTGTCCTGCCTCCTCGACGGCCTTCCCGAGCTCGCCCCGATGTAAGTTTTTCTCAATTTCATTCTCTTTCCACATTCGTTCCTAGTTAAGTGGCTAAGTTGACGAGATTCGTTCTATTTTGAAATTGTAGCCTGATTTCGAGGCGGCCTTCGATGCCGCTTACGCGGACTATGAGGCGGAGTATCACTTGTGGCTGCAGAAGAGAGCGGACTATGACGAGTGGCAAGAGTTGCGCGATGCTGTAAGTTTTAACCTTTATATTTGCAAAATATGGCAAGTCCCATTTTCTCTAGTTTGAACCTTCTTTTTCTACAACTCCTGACATCTAAACTATCTTGTAGGCGAGCGAGAAGTTTTTTGCCACTGGAGTGCGGGATCCGCTGCCTACGCGTCCACCTAGGGTGGGGATGCCGCCCATGTGCCCATCGAGGGAAGCGGTCGCTCGCACATACAAGCCAAGGACTCCGGTAAGTTATTTGCCAAACCAGTTGTTACCGCCGTACTGTGCTTTCCAAGTTGCTAACTTGGACTCAAACATGTAGGGATCGGGATGCTCCAGGAATGCACCCTTTGGTCGTGCTTCTGCCTCGCCGACTTCGACGCGCGCGCTCGTGGAGCATGGCGGTGGTGGTGCCTCGCCGAGTTCGCCGCGCGAGACCACACCGTCTCGTGCCTCGCCGGGTTCCGCGTGTGATTCGACGGCGGCTGCCCCACGTGGTCGGTCGCCTATGCTCACGCGGGCAGAAATGGCTACCTCGAGCTCTCAGGAGATGTAGCATGTGTCCGGGTGTGTTTTGTATGAATGTTTGGATGAATTCGAACTATGTTTGTGTCATTTGGAGTTTGTATATATGTTTGTATGAAATTCGAATTGTGTTTGAGTCATTTGGAATTTGTATGATGGTTTGGATTATATATGTGACTAGTAATTATGCACGTGCAATGCACGTGTAAACTTAGGACATACCAAAATTTGTGTGAGTTAGAGTCAAACCCCTTCATTGCCCAATTTGTTTTATTTTATTATGGCAACACTTTTTAATTAATGAAAATCGATTAACCAATTCAATTAATCTGTCATGACGCGATGAAAAAGTTAATGAAGCAATCACAATAACTAATCAAAATGATACATTATGAAACTAAACACCATTCCACACATATGACAGCTTGAATTAAAACATCATCGATTAATAAAAACTGGCCACATACATATCTAATAAAAAAATCATTGAAAACATCTCATACTGTCGTGTTCTATCCCAGTTACATATTGACAGAAAGATTATGAGAAGAACTGAAAACCATATTAACTCAGACCAGGAGCCTGTTTCGAGGAGTGTGCAGACTAATTGTCTTAGACCAAATATTGCCTGTAAAATCAGAGAGATCACCTGGAGTATTACTTATTTTCTACTCTGCATGGGTAAGCACATTCAGCATATTTTTCCAACTTGAATGGCAAAGACTACATTATCTCAGGTTGTAAGATAAATAAAAAGGAAAAAAGCTTCTCATCATATCTTGCTGTCGTTACCCCAAATTTTGTTAAAAAATATAGTCTTCATTTGATAAATTAAATACAAAAGTTAGATTGTAGCAGAGCACAAAAGATGGATGCCTTTTCAGATGGATATTTCATTTGATAAAACAAAACCATGCAGATACTTACTTGGCCATGCCTTTGGAACTTTCTGTTACACAATACCAGGTATAATGCGACATTGCAAGATCAAGAAGGTGTTTCATCTTGGCTTAACACCTGCAAGGTGCATATAGATAGAGTCTCTGTTGCAAAGAATATTGCCTCGAGAGCTGAAAACTGAACATTCAGGAGTCAAAAGCAAGAACTACAAACAGGCTATAGTAAATTTAAGTAGCAACATCAGGAGTAGCTTGCAATGGAAAGAGAGCTATATATTTCGTATATATTTATATATAAAGACAGTGAGCAAGGGAGAGATCCATTTCATTGACGTACATCACTAATCGATCAAGTACATAGCTGTGTTTATCTTCACGTCGACAGGCAACTACTATCAATTAACAGGTTAGTACGTCTTGAAGTAGCAAGGCAATTGACATGCAGTCAAGAGTTATCTAACCTCCACACGATCCACTGTTTTATTTTGGGTCTGCCTCCAGCAGTATATTTGAGTATGGTGATGGACAGCTTAAATACTTTGGATCTTTTCTCCTGTTGTATTTTGTGTCTGCCTCCTGCAGTATATGCGTCCTGCAGAAAACTGAAGCAGTACGGATTGCCCAGTGTCCAATTCTAATCATCAACAACTTAAATACTTACCACTTAACTTTCATCATACTGCAAGACTTGAAAAAAAAATTATTGCTTTAAAATTCTACTCAAATGCTAACTATGGTTCAGTTTTCAGATTTTGTCAAAATTATGCCTACACTGTTGTCGAAATTATCAACAAGTCCTGATTAATCTGCAAATTTTACAGTATGCCAAGAAGAGTTATACATTGCTTGTGTAAATTTTTTAATTTTTTCTGAGCTCGTTTGGTTACCCAAATAAGCTCAAAACAGAGAGCAGTTTCAGTAAAAACATAGAGCAGTTTTCAGAACCAGAGAGGACATATATGCACATGTATGTTCCAAACTTGTATTCTCCATAAACTTTCACTGCTGGAGCAATATATAAAAGAAAAACAATTCTCGAAAAAACAAAACTGAAATTCATATAGGTTGTAAGAAACTTACATATCATCAAGAGATATGTGGGAAAACTTCATTTGAAACTTACATATCACTAACAAACTTCATTTTCATTTGGCTAAAAAATCCCTGTAGGATCACAGTCTTCATCATTGTTAATGTCACCTGTATATCAAAACCAACCAAAAAATATGCCAATTTGCGACATAGAGCTGGTAAACCTTGATATGCTTTAATCGCCACTATGCGTCCCATGATAATTTTTTCACGTGGTTGATCATCCCCACTGAGCTTGCAGCCATATCAGTGACATCTGCCACACAAGAGGAAATCATGAATCCATAAATCAGGAAAATATGGTCCATCAATATAGCAGGATCCGAAGATTTAGACTATACCAGTTGTAGGTGTGTTGATTACAGTGCTCAAAGGAGTTCACATCTCTTCCTCTAACTGGTAGAGGATGAATGGCAATGAATTCACATTGTATATAGGAGGTAAACCATTACTAATTGGTAGAGGATGAATGGCAATGAATTCACGTCTCTTCCTCTAACTTTAATAAAAGGTGCGAGCATATTCTGTTGGGAAGTACACGGCCTAGCTGTTGGAGTATCTCTTTTTCGTGGTTTCTAATCAGAGCATGCCATATCTCTCTGAAGAAAGTTAGAACCTTATCTCTCCGTGGATATTACAGTTTTATAGTTCATATCGTCCAGTGCCAAATTCCTGTTAAGTTCCACCTCGTGTATATTTCAAAGCAGAGCATGCCAATCGTGCAGCATATCACATGTATTTGATTGAGACACGAAAAGATCATTTGTGCTGCTGCTACTTCTGGCTATCTTCTGTTGGTACAGTTTACAACAGAACAAAAATACCTTCGCCTGCAAGTCGTTTATACCTCCGGTAGTTGCAAAGTTTTAAACCACAACCACTGATAACTCCAGTATGCTGATACTTGAAGTTCTTCTAACTGCATGAAACAGGACAAATTATACGATAAATTCAAATTTGCTAAATTCGGTACATGTGAAGAATGTAATATTTTGCCGCTGTGGTGCTAGCGTACGGCGGCGGCACTTCGTCGTCCTCGACGGCGTAGGGCGGCAGAACTTGCGGCCTGCACGGTGTGTGGAGGCGCGATAGAGAGGCGCTGGTCCGCTTGAGAGGGCGGCGGCGACGGATGTGGCACCATCTACACCAACACCTACATATGAGAAAAGACTCATATTTCAACGGCTTGAAGCTAATCGGGAAAGAATGCTTCTTACTCACCAAATGCATTAAGCATACTGCGGTTCTAAAAAAAGGATTAACCGAGTCTGCCATGATCCATCAAGTGTAACCCCAGAAAATTTTGTAACTCAACAATGCAAGGATCAGATAAAAGGTCAGTTTAAATGGCTGAATATAAATAACAAAAGAAAAGGTTACCACTTACTACTGTTTGGCTATATATTAAGACACAATATGGCACTTTGGCCGCCACATTAAGTCCTTATAATAAATCAAGAAGATATGAATATAAAACCAGTATTCCTAAATTTTTCTTCACTAGTGAACGTGCACGTGCAACGCACGTCGCATAAATAAATTAATGCATTTGAAATTTGGATAAACGCTTTGTAAATACTTACAAAAATTGACGATGCACTCAATTTGCTCCGCATACCGATGCATTAGTGTATGAAATAATTCAGAGAATTGAGCTGCTTATGGTAGCGTTGATGTTGATGAGGTAAACCAAGGAGGAGCATCAAGCACACAGGTGTCTTCAACCGTGATCCTATTTTATTTCTTAACGATCTTGCAATTTCAACAAAATAATTTGATGGTCTTTCCTAATTTAACCGGACCCAACCTTGAAAAAAAAGGTGGTGTTAAGATGAATATATTTCGAAAATATATCCGGAAAACAACTTTGACAATTAATAAAGCTCTATCGGAAAGAGCACAAGAAAAGTAAAATGCAACGTCCATGGCATATCTAAAACAGAAAATGTGAGCTTCTACATTTCATTGCTATTATATGTTTTTGCGCGTATTTATTAAATCATGTTCAAGATGGCAAAGAATCTGAATCAAGAAAATATTTCATCAATGATACACCGTTAGCAGTAGGATTTAAATACACCACATCCTAAATGTAAAGGTCTAACACATTCTACCATTTTGTCACTTATCCTCCTATATACTCCACAAACAGATGACCAAATTGTTATCAAATAATTCCAAGCAGTCTCGGCTCTACAGAAGATTTGTTGTGCTAGCAATCTAATCCCTCTAACAGAAAAAGAAACTGCATTCTTATTCAATCAATGAAGATAAATGAGCGGCAGAAAACCCACTGAGGAGTAACGGGAACACCATATTTTTCTGTCCATAGAAAAGTTTCTGCGACCCATAAGAAGTAGGGACTATTGGTAAAAGAACATTGTTAACCAAGCAACTCTGTACCAGAATCAAGAGGCCAAAGTGCACTAACCATGCAAAGGTCCGAATATTTCCTCCCCCGTCGAATTAAAGATTCACATAAATGATTTGTCATCCGCTAGGTCTTGCACTGCAATGTTAAGCCGTTGTCTGATGACATGACAAATTTATCGATGCCTGTATATGCTCGGTGTATTAATTTGGACTAAAGCCATTCCGAGGATATTTGCAGCAGTGCAGGGATATCATGGCTCCGGCACCCTTCACAGCCACATAACCGTCTCCGGCGGAGGCAGTTCCGGATATGGCCACCGCGATGAATATTGTCCTCGGTGGCGTCTCGCTGATCCAGGATGCGTGACCGTACCTTCACGGATCAGAGTCAGGACAGCGTTGAGCTAGGCTGCTGGGGATGGGCGGCAGTTCACAGCGCAATCAGGCACGCGAGAAGGGCGGCGGCGACGTGTAGAGCGGCGGCCTGCAGGTTGCAGGGCATCGGGCCGCGTCGAGGCGAGATGTGCAGGGCCTTGTCGTCCCGATGTTTGGAACGGGATTAGTCTCGTGCACGGGATTGCCCGTATCGGAGGATTTGGTCAAGCACTCGCACGCCCCGTCGTCGGGTGAATTCTACCGTCTGCGAGCCCGTCATCGTCTGGGTGGATGTCACCTTCTGCAAGCACGCCGTCCTCACCGGAGGCGCTGGCATTGTCCCGGGCGAGCAGGGAGCAGCGCAAGCAGAGTCGATCGTCCTTGTCAGCACTGGATGGTTGAGAGCGGGCAAATCGCGCTGCAGTGATGATCGGATCGAGGCGGCGCCGGGCAGAGCAAGGCGAGGGCGGCCAGAGCTAGGCCAGGCCAGTCGGAGCTAGGACGTCCGGAGCTAGGACGTCCCCGCTGATCAGCGTCGGCGTGGCTGCGTGGACACCCTGCCGCAAATCAGAACGCAGACGCCTGTGCAGCTGATCAAAACGCAGTTACATAAGGCGCGACGGGTGCGGCCGCCGGTGACGCCGTCCCCCGCGCCTAGATGCGGCGAGAGGTGGAGGGTCGGCCAGCTCGAGGGAGAGGACGCGGCGGACGATTCCGAGCAGGCTAAGGCAGGGCGCGGCACACGTGTTTGAGTGGGTGGAGGCAAAAATAAAAGAAACGAAGGGGTACGGTGGCAATTTAGCAGTATTATGTGATTTGGTGGGAGGGTAAAACCGTCCAAACTGGACAATGTTGAGTTGTCAAACATTGGGACGATCTGGGCCGTTTGATCGGATATTTAACGGCTCAGATTTAAAGTGTCCCAGCAAGAGAAGTTTTCTCTTTTAATAGTAGTATGGATATATGCAGTATAGGTATCCCTGATTTCAAATTGATGCCAGTTAACTGCAATTTGTGGATATAAGAAACATGCATGATGCAGCCAAAATACTATGCTGCTGCTTTACTGATGTAATTTCAAGGAAGGACCAGTCCATCTTTTAACCAATTTGGTTCAGTGTCTACTCCGAATTACTTTGTATAATATTCAGCTTATACTGATGCCTGAATGAAACAAATAGTTGACTGAAGGAGGCACGTACCAGTGCTCATACAGATTGGAGGGAAGGACCAGGACTGCCTGCAACACTCATCTGCTTCCTCGGCATCCACTCTGGTGAACAGGTCGTCCTAGCACTCTTTCATGTCCACATCGCTCATCTCCCCAATTCCTGGGCGTGCCTCCTCGGCTCCTTGGTCAAACGAAGTGGAGCGTATCCCGGTTGTAGTTCGACACCTGCACGGAAGGAACAGTCAAATCATGGGGGCTAGGCTTCTTCTGGAGACTTTTGAATCGTCTCAATCGCGCATACCTCGGCGCTTGCCGTGGCCGTCGAACACAACAGAGAGGTGCTACGGCAGGCGGAGCGCGTTGGCGTGGAGCCGCAGGCAGGGAGCCAGGGACGGAGCAGAATCGGGGACACGGGGGAATTCGGGCCTGAGGTCGCGGTGGCGGCCGAAATCTGGGGCGGCTCACAGTCGCAGAAGAATCGGCGGTGGCGTGCAGGAATCGGCGGTGGCGCGCAGGAACTGGCGGCAGCGGTGTCCACACAGACACACACACAAGCGGTGCCTGCATGTGCCTTTCAGCACGGAGTGGTGGTCGTCGAGATGAGGCGACGCCCCATGGTTCGAGATGTGCCAGGGGAACCGCCCGGTCCGTGGATAGAGGTGGTGGGGAGGCGATTGGACGTAGAAGGGGATAAGAGAATGGGGGCGCGGCGATGGTGGCAGCGGTGGGCATGGGGAGGCGGGCAGAGGCAGAGGCGCTGGGTCCGGCGGTGGCTCGCCAGTACGCGATAGGATGGGGCAGAGAGGCGACGATGCCGGCGACTCTGGGGCTGGCGGGTGGCTCGCTGGTACTGGCAACTCTAGGGTCCGGTGGGTGGCTTGTTGGTAAGGGGGGCGGCGGCGGGCAACGTTCGGGGAGGTTGCGGCGCGGAGATGCGTGGTGGAGCGGGGCGAGGGAGTTCCGAAGCAACCGTTTAGTTTTTTTCAGCGGCTGAGCGTGCACATCATACAACATCGGAGAGACGTGAGACGTTAGATCTAGTCTGTTGTACGGCTCAGATCCTCCGGATCTGACAGACTCTGTCTTTTAATATTAGTGGAGATGTTCTGTGATGTTTGTGTATGAATTCAAATTATTTTTGTGTATTTGAAATGTGCTGGAAACAGTAGCAACAATCAGCAAAAAAAAAGAAAATATGGTCACTCATACGCCGACGGCAATAGGGTGCGTCGCGGACGCACAGGATGGCGCCACGTCGCCCGAAGTGGACCATATGGTCACCCATACGCCGACGGCAATGGCGTCGGCTAGGTCATCTCCCAGGCGCCCAGGAAGCGGCCACATGGCGCTCAGAGGCCGACGGCTTTGCCGTCGGCGTATGTTGAGCTAACGGAACGTGGGGATGCCGTGTTGTGGGGCCCACAATAGCGTACGCCGACGGCCGCCGCAGACGCCGACGGCAGTTTGGGTACGCCGACAGTTCGGGACGCCGACGGCGAGAAGCCGACGGCCGCCGTCGGCGTATGTCTACGCCGACGGCATTCGTGCATACGCCGACGGCGTCCGGCCGTCGGCGTCTTGGTCGATTCCCGTAGTGTAGTCACAATGGGGAATAACTTAGATTAGTAACATGCATATGTACTACCTCCACAATGGGGAGTAACTTATATGTGGTGTAATACAAGACTTCATTTATTATGTTATACACTAATTTTGTCTAAAAATGTGTAATGTTATGATAACTAGCTATGTTACCACAAACACCTCTCTCTCTTCGTTAATTACATGTCACTTGAGCAAATTTGTCTTGAGATGTGTGATGTTACTAGCTAAGTTACTCCCATTGTGACTAGTCTAACCGTGAATTTCACATTTTTTATTAAAAAAATGATTTCCACTTTTCACCCTATACTCGTGATTTTGGGTTAGTATTCCCTATTTTATCTTTTTTCGCAGTATTTTACCCTAAACTTGTAACCGTGTGTTAAATTTTACTCCATTCGACTATTTCCTCCCGTTTCTAGCCGTATAAATAAACTGAAAAGTAAAGTAGACGTGGACGGTGATACCGCTACCAACTCGAAATCCTACTATAACTTTACACTTCTCCCCGCTAACTCCAACATAGTCACACCGACAATCAATCGACACTGGTTTCCACTTTCCAATTCCTCTCGCTTCTTTCTCACTCGGTGGTATCTAGAGATGGGGATTTAGTGCAATGGCAAGAGTGGTATCCTGGTGGCTTTCGTGGAAGCCTGGAAGGGCATACTTCTTTGACAACGTAAAACGCTGCGTCCACATGGTGTTGCTGCACTCGATATGGTTGGCCATGACACGCACGAAGAGTCTAGCGAGGCCGAAGGCAAAGGTTCCACGCGCACCCCATCTTCCTCCTAGAGTCCTATATAGAGGAGGATGCATGGAGCATGACAACTTGGACCATTATGTCAATCTGGGTGGCAATGAGTAAATATGTAACTTGGTACAACGCTTGTAAGTTTGAGGTAAAGCATGACACATAAAATAAAATTGGGTAAACACTATCACAAAATCACAAAAGGGGTAGAAAGTGTGATCTTCTCTAAACATAAATAATAGTAGTATGGAAGAGCGATGCCCACAAACATCGTCTTGATAGTATACTACCTGGCATCTCTTAGCTTCATGGTGAAACAACAAGTTTCACAACCAACAAAAGAAAACACCTGTGAAGTGATCCAATGAATCTTGGCGACCAAATCCCAAATTCAGGTTGTCACTTGGACGAAGGCAGAATGTGAAGTGAGTGCATACCCACTCAAAAGATTTAGGCCTCTCACAAAGAGGTTAGGATCTGGAACTCCAAACATTGATGCCATACTTCTGACATTATGGTGAATTATGTTAATTTAGTTTGTTGATTTTGCCTTTGCATGTTTTGTTGCTTCCTTATCTTCTTTTGAGCTATCAACATGTGCCTAGAATAAAAACATAAGATTAGAAAATTCCTTTTGGCTCCCGAGCTCTATTGCCCCCTCTATTTTTTTTGAAAATCATATTTACATGTTTCAAAAAATCTGAAAAATGCTAGATGTTGTCAGCGATGTTTCGTACAAACATGAAAATCGTACTGGTAAAATATTTTAACTCCAGACTACATAGAAATGACAATTTTTATGAATTTTGCAGTTTTGAAAATATGCACTATTCATTATAATCGAACCTATAACCTTTTCATTTTTCTATAACTCGGAATACAACACATTTTAAAGTGAGATTTAGCATGTTCGTAGGATACATCATTAAATATATCTTAATATTTTTCTAGATTTTATGAACTTATAAATATAATATTTAAAAATTTAAAATAAAGGAAACACTAGAGCCGAGGAGCCAAAAATCCCTACTCCATCAGACTCCATAATATATCGAGAGTATTAAAAGTTTATTGCGATACGAAAATGCATCTGCTACATATCAAATAAGAGTAGACGAGTGGTAACTAAAACATAATTAAGGTTATTTGCAAAATATTAGTATGCAGTTGCCCGTTAAAAAAGAACGCAATTGCAGTATAATTACTTACATTCGACATCAAGTGAAGATGGTAGCATTGCTTGGAATGGCAAGTGAGGTATCTGTAATTTCTACCTATAACTAATCAGACCTTCGCACAAAGCTGGATTATCTTTTCAAATAGATCAATGCTTTTGAGTTTGTGATTATTTCTAAAAAAAGGGCGCATTTTCAGAAACAGTGTGAAGATACCTCACCCGCAACTAGTTGCCGGATACCCCACTTCCAAGTGTCCAAAAATCGCGGCAAAAATCATGGACATGGGTTATGTCGAATTTTCGACACCCACAAAATTTCATCCAAAAATATGAACATATGTGGCCTGTATAAAAAAGACAAATAGACTTTATGTGGCGGAAAATTCCTTCTCATATATAGCTAAGCTTCACACGAGTCCGTCGTCTTCACACAGCATACTTTTTCTATCCCTTGAGCCTTCCCTTTCTCGCCATCGCAGCGTCATAGACTCAGCGGCTCGCTCAAGTATACTCTTTCTGTAAATTGAGTCGCTCCCATCTTTTTATCCTCCCACTCCCAAAGCCCGAAGCAATGTCTCCACTGACCGCTGTGCCGTGAGGCTAGCTACCGGACGAGCTGCGCAAGCGGACGCGGCCGCCTAATCCAGACCTGTCTCCGCGCGCCGTCGCCATGGCCTCGGGCAGCCGCGCCACGCCCACGCCCACGCCCACGCGCTCCCCCGCGGCGCCGCACCAGCACCACACGCAGTCCTCCGGCGGGAGCACGTCCCGCGCGGGAGGGGGCGGGGGAGGCGCGGCCGGGAGCGCCGCCGCCACGGAGTCGGTCTCCAAGGCCGTGGCGCAGTACACCCTGGACGCCGGCCTCCACGCTGTGTTCGAGCAGTCGGGCGCCTCGGGCCGCAGCTTCGACTACTCCCAGTCGCTGCTCGCGCCGCCCACTCGCTCCTCCGAGCAGCAGATCGCCGCCTACCTCTCTCGCATCCAGCGCGGGGGCCACATCCAGCCCTTCGGCTGCACGCTCGCCGTCGCCGACGACTCGTCCTTCCGCCTCCTCGCCTTCTCCGAGAACGCCGCCGACCTGCTCGACCTATCGCCCCACCACTCCGTCCCCTCGCTCGACTCCTCCGCGGCGCCTCCCCCCGTCTCTCTCGGCTCCGACGCGCGCCTCCTTTTCTCTCCCTCCTCCGGCGTCCTCCTCGAGCGCGCCTTCGCCGCGCGCGAGATCTCGCTGCTCAACCCGCTCTGGATCCACTCCAGGGTCTCATCCAAGCCCTTCTACGCCATCCTCCACCGCATCGACGTCGGCGTCGTCATCGACCTCGAGCCCGCCCGCACCGAGGACCCCGCCCTCTCCATCGCTGGCGCGGTCCAGTCCCAGAAGCTCGCAGTCCGCGCCATCTCCCGCCTCCAGGCGCTCCCTGGTGGGGACGTCAAGCTCCTCTGCGACACCGTGGTCGAGCACGTCCGTGAGCTCACGGGCTATGACCGCGTCATGGTGTACAAATTCCACGATGACGAGCACGGGGAAGTCCTCGCCGAGAGCCGCCGTGCTGACCTCGAGCCCTACCTTGGTTTGCATTATCCTGCCACTGATATCCCGCAGGCGTCGCGCTTCCTGTTCCGGCAAAACCGTGTGCGGATGATTGCTGATTGCCACGCAGCTCCGGTGAGGGTCATCCATGACCCTGCAATGCCACAGCCTCTCTGCTTGGTTGGGTCGACTCTGCGCTCCCCACACGGGTGCCATGCGCAGTACATGGCAAACATGGGGTCCATTGCATCTCTCGTCATGGCAGTCATCATCAGTAGTGGTGGGGAGGATGAGCACAACATGGGGCGGGGCGCTGTCCCGTCGGCGATGAAGTTATGGGGCTTGGTGGTGTGCCACCACACATCTCCACGGTGCATCCCTTTCCCACTGCGGTATGCGTGTGAGTTCCTCATGCAGGCCTTTGGGCTGCAGCTCAACATGGAGCTGCAGCTTGCGCACCAAATGTCAGAGAAACACATTCTTAGAACACAGACGCTACTATGTGACATGCTACTCCGGGATTCACCGACTGGAATTGTCACGCAGAGCCCAAGCATAATGGACCTTGTGAAGTGTGATGGTGCTGCCCTGTTCTACCATGGGAAGTACTACCCACTTGGTATCACTCCCACGGAGACTCAGATTAAGGATATCATTGAGTGGTTGACGGTATGCCATGGGGACTCGACAGGGCTCAGCACAGATAGCCTGGCTGATGCAGGCTACCCCGGTGCTACTGCATTAGGTGATGCAGTGTGCGGAATGGCAGTAGCTTATATCACGCCGAGTGATTATTTGTTTTGGTTCCGGTCACACACGGCCAAGGAGATAAAATGGGGTGGTGCGAAGCATCATCCGGAGGATAAAGATGATGGGCAGCGGATGCACCCACGGTCATCATTCAAGGCATTCCTTGAAGTGGTGAAGAGTAGGAGCTTACCTTGGGAGAATGCTGAGATGGATGCAATACATTCGCTGCAGCTCATATTGCGGGACTCCTTCAGAGATGCAGGAGAGGGCACTAGTAACTCAAAAGCCATTGTCAATGGTCACGTTCAGCTTGGGGAACTAGAGTTGCGGGGAATAGATGAGCTGAGCTCAGTGGCAAGGGAGATGGTTAGGTTGATTGAGACGGCTACAGTACCCATCTTTGCAGTTGATACTGATGGATGTATAAATGGGTGGAATGCAAAAGTTGCTGAGCTGACTGGCCTCGCAGTTGAGGAAGCGATGGGCAAATCATTAGTAAAAGATCTTATCTTCAATGAATCTGAGGAAATAGTTGAGAAGCTACTCTCGCAAGCTTTAAGAGGTACTACAAGTCTTGCTAATTTGATTGCTAGTGACTTGATTTATGTTCTGCACAAATCATTTACCATATTGCTTGCCAGATACTGCATTCACATGAAAGTATCGTGTAACTACAGTTGTATATAAATTTACTCAAAATGAAAGTATGCCAAATTCGTCTAGTAGGTACATCAAAGATGGGGGTAGTTAGTAGTTACCCGAAGTAAATGCGATTTTCTATACTGTTTATAGCATTGTAAGTTACCTGGTGTATACACAGTCAACTTAGCTTATCCTTAAGGGAAATGGTGGACTGGATAATGATGATTTGTATCTCGTTTTTCGTGCAGGCGAGGAAGACAAAAATGTGGAGATAAAATTGAAGACATTTGGGCTAGAACAATCTAAAGGACCGATTTTTGTTATTGTTAATGCCTGCTCTAGTAGGGATTACACTAAAAGTATTGTTGGTGTTTGTTTCGTCGGCCAAGATATCACAGGGCAAAAGATGGTCATGGATAAATTCGTCAACATACAAGGGGATTACAAGGCTATTGTACACAATCCCAATCCTCTGATACCCCCAATATTTGCTTCAGATGAGAATATCTGTTGCTCTGAATGGAACACGGCAATGGAAAAACTCACAGGATGGTCGAAAGGAGAAGTTGTTGGTAAGCTTCTGGTTGGGGAGGTATTTGGAAATTGTTGCCGACTTAAGGGCCCAGATGCATTGACAAAGTTCATGATTGCCCTTCACAACGCTATAGGAGGGCAGGATTCTGAGAAGCTCCCCTTTTCATTTTTCGACAAGAATGGAAAATATGTACAGGCCTTATTGACCGCAAACACAAGGAGCAAAATGGATGGTGAGACCATAGGTGCCTTTTGTTTCTTGCAGATTGCGAGCCCCGAGTTACAGCAAGCCTTTGAGATTCAGAGACAACAAGAAAAGAAGTGTTATGCCAGGATGAAGGAGTTGGCTTACATTTGCCAGGAGATAAAAAACCCTCTCAGTGGTATCCGATTTACGAACTCCCTGTTAGAGATGACTGATTTAAAGGATGACCAGAGGCAGTTTCTTGAAACTAGCACTGCTTGTGAGAAGCAGATGTCCAAGATTGTAAAGGATGCCAGCCTCCAAAGTATCGAGGACGGGTCAGTATTCTGTTATTAGCCTTTTTAACTTCTCTTGTGCATCATAATATAGAGTGATGTCATCCTCAAAAAAAATAAAAAAATAGTTTGTGCTGGACTAGGTTGAACATCAGCTCGCACTAGTTTTGTTTGCTTAAGCATTTAAGGAAGATATGGAATTAGAGAAGTACATCAGACAGTGACAGCTTTCCACTGTCTTTGCATTTTTCTGAAGTGTAATTCTTTCTGTGCACATGAACCCTTGATGACAGTTAAAATATTTCCATCCTTGCCTCCTTGGCATTGATCTCACCGTGCACTTGCTTTACCTGGGCAACAGTCCAAAATAATTTGCTGGTACTGCCTGAATTCTCAGTATTGCTACTTCAAATACCATACTAGGAATCTAGGATCTTGTCAAAGCTAAACGAGTATCCTTATGCCTTTCTCGCATCCTTCAAAACCTCAAAGTAAACTCCACAGCTCACATAACTCCAAACAGTACAAAAAGTTTGTGCCAAGCATTATCTTCCTTAGTAGTATCCTAGTATAAACTTAGTAACTACGTTTGCAGATGTTGCAGTTCATCTACTTGTTTAAATTTCAGATATACTTTTGGTTGCCTTGCACAGTTGGTCAATCATTTTGTATATGAACTCACAGCTTTGTGTGCCCTATGTTTTTTTCGTATGTTACTCGGTGCATTTAGATTAGCTGGTGTGTAGCTAGAAGCATTATCTCACCTTTTCCATTTTACCCATCTTTTGGTACGTTTGACCTATATTTTAGCAATTGGGTACTTAATAATTTATTAGTTCTGTTTTTGCTTGTTTCACAGCTCTTTGGTGCTCGATAAAGGTGAATTTTCACTTGGAAATGTTATGAATGCTGTTGTCAGCCAAGTGATGATATTGCTGAGAGAAAGAGATTTGCAACTTATTCGAGATATCCCTGATGAAATCAAAGAGACCTCGGCATATGGCGATCAATATAGAATCCAGCAAGTTTTGTCTGACTTTTTGCTAAGCATGGTGCGGTTTGCTCCAACTGAAAACGGCTGGGTAGAGATACAAGTCAGACCAAATGTAAAACAAAATTCTGATGGAACAGAAACAATGCTCTTCCTCTTCAGGTTAGTTTCCTTCCTGTCTCTTTGCAACATACCAGAAGATGCTATATTACTTCTTAAAGGGATATCTTAGTTGAATTGATTGAGAACAAGTAAGATAACAATTACTTGAAATTTGGAGTGGTCATGTGTTTGGCATAGTTGTGCCTTGCTGAATGTGGTTATCATTACATACAAGGACTAGGAGAGTAGGAATACAATCTTATTTGTTATAAATTGTATTCGTGTTATGCTTTTATTATATTATAGTAATAAAACATTTACCCCATATGGATTATCCAATGAATGAAAATAAATTAGTAAAGATCTAACCCCCTTGGAGTTGTACCCCAAACATTGCCACTTTCGTTGATCACAATGTTCTATGAAAAACGTAAAATAGTAACAAATATATTTGACAGATTTCTATAGAGAGAAAAGAGATGACATGCGATGAATGAGAGGTGGCACTCTGTTGTAGATGCAAGTGTAGGGTATTAGGGACATAAAACTTAAGATCATGCTGTTGTAGGAAGATATTCATATTTCAGTGAGAATTGAGATGTATATGATTTGTTGCCAGCAGGCATGTGAACTCACGTCACCTGAAAGCCGCAAAATTTCATTAGATAGTGAATTCTTATTCAATAAATCAGTTATGCAACAAATAGTGTAAGTAACGAGAATTGTCCCACCAAAGGATGAAATAGTAATCATGAGGACTGGTTTGCCGAACATTCGATTTACGAATATGGTTGAACTTCATATCTGAGGCTCTGAGCCATCTGATTAGAAAGACGAGGGTCAGGATGCTCTGAATCTGTCAAGCTCATGTTATTATACCATTGTAGATTTTTTAAACTGAACTACTGGCTTAGGATCTGTATTTTGGTTCTTTATGTGTATTTGTTTGGTTGCATGTGTAGATACTGCTGTTTGCGTCCAGGAGGGTGTAAAGATTTGGGGAGTTATTAAGCGAATTAACAGGATTCAGATTTGAGTTTGTAATTCATGTATTATTTTGTTTCTAACGGGAGCGAAAGAGGAAAGAGAAGGCAAAATGTTGTGCTTCATGGCTCACATCCAGCCGCAGGTCACAGTATGTCGAGCCAGATCTTATAAATTTGGCCCTTTTGACGCCTCATGTCACAAATAGCATCATAATTAGGAACCTTAAAAAATAGCATCATAGTTACTCCCTCCGTTCCTAATATAAGATGTTTTAGGTCCCTCACATGCTGACTAGGTGCGGACCCAAATGAGTGAACATACACACTAAAACATGTCTAAATACATGCAGATACATGTGAATGTGGACAAAAGCTAAAACATCTTATATTTAGTAACGGAGGGAGTAGTAAGGTAGCTTCATTAAATTATATTAGGAAAGATTGCAAAGCTATAAACTATGAGCACCATAGTTTTGAAAGAACGAAAGGTAGCTTCATTAGGTTATACTAGATGATACCCGGCGCGTTGCTGTGGAAACTCTTGCTTAGAAAGATTGTTTTACTTTAAAAATCTCTTAAAAGAATTAGAAAATATGGCAATATTAGTTATCAAAAAATTGCTTGCTAATAAAAATTTCGAATAGTTTATGCACTTTAAATTGGAAGGAATCTATAATTATGCCACTTACCACCAGAAAAAATATGTGTTTTTTGTTGTTCCTTAGAAATGGGAAAATGGGTTAGCGGCATTCTGAATTTAAAAGGCTTGAATTATTGTTTATATCCACTAAGTAATCAACTTAGATTTTCAAATTCCGCAAAATAATAATTATATATTCAATTCCACAAAATAATCAATCAAGTTAAGCAAACCAAACCACCTGACGATGATGCGGTCTTCGAAGGCTTATAAGTTTTCGCGAGTATGACATGCATAAAAGCATATTAAATACATTGAGCTGTAAATAACAGAATAAAAGATGCACATGATTCAAAAATGAAGAATAAACATGCATTAGACGCACATGATTAAGTGCATTGAAGAGTTCCAAGGCTAAATGATGAGCATATAAAGTAATTAATGAAACTATCAATCGAATACTATTTAAAAATTAAAATACTCTGATTTTACACAATAATCTGATGGAAATGACATAGCAACCAGTAAGCTTCTGGAAAGGGGGAAACTTAATATTTGCAAGAAAAATAAATAAGTAATAATGTAATATCACGATGGTCAGAACACAAACACACAGATTCAGTTTGCACCATAATCTGTACACACTTCTTCAAACTATTCTACCCTAGTGCAAAGTAAGATTTTGGAGACAAATGTACTAAATTAGGCAAGAACAAGCAAATAAGAAAATTGGAAATCACCATGGTCTGACAATTACTTTTGGTAAGGATTTAACACGGCTTTCCATAAGTATTATATATTGCTTTCTATTGTTGCAATTAACACAGTAGATAATTAATAATTGAAAGGTCAGAATCAAATATTGGATCATGAGTCAAGTTAAAATAGCCTTAATATAGCGAAGATAGATAAGTCTAATTAAATATCAAACGTGAACACACTAATGGTGATCAGAAGTGGTTCTATGTCAAGCAAAGGTGGACAGCCTGAAACGATTTTACAAAGCAATTAAAGGAGAAAGACGTGTTTCTTGCACCATGGATTTGGAATTTGGATACTAAGGGGAAGACTGCAATGGTTGGTTCGTACCGATCAATTAAAAATGCAAGCCATTGAAGATCTTTCAAGAAAATCTGGAGCAGATAAAATATTTGTGGTTGCTCTGAAATCAAACATTTGTTGGAGCTAAATCATTTAGCTCCCTTCTAATAAGGTTGTGCTTCACACACACTAACACATATGCATATATGACAGACACATATATGCTCTATATTTCATATATATGCTTGAGGCTACATCTTGGCTTACAATCTTTCCTTCTTCGTTACGTGAGAGGGGTGGTACCCCTATTTATACTTGTACATGACTCTTAAGATTGCTGCCATGTGGCACAATCCAAACCCTACACCATACTTCTAGAATACTCTACAAACTTTAGATATTTCATACTACTCCTAAATATCTTACTCTAGAACATTCCTAATTCTAGAGTTCTCCTACATACCCTGAATACTTCATGATTAAGCTAGAAACTTCTTCTTGCATATACATATGACAAGATTAGTTCTAACAATCTCCCCCTTAATCTTGTCATATCCGTTGCCGTCGCCGGAGTTGTTGCAGCTCCCGTCATCGTCGTCGTCGTGGCCGCCACCACGACCACCACCAAGCTTGACGTGGACTCCATCTTCTTCCTTGGCGACAAACGCCAAGCTCCGGCGACACACGCCGCAGCTTCTCTTTTCGGCGCACTGACGCCTTTCTTCCACCCGAGCTCAACCTCGTGGTGCTTCAACGGAGTTATAGGGGGTGAAGATATATAGCCGTGGCTCGCACATACGTCGCCACGACCGCGACCACGACGCGCACTCACGCGTCAACGCACCCACTACGTCACGATCGGCACGCCCTCAGCTCACGCACATGCCGCGCACTGACGCAGGCAACGCGGCCGTCTCGAGCAGCTCGATCTGGTCCTCCCCCTAACTCGCTCGTCGCCACGCTCCACACGCCCCAGCTCGTGACCATGACCGAGCGCTGACGCGATCAACACGGCCGGCCCTGCGTGCCCAGGACGCGGTCTTCTTCCTCGGCGACACACGCCGAGCTTCTTCTCCGCCGGTGACACACGGAACAACTGGAACGCACACACACGCCGGTCGCCACCGTGCTCACGCTGGTCGCTGCTTCCATGGCCGTCGCATGGCGCCGCTACGGCCTCCGTGGCCGCGCAGCACCTCCACGCCGCCGCCATGCCGCGCCACCGCGGCTCCTGCGCCCCAACACAGGACCTCCGCGGCCTTCTCGCCGCGCCGCCGTGGCCGCAGCGCCTCCGCAGCCTCCGTCCGCCGCGCACCACGGCCCCAAACCTTGTCGCTCTGATACCAATTGTTGGAGCTAAATCATTTAGCTCCCTTCTAATAAGGTTGTGCTTCACACACACTAACACATATGCATATATGACAGACACATATATGCTCTATATTTCATATATATGCTTGAGGCTACATCTTGGCTTACAATCTTTCCTTCTTCGTTACGTGAGAGGGGTGGTACCCCTATTTATACTTGTGCATGACCCTTAAGATTGCTGCCATGTGGCACAATCCAAACCCTACACCATACTTCTAGAATACTCTACAAACTTTAGATATTTCATACTACTCCTAAATATCTTACTCTAGAACATTCTAATTCTAGAGTTCTCCTACATACCCTGAATACTTCATGATTAAGCTAGAAACTTCTTCTTGCATATACATATGACAAGATTAGTTCTAACAACATTTGCTAGGAGACTGAGGACAAAGAACAAAGCTTTACATCTGCTACTGGCAATAGATTGCAAGCATAATGCCCATCTCTTCCTTTGTCCAGTCCACTGATGTAGTGCAGACACGCTGGAATCCTTGATTCCTTGTTCAACTACTTAGGATACTGTATCACATGAAACTTTGATGCAATCATTCAATGAGGTAGGGGGTGAATTTCCTGATGCATGCTTGACATGGAGGAGACACCTTCGTCGTCATAGAAAAACAAAAACTGCATAATGCATAAAGGAAAAGAAGAGGGATCAGGCTAACGTACGGCAGAAGGAACAGATATTAGCTACTCAGGGATGAGTAGTTACGAAAATAATTTATATTGAAATGTTTTGCATAATCTTGATAACATTGTTGTATTCTATTGTAAAAATCCGAATTCAGTCCCTTTGGCCAACAAAGATGAGGTATAACAAAGTAGAATGAATAAGTCATTATACTGCTTATCCTGCGCATCATCCAGAAACTCAGCCATTGGCCATAGCCCGAACTCAAATCCCCTGGAGAAGATTCAGATTTGAAAGAAAGACAATATGTACCTTGTCTTGTGCATCATCCAACGTGTGAACAATTAGCTACAGACCCGATCAAAGTCACTCAACACCAGTCAAAGATTCCAAGATCGAGCCTTAGGGTGAGGCTTACCTTGACGACTCATGTAGGTGAGCTGATAGTTCATGGCTCGCCACCTCCATGGCAGGACATGTGGAGAGACCTGCTGATGTGACAATCATCATATCTAACCCAGCGACATTGATGCCGGGGAGGAATTCGCCATGTCGCTGCACTGCTTTTAGAAGTCGCATGAGAGGAAGATGGAACTGATTTGGGATTGCTTCTGATAGTGCGTGGAACAGAAAGGGAACGGAGCCAGGAGGCAAATCGAAGAGTTGAGAGGAAATAAAAGGGGATGTAGGTGGAGTGACGGAGCCATGCTAAGATTGATTGCAGGGTAACCAAATAGGATAATGGGACATTGATTGCTTTCAGCTTTTGGTTACGATTGAGAGATAGATAAGGGACTACATGGGTGCTGAACTTGGTACTGTTTGCTATTTGGGGTAACGTGGCTGCATAGTATTGCAGAGAAATCCAGTAGTGGGGCTAGCTATTTAGATATAGAAGATTAGGAAGGTTATGAAGCTACTACTTAGGAGGTCACGATTTAGCATGGGGTCTATGAGTCATGCGATACATGTTCGTCGATTCGTTCCATTGGCTATGGTATGTTAATCATAGCAAAGGTCTAGTTCATCAATGGGTGGGTGTTCTACTTGTTTATAGGAATTTCTAGCATATATTCTTGTATCTTATGACCGTCATTGAATTTTCTTATCGAACACATTTCTCTTAATTCTCCTGGCATAGATAGCACATTTTGTCGTATACACTGCCACATGCTGTACTCGTCTGGTTTTATCAGCACTGCATTTGTCTTTTGGCTCAACTCAACTATGAGCAGTAGGATCATGTTCTGTAGATCTTGTTATTAAAGAATTCTATTTCTGTAGCAATATTGTCGTCCATGAATAAAAATAATCAAACACTCTAATTGCTGGTTTGGGGAGATTTTCTACTTTAAGATGGTTATTATGGGCTTGGTGATACGAATGATGCTGGGAAGATCAATCTCCTGTGTTGGTACCAATTTCAATGTTAGAGCAACTCTTGCTGACCTTGATCGCCTTACATCTATCTATGTTTCCCCAGGTTTGCCTGTCCTGGTGAGGGCCTCCCCCTGACATTGTCCAAGACATGTTCAGCAACGCCCGCTGGACGACCCAAGAAGGCATTGGACTAAGCGTGTGCAGGAAGATCCTCAAATTGATGGGCGGCGAGGTTCAGTACATCAGGGAGTCAGAGCGAAGTTTCTTCCTCATCGTGCTCGAGCTACCCCAGCCTCGGCGATCAGAAAGTAGGGATCGGAACTGATATGGCAAGCTCAAAGCTGCGCTTGCCTAACTGTCCGGTCAGCCAGGTGACCCCGAGATTCCCAGATAGGGGGCCAATTACTCGAATGAAGCATCGGGAGCCGCAAATGTGATTCCCAGCCACTTCTGGCTCGCCGACTGTATGGTCGGATGTTGTTCCATTAGACTTTTACGGCGGCGAGCAATGAACATGAACACTGACGGTAACGTAGCTCGTCGCATAGACCCATGACCACTTGGATGAGGTACATACTATGTTCGTAGCCGCTATGTATATACATGAGGATATCTCTTGTGTATGGATAAGGAGAGCTGTGCAGCTCCCATGATTGTATTCTGGCATACCGTTGTCCTGACCTTTTGACATGAACCTTCTTATATTCATTCGTGCAAGCCTTATTTAACAGTCTGTATCCCATCGCGGCTTGCGTGTGACGGTTTAGGGCGTGTTTGGCTATCTACATGCATTTTTAAGTTTTAAGTGTTTTGCCCTCCGAAATCCGTTTATCTTGTCATGTTATTTTGTTCGAAATAGTATTTTGAAGTTTCAAAAAATTCCAAACAAATTGACATGGATATATACGCATGTTATCTACATAGTTGCATAGTTTTGTTAGATAATATGTTGTATTGTAAGCTACACAAAAATCACAAAATATGGATCTAAAAGGCAAAAAAGAACTCATTCATCTTTAAACATTTGACTTTTTTTGTGCAGATCACAAGATATAATTCGATGCAAATTTGGTCATACATCCTAAACATGTATATGTACTTGTATGTATTTTCCAGAATTTTTAGAGTCGTAAAAATGACTTTTTCCGGTACATGGTTCACTATTATGCGTTCTGCATTATCACGAATCATGTTTGACGACGCATGCTAAGTATGCCCACCCCATATTATCGTGCAAGAGTATGCATGGAGCAGCTAGCTGCATGTGGTGAGATTAAATGCTGCCGTTTGCGTCCAAGAGTGGTACAGAACGTTGTGCTTCTTTTTCTCCATGTGCACTGCAGCTCATGCGCTTAAAATGTTCGTAATATAGCTCGATGGAACGAGAGAAAGCTTGAATGGAGACCCTCTATCTCCTCTCCTGTTTGATCCAGGCTGGGTCCATAGAGCCATGAGTTTGGTCTCGGGGGACCAAACGGCGATTACCATCAATGGAGAGATCGGTAATTTCTTTAGGAACGGTAGAGGGGTTCGCCAGGGCGACCCTCTATCTCCTCTCCTGTTTGACTTTGTTGTGGAGGCCCTGACGGCTATCCTCGATTTGGCCAAACAAGCAGGGCATATCCACGGGGTCATCCCACACCTGGTACCTGGGGGTATCACATCTTCAGTACGTAGATGATACGATCATCATGATCCAGCCTGACGATCTGGAGATTGCAAATCTGAAGTTTATCCTCTTGTGTTTTGAGAATATGTCCGGGCTCAGGATTAATTTTCACAAGAGTGAGGTGGTTATGGGGGCCACTGACCTGGAACCAGCGGATAGCCAACATGTTGAACTACAATAGGGCTCTTTCCCGTTCACATACTTTGGGCTTCCCATCAGCGATCACGCCCTCACAGCTGGCGATTGGGACCGCTCACCGCTAGGGTTGGCAAGAGGGGACCCGTGGATGGGCAAATTTATGTCATGTGCGGCTCGGTTAACCCTCATAAACGCCTGCCTCTCTAACCTTCCCCTTCATGCCATGGGGGTGTGCTTGTTGGGCAAAGGTGTCCACAAGGTAATGGACAAACATAGATCCAGATTCTACTGGAGGCTAATGGCCCCAAAAAAAATTCCATTGGGTCCGTTGGGAAGCGATGTGCAAGCCAAAAGCCTTGGGTTCCTAGGCATCATCGATACACACCTCATGAACATTTGCCTAATGGCAAAATGGATTTGGAAGATCTACTCGGGTGACCAAGGCTTGTGGGCCGAGATCATTCGAAGCAAGTACCCCGATCTAAAGACCTGCTCGTAGACCACCACCAGCCGGGCTCCCAATTTTGGAACGCTATTCAAAAGATTAAGCATATATTTAGCTTGGGGGCTAAACACCATGTGAACAATGGCAAGTCGACCAGGTTTTGGCCTGACTGGTGGAGGGGACAGGACCCTTAGCGAGAGATACCCGGCTCTGTTTGCCATTACCACGACCCGGAGGCCTTGGTGGCACAAGCTTGGGAGCTTGAGTCTTGGCCCACGGCTTTTCGCCGGGCGTTTGGCCCTACAGAACGGGCTGAGTGGAACAACTATATAGAGATAAATACAAGGTGTGAACCTTTCGGCGGAACCTGACCGCATCTCTTGGGCGCTTGAACCTTCGGGGAGGTTCTCGGTTCGCTCTCTATATCGTAAGTTGTGTCAGGGTACTCCTAGGAAACACTACAGCGATATCTGTAGGATAGGGGTCCCAATGAAGGTTATAGTGTTCCTTTGGCAACTTATCCGGAAGCGTCTTTCTTCCAATGACAATATTCGCCAACGGAAAGGCCCTTCCAATGGGTGTTGTGCCCTATGTGGAGCATGGAGGACACGAACCACATCTTCTTCGCATGTTCTCTAGCCTAGTTCATGTGGAGTGCAGTTCGAGAGCTGCTTAGCTGCACCTGGAATCCCTCTTGTTTCGCGGACTTGTACCGCTTGTTAAGCAATGAAGTAGGCCAATCAAAGCGCATCCTGTGGACTTGCTGTGCAGCTTATGCTGGACACTTTGGAACATTAGGAATAAGTTTTCGATTGAGTGGATCTTCCCTACTCAGCCAACTGATGGCTGTACAAACTGTCTGTGCATCTGCAGGTGTGGAGACCAGTGGCTAGGAGTCAGGATCGATAGGTTTTGGGGCTGGCGATTGGCAGGATACACATGCTCCACTCTCACTGTTCGGGAGGGCCGTTAGGCGCTCTCCCCTTGCCCCATCCAGTGTTCTTGTATGATGCTGGATGCTCCGGTTTAGCATGTCTTGTCCCCCTGGGGTTGTGCCTCATATCATAGTGTTGTAACCGTGTTTTGTTGTTGTTTCTTCTTTTTTTCGGTCTTCGGAACCGTTGAGACTTGTGATTTGTATGACTTTGTGTTCCGGTGTGGCTTCATTAATTTAAAGCCGGGCTCTGCTCGATCCTACTGTCTAAAAATAGAAAGCTTGAATGCAGGGTGGGTAAGATGCAAAACTGCGGCTGCTAAGATAGAGGGTCAACGGTCAACCATAGTAATTCCTACCTGGCCAGCTACCAAAACCCTCTGGTTCACCGTTCACATGACATATAATGACATGGCTAAGAACATATGCATATATTTACTATAATACTCCCTCCGTGCCAAAATATAAATATTTTTGATATTTTAATACGGACTATAGGGTTGAAATGACTGAATCTACATACTAATACATGTCTAGGTCATCCATGTCAAAAAATGCTCAACGGAGGAGTACTAGCAAGCAGAACCATGCAGCCGGCGGCACAAGTGACTGCCGGACAGTTTACAAACGGCACGCGTGGCACCGCAGCATGTTCATGATAGCATGAACTACTAATCAAGCATTACGTGGGTGAGTGTTGTCTTAATGCACCGGCACACCTAGCTAGTTGGGCACGATGGATCATATCATATCTATGTTCTTCTATCCACGCCCAGCTCGATCCAAGTCCACCAAGGTAACATGCGTCTGCCTAGCGAGATTGGTTGAGCAGCAAGCCGAGCGAGCGCGTGAACATAAATGCACCGGCACCAAATCGATCGATCGATGCGTGGCCACTCTCGCTGCTAGCTGCTACAGGAGTATTCTTCTTCCTATGTGCGTAGCAAGTCGTCGTGCCGTGGGCCCGGTCTCGTTTACTCGATCTGACTCGTGCAAAGCCCTCTTGCCCTGTCGCCTCTCCCTCCCGCACATGGCTTTGGCTCGGCGAGCTGAAACCGTCGCAGTTGATGGTTGAGACTCGTCCTAGCTAGCAGCTAGCTTAGCTGGGTTGTCATCCTTCCTCAACTACCTACAATAACTCCATGCACAGAAATCTTCGCTCCAATCTCCAGTTCTCCACTGTCCAGTCCACTTGATCGGGGTTAGCTGGTGCTATAAGCGAGGCAACGTCCTTCGCCTCAAGCATCGATCGATCACAGCAGCAACAGCTTAACCCAGTACAGTTTCCAGCTAGCTAGCTTCTCATGGGGAGGGTGGCGAGGTGTGTGCGGGTCTTGGCGCTCGCGGCATTGGCCGTTGCGCTTGTTCTGGGAGTGACTGCCGAGGCGCGGCTCTTGGAGAAGCAGAACTTGGGCGGTGGAGGAGGCTTCGGGGA